>CM066991.1:94979519-95589519 GCA_033977485.1 Hydrangea macrophylla | reverse complement strand
ACCGATCAAGACGACTAAACCGTCCAAGTTAGCGGAATTGTATGTGAAAGAGATTGTAAGACTACATGGAGTCCCAGCTGTGATTGTATCAGATCGTGATAGTAGTTTTACGTCAAGATTTTGGGAAAGTTTGCAAGAAGCTATGGGTACGAAATTGAGTTTCAGTACTGCATTTCATCCTCAGACCGATGGACAGTCAGAGCGCATGATTCAGACGCTAGAGGATATGTTGAGACTTTGTGCATTAGATTTTGGGAACGATTGGGAGCACCACTTGCCGTTAATTGAATTTGCTTATAATAATGGATTCCAGTCGAGTATCGGAATGGCACCATATGAAGCTTTGTATGGCCGTAAGTGTCGATCACCGATTTGTTGGACCGAGATTGGAGAAAGAAGGTTGTTAGGACCGGAGATAGTACAAGTGACTACTGAAAAGGTAAAGTTGATTCAAGAGCGACTCAAGGTAGCTCAGAGCCGATATAAGAGTTATGCAGACTCTAAACGACGACCGATGAATTTTGAGGTTGGAGATTTTGTGTACTTGAGAACATCGCCTTCGAAAGGCATTGTACGATTTGGGAAGAGGGGAAAGCTCAATCCAAGATTTATAGGACCTTTTGAAATTCTAGAGAGAGTAGGTCCAGTGGCTTATCGTTTGGCCTTGTCGTCAGGGTTGGAACATGTGCATAACGTATTTCACGTGTCGATGTTGAGACGATGTATGACAGATGCGAATAAGATCATTGTACCTGAACCGTTGCAAATTCAGGGGGACTTGACTTATGTGGAACAACCAGTGGATATTCTAGATCGCAAAGAACAAGTTTTGAGAACCAAGACTATTCCAATGGTGAAAGTGCTATGGCGTAGTCATACGGTGGAAGAGGCTACATGGGAAAGTGAGGAAGACATGAGGAATGAGTATCCATACTTATTCGACGCATGAGGTAAAGTTTGGGGACAAACTTCCTTTTTGGAGGGGAGAGTTGTCATGCCCGTTCTAGAATTTCATAGTTTAATCATGCATGATATGGAATTTTATGAATTATCATTGATATATGATAATTGAGGATAAGTGGTTGACTGTGGTCAACGGTAAGGTGTCAGTAAGGACACGAGAACATGGAAGTTCATATTGCATGGGCATGACTAAATGACATTTATATGATTTAAATGTTATTTGACTTTATCTGGTATTTGTTGAATAGTAATTTTATCTGTGTTGTGGGAATTCTAGTAATCTTTGATATCATTATATCATTTAGAGAACTGTGGTGAGAACATGAGTGATACGTTAATTGAAAAGGTAGGTTGTGTAGAGATTCCACAGAATATAGTTTTCGGACGTTATTTTGGACCCAAACGAAACCTAGTCGGAAACTTTTGAAATTTATAGTTTTCACTTGTACAGTTATAAAATGGTCGTGTGCGAAGTTTCATGGGTGAATGAGAAGTTTTGAGAAACTTGCGGGGAGGTAAACACAATTTTCGAGAAGTTTGCCTATAAATAGAAGTGGATGAGAATGAAGTGGATGAGATTTCATTCTCATCCACAACTTTTATAAATATCTAGAGAGAGGAGAGCAAAGGGAGATTTGGAGCCAACGGGCTTTGCGACGCCGATCGACGACCGTTCGTCTGTCAGATTTTCTCCAGATTTCAGATTTGAACTCGTGGAGGTAAGATCTACGTTTTGATACCACTTAGGCCGTGTTTGGCCAAGTTTTGTAAAGATCTTAATTTTAGACTTTTGGGAAAAACAGGTATAAACTTGTAGGAATTGTCTCAAATTCGAAATCCGACGATTATTTAGCCTCCTAGTCGATCCTTCAAAGTTTGGGGGAAATCGCACGAGGTATGAAGTTCTAACTTGTGAAATATAGGAAAATACATGTTTTAGCTTTCGATGACGAAATTGTGATCCGGACGAAATCCATGTGTTATTAGTAGGCCCGTTAATTATGCACGCGCTAAATTGTGAAAAGTATGTCTAAATTTACGCGAGCACGTTAAGTTGTCTATGTGGGTCAAAGGGGAGTCTTATACAAATTCGTGCCGGAGTAAGCTTCTCGATGTTTGAGAATTTAGTAGCGACGGCTACTGTGCATGGTTGATAGACTTGGACTTGCCATGGCACTTGTGGATACAATGGTTGATAGACTTGAACTTGCCATTGGTATCGAGGTTTAAGGCTTGGACTTGCCGCTACCGGATGAATGCGTATTTTTCTCCCTAGAGACTATTGTATGATTTATGAGATTAAAGCATGTTTTATCATATATTGCATATGTTAGACTTGTACGCTCAGCATATAGCTGAGCAGTGGAGATGTACTCCATTGCAGGTAAGAAGAAAGATAAGAAGAAGCGCGATGAGTGAGGCCGATGAACGCCGGGGAAATCACACTTGTATATGTTTTTATTTTAAATCCTAAACTTGTGTAAAGATTTGAATATTGTAGTATGTTGTAATAGAAATATGGATTAGTTTCACAGTATGGAAATCTTGTAATTGAACATCTGTAATTGCATTTTAATATGTTGGAAATCAGTTATGGTTGTGTTTGTTGTTGGTTTTGAGAAGCATGTGTTGTTAATTTTCAACACAGGGCTGCCAGCAGGGGAGCAGTCGACTGGACCCAGGGTCAGTCGACTGGATCTCGGGTGTTTGAGACACTGTAAGTGAATAATAGAAAAGCAGTCGACTGGACCCCTTCATCAGTCGACTGAACCACTGTTGATTTTGGCTACTGCTTCTAATAATAGAAAAGCAGTCGACTGGGCAGTCGACTGGACCTCTGTTGAGGATTTAGGGTTTTAGTTTCTGCCAGGCACAGTCGACTGGACCCTAGTACAGTCGACTGGGCAGTCGATTGAACCTCTGTATTTTTAAAAATGGATTCTTGTGAACACTTTTGATCGAACAAAACTTTTTTTTATAACTCCGATTTCAATGGATTTTTACAAACTCAGAGGGTAATGTTCCCTAAGTTTTAAATACCCAGGGTTGTTTTAAAGTTCTTTCCGCTGCGTATATTTATATGATTGTTTGGATGAGCCTTGGTGGCGTGCCACGTGTCCTATTTCCACGCGTAGTGGGACGGGTCGTGACAAAACCCGAGCGCGATTTCAAGCAATCTGCCTAAGCCGAGCTCAAGTTCAACAAAAAATCAAACTTCTCAACCTGAGCCCGGTTTGTGTTTTAGTATTAAAACTCGAGCCCGAGCCCGAGCTCGAATTGCAATATTATTTTTGTTTGGTACAAATTGAATTTAGTATGTAAACAACAATATGTACATTATCAAATCTATCTTTTTTATTTAGATTTAGTAAAAATAAACATTCATCTATTTGTGAAGGAAAAGAAAAGGAAAAGAAAAATAAGAAAGAAAATGAATTTCCTGTTTTTTTTCTTCATTCTTAAATAACATTAAAAACTAAATTTTTGTAGAATATAATTGTAATACATTAATAAACAAAAAGAATGATTCACAAGATTAAAAAATTTAAAAAAAATTTTTCCTCAACTTTTTCTCCTTTTATTTTAGGGGTACTATTTTCCCCATTATTTTTCTTATTAACCAGACAAAGAAAATAGTTTTCCTTGATGTTTTTTCTTTATTATTTTTCTCTTACTAAATTCAAGAACCAAACAATACCTAAGAGGATTAAGTGAGTTTCAACTGCAAGAAATAACGTGAAAATGAAACTAACACATATAAAAGTGAAATGTATTTAATCCAATAATCAAAGTAAAAATAAATAAAATAAATTATATTTTGCCCCTGTGGTTAGGCCAATTTTTATTTTACCCAATGTGGTTAAAAAATGGGCACTTAACTCCTTTGTTATTTTGTACTAAAGTGAAACTACTAAGATTTCTATCAAAATAGTCTCACATGAAGATTAAGTGTTAGATTAGCCAACATAGGAGAGTTTAAGTGTCAAAACTAACCCAAAATAACCAGTTAACTCCAAAATTGGCTCCGAAATGGTTTAAGTGATAAAAATTAGCCACACATAAGTGAGTTAAATGACATAATTATCCCCACATAGGGGAGTAACCCTCAAATTAACCTCACAATGTGGGTTAAGTAATACTGTAATACTTTTGGCCAATTTTTTGAATTTTTATAGGTTTTGAGGTAAACCTATAAAACCTAACCAGAGGTAAACTTAACGTTTTCAATGTTAAGTATCAACTTTTGAACCACAAGGGATAAAGTGGAAACGAGCCTAACCAGATAATAGTAAAATGTATTTAACAAAAAAAAGTAAGAAAGGAGAGTAAGATGATAAGCAGAAATGATAAAACTTGGTGCACACCTCAAAAAAATAAATGTCTATTTTTTTTTTTCGTGTGATGCCAATTAATTTCAAAATAACACAAAAAAAAAAGATAAACATATTTTTTAAAAGGGAATTGTTATTTCCACTCCATTATTGAACTAATGCACTCCATGGTACCACTCTCAGAGCATGTGGTACTATGTAAGTAATGCATGACATGCATGTACCACATGCTTTAAGAATAGTACCATGGAGTGCCTTAGTTCAATGATGGAGTGGAAATAGCATCACCCTTTTTAAAATCGTGCACAAAAAATTGTATTGAGATTTGTGGCCATACAATTGTCCAAAGTGATCCAAACAGAAAAGCACTTATTTCCATCAAATATATAAAGAGGAAGAAGAAAGTGAAAGCTTTACTAATCTCTCTCCCTCTCCACTGATTAGACATTACAATTTCTCTTAAGTCTAACCCATGCGCGCACAAATTCCAGTGGTTCCCAATCAACGGATCAAAATTCATCTAAACAAAAAAAAAAAAAAACACAACGGACCAGATCTTCTCAATGTTCCCCTTCTCGCACACAATTCGATGTTTCGCTTTCGGCCCCTAGAGACAGCGACGCCAGCTATGTATGCTCCTGCCTACGTGGCTGTGGACCCCACTCTGTACAAAGGCGGGAACACCCAATATTTGTCATACTGTATATGATCATTAGTACTACTCGGATATATAGAGAGGGAAAGGTGTAGTAGACGTACTGTGCTGCTCCTTTAGAGAGAGAAAGTTAGAGAGAGAGAGAAAAAAGGGGGGTATATTTATATTTATATCCTCATCTGATTTGAGAGACAGGTGAAACCCAGTTTCTGATTCTTCATCCACTGCTTGTTCACATTTGGAGAAACAGTTCTAGGGTTTTGTTTGTTTTTGTATTGCATGAGTGAGTTTTCTTGAAGAAAACGACCGATTCTGTTTTGGGTTTAACAAGGAGGCTGACTCGAATCTGCAAATTTATTTATTTTTATTTTATTTTGGGTGGGGGATTAGAAACTGGGTTTTTGGTGATTTGAAAAACCCACATTCGAAGTTTCATAGAAGGTCGAGGTCTATTGATCTCTCTCTCTCTCTCTCTCTCTCTCTCTCTCTCTCTCTCTCTCATTTTGAGTGCAAATTGGTGGGAAAAGATGGGAATCGATGATGAAATGATTCTATTTGTCTTTCTCGTGAAGATTGTGTGACAAAAATTCGATTTAAAAAAAAAAGAAAAAAACTAATCTTACATTAGGTATCTTTGAATGCTTGAACTTGAAGCTTCTCTAGTGGGTTCTTCTCATAAAAACAGTGAGTTTTTGGAGTTTGAAGGTTTTTTTTTCAAGCCAAGGGATAAATAGTATGTAGTCAGCCTCTTTCACATTTCAAAATTGTTTGGTCGTTGGCAATTTTCTCGGGAAAATTTCAAAAGTTTCCTCTACTTTGGGTGTTAGTCAAACCCCTAGCAACTAATCCTCTTGACTTATTTGACCCTTTTGCATGAACTTTACCAAATGGGTCAAATTGTCTATTCCATCTACTCCACAACAAGTGGGTTTTCATTCTCTATTTGGTTGATATATGGAGTTTCCATCTGGGTTTTGTGTTCTGACCATTTTCGGCCTGAGTGAGAGCTTGAATCCCATTGCCAATCACTCAGTTCATGTATGTGGTGGGTTTTGTGTAAATATTTGAGCTACTATATAGTGTATCTTTTGATATTAAGGGTTTTAAAATTTCATGGATAAGAGGAGGATAATCTTGTGCTTGTTCTTGTTCCTTTTCTGCTTATACAACAACTCTTGTGTGGAATGCCAAAAAAGGGTAATTAACCATATGGTCTCAACTGAGCCACCACCATCTAGGGCACCAGAGCTCAAGAACAGATTCCAGAAGATTATTCTGAGCATTTTATTTGGAATTATAGCTGGATTGATTTGTTCCCTTCTTTTTGCTTTCCTAGTTAGATGGTTCTGTCAGTACTTGAACAAAACCCCAATTCTCAAAGGCCCAGTTATATTTTCCCCTCAAATTGATCCCAAAACCCTCCAAACAGCTCTCGCGAGCGAAACCCAATTGCTCGGTTCGAGTCCTAATGGAAGGTACTATAGAACTGTTCTTGACAATGGGCTCACAATTGCAGTGAAAAGGCTTGAACCCTTTTTGAATGGGTCTCCAGAGACTCAGTCTAAGTCAGTCAAGAGGCTTATACAGCAAGAGCTTGAAATTCTTGCTAGCTTAAGACATAGGAATTTGATGAGCTTACGGGCTTATGTTCGCGAATCTGATAGGATCTGTTTGGTTTATGATTATGTGTCCACTGGGAGTCTTGAAGATACAATGAGCAGAGTAAGAGATAATCAGTTGCAGCTTCGTTGGGAAGTTCGGCTTCGAATTGCAGTTGGGATTATTAAAGGGCTTCACTATATTCATTTTACATGTGTCCCTAGAATTTTGCACTACAATCTGAAGCCCACTAATGTGATGTTGGACGCAGAGTTTGCGCCCCGATTGGCTGATTGCGGTTTGGCCAAGCAGCTTATGCCCAACTTGGATAGAGCAGCATCGGGCTACACGGCTCCAGAGTGTTCCCAGAGCAGCAGGTATTGAAATTTATAGACAAATCTCAAGTTTTTAAGTCCTAATTTTTACACAATTTGTCAATTGCAACATCATAGTTTTCACTTTTCAAGGTATTGTGAATAGGGTTCAGGAGTTTATAGCTTAATTTTAATTTCAAGACTTAGATTGCGAGCAAAAAAACATGAAAATGAGAAAAATTATGGACTGTTCAGTGCAGTAAGTTCAGATATTGGTATCTAATATTTGGAGAAATAGAGAACAGATGAAGCTTGTCCTTTGTCCTATATCATATTGTTTTGTTTCCAAGAACATCATACCTTTTTTCTCACAACTTCAATTCTTATTAAGCCTTTTCATGGTAAGTTTCAATTAATTCTCAAACTACAAAAATTAGTTTATTCTCGGTAGGTGAATATCAAGCAAAATGTGTAGCAAATAGCGGCAGCTACACTCTGTTAATTGAAGTTTGCCAAACTTGCGTGTCTTTCTCCAAATTTTGCGGTACTTTAATTCATAGATATAGACTATTGGAGACAAAGGTTTTGATTGATTGTAAAAATTGGCTTGTGGATTATTTTACGATTGTTTTGGTTTCATCTTCAATCAAACTAAAGTTTTGATAAATGTAATTATAGAAAGTGATTTTTTTTTTCTTTGAATAGGTATACAGATAAAAGTGACGTCTTCAGCTTTGGGGTTATTTTGGGTGTTCTGTTAACGGGTAGAGATCCAATGGATCCATTCTTTGGGGAAGCAGCGAGAGGGGGAAGTTTGGGACAGTGGCTTCGGCATCTGCAGCAAGCAGGGGAGGCCCGAGAAGCACTCGATAAGAGTATTATTGGAGAAGAGGTTGAAGAAGATGAGATGCTAATGGCTGTGAAAATTGCTGTCGTGTGCCTTTCTGAAGTGCCTGGTGATCGGCCTTCCAGCGATGAACTTGTTCATATGCTCACTCAACTAAACAGTTTCTAAGAGAGACAATGAACTCATTGCTACTTGGTTTTTGACAGATTTTAGAAGAAAAATAATGTTCGTCAGATCAAGAAGAAATTTGGGTTTTGAGTCTTTTGACTAAATCAAGAAGGGAAGAAAAGAAGAAGAGAAATATGTTTGACAGATCAAGAAAAGTTTTGTTTTTGACAGATCAAGAAGAGGAGGGGGGAAAAATGGGGGGTTTCTGTTGCGGTGAAGCTTTTGGTTGTTTATACGGCTTTCATGGGCAGCCATTTCTACGGCTTTTGATTGGGTTTGCCGTAGAACCAACCAAATTGCTCTGGCAATGACTTGCCTTTTGGGGGGGGGGGGTGGGGGTGGGGTGATTTTACTTCAAGTGATTCTAAGTATTTTGGTTTTCACTTCAATCCATGTGTATTTTGCTCTTACATCAGTACATAATTAAGAAGTGTTGTAGGTAGTCTAGTTTTCTGTCCTCATTGCTTAGTTCCTTGACACTGTTCCTTAGTATTGTGGAGTCTGTAACCTTAAGTGACCGGTGACACGAATGTGGAGATGCTGATGATATTCAAAGAGATTCCCAACTTAGGAAAGAAAGTAGTTAAGATAACTGTGGGAGACATTTGTGTTGATAAGATTTTGCCTTCTAATGATGGTTGGTGGGGTTTGGTTTCTCTCTTTATTTAGACAACTTTTTATGAAATTACAGGCCCTTTTTACATCTCATTTTTCTCTTGGTAGATCATGCATAGTTGGTGCGACAATAAACCACAGAATGAGCTTTTTAATTATCCAGCAAACCAAGATATTTGATCCAGGAGTACACGAATTTTGCAGGCTATATTACTGAACTTAAGAGGGTGTTTGTCAAAGCCTTTTGGAGCTCAAAAGTGATTATGAAATTTCAAAAGCTAAAATGATACGGTTTGACAAATCGGAATTTGCGATCAACTGATTAAAAGCAGGTTTTTTTTTTTTTTTTTGGGCCAAACACCCTCTTTTAAAGGAATTACAGTTTCTCAATAGATATACAGACATACAGTGGCTGATCTCTGCAGATAAATTCACTGAAGTGTGTGTGTGTGTGTTGTGTGTTACTCAGAAAAGTTTGAAAGCAATTAATTAAAGTTTTGTCGGGTAATACAAGTGTTACAAAATGTGTTGGTGGTCATGCAGTGTGTGTGGCTTTGAAAGCATGAAAAGTCTGGGGGGGAAAGGGCATGTGGGTGGTACTACTGAGTCTGAGAGGTCATGCATATGGGTCCAATACTTCCTCCGAAAGAATTCAGTACAAAGAAAGGGAATGTTAAATCTAAGTTTTAACTGTCACCTTACATTTTCACAACTTTGTAGACAATATATACATTAAGAGTAATTACATAAAAATATATATATATATATATATATATTTCAATAAAAAACACTTGTACCGTGGCCAATCACTGCTTAGCCTAATTGGTAAAATGGCGCTTCATGCCCCACTCATTACCTGAGTTTGAACCCCCGCCCCCTTCTCACGGTTCCAGCGGCCTGCACTTATGTGCTCACATGAGAACACACTAAAAAAAAACCTTCTATCGTGCCCAATCACGGTCTCAGAATTTAATTTTAGGGCCCAATCTGGGCCTTACTTGTCAAGCCCTGGCCCTGTGATGGACGGTTGGGCGGGGCCACTTGTAACTTACCCAAGCACGGCTCAAGAAATTAATTGGGCTTTAAAAGAGGCCCAATTCACACCTACAGGCCTACTTGCCAAGCCCAGGCCAAGGCCCAGGCCCAGTGATGGGCAGGGCAGGTGGGCAACCGGGCCTATGGCCAGCCTTAAGGTGGGGGAACTTATAATGCAATTGATCTTCAAAAATCGAATTCAGGCAGCATCTATCATGTTAAAACAAAATTGAAATGAAGAAATGTTCATTTGGTTATTCTGATCTGAGGCATAATTGCATTAACTGATAAAAAAAAAAAAAAAATTACATCATACTTTGCCACATGGTGAACTTATTCTAAGGAATACTAATTTTTGCTACAAGAAAAATAGTGTTCCCCAACATATTTTTATCGATTAGTCAGTAGGATCCCATTGTTGACAACGTTTGGCCATATGTTATTTTTAAGTTTTGGATTGAGCCATTGAGGGTAAGATGTGAAGAGTGGAAATCTTTTGGGTGTATGTGGACATTGCATTGATTTTATCTTTGTCTTTTACATGATGGGAAGTTGGGAACAAAGTGCCCAAATTATTATTATTATTATTATTATTTTTGTTTTGTTTTTAAAGGGTTTGACTTTCAGATTGATTTGGTCTGCAGTGTGTCAATTTGGCTCTTGTCCAGCAACCATTCAATGGGACTACCATTTATAATATGACAAGAGGTGGATATTATTTCGCATTATGCATATCAGAAACCACTAAAGTTAAAAATTAGTTAGGACCATATCAGAGCACAGTGATTTCTGGAAAACAACACCATGGTATGGTAGGTTTTCAATGGCTGTCAATTGCAGAGAAATAAAAATGACATGTTTTTGCCTATGGGCATTTCTCAAAGCCTACCTTCCCACTTTCACCATCAAAATTAATACTTCATCCAATCACCAAAAAAAAATTCCTCTCAAACGCCGCGAAGACTTAAACTAAGCACCATTTCCACGCATATATAGAGTACGGTGATCCAGATGATGCGATACTATGTTGCATTGAATATTTTCTCCCCAAAGACAATCTTCCACATATTATGATCTATGAGTACTTCATATACTAATAGCCATGGTACGAATACACCATAGCTTCAGTTGAGTGCGCTTTTGTAGTAGTGAGAATTGATTGCATGGAAACTAAGAGGTCAAAACACCATGGTAAAACTGTTTGAGACAAGAAGATTGGAAGGACTAGATTGGAGAGTAACCAGAACTTAATTTGAAATTAATTACTCAACATGTCGATATATACTTTCACTACATTTAATCTACTAAGTCCGTGTCTTCTGTGACACCTTCCAAAACAAGATATTGAAGAGCTATGGAGTACTTTGCAGTTTTCATCCTCACTGAACGGGCATTACCCGTGTAGATGCTTCTCTTAAGAAGAAACGATCCGGATCCATCACCTTCCACAAAAGCATTCAGTTTATTATCCTTTATAAGACCAAATTAGAATTGGAAACTGAGCACCAATTATTTATTTATTTTTATTCTGAAAAAGAAAACTGAAAATGTGTTGGAAACGAAAATCTAAAACGTTTTGGTATTCATTTCCGTTTTGAAAACTGGAAAACGTTGCCGTGCGGGCCTTATATATGCATGTGATTGCAAGCAAAGAGAACATGAAGGCCATATCCATTCTTCAGAATAAAAACTGTGTTTTGGATGGAATGTGATTCTTGTTTCTGATTTTTAATGATTCAGAAAAGAATCATATCCTTCATGTTTGACAAAGTGAACTGGATCCAGTTTTAAATCACAAGCATATGCAACTGAAACTATTCGTGGAAGAATTTACATTCTCATGATTTTATCCAAGAGTCGAGTAGAAATTGAAGAATTTGATTATGTAGCTTTGCTTGTGCAGACAAACGTATATTGGAAAAAATAAAATAAGGGAGAGACACTGGTACTACTATATATTGTTTAAATTCTACAACTAACCTTTAGTTGTGTAAATGGAGGAGACCCATCTCTTGAAAATGAAGAGCAATCTCGGGGACTCTCCATGGTGTGTATCAGAGAGTAGAAGTTTGCACTGTGCTTTTTCACTATCATAAACCAAAAGAACAAAGAGTTTAATAAACAAACATCAGAGTACTTGTTTCACATTCAAAACATTAAGCATTGCAGCTTAAGATTTTCAGTAATAACGACATACTTGGCATGAACTATGGCATTATGACATAGAGCTAGAACTCGGACCATCGCCAAGTCTCTTCCTCGTGGATTATTGTATCTCTCTTGGCAGTTTCTTCAAAGCATTGAAAGAAGCAACTTGAGAAAAAATTAATAAATAAATTCCAATGTCCAGTCATGGGGTTTTGGAATTAGGGATCAGACTCCAAATTAATGCTAGGTGTGCTCTGCGGATTTTTAAAAAAAAAAAAAAGAGGAAAGGGAAGGGAAAATGAGAAGAAAAAACCATTTTCACAGTGTTCTCCCTCGTGCTTAAATATGTTAAAAATTCAGAAATAGTAGTAAACCAAGAAATGAATTGGCAAGTGACTCGTAAAATCATAAATTTTAACTTATTTTCGTCGTATTTTCTTTTACTTTCTATTTTACTCACGGTTGTCCGTTGGCTCTGCTTGGTTTAGCAAGGGAAGAGAAAGGAAAACACTTCCTTTGTTTGGTTAATAAGGTATATAGAGAGAGAGGAAAATAGGAAGGAAAACAAAATGAAATGAAAAATAAAATAAAATTTTTGGATGTTGCGAGTCCCTTTCCTTTTTATTATAGTAGGTTACAATCATATTAAAAAATTAATAAAAAATAGTTTTTCAAGTGATTTAAGCATGGAGGACAACACGAGAGAGAAAACAAGTTTTCTTTTCCTTCCTAAAATCCAAGAAACAAACAAATCCTTAATAATGAACAACAAAAGCAAAATATATATATATATATTTTTAAATTTTAATTTTACTTCACAAAATTCTCTACCCAAACATACCTTTCACTAAACAAATCTCCAAAATCATCAATAATTACTGTAACAGGAAATTGATCATGCAGGTGAAATGCAGCAAAGTACTTCTTGATCCCTTCATCATCATCCACATATCTTCAAATATACATTTACAAATTCATCAGCAGCAGCAGACTTATGAAATGCTAATTTTCAAATAGCAATCCGACATAGAAAATTAGAACAAATGGTATGTATGATATTTGATACTCCCTCTGTCCCATTTTATGTGTCTCTTTTGGAAAATCCAATTATTTAAGGCGACAAAAATAATATACACATACTTTTCACAATTGCCCATAATCATTGCACTTTCTTTTTTTGTTGTTTTGTTTTGGTATTGATTGCAAGGAAGAATTATTTGAGGAAATAAGTAAAATTTGCATATTAATTTAGAAAAATGGACAATAATTTTGGGAGTCCCAAAACGAAAGGTGGGCTACATAACATGGGGAGTACAATATAAAGAAATCGTTTCTTACTTACTTCATATGTATACGTTCAAGTATATCAGAAGATGGATCAATACCCTGAAAAATTAACATCAAAAGCTATTGATAGAGAAAGCCCGTTCATTACAGACACACACACACACACATATATATATATATATATACTCATACATACATACATACATGATACATACATACATACATACATAGAGAGAAGTGTTGGGAGTACCTGAGAGAGATAAGGGGGTTTGCTTTCTAACTTGCGGCGGTTGCAGAGGAACACTACCCGAGCGTTACTCTCTAATGCTGAATTAAGAGCGAACTGGAACAGTAGAGAGGTCTTTCCACTGCACAAAATTACCAAAAAAAAAAAAAAGGACAAATTTTCCGATCAGCTTCAAGATGATAGAGGAACTCTCTCTCTCTCTCTCTCTCTCTATATATATATAGAGAGAGAGAGAGAGAGAGAGAGAGAGAGAGAGAGAGAGATTGGTGGTATATTACGAAGAAGGGGGCCCAGAGAGAAGCATTATAGGGTCACATTGGCGATGAGGGAAATCAATTTGGCTCACAGGCATGAATCGCTCTACCATTGATTGAAGTTGAAAATCAGAGTTTGCTTGTGCTTGTGTATTACAAGGGAGGAGGTTCACTAAACGCTGCGTTTTATGACCCATGTTTTAAACTTTTACTATTTAATATAACCCCTATTCAGGGCTATTCTTAGTTGGTGTAAAGCAGACATGGTGAGACTTTTATACAAGTCGAGTTGAAATCATGTATGTTTGAGATCGACTTGTTTATTAAATGAGCCTGAAACAAGACTGAGATGAGTTCTTATAGATCATGTTCGCGATAACTTATTGAGCAACTCGACTTTGTATACACTCAGACCATAAAATGTTCATATCCATTTATCTTGGCACCACGTCTCAGATGTTTCTTTGATGATGTGGAACCATTCAAGATTAGATCAAAGGGCCTGACTTTGTAGGGTAAGCCCTTGGATACTGGCAATCACCAACAAATCACCAGTATCGAGTAATTCTAAAAGTCAAATTCAGTATGTTATGTTTTACCTTTCTCCAAACAAACCCCATTTCAAGTGGACTACCAGACTGCGAATCACGCATGTTTATACTTCTTTAATTTCACATCTTTGTCCATGTTTCCTAAATCCTGAAACCCTTAGCTTGGCTATGTCCATTCCCCCACTAAACATCTCATAATTTCATTCAACATCCACCCTGCCCATTTTATATATGCTTTTTATTTATGTAATGTATATTATTTACACACACATTTTCACTGTTCTTGTGTTGACAGTTTTTGGGACAAAAATTCAACCTGTTTGATACACTCACTAATCGCCTGAAGGCGCATCCAATGAGAAAGAACAACCTCATGGCACACAAGCTTTACATATTAGCAGTACAAGGATAAGAAAAGGTGCTACATAATTTGGCTATGATGCAATCAACTATATAGTCTATATATATAAAATACAACTAGTGTTCTCTACTAGGGTGCAAAATAGAGCAAGGCATATGGGCACCTCTTTAACACATGCATATACCAGAAAGTCAAAATTTTTTGCACGCGCACTGAGCAATCAAAGACTAGGAATTGCCAACATAAATCAACTATGCCTATAAGAATGATAGCCATGGTAGTTAACTCTCCATGGGCAATGGTGAAGCTTTCCCATTCTTGAAACCGCCGTTTAGATCTATTTTCAACAGATCACCACCCTCGAAAAAGGAGTTGTGAAGGGCCTTCACACATCGTTCTGCTTCACTATCGTTTACTATCAATGAGATGTTCACCTGCTTATATATAAGCAAATAATCAAATGTTTGTT
Source organism: Hydrangea macrophylla (assembly GCA_033977485.1). Taxonomy (NCBI): domain Eukaryota; kingdom Viridiplantae; phylum Streptophyta; class Magnoliopsida; order Cornales; family Hydrangeaceae; genus Hydrangea; species Hydrangea macrophylla. The sequence continues at coordinate 95,574,674 of CM066991.1, read as the reverse complement.
AACCACCAATAAAAAGAAGATGTAGAAAGCGTTATATGATATATATATATACTATGTTACACGAACTCTTCTAAATAGGAGAAGTACCCATGTCGACACGACTCGTTGCGGACATGGGTATGACACTTGGGTAGGATCCTTCTAGTTTAGTTTAGTGTAATTTTCAGCCAAGAAAGGCAAAGTACCCGTGTCGAATATGGCAATCCATACCCGTGTCCTCCAGACACTTCGAAGAGTCCGTGTAACATAGTATATATATATATATATATAAGAGTTGTCAAAGAAAGGACCTTGGATGCTCCTTGAGAGATCATCTGGACATTGACTTCATTTGCTCGAAGAACACTAAACGCCTGCAAAACAAATGGCATTTATATATTAGGGGCAAGGATCAAAATTTCCTTTTGTTTCCATCGAAATGGCCGAAACATTTCCGTTTCCTGGGTCAAGGAAACGAAACAGCCATGGAATCTCGAAATTCCACGGATTCCATCCAAACGACTTTGTTTCTTTTGTTTCCATCGAAACATGATTGTTTCCACCGAAACAGGCCTATGATTCCACATCGTTTCATTTGCTTCCACCCAAACATAATTGTTTCCATGGAATTCCATCGAAACGACTTTGTTTCTTTTGCTTCCACCGAAACAGACCTATGCTTCCACATCGTTTCATTTGCTTCCACCCAAATATAATTGTTTCCATCGAAATACTCCTATGGATTGTATTTTCCATATGACCAATCATTTTATTTTGGAGATGGCTTATTAGTTTACTATGTGCTTATATGTAACTTTTGTATTCTATGAAGTGTTTGATAGTATATTTGCGACTTAATCCTCGTGTATTTTCAATTTGAACTACATATTTGTAATTTAACTACATATATTGACCTCTCAAATGTTCAATAATTCAATTAATCAATTATTAGCCTTGTACGTGCATATAATTAAGATTGAAGTTATGTTTCCCCATGTTTCTCAATGTTTCCAATTTTTTTCGGTGTTTCCACATGTTTCGTAAATGTTTCCGAAACATTTCCATTTCTGGGCAGACCGAAACAATAGATCAACATGAAAATTTGATCCTTGATTAGGGGGAGAAAACAACGGGAAATAGAAGCAACTACAAAAAGAAAATGATATTTTCCAAGGGAATACAAGCACCTTTTCCAGTATCATTGAAGAATGCTGAACATTTCCAATAAGAGAGATGATGGATCTGTGCTGTAGAAGATTCACCACTGCAATTTTTTCAAGCTCTTCTACCACATTGTCCAGTTCCTGAGAGAGATTTAATACTAGAATAAGATTACATTCGGGATATGTCAAGAAATCGAAGTTGCGATACCAATTATAGTTGTGGAAACTCAAAAATAAAATACAAATACAAGCATGAATACAGAAACAGGTATATCACAAACTCATAATTCTTAACTTGCAATGATTCAAGTCTGCGGAAGTCATTTTGAGATATAATGCCAAAGCTCAATTCTGTAACACTTCACAACTCTTAGAACCCCAGATAGGGAAAACCGGCAGGGAACTGGATAATACTTTTTTTTTTTCCTTCCTTCTATTCTTTTACAGCTCGAGAACAAAGAGTCTATCCTTGTTAGAATAAAACCTTTAATGGATGCATAAATAAAACATTGGGAGAGAAATGCACACAAGTATGTCCCCGTGTACAACTAAGCCATATCAAGGTAGGTGTCACATGCACCTTACCGGGCCCCACATACAACAGGGCTGTGCCTAATTATAACTTTAGACAATGAACAACATTAGTAATTCTAGGATTGAAAACATTCTGAAGAAACTGGAAAGGAAACAAAGCTACTAAAACTTCACACTTGATAAAGGATCAATGAGTATAATTCTAAGGGTTAATTTCAAAAACACCCCCTCAACTATGACCCGTTTTCAGCTCGCTCCCTTGAACTTTTTTTTCCGACAAATTGACCCCCTCCGTTTGTTTTATTCGACAAGTTGACCCCCTCCGTTTGTTTGCAAATGAAAATGGGCATGTGCCCATCACGTGAGAGCAAAAATGGACACTTTTACCCTTTGTGTCCAAAATGAGTTTGATATCTCTTTACAGTCTACCCTGATTTCTCACTCTCCCCTCTCCCTCTCTCTCTCTCATTCCCTTGCCCCACACCACCACGACTAGTGGCGGATGTAGGGGGGGGGGGGCCTTGGCTTTTGAAAAATTACACTTTTACATGTGTATTTTAGGAAATTTTTAAATTTATTAAGCTTTGCCCCCCCCAAAATAAGTAAACTTGTTATATAGCCCTCCAAAAAATATCAGTTAGGCTAAAAGAAAATGATTTTATATGTAAGATGTTGGTCCAATTATACTTCATTCTCCCAAAATTTGAAAAAAAAAAAAAAAACTTATTATATGTAATATATTGGCTTAATTACAAATAGACCAAAAAAACCTTATTATATGTAATACATTGGCTTAATTACAAGGAAAGAGTAATGCTATGCTTCCCAAATTTTGTATCTCAAATGGTTTCCAAATACATATGACGGCAAGACCAACTTCAATAATGGTGGAACGACTTCAGCATCCTCCAATCAAAATCAGGTGGGTCTGCTACCACGTGTTTGAGAACCACCTAGGATACAAAATTTGATAAGCACAGCTTTACTCATATTTTAAATATTATTAGTTTTCGATATTATTAATCATAGATGAAATAGAAGGGAAAATACCTGAGAACTAATTTTCTTTTTCGATTTCATTTCTTCTTTTCTCTCCCTCACTAAATCCATGAACCAAATAAAGCCTAACAGTAATAAGGGTTGATAGTTGATTGAAATTTGTAAAGTTTGGCATGATGGTAAAATAATTTGTGTAGACTAAACTAAGAGATGAGGTGTAAATGAGTTGGGACAAATGTTTAGGGTGTGTTGGATTACAGTTGGACCAATGTTTTATATGTAGTTATGTTTTCTAAATTGAGGGGTTGATTTTTTGGACCAACATATTACACAGTTTTTTTTTTTTTTAAATTGGGACCTTATAATTTAGAGAGAGAAGTTGCACAGAGAGAGAGAGAGAGAGAGAGAGAGAGAGAGAGAGGGAGGGGAATGGGGTGAAGTTATTCACTTTTTTTAGATCAGAGGGTGTACTCGAAAATGGGTCATAGTTGAGGGGGTGTTTTTGCAATTCAGACCAAGGGTATATGTGTCATTTCATTACTTCCGTTAACGGCGTTTGAGACTAAAAAAAAAATTTGATAGTTGAGGGGGTGAAGTTGTTCACTTTTTTAAATCAGGGGGTATACTCAAAAACGGGTCATAGTTGAGGGGGTGTTTTTGCAATTAACCCTAATTCTAATCTAGGATGCATATCTGAGATCATTGATATTGAAGAGCATAATATGTTTCCTCGGTCAAGTGCCCGACCTCCAAGGCTCAAAATATAGAAAGTTTTTCACCTAAAGCCTAGAACTTCAAAATTGTGATCGTGAATCGTATTGAATTGCATCGGCTTGCTTTAAAGTGGAATGGATTTTTATGAATCGAATCATGAATCAACCGATTCTAACAACCATGTTTGTGTGTCTCAATAAGCACACATCCCAGAAACGGACTGACAATTAAGCACAAGATAGTGCGCTTGCCTGCTGAATCAGTTCTCTGCTCCAAAGTTTTGACGGGTCCAGTGTCACAGATATACTTACTTCACTAGTAGCAACTACATCCACCGAAATCTCCAAATCTTCAAAGATCGAAAAGACCTGAACAATGAAAAGGCCAGGAAATCTGCAAACAAAAACTAATGGAGAAAATGTGGGAAGCAAAAGAAAGTTTGATCTCTCTCACCTTTCCAAGAAACCCAAATTGACCAAGCATGCGGGTACTAACAATATCCAACATGCTGACATTTTGCTTCAAAACTATGCTGGTCAGTACAGCCTGTTGTTCAAGAGATCAAAAAAGGGTCAAATGCTTTTTTCTAAACTAATTTTGACCCACTTTTCTCGGCAATCGAAGACAATAAATAGCAAAACGAAGATAACTATGAAATTTGCCTTCAAAAGTAGAGAGAGTGCTTCCAAAACACTTACAGCACTAAATAATCTTTACGAACCTCACTCAAATCTCTTGTTTTGGTGATGAGTGTACCGGGGGCTTTGGGGTTGTAAGAATTCTTGACCCTGACAGGGATTTCACTCTCCCTAGCTGGTCTCATGGATTGTGGATGGAGGACCTGCAAACACAGGGTTGTGTAGATATAAATAAATTTCCACTTGAGTGCTCTTGCTTCACCAAGTGGGAAAGGTTGCGACAATTTACTTTACTGGTGTTAGTGAGATGGATCTGACGCATGGTAATGCTCAAAACAAATTGCGTGGCCCAGACAAGTGCAAGGCATACCTTTTCAAGCGAAGAGTATCTAGACTCATAGCCCCCTAATTGATAAGGGCGTAATATTACATATTTAGCCCCTTAATTTATACTTGTTAGACTTCTCGAGAGGTTTATATTTGCTATTTAAAGTTGTTTTTATCTTTTGTAGGCCTAGGAAGCTCTTGGAGTTGAATATAACTAAAACCGAAGAAAAAATGATCAAAACAGAGGTGCTATCCAGATTCCGCTGGAGAAAAATCGAAAGTGCTCTTTCTTCATTGTTTCTCTTGGGATTTAGCATAGTTTGATGTAATACCCGTAAATTTCCTTTAATTATAAATTGGACCCCGTATTTTTTTTTAAATTCGTTAATTCTAATGTCTACTTGAGTAATACGCATGACTTTAGTAAGACTTAGACTGTAAATTTCGACTCGGACTGACATATCACGCGGACCCTTAAAATCTGCATTTACCTGGACAAGCTTGCACATTAGTATACCTACCCAACCCATTACCCAAACACCTCCCACCATCTAAACCACCTAGCCCACAGGATTTACAAGCTGTCTTGACACCTCGTGGGGATTTCGTGCATGGGTGAACTTGTGTTTGTAATGGACCATTGAGAGAAGAGAGAGATGGACGGACTTATCAAAGCCCCCACGCCGGTTCCATTCTCCCAAGCTCAGTCACCTCAGTCAGTGGAGAAGACAGCTGCATGTGGGTGCATGCATAAGTGTATATGTATAGGTGTTTGTGTATAAGAGCACCGAGAGAGTTTGAGAGCAGCACACACACACACCCTCACCACTTCCTCACTGCTCACCCTCTGCACCCCCCCTCCCCCCCCCCCCCCCCCCCCCCCCCCCTCATACACACACTTATACTCTCCCAGAAGAAGAAGAAGAAGAAGAAGAGTGAAGGAGAAGGAAAACCGAAGAGCTCGCCGGAGACGGAAACGCAAGGAGAAGACCCGAGGCTTGGTATACACTCCCACACCCCCTCTATATGACTCTTTGTATTTTAAACATCACTCACACATTCCCCGGACCCTCTCGCACGAACCAAACAGAGCCGAAGGCTCACAAGAAGCCCGGGTAGCCATGAAAGCTCTCTCACCGGAGCTTGAGTTTCAATTTCAACCACAGAACCTAAAAAGCATACCAAACAGACCCACTAGGTCCCAAATAGACCCCCTATGAACGGCCTAGAAGCTAGACCACGTTTGGTCACCCATGCATGCGATTATTCCCCGTAAACCCGAAAAAGAATAATCCCTTAGTGGGACGTTAAAACGAATAAGCCGCAAACCCAGCTCACACTATGTGATAGAGGAGCCCAAATCGGTCGTTTTGGCGTTGGAATGAGGCATTTTCATGGAGTAGAGAGAGAGATACGAGCGTTTGAAGATTTCCGGCGAAATCAGCGCCGCCGGCGGCGGCCTAGCCTCACCGGAGAAGACACGACCCGTTTGGGTCTCGGGTTATATCGTTTACCCGTTGGGTCGGGTCGGGTACGAACATGGGTGGGTTAGTTTGTTAGACTTAATGGTTCCGGGTTTGGGTTATAACAATTGTTAATGGGTCGGGTCGGACTTTTTAAGTTGGATCATCTTCTGTGAGCATGTGGATAACCCGTTGGGTTGGGACGGGTCAAGTTGACCCGCGGGCCTTTGTTTATTTATTTGATTAATTAATCTGTTTTAATAATTAATTATTCCGTTAATCCTAATTAAGGTTCTATTAAACTGTTTTATATTGTTAATTATTCGGTTAATTATAATCAGTGTGTTAATAATCTGTTTTAATAAGGATTAGTATTTATTAATTTAGATTAGTATATATAAATCGAGATTAGTGTATAAATTTATTAATTATAATATATTTAGTATTAATAAATATGTATAAATGGTTTTAAAATTTGTTTTAAAAAAAATCCAATAAAGGTTTCAATGATACTATATATTATATTTTTATAAATTGTAATGTTATTTTTATAATATACTTATAATCTGAAAATATAAATTATTATTATTATATGATATATTTATTATTTATTGATTTAAATAAATAATAAGTAAATATTTTAAATAATTAGGTAATAAATACCTAATGACCCCTTTTTAAGTATAGGAAAATTATATTAAATTTTCCTAAGGACTAGTACCTCTATATTGTAAATTATTATTTACAAAACCCTAGCTTTAATATTTTGATAATCATTAATTACTTATTAAGTATCCGTTTGGTTGTATTTTAATTATTTAAAATACCAAACGAACCCCGAAAATTATGGGAAAAATACTACTAGCCTAATTTAAGGCCTAGTATTTAATAAAAATAATTAGAAGGGTCAAATATCTCCCTAAATCATATTTTATAATTATGGGGCCCCGCAGTCTATTATTAGGTGTTTTAAACTTCAGAAATTCGTAATAAATAAACCATAACTCAGAAAAATACGCGGTCAGTTCCCAGAGTCTTAGAATAATGTCTAGAATATTCCCTTAAAGTTTGGTGACCTTTCGACACGGTAAAAAATACAGCTTATCGTTAGGGCCCAAACTGGTATAGAAAACCCAGCCTTTTATGCGACGGACTCCGATTTGAGTCTAGTCAATGGCGTTGGACTCAGAATAATGTCTAGATCACCATGTTGAGGTTTACGAACCCACCCGGCATAATTACCATTATGCCCCTAATTTTAGTAAGCTTATTAATCAACGTTCTATGTATTTATATGCTCTGTAGGAACTGCTACGCTTGTTTCTACGCACCCGCATCAAGGTGAGTCGTCCTAACTCACTTGGTATATTATAGAATTACTCTGTGTATATCGTATGAATATCCAAGGGGTCCTGTGTGGACCTAATTGATGAATAATATATATACGTGAATGTCAAGATTTATTATCTGTACGATGAACGCATGTTAGATAACTATACTCTATATTAGTTATTAATTGCTATTATTCAGGCTTATTGTGCTTTACAATTATACAATCACATGAACATTCATATAAACATAGTCGAGTCGTGATGTCAATGTTGACGTCTGAATGGTTAGTCAAGGGGACTAACCCAGTCAGGTTGTCATACATGTTGAAGTGGATCGTGGAGGTCCGAGTGGTACAGTAAAGTAAATGGGAACAACAATGAAACTGCTATAGGGCCCTGCTAGGCGACGATAGCCAGAGTTTCCATTGAAATCATTGAAGTCATGCATAAGTTGATGGTTGATACGTTATAGGGCCCTGCTAGGCGACGATAGCAATGTATCCATCAGAATACAATAGTTACCTTTCAAATGCTATAGGGCCCTGCTAGGCGACGATAGCGCTGTAACTATTCTATTCTCCCGGCAAGGTCACGAGGACCTAAGAGTACAATGGTTACACTATTTCTTTTTAAAACCAAAAACTACTATAGGGCCCTGCTAGGCGACGATAGCAACGTAATCATTCTACTCTGAGCTAACGGCGTTACACTGGTAATGTAACAAGTCACATGAGTCAGTTGTGGGGTCTGTGGTCGAGTAAAGTCGAACATATCGATGGTGCATCGTGTCTTATCTCATTTATATTACTGTCATAAATCATATGTATAGAGATAATGCTTATCAAATGTTTAAGTTCGAGATATCTGTTGTGCTTGTATATCCTTACCTGTATTAGGAGTGATCGGTTAAGACGTTCTCACTTAGCTTCAAAAGCTAACGGCTCCTTCTCTGCCCTGGACATTTTACGTCTAGGTTATAATGAGGAAAACTATCAAGGTAACAATGAAGATGCATATAACTATGCTCAGGCTGGGAACTATGAGGAAGGTGATCCTGAGGCAGACTATCAAGGAGAGCTCGATAACGAGGGTTACGGGTTTGCCAGTTAGAAAGAGGACCCTGGTCTACTTCCGCATTAAGACTACCCTTATGTTTTAATTATCTTTTGGTTGATGTAATATTTAAGTGGCGTAAATCGCCCAAACTTATCTTTTGTGGTTTTCATTTGGAACTCCTGTAATAGCCTAAGTAGCAAAACACTCTAAGTTCCCCCATGAATACCAGTAGATGCTTTTGCAAATTTTGTACTCTGATCTATATATATTTTGTTAGTATGTTGCATGGACATGTCAGTTTTATGTAACTCGTCATTCCCTATGGGTCCAGAAAGGAAATTTTAAATTTTCCCTATTTTTGGCTACTCCGGGGCGTGACATTTGAGATGGAGATTATTGTTTTAATGATTTGTAATCTCAAAACTATGAGTAGCTAAATCTGTAGCTAGGGTATGAGGTGATACCTAGTAATTCTTTTGCACGTTCATTGGATTATCTATGATTTTCATTGATTATGATTGAATCTACGGTTTTGATTTTTATTTTGAAATCACAACATGTGCGTTTTTGCTAATGATTCAGTATTATTTTTGGATATATTGGATGCATACTATGAAGGATCCATTTTGATTTGGATTTATATTGATTGCCTACACCTCGTATGACATGTTGGGGAATAACAGGTTAATCATCCTATTTTCGATCTACCTTAGATATTATTTGCACTTCGAATTTATATTTTCCGATTAGGAGAGTTGACTCTCGACCTAATTGAGTTAAAAGGATAATCCAAGTTCATGTGACAAAATGCTAGGTGGATCCTTGAATCCCTAGCTCTATTCTCCGTCGATCTTTCAATTTAAATATCATTCTCTTGCTCCACTTTCGGGTGGAAAACAATTTTCTATTAATTCTTAGTTTAGTTTAATAATAGGAATTCATAGAGTGTTCTACCATTCCCTATGGATTGACCTCGGAATCTCCAAGAATTTATTACTTGCTATAGCCTGCACTTGGGTTTGCATTTATTTAGTCGCAGCAAGTTTATGTTGTAAGCGGTAAGCGGAGAGTTTTACTCAAAAAAGAAATGGCCAGTTCTTTAAGGCTGAATTTTATTCTAAGGCCGTATCATTATGTTGTCCTAATACGCATCCCATCAACACGGCTACCGACAAATATAACAACAGGACATTCCCGGCGTTGATGAGACCAGAAGTTGTATCGAGTTTAGTCCACAAATTAAGACTCTAAAACTGTATATGTGTAGGAAGATGAAAAATCAGATTAAAAGTGGCTAGATATTGTCCCTAGAAGCAAACTTACCTCTACAATCTTCTCTATAAGAAACTAAACAGGGTTTCAACCCAGTGAAGGCAAAGTTCAGGTTACCCGTGGGTCTCAACCCCACCTCACCGTATGGTATTTGTATAAAGCACCCTAATAAACCAGTACATGTACATTGCATGTAGGTATCACAGTATAAATTCCACTTTATATTCACGACTCCATGGATGCCAATCTTCTCTTATATATCACTTTGTATTTCGTCTTCTGCCCACTTCCTTTCTTCCTCTAACTCTGCCAACGATGGTAAATAAAAGAGTTGTTCCTAATCCTACACTTTTTCTCTCCTTAAGGTAGTGTATTTGGTGGTTGTTGAAGCTTGATATACATTGTTGGGCTCATTCTCTAACAACTTCAGCTTTTGGAGTAGTTGGTAACTTAACATAGTGTCAGAGCCTTGTTTGTGGGAGGTCTTGGGTTCGACCCTCCATCCCCGCTTTGTTGTGCATGTTTTCACTTTGTTATTTGTCTCCACTATGATGGGGTTTGGTTTGTCTGCTCTCCACGTGCAAGTCGGGGTTGCACGTGAGGGAGGATGTTGAAGTTTGATATACATTGTTGGGCCCATTGGTAAGTGGTAACTTAATCGTGGTTATATGCATGTGTGACTGACTATCTTATCAATGGAAGGATTGGTGATTTTTAACAGCAAGAGTACTGATTTAGAACCCCGCTTGGGTTAACTTTTTAAAAAGTTTCACTTTCTGGAATAAGAGTTTTTTTTATAATTTTTTTTTTTTTTTTACAAATTCGAGCTTTTTTTTAAATATATATAATTTCTTTTAAAATAAATAAATAAGATGTTATTTAGCTTTAAAAAGGAATCACATGTTTTTAAGAAAAGCTAATCCAAACGGTCACAATATTTTAAGAGATTGTTGACCCCAAAAAAGTTATCCCAAATGGGCTCTTAGAAGGTAACATCTAAACACAAATTCAAAAAAACAAGAATATAACCTGAGCACCAAAGTATGCAAGCTCAGCTGCCTCATCGAATGTCAAATATGGCACAGGTTTCGCACATGGATGGAGATTAGGATCACAAGTCAATACACCGTCAACGTCCTTCCACACCTGTTAGCATTGGAGACTTGGGCACAAATATATAAACATCATGAAAGTATTAAATCGCTTAAAATGCATGCCTTGGCAGATGTTTGGGTAGGCAAAGAACCTGCTGAACCGGTTCTATAAATTCAAGTGTTAGTGAATGTCATATTTCTTGTATAGGAGTCGCGCCCAGTCTAATATCTCTCTTAAAACTAGTTCTTAGTCAAACAAGTAAAACCTTTGTTCTCATAAAAAAAAACATATAGAAAGTGAACTGGGACTAAACTAGATCTTATTTTAAGCATTCCCAAACAGACCCTTAGTTTTTAATCTGACCTGAATCTCTCGCAAGCCTAAGGCTTTGCCAATGGTTGTGGCGGTCAAATCACTACCACCTCTGCCCAAGGTAGTAACTGCACAAGATTTCCAACCCTAAAGTAAGAAAAACACATATCATCATCACAAACTCTAACAATAAAGTGATTTAATGAGGTTTGAAATCAGGAACCTAATCAGACAGCTAAGGGAATTACCTTTCCAAGGAAGCCAGTAACAACAGGAATTGCAGGATCACTGATCCAATCATTGTATAATCGCTTTGCAACAGCAGGGTAAGTAGCTTCCAAGATATCCGCATTTGTGAAGTCGTCCGTTGTTATAAAACCCATGTCAAAAGCATCATACTGCAAGTCATTTTATGTGTGTATAGTTAAATTTATCAGAAGAAGTGTGTTAAACTGCTTCCTACCACTCCAAAAAAGTGAAAACAATACTCCTGCAGCCAATTTGGCCAAAGAAATAATGAAGGACCTGCTTGATAAAAGGAAATTCAATGCCAAGGCATTTTATACTTCCAAGAAAGTAAACATGTCACCTTTTTCCATATCTATATTATAAACTAATATAGGAGGAATGCCTTTGATGGCTAGGACTCTTTGGACTCTTGATGTGTGTCATCATCTAAGGGTCCAAAATTGTTCCCACTCATCACCACTTTCTTTAAATTTAAATTTTGAGAAATTTGAAACTTCCCTCACTTTTTTTTACACCTTTTGCATTTCCCTCCTCCCTCTCTATACATCAAATATGTATCTATGTATTAATTAAATAAAACTTTTTTTGAATTTAGGTAGCGCCCATGGGCACAGGCAATTTCTAGTAAACCAATAATAAACAAAAGATTATGACACATTAAGCACATATTTTTACCTTATGTAATGTTGATGACATGAAGTTGATATGCATGTGAAAATGAAAAGAAATAAAACGATGAAATAAAACTGAATGGTTATTAAGCATACCAAGCATGGACAAGTTATCAGGAAAGTAGACATACTTGCCGTGCTTTTACACCAGTTTTATTTAAATAAGCAGCGAAAATTCTTGTGGACATGCACTCTCCAAAAGAAACTAAGTAATCTCTTGTGCGAAGAGTCATCTCTTTTATCATAGCTATCCCTTTTAATAGCTGCTCCAGTTCTTCTAAGTGTACTGCAAAATGACTCACAGCATACAAATGAAAAAAGATAAGGCAATAAAGCCACATGGAGAACATTTTACTAACATCTAGAAATAGGTAAGAAGATGTACAAGAAGGTTCTCGGCTGGAAAGATGAAGAGGATTTACATGAGTAGGAATTTTTAACCATCAATTGATTAACTAGTATGTAGGGGGGGCTACAAATTAAAAGGCTTAATAAGATTCCTGTTCAACAATGTTATCAACCAACAATTAAGATCAAGTATCAAATTGATTTCCGGTGGGCTTACCAATTCACAAGTTTCTAAAACCTCAATCTCCCATAATCTAGGCTTCTAATTCAAAAACTCCTGATACGATCATGAATATAAAACAATGGACCATGACAATTAAAATGTAGAGCACACTCCAAAAACTTGTAGACTGAAAGATTAAGTGATAAGTAGATATCTAGATAATGAGAACCAATTTACTTAAACCAACACAACTAGAATACCTTGGCCTTTTCCATTTCATTATAAACAACTAGGGTACATCTACCAGTCTAGATGCTGAAACTTACTACACTAGTCAGTTAAAAGAAATACTATGTATGAGGCACTGATTTTCCAAGGAAACATATGACTTGGTCAATATATATTTAACAGTACACATCATCCGTCCGGAAGACAACTCTTAATGTATGAGTTTCACCACAAGCACAACAAAATTGTGTAGTATTCAGGATTGAAACCTGACATACTAGACAAATGATAACGGGCACGTATGTTCACATAACATATTCTTTAACAAAATTTACATTCTTCACAATATATACATTTTAGAGACAATGACATGATGGGATACGAGTACGACTACGAGTGCATCGTGCAAGGGACTATATAACATAAACATCTACTTCACAATCCCCAAAACATCGGAATGAGACTACAAATAAAACCCAGCAACTAGATTGGGTTAGCAAAGAGTAAAAGAATCCTCACCAGAAATAACAGAACTATCCAGTTCAAGCTCCTTCACTGTCCTGAGAATAGAAAACTATTGATGTTGAGAATTTTTTACAAAGAATCATCATATCCTAAGATAATTAGGTAATTGTGAAATTGATCACCTAAGATGTAGTTCCTTTATAATAGCCAACTCAACGATTTGCGACGCATTTGAAACGCCGCAACTGACCGCCTTTTCTCCAGCCTATCAAAGTGAAACAAAAAATAAAAAGCTTATACATATGTATACATGTATAAATACATACACAATTCTATATAAGAGAGGCTTATACTGTTATACTTATATACATTTAGGAGATTGTTTGTGGTCTTTCCCATGGCAGAGAGAACAATGACAGGCCTTTCTTCAGGAAAGCTGTGAATGAGCGCCGCCACCTCTCTCATCCTCTCCGCCGACGCCACTGACGACCCACCAAACTTCATCACACACGTCAATTTCTCCACATCATCATCATCACTTCCACTTTCTCTCTCCTCGTTTTCAGTGGCATTCTCAAACCCTTTCCGGCAACAGACTTTCGGGAACCCTCGCCGCCCACAACCACCTCCAATCACCGCCGTGAACAACCCAGTTCGGGAAGGCACCGATTCACCAAATTCTAACTTAATCGGTGATAATGACAACAATTGTGTGTTTGATAAATGTGGGTTTTTACTGAGATTGTTGTAAGAAGCTACGAACCCACAAAAATGGAGTGAAGCAGACATTTTTTTGTTGTTGGCAGAATCAGAGAGAGAAACGAACAATTTTAGTGCAGAAACTGAAGATGAAAAGCGAGTGAAATCGACGAATTCGAGGATGAACGAAGATCGTAGAGCTTTTGGGCTGATTGGCTTACGAGAATCGAGGAAGCACAGAGAATTGCGAGATACGGCCGCGGCGGCGCGAGAGAGAGAGAGAGAGAGAGAGAGCCGCCTCTGTCAAGTACTTTGTTTCAATGTATCACTGGCACTAGGTGACACTATACTCAAACTAGCGAAAAGGGGGTAGTTTGGTAATTCTATCTGGGATTTGAAATGTAGGATAATTATAGTTCACCCCTTTATTTAGGTTTGTTTTCATTTAACCCCTCGTGATTTAAAAGTTGATCCTTTCCAATCCTGAGTTACTAAACAGTAGTCTGATTGCTCGGATACCGAATCAGAGATGTTTTTATTGCTTTCTCTTCTCTCTATCACTCTCCGGCAAAAAATCTTGCTACTACAAACCAAGCTTAATCAACCCACAAAAATGGAGCGAAGTCGACATTCTTGGTTGAATCAAAGAGAGAAACGAACAATTCTACTAATGCAAAATCTGAGATGAAAAAGCGAGTGAAATTGACGAATCTGTGGATGAACGAAGATCATACTTGGGCCGAATGATTGGCTTCCGAGAATCGAGAAAGCATAGAGAATTGCGAGGTATGGCCTCGGTGGCGAGCGAGCGAGAGAAAGAGACCACTGGGTGAGAGTTGACTCAAACTAACGAAAAGGGGTAGTTTGGTAATTTTATTTGGGATTTGAAATTTCTAATAATTAAACTTTATCCCTTTAATTAGACTTATTTTTATTTTGCTCCACGTAGCTAACTCCTAATATCTGTTTGGGAATAATCAAAATAAGATACGATTAATGCAAATCTCATATCTCATATTATGTATAGGTTCTTATAAATAAGTTTATCTTGGCTTGACATATGATCATTTTAAAGAGATATGTTAGACTAGGGTAGAATGCATTGTTAGAAGAATAATACTATAATTTCTAAATTTTAATCCCAAAATTTCATCTCAAATAATATGGCAGTGGATCCACTAGATTTTGATTAGATGATGTTGTAGCGGTCCCCATCATTGTTCCTAGTGGACCTGTTGCCACATCATTTGGGATGAGTATTTAGGATTACGATTGAGAAACATAGCATTACTCTTGTTAAAAGAGTAATGTTATGCTTTCCAAATTTCTATCCCAAAAGTGCTACCCAAATAATGTGGCAGTGGAGCCAGGTCAAATACAGTGGGACCAATTGAATTTTGATTGGGAGTTGTTTACCTGACTCTGCTACTACATCATTTGAGAATCACTTTTGGAATAGAAATTTGGGAAGCATAGCATTACTCTTTATTAGAAATAGACATTCGCAAAAGAGTAATATTATGCTTCCCAAATCTTAATCCCAAAAACGAATTCCAAATGATGTGGTAGTGGGCCCCTGTATTTTGATTGGATGAGGTTGAAGTGGTGGTCCCATCATAATCATCCGATCAAAATCCAAGGATTCATTGCCACATCATTTTAGGATTAGGATTTGAATTTAGATTTACATAGCATAGCATTACTCTTCACAAAATATCTGAATTGAATAATGCTATGCTTCTCAAATCCTAATCTCAAAAAAATTCTAAAGGATGTGACAGTAGGACCACCTTCAATAATGATGGGATCATTTTAACATCATCCAATCAAATCCAGTGGGGCTCACTATCATATCATTTGGGATTAGAATTTTGAATTAGGATATGAGAAGCATTGCATAACTCATTTGAATTTATAGATTGTTAAGTCTCATTCATTAGCTGGTAAGGTTCTGTATAGTGACTAAATTGAATTGGTTAAGTTTTCAACATATATACTAAAGCTTGTAAAATTCTAATTTAGCAAGCAAAATTAGAGTTTCGGTACTTCTCAAGATAGGGGGTTATTCGGTCGGTTTGGTTCAGTTTTCCCAAGTTCGGTTCGGATTGGTGACGAATTTCACATACCAAAAATCGAACTGAAATACATTTCGAAAGTTCGGTTTGGTGAGATCAAGTTATCGATTCGGCTCGGTTTAAAGTAATTCGGTTCGGAAGTTCAGTTTTTGAACTTAAGGTTCGGTTCGGTTTGGCTTAGTGAGAATAACCTATACCGATATCCGAACTAAAATATAGTTCGGTTAATCGATTCGGTGGGAAAAAAAATCGGGTTCGGTTCGGTTCGGTTTGCCCACCCCTATCTCAAGAACATAACAGGGATAAACACGTCACATAGCAGACTTGGTATCAAAATTAACATGAGAAGTTGTCATGTGTTTAGGAGAATTATCCATTGTAACAGTCACACCACATCAGTATATTAATGTGGCATAACCTTCTAATTTAGACCAAACACTTGCCACCTATTTTCAGGAGGATCAAGACACCACACCACGTCAGCAATGATTCCCTAAAAATAGGGAGCATATGTATGCTCTAGATTAAAGGTCACGGCTGTCACACACCAATTTTTTTGGACAACTAAATACCCCGTCAGGATAAAAACTGAATCGGTATTCAATTGCCCAAAACTTGAGAGTGAAAACACCAGTCCATTTCAAAAAGTAAATTTACTAAAAATGATAATGAATTCTATTTGAAAACATTAAAAGATTTAAATGAGAAAATCCGTTTCAATTCAACGTACACATTCTCAAAAGTTTCAATTAAAGTTTACAATAGCTACAAAAAATGTTCAAACTCACAAATAACAATTGAATATTCTTTCATTATACAATTATAAATTAGGAAACTTATTTTACCATTAAAAGGAAAGTCCAGAGCCTTCTAAACGATCCCAATATCAAAGTACAAAATAAATACAATACAACTATAAAATATCTTAGATCATGGCCCACAATGATAGAAAATAAAATACTGAACTCTCTAAATAAATAAAGTAAAGATAAACAGCAACAAGAATTCTACCTGCCCCATGCTGCCGGATGTCACAAACAACCTACTAGACCTGCAAATCTCAATCGGCTACGCTCTAACAAGAATGCACTCGCGAGAAAACTCAACGGGTCAGTCACATGACTGGTATAAGTAAACACCACAAAAGTCAGCCTTAGGGATCAAATGCAGTCCCATAAACACAATCGAACACCATCGCGACAAGATAAGTAGTTTCGCTCACACTTTATGACAAAAGGGTAGTTTCCCTTAATGTGATGGCAGATAGTTTCTTGCTTGATATCACTTTACTCATATTTACCATTCGACGTATGGTAGGCCAAACCTGCACAAATGTTAAGCGGGCCCACCATCCTGCAAATTGAATGATTATAAACCAAGTAAACAATTCAGTATACAAACCGTCCACATTTAACTTAAATGTCGCGTTCATTATTCTATGCTTATCAGTTTTATGAAATAACCCATTTTCATTATTTATTAGCCTTAAATTTATCTTTGTGTTCCCTTGTTTCACCACCTTGGCCACCTTCCATGGTATGACCCATACCTATATCCCATGTGTGCCCAACCATAATACTAGCGCCCACTTCGGTACCAATTTGGGCAGGGTATCAACCAAACCAAATGTACACACAGAAGGTTGGCCACTATGCCAAAACGTCTAATAAATAAGCCGAGCATAAGGCTTAGGCCAGCTTGATCACACAGCTACTGGCAAAGGTACGCACAGCAAGTCAAGCTACCAAAACATATCACACAACGAGGTACGATGAACACTAAAGGAATTATGTTGTCATTATCATTTATCGTTTGTATTATTCCCATTTTTGTGAAACTCACGTTTATCACATAGTTCTGTCTCATCATAGTCCAATCACATCTCTATCTTTTAGATGCGTTCCAATTTAATACAATATAGGGTTTTATCAGTTTACCCATAACAATCGTTCCACAATATTTTTCGATCGAATTACAAGATCACTAATATACTATTCAATGTATCTAGTTTACCTTTTATCAAAATTTCCACAATATACAGACAATTATTCTAGGTACAGTTACCTTAACCAATGTCACGACCCATCCCGCTACACACGAAAATACGACACGTGGCATGCCATTAAGGCTTATCCAGTTCATTAAAGTGTGAATAGCAGCGGAAACATAAGTCAAACCCATTTAAAAACAGAGTCATAAAAAGTTTTTGCCCAATTGGAAACATTTCCAAAAGAATTCAATTTTGACAATAGAGGTCCAGTCGACTGAATGAGGGTTCGGTCGACTGGATACCTGAAATAGAAAGGTTTTCAAAATTCACCAGTGCGTCCAGTCGACTCTGACTGGGGTCCAGTCGACTGGGGCCTACATTTTTCAGTCGACTAACTCCTTCCAATCGACTATGCCTCTAGCAGAATCAAAATCCAGATTTCCCATCAGTTCTCCAGTCGACTAAAACATTGACTAGTCAACTGGATTTGCCACATTTAAAAGCAGTTTATAAAATTGAACAGTGGTCCAGTCGACTGAAAAAGGGATCAGTCGACTGATTCCTTGCAGATTGTTGAGTACACTGTAGAATCCAATCTAAGGTTCTCTAATTCAAACAATACAACCACCACTATATATATACAATTTAAAACATAATTATAGGTGTCTGAATACAAGATTATAATACTACGAAGCTTAACCCAAGGTTCTATTACAGCATATTACAAAATTCCTAAATCCTCAACAAGTTGTAGGAAAAGAGAACAAAAATATAAACAAGGTGATTCCCCGGTGTTCCTCAACGGCCTCACTCCTCATGCTTCTTCTTGTCCTTTTTACCTACAATGGAGTAAATCTCCACTGCTCAGCTATATGCTGAGTGCACAAGTTCTAACATATGCATATATGAAAAAACATGCTTTAATCTCATAAATCATATCAATAGTCTCTAGGGAGAAAAATACACCTTCATCTGATAGCGGCAAGTCCAAGCTTTAAACTGCAATGTCAATGGCTAGTCCAAGCCTACAACCATTACATCCCCAAGTGCCCTGGTAAGTCCAAGCCTTAAACCATGCACAGTAGTCGTCGCTACTAAAATTCTCGAACATTGAGAAGCTTACTCTAGCATGAATTTGTATAAGTCCCCTTGACCCATATAGATAACTCAACGTACTCGCGTAAATTTAGACATGCTTTTCACATTTAAGTGCGTGCATAATTAATGGGCATAATATTAACACTTGAACTTTGCCCGAATGTCAATTTCGTCATTGAAATCTAAAACATGTATTTCTCTATATTTCACAAGTTAAAACTTCATATCTCATGCGATTTCCTCCAAACTTTGAAGGATTGACTAGACGGTCAATTAAACGTTGGATCTCAGATTTAAGGTACAAGTTTATAGGGGTTTTTCCCAAATTCCTAGAAATTAGATATTTATAAAAGTTTGCCAAACATGGCCTAAGTGGTATCAAAATGAAGATCTTACCTCCACGAGTTCAAATCTCGAATTTGGGAAAAATCTAACGGACGAAAGGTCGCTGATCGTCGTCGCAAAGCCCGTAGGATCAAATCTCCTTCTCTCCCCTCTCTCTCAAGATATTTTAGAATGAGTTTGTGAAATACTGAATTTCACCCCTCCTATATTTATAGACAAACTCTTCGAAAATCGCGTTTACCTCCCCGCGAGTTTTCAAAACTTCTAATTAACTCCTAGAACGTCGCACACGCCCATTTTATGACTTTACGAGTGAAAATTATAAATTTCAAAGGTTTTCGACTAAGTCTCGTTTGGGTCCAAAATTATGTTCGAAAATTGAATTTTGTGGGATTTCTACACAACCTACCTTTTATATACGTGACACTCACATTCTCACCACAGTCTAAAAAAGCTCTATATAACAATATCAAAATTACTAGAAATTATACTACACGGGTATAATTTACTATTCATAAAGTATCAGATATTTCAAATAACATTTAGCTCACATAAATGCCATTTACTCATGCCAATGAAATTTCAATTACCGAATTCTCGTGTCCTTACTAACACCTTACCGTTGATCCACAGTCAATCTCTTCCACCGTTATCAAATAACATTGATAATTCATAAAATTCCAAATATGCATGCTAAAACCATGAAATTCTGGAACGGGTGTGACAACTCTCCCCTCCAAAAATGAAGTTTGTCCCCAAACTTATACCTCATACATCGAACAAGTGCGGATACTCATTCTTCATTTCTTCTTCACTTTCCCATATAACCTCTTCAACCGTATGACTACGTCATAGTACTTTCACCATTGGAATTGTCTTAGATCTCAAGACTTGCTCTTTTCGATCTAGAACTTCTATCGGTTGTTCCACATAAGTCAAGTCTTCTTGAATTTGTAACGGCTCAAGTACAACGATCTTGCTTGTATCCGACATACATCGTCTCATCATCGACACATAAAATACATTGTGCACGTGTTCCAGTTGTGATGATAATGCCAATCTGTAAGCTACTTGACCTACCCTTTCTAGGATCTCAAAAGGTCCTACGAATCTCAGATTTAGTTTTCCCCTCTTTTCGAATCGAACAATGCCTTTCAAAGGCGATACTCTCAAGTATACAAAATCTCCAATTTCAAATACCAGCGATCGTCGCTTAGAGTCCGCATAGCTCTTATATCGGCTCTGAGCTATCTTGAGTCGCTCTTGGATCAACTTTACCTTCTCAGTAGTCACCTATACTAACTCAGGTCCTAATAACTTTCTTTCTCCAACTTCGGTCCAACAAACCGGTGATCGACACTTACGCTCATATAAAGCTTTATACAGTGCCATTCCAATACTTGACTGAAAACGTTGTTATAAGCAAACTCAATTAATGGTAAGTGTTTATCCCAGTCGCTTCCAAAGTCTAGGACACACAATCAAAGCATATCCTCTAACGTCTGAATCATGCGCTCTGACTTCCCTTCGGTCTGAGGATGAAATGCGGTACTAAAACTCAACTTTATACCCATAGCTTCTTATAAACTTCCCCAAAACCTCGATGTAAAACTACTATCACGATCTGATACAATCACTGCTGGAACGCTATGTAGTCTTGCAATCTCTTTCGCATACAACTCTGCTAACTTGGATGGTTTGGTCATCTTAATTGGTAGAAAATGAGCTGACTTTGTTAATCGATCAGCTATAACCTAAATTTTGTCACTCTTGCTAGGCGATTGTGGGAATCCAGATACAAAATCTATTGTAATCTCATCCCATTTTCACTCTGACACATATAATGGCTGTAGTAATCCCGCGGGCACTTGTCTCTCTACTTTGACCTGTTGACATGCTAAACACTCTGAAACATACTTAGCAATTTCACACTTCATACCCTTCTACCAAAAGTTCTCCCGTAAGTTTTGGTACATTTTGTTGCTTCCTGGGTGAACTGAGTATATAGTACTATGTGCTTCCTCTAGAATCCTTTCTTTCTGGCTCTTCACATTTGGTACACATAACCGATTTCTAAGTTTCAACGTTCCTTGTTCCAACATAAAATTAGGTCACTTTCCCAAAGGTATCTCGTCTATCATTTTGCACAGGTAGACATCATGAAACTGTTCCCTCTTGATCTCATCATTAATATCTGGGTGTGCTATATTCGCCATCATTAAGCCATCAATAGTCTCTGGTATCATATCTAATTCTAAACGTTCCATGTCTCTGATCAATTCTTTTTGACTAGTTAGCTCATCGGCTAAGTTCCTCGGCATTTTCTGGCTTAATGCATTGGCTACTACATTAGCCTTTCTTGGATGATATTCAATCAAAAGATCGTAATCCTTCATCTGTTCCAACCACCTTTGCTGTCTCATATTCAAGCCCCATTGGGTGAAGATGTACTTCAAACTCTTATGGTCTGTGAATATCTTACATTTTTTCCCGGACAGATAGTGTCACCAAATCTTCAAAGCATAGATTGTTGTGGCCAATTCAAGGTCGTGAGTCATATAGTTAACCTTGTGTGTCTTCAGCTGTCTGGAAGCATAGGCAATTACTTTACCCCTTGCATAAGTACGCATCCCAAACCCTGATGCGACGCGTCAGTATAAATCACAAATTCTTCAGTCCCAAAATCGGTGATCTCGTTAGTCGCACCTTCAACTCTTGAAAACCGTCTTTACACTCTTGACTCCATTCAAAAGTAATACCCTTCCTCATTAACTTTGTCATTGGTAATGATATCTTTGAGAAATTCTCTATGAATCTGCGGTAGTATCCAGCTAGACCTAAGAAACTTTGAATTTTTGACACTGAAGTCGGTCTCTGCCAATTTGATACTGCCTCCACTTTGTGAGGATCAACTGAAACTCCATTCTTGTCAATCACATGACCAAGAAAAGTAATGCTGGGTAGCCAGAATTAACACTTCTTAAATTTCCCGAATAATTGCTTCTCTCGCAATCTCTGAAATATTAATCTCAAGTGGTTCTCGTGTTCTATCTCACTCGACGAGTAGATAAGACTGTCGTCGATGAATACAATCACAAAGTCATCTACGTAATCCTTGAATTCTCGATTCATAAGATCCATGAACGCGGCTAGTGTATTGGTAACTCTAAACGGCATGACTAAGAACTCATCGTGTTCGTAGCGCGTTCTGAAAGTTATTTTCTCAACATCTTCAGCCTTTACTTTCAACTGGTGATAGCCCGATCTAAAATCTATTTTGGAAAATACTTATGCCCCATGAAGTTGATAAAATAAATCGTTGATTCTCGGCAAGGGATACTTGTTCTTGATCGTTAACTTGTTTAGTTCTCGATAGTCTACACACATTCTCATTGAACCATCCTTCTTCTTTATAAACAACATTGGAGCTCCCTATGGTGATATACTAGGTTGAATGAAACCTTTATCCAGTAGTTCCTGTAGTTAAACGTTCAGCTTTTTCAGTTCTTTGGGTGCCATTCTATATGGTTCTTTGGATATAGGTCATGCATCTGGCAGAACCTCGATGGTGAATTCAATTTCCCTCTCAATTAGTACGTCTGGCAAGTCATCAGGAAATACATCTGAATATTCTCACACATCAGAATATCTTCTACTCTTGATTCAGTTGCTGAGACATCAATCACTGAACATAGGAATCCTCGACATCCATTTCTCAATAACTTACTCGCTCTTTATAGCCGAAATCAAATACGGTGGCGGTATAACCCCATTCCCTTGGAAACAAAAACTTCCATGTATCGGTGATCGAAAATTAACTTCTTTCCGTTCACAATCTATGGTAGCTTGGTTAAGTGCTAACCAATCCATTCCTAATATCACATCAAAATGGCTCACATCGATTGGAATAAGATCTATGGTCATCAACTTCTCACCTAGTTGAATTGCACAGTTCTTGTATACCATAGATGTCACTATTGATTTACTAAGGGATACAGCAATAGATAATTCGTGCTGATTTAACATTCAAATGTTTAACAAAGGCATACGATACAAATGAATGCGTAGATCCTGAGTCAACAAGTATGCATGCTAAGTGCGAACATACAAGCACCATACTTGAGACTACTGTCTCTGAAGCAGCCATGTCTCTTGGGTTCATCTGGTATGCTCTCCCTTGACGTTGCTTTGTCCTTTGTCTCCCATCGTTAGGCTGTCTAGGCTTCGACCCACTAGAAGCTATAAAACTAGCTCCTTGCTGGGAATGCCTACTTGGACAATCCTTGGCTTGGTGTCCAAACACTCCACAATCATAACACTTATCCCTCATGTCAGGAGTTATATTTGTACTACCCCCTCCTTGGTTCCTATTCTGGGTTTTGGTCATGAAACATTGGCCTGAGTGTGGTCGATTGCAAAGTGAGCACAATGGTATGTTACTTGGTGTCCTCTTGAAAACACTGAAACTAGAACCAGAGCCTCTTTGAAACGGTCTCTTGAAAGATCCGCATTGGTTCCTATCACCACTCTTATTTTCCCGTTTACCGTACTGATTTTGCCTCGATCTTTTCATTCCACTCTCGGCCACAAGCTTTGTTTGTTGCACTACTGCCACAGTCAAATGCTCATAGGTTTCTACCCTCAAACGAATATTTTACCTTAAACCCTCTTCAAATTTCCTTGCCCTATCTTCCTCCTCTAGCACTGAACCCTTTCCAAATCTCAGCAAAGCATTGTACTTGGAAGTATACTCAGTTACGGTCATATCTCCTTGCTTAAGGTTATCAAACTCTCGCTTTTTCGCATTATAGGCGGCTCGCGAAAAAAACTAGCGATTAAACTCTGTCTTGAATCCCTCCCACATTATTGCTGCTCCTTGATCTAGAACATTTACCCATTAATTCTGGGCTTTACCCTTCCGTTCATCACTTGCGTTTTCCATTTTCTCCCTATCGGTCATCAGGATAGATCGAAAGGTTCGTTCTATGTCCATTATCTAATGTTCTGCAAGCATTGGGTTGAGTGTCCCATGGAATTCCATTGGTTTCTTTCGAGCAAATTGTTCAGATACTGATCTCATACCTCAATTCTTAGGTGCATGCACGATAGCTATTGGTTCTACTTCAATTGAAGGCGTTGGAGGTAATTGTTCTGCTATGTTCCAGATTATATCTCCCATATTTCCCATCATTTCTGCCATTTTATTCATACGTCGGGTATGCGGTGATAATTCTCGGTCACCTATGATTATTTAACCTGTTAATCTCGATGCATAAATACTATGCATGTATGACAAGAACAATATCATGTATATCAAACAACATACATACGCATCAAACATCTTTACTATGTATGGATGCACTCTAGAACATGTAACAATTCACTCAACACTCCACTCATCGTCGAACATTCCTAAAGTTTTGTTACCTATAGCTCTGATACCACTAAATGTCACGACTCATTTCGTTATGCATGGAAATAGGACACGTGGCATGCCATCAAGGCTTATCCAGTTCATTAAAGTGTGAATAGCAGCGGAAGCATAAGTCAAATCCATTTAAAAATAGAGTCATAAAATTTTTTTGCCCAATTAGAAGCATTTCCAAAAGAATTCAGTTTTGACAACAGAGGTCCAATTGATTGAATGAGGGTTCGGTTGACTGGATACCTGAAACAGAAAGGTTTTCAAAATTCACTAGCCTGTCCAGTCGACTGTGATTGGGGTCCAGTCGACTGGGGCCTTCATTTTTCAGTTTACTGACTCCTTCTAGTCGACTTTGCCTCTAGCAGAATCAAAATCTAGATTTTCCATCAGTTCTCCAATCGACTGAAACATTGACTAGTCGACTGGATTTGCCACATTTAAAAGCAGTTTGTAAAATTGAACAGTGGTCCAGTCGACTGAAAAAGGGATCAGTCGATTGATTCCTTGCAGATTGCTGAGTACACTATAGAATCCAATCTAAGGTTCTCTAATTCAAAACAATACAACCACCACTATGTATATACGATTTAAAACATAATTATAGGTGTCTTAATTCAAGATTATAATAATACGAAGCTTAACCCAAGGTTCTATTATAGCATATTACAAAATTCTTGCATCCTCAATAAGTTGTAGAAAAAGAGAACAAAATATAAACCAGGTGATTCCCCGGTGTTCCTCAACGGCCTCACTCTTCACGCTTCTTCGTGTCCTTCTTCTTACCTGCAATGGAGTAAATCTCCACTGCTCAGCTATATGCTGAGTGCACGAGTTCTAACATATGTATATATGACAAAACATGCTTTAATCTCATAAATCACATCAATAGTCTCTAGGGAGAAAAATACGCCTTCATCCGATAGCGGCAAGTCCAAGCCTTAAACCGCGATGTCAATGGTTAGTCCAAGCCTACAACCATTACATCCCCAAGTGCCCTGGCAAGTCCAAGCCTTAAACCATGCACAGTAGCCGTCGCTACTAAAATTCTTAAACATCGAGAAGCTTACTCTAGCATGAATTTGTATAAGTCCCCTTGACCCACATAGATAACACAACGTGCTCGCGTAAATTTAGACATAGTTATTACATTTAAGCACGTACATAATTAACGGGCCTAAGATTAACACGTGAACTTTACCCGGATCTCAATTTCGTCATTGGAATCTAAAATATGTATTTCTCTGTATTTCACAAGTTAGAACTTCATACCTCGTGCGATTTCCTCCAAACTTTGAAGGATCGACTAAAGGGCCAATTAAATGTCAGATCTCATATTTGAGGTGATTTCTACAAGTTTACAGGGGTTTTTCCCAAATTCTTAGAAATTAGATTTTTACAAAAGTTTTCCCAACATGGCCTAAGAGGTATCAAAATGAAGATCTTACCTCCAAGAATTCAAATCTCGAATTCGGGAAAAATCTTACAGACAAAAGGTCATCATCGTCGTAAAGCCCGTAGGATCAAATCTCCTTCTCTCCCCTCTCTCTCTCAATATTTTAGAATGAGTTTGTGAAATACTGAATTTCACCCCTTCTACATTTATAGATAAACTCTTCAAAAGTCGCATTTACCTCCCCACGAGTTCTCAAAACTTATAATTAACTCCTGGAACGTCGCATATGTCAATTTTATGACTTTATGAGTGAAAATTATAAATTTCAAAAATTTTCGGCCAAGTCTCATTTGGGTCCAAAATTACGTTCGAAAATTGAATTTCGTAGAATCTCTACACAACCTACCTTTTATATACGTGACACTCACGTTCTCACCACATGATGATGCCAAAATTTGGTTAAAGTAAATTAGAGCAGATTAAGGAGATAGATAGTGAGAGACTGGTTTTTTTTGTGTGGTTCGACCCTGTTAATAAAGGAACCTATGTTCACATGTGTGTTTGAGCACATTCACTATACTGTAAAAAGTCGGGGACCTATGGTGAACCAACAATCTGGAGCTACCATAGGTCGGCCGGGCGAGTTGATGATTGCTATAGAGGTGCTATATAGACTGAAAAGTTTATTCCTTTCAATGGGGGTGAGGGGTCTCTTTTATAGATGCAAGAGACCCACTACTACATGGATAAGAAAATATAATCCAATTAAGAGATATTGACATTAATTATGGGGTTTCCTAATTGGATTAGGAAACAATGTGCTCTTTCCATTAGTTTTCTAACTTGATTAGGAAATAGCCTGGAATATTCTGGAGCGTGTCTCGCAGGTCTGGCTTAACTACGCCTATATGGGCTGTGCTTGTGCAATCTTCCCGACCTGTTGGCCTGGTGATGGATGAACCGCTTAGGATGCCTCGGGTAGACCAAACCGCTCGGGCTATTACTTATCCAAGGAACTGTTTATGATTTGGTTGAGATAGGGGTCGGCCACTGAGTAGAACCGCTCAGTCATAGGATAGAGCCAATTCTGGGCGTATCTGCTACCCCCCATTTCCAAGGTTGGCTTGATGTCATATCAGGGTAAGTTTGGAAATTTGTTTGATGCCACTTGCTGCTGTATGAGTGCTCGGGGAAGCTGCCTTGGAGCTTCTGAGTCTCGTGAGTTCTCGGGAACTGGCTAAGATTTGAGACTTAGCCTAGCTCGGAGTCTTTAAGTGCTCGAGGATTGGCCAAGAGTTGAGACTTAGCCTTATTCGGAGTCTTTTATTTGAAGTTAGCTTCCAGGATGGTTATCTTCTACTCGTAAACCTTCGTTAAGGTTGTGGGCAAAAGAATTTGACCATATTGGAAAAGTCGATCTAAAGCGTATTACTTTAGCTCTCCAGGATGGTTATCTTCTGCCCAGCCAACCTTCGTTAAGACTGTTTGGAGACGAGTTTGATCATGTTGGCAGAGCCAACCTAAAGCGTGTTGCTTTAGTGTCTTTTTTGCTCCTCTATTGTGGGCTAACCTAAGAGGTTTTAGTCACCTCTATCGTCGGTTTGGACCTAAGTGGAGTTATTGCCTCTGAGTACGTAGGCACCCAGATTGTCTAAGAGTTTGACTTAGTTAACCCCAAGGCCTGTAAATACCCAGTGTGATTGCCTGTTTAGTTCATTATGCCTTTTTGCCCCCAAGCTTTTGCTAAGACGGGGGTCTGTAGAGGCTATAACTGTAGGTAACTGACTTGGAACATAGGTGGTTGCAGGGTCTTTTGAAGCTTTCCATCATCAGCCACCTAGGGGGATTTGCCTCTATCATCAGTTATGGACCTAAGCGAAGCCGGTGCCTCGAATTTGACCCCAAGGTCTTTTGTGCCTCGGGTGTGGTCTCGAGGTCTTTTATGCCTGGGGTGTAATCCTAAGGTCTTTTTCTAACTGCGTAGCAGCAGTCTTTAGTTTTCTCGGGGTTGAGCCCGAGGTCTTTTTATTGCCTCGGATATGACTCGAGGTGTTTTGCTGTGCCTCGGGTGTGGCCCAAGGTCTTTTGATGTGCCTTGGGTGTGGCCCGAGGTCTCTGCGAGAGCTCTCTGACAGTCTGTGGAGCTTCATGTGATGATCAGGCAAGTACCACTGTAGTCGGGCTCATCTAGACTGATGAAGACAGGAGGTTGGGTCAGGATCACCGGGCTCCTGATTATTCTGAGCTAGAGGCAAGGTCAGGATCACTATATCCTGACTGCTGTAAACTAGAGGTCAGGTCAGGGTTGCTGGACTCAGACCGATGCGAACTGGAGGTCGGGTCTGGGCTGACGGACTTAGACCGCTGTGAAATGGAGGTCGGGTCGAGGTTACCGGCCTCAGACCGTTGTGAGCTAGAAGAACTGCCAGAACCATCGGGCTTCTTTGCATTGCTCCTCTTGGGTTGACTTCGCTTTCGCTTATTTCTTGAAGGCTCCTCGCTTACATGCCCGAGATCTTTGGTCTTTAGAAATTCTTTAGTGTCGACATACTTTTTGACCCTCTCTGCAAGTTCAACCAAGGTTTTCGGACAATTTCTGTAAAACAACGTGGCACACTTGGTGTGTTGAACTCTCGAGCAGAAGGTTGTAATTGCGATAGTTTTGTCAATATCATAGATCCTGAGCTTCTCGTGGTTGAACTGGTCAGTGAATTCCTTAAGGGACTCATGATTCCTTTGCTTGATTGTCAGCAACTGCATGTCAGGATTTGGCCGTTCATGAATACTGATGAAATGGTTGATGAATTTCTTGCTGAGTTGCTTGAAACTGCGGATCGATCGGGGCTTCAAGGAATAGAACCATTGGGCGGTTGGGCCTTTTAAAGTGCTGGGGAAGGCTAGGAAATCCAATTCATCGGCGTTGGCGACCAGGGCCATCTGTGCCTTGTAGGTCCGGATGTGGTCGACCGAGCTTCCCAAGCCGTTGTATGAATCCAGGTAAGGCTGCTTGAATTTTTGTGGGAAGGAAAACCTCGTGATTAGGCTAGAGAACAGTGACTCTGTCTCGGTATTGACATGATCCTGAGTAGCTTTCTGGCCTAGCTCTTTGGCCATTCTGTCGATCTATTTCTTCGAATTTTGGATACGGGCCACCATGACACCTTCTCGACCAGTATCCGGGGGGTTAGTCGGGTTGGTGGAAGAGGCTTCTTCTTCATGGCGGTATGCTATCCTCTGGGATCGGGCTTGGCCATGACTCTGGCTGATCATACACCCAAGGCTACCTTGGCTCTTGACCGAGTGACCCTGGACTGATTCCCGGACCATATGCTCCTGCCTCTCCTCTAGGGCAACACGTATATCGCTGATGTCTGTGGCACCCTCAACGTGGAACGGGTTGCTCTGGGCACATTGTTTGGTCAAGATCGGTTCCCGACCATACGCAACATTCCCGGGCTATTTCCTGGCCACTGGAGGATCGCTTTGTTGGGCTAGCAGGACTTCGATCTGCTGCTGGGTTTGACGTTGGATCTTCAAGAGCTGTGTGATGGTTGCGGTGATCTGCTCCGGTGTCAGGAACACGGGGCCGGTGGGATAGCCCGGCTAGCTCGCTGCGCAGCCTTCTTACCCTTCTTTGGAGGCATGACTGTCAGCTGAGAAATTTGTGCTTTGCGAAATCTGTCGTTTCCCACAGACGGCGCCAAACTGATGATGCCAAAATTTGGTTAAAGTAAATTAGAGCAAATTAAGGAGAGAGAGAGAGAGAGAGAGAGAGGGAGAGAGAGATAGAGATAGAGAGAGAGAGAGAGAGAGAGAGAGAGAGAGACTAGTTTTTCTTGTATGTGGTTCAGCCCTGTTAATGAAGAAACCTACGTCCACATGTGTGTCTGAGCACGTTCACTATATTGTAAAAAGTCGGGGACCTATGGTGAACCAACAATAGTCTGGAGCTACCGTAGTTTGGCTGGGCGAGTTGATGACTGCTATAGAGGTGTTGTATAGACTGAAAAGTTCATTCCTTTCTATGGGGGTGAGGGGTCTCTTTTATAGATGTAAGAGACCCACTACTACATGGATAAGGAAATATAATCCAATTAAGAATGATTAACATTAATTGTGGGGTTTCCTAATTGGATTAGGAAACAATGTGCTCTTTCCATTAGTCTTCTAACTTGATTAGGAAACAGCTTGGAATATTCTGGAGCGTGTCTCGCAGGCCTGGCTTGATTGCGCTTGTATGGGCCGTGCTTGCGTGGTCTTCCTGACTTGTCGGTCGGGTCATGGATGAACCGCTCGGGATGCCTCGGGTAGACCAAACCGCTAGGGCTGTTACTTATCCGAGAAACTATGCATGATTTGGTTGAGATAGGGGTCGGCCACTGAGTAGAACCGCTTGGTCATAGAATAGAGCCAATTCTGGGCGTATCACCACAGTTCTCAAAAAGCTCTATATAACAATATCGAAATTACCAGAAATTATACTACACATGTATAATTACTATTCATTAAGTATCAGATATTTTAAATAACATTTAGCTTGCATAAATGTCATTTACTCATGCCAATGAAATCTCAGTTACCAAATTCTCGTGTCCTTACTAACACCTTACCATTGACCCACAGTCAACCTCTTCCACCCTTATCAAATAACATTGATAATTCATAAAAATCCAAACATGCATACTAAAACCATGAAATTCTGGAACGGGTGTGACAACCAAACATTCAATATTAGCATACATCAAGCACATAATAAGAAATCATATTCTCCATATCGTAAAATATTCAATGAGATATTTGTTCACTGCTACTGTAATTGTCAATTTCTGCCCAAACAATACAGAATTGGGAAAAACTCCATTACACGAAAGTTGTCCGAAATCGTGTTTTACATGGACCATCTTGGATAGAATATCAAAAATCACTTATTAACGATTCTTCTTTGAACCAGTTGTAGGAATTTTTTATTTTTTTCAAGAAAATTCAATTTCACCAATTAGTTCATCAATCAAGCATTTAGCTTTCTATTCGGGAAGAATAATCAACCATAGTTATACCCATCTAATGATACATGATTTCCTCACATCCTTCACATGAACGATTAAGGTTAAAATCCTATACCCGAATGATTACAAAACATACAACAATCATGAATCATAGCACATATAATACAATTACGAATAAAAATCGCACATAAATAAACACAAACACACGTTTAGTCACCGATCCAAATGATCTCAACAAACAAAACGAACGACGACATTCCTCTCTCTTCCTCTTTTCTTCTTCTTCCTCTCTCTCTCTCTCTCATGTTTACTCTTGTGGTTGCTCTTTTTTCCTCTTTTTATTTATTTATTTATTTATTTTTAATATTCTAACCCTAGGGCACCTATATATATACATAGAAAGATGATACACACACTCATGTATATATAACACAAACACACAAATACTAAAAAAAATCTTGTTTTCTTCTTGTGGGCTCACAAAAGAGACTCATATGAGCCCATAATGCAATTTTAACCACTAAAATAGCTAACCCAAATGGTATTCATGCCCCAGGTACTTAATTTTCATACCAGATACACTATTTGACAAATTCGCGGGCCTATAAACACTATTCCAAAAAAAAAAAAATGCACATCAACTCTTCAATTTTGTTAACAACTTGTTGGCACCTAAAAACCGTCAAAGGGTTTTTGGCCCAAATGCAGAAGTATCGGTCCGGTCGAAGAATGCAGATAGTCATCGGGCTCAAGAGGATGCAGAGTCAAGGGTGAAATATAACCCGAAGTAATGTGTAGCCCGATAGGCGATGTGGGTCATATGCTGACCAATCGGGCACTGTCATTGAATTAAGTAAACAATAACGAGTGTAGGAGCCCGATTGGTAGGCTAAGTATGAGTAACAGTGATCAATCGAGTATCCGAGAGGCATAAGCTGGCATCAGGGAAGCCCAATGAATGACCAAGAGAGTACATTTAGTGATCGGACACCATATGCGAATTTGGTAAAGAAAGCCGATTGCATGAACCTGTTTGGTTAGAAGCATGCGTACGATCGTCATCGGTCACGGAATTCAGAAAGCATGAAAAGTGGAGATTGCACAAGCCCGATGAAGCTAATCATGGGAGTCCGATGAGCAAAAGTGGAAGGCGATTTTTATTCTTAGTTGTCGTGGTAATGTTACCCTTAATTTGAGGAATCAGAGCCCATCTAGGAGTAGAATCAAATCATGTACAGCTGGATATGGAAGGCTAATCCCTAAAATATTGGGATTAATTCAATCAGGATAAAGATAAGGAAATAATTAGAGCTAGGGAAGGATTCTGCTTGCTTGGGGCGTAATTCAAGGAGTTCCTGCTATATCCGGACTGTGTTAAGCCACTATAAATACAAAGGCAGGCCAACCGTATAGAGGACTCCACGTTATCTCGACAAACAACACTCATACAACATTTAAAGCATTCAAACCTTTGTATTATCGTTATTCAGCATCCATAGCAAATAGGTCTGTCCTTTTTGTTATTTTACTATTTTCATTCTTTTGAACAATCCGAGCATGTTCTGGTCCTATTATTTGGTTGTATGTTTTATTTTCCAAATATTTAATAAAATATCATCATATTAATTGTTTTTGATTATCTACTTGTAAACTCTACACTAATTGGCTTGTGTGCTTCAGTACTGCCATAGAATTTTTGGGGAGGGTACTTTCCTACTCACCATACACAATCACCCTTTTAAAAGTCAGATCTCTAAGCCTTGTGTATCACTCACACAAGCAATATAGGAAATTAGTTTGCACACACCGAGCCCGTTTAACTCTAGCACGCCCGCATAAACTACTAGCAAACAATTTGGCACGCTCGGTGGGACCCTAGTACTAGAACATGCCTCCAAAGAAAGATATGCAGATCGGAAAAAAATGGACAGGATGACCTGAACGTTTCCGACCCACCAGAGGAAGAGAGCACCGCCTGTTCACCAATAGAAAGTGCCTTAACTCTAGAAGAGGTGTCAGAGCTTATAAGGAATACCATGGAACCTATGAGGCAAGATTATCATGCATTCCTAGGGTCTATGGGAAATTTTCAAACTCTGATCGAACAAACAACTGAGATGCAATGAGGTCAGAATAGGTTGATAACATCAACAGAAAACACGAATTCGAAGTTGGACGGCTTGACAGAGATGATAGGCCGACTCATAACTACTTATGAGGCTAAAAGCGATAAAGAGCAGGTCATTGGATCAGGCTCTAGAACATCGCATGTGTTCGATAGGCCAAAGGATCCACGATATGTGATCCCGAATCTTAGAAAGCATAAGGACTCGAGCAAGCAGTCTGAGTTGAAATTAAGAGAGGCTAGCGGTTCAGTAGTCACTGATCCCACTGGATCGGCGACACCAGTGACCCTTCAATAAAATGGCCGTAACGCAGAACCAATCGGCCAAACAGCCCCCCTTGCCAACGCTGCTGGGGGGCAAAGAGCTAATAATGATATTTTTTGGACTTATCGGGCCAATGATAACCAACACCAAATACTACCTCCAATAGCACCCCAGTGGTGGTAGCTCAACCCGTTGTTCCACAACCTATCAACAGGGATGAGTTGGTGGCGGCCATACATGAAGAGTATGGCCCGTTCATAAGAAGGATGGAGCGGCCTACGTATAGACGACCATACATACCTGAAAATTGATTGAATCAATTTTCCCCAAGGGTACAAGGTCCCAAACTTCACTTTGTTTTCTAGGGAAGGTGAACAGTCCTCGGTAGAGCATATTAGGCGTTTCATAGTAGAATGTGGCCATGTGGGTGGTAATGACCCATTGAAGTTGAGGTTGTTTCCAAACTTTCTCACAGGGGTAGCTTTCTTATGGTACGTTAATCTGCCAGCCAACTCCGTGCGAGATTAGAAGGGGATGAAAGAGTTGTTTCATGGCCAGTTCTATAGGACTGAGATCGAAACATCACTGGCAGATTTATCCAAAATGCTACAACTAGTAGGGAGACAGTTGAGACCTATATAGCCCGCTTCCGAAAGGCAAAGTATAGGTGCAAGACAGTCTTGCTAGAGGAAGAATATGTCAAGATGGCCATGGGGGGATGTCCTTCGAGCTCCGCAAAAGGTTCAAAGGGATCAATTTTTGAGATCTGTTCGAGCTGGCCACGAGGGCCGCTTTCTATGAGCGTATCCTCCTGGATGAGCAGGAGAAGAGAAATTCGTCCAAGGGTACATACTATAAGGATCTGAATTATGAGGTTCATCTAGCACATTGTGACCTTGAAACGAAAATTGATATGGCCGAGTTAGTTTGCAAACGACCGATAGTATGTAATACCTTGAATAAGCACATAAGTAATAACGTTGTAGTAAAAAAGATGGTGTTTGAGGCAGGAAAAAATTACACTTTTGACATCACGATGGCTGATAAGATTTTTGACGCCCTTCTGGTCGAAAAAGCGATCAAGCTTAGTGACGGTCATCGGATCCCAAAGCCTGAAGACATTAAAAATAAGGAATATTGTAAATGGCACAATTCTTGGAGCACTCCACTAATAATTGCGTGATTTTTCATAATGTGGTACAGGAGAATGTATAGAAAGGAGTTTTCAAACAAAGCCATGGGTATTAACACAAACCTGTACCCTCAAATCACTGGTGCCAATATGGTGGTGCCCGATCTGACCAAGATGACAAGGCCCAGACCTAAGGTGGACCTGTTCGAGAAGGAAGAAAGGCTAAGGTAAAGAGAGGAAAAGTAAATTGCTGTTTCGATCATGGAAGGGCCGAAGGTAACAATTTATAAGTTCCAGAGAACTTATCGGGAAAAAAAAACAAGCTGAAAGGAAGGTCGAAGTCGAAACGGCCGAATCAAATACTGATAGCTTGATAGCTGACCTGCGACTCTAACTTGATTTGATAGAACAAGGCCTCTGCCCAAGATGCAAGATCGATATCAAGAAAGAGACCTCTAGCCTAAGCAAGAGGCCGAGAGTTAGTGAGCATCGCAAACAGAGTCCAAGAAGGTCCATACATGAAAGGATCTCGTTGCCCGGGCAAGGTCAGTTGAAACCAAAATGGAAGCCAAAATTGTCACCAGCCATGCAGGTCAGCCCAAGAGACGCAGGCCGATCTAGGGAGAGGCATCATTAAATCCTTCCCAAGCCAAGCGTAATAGATAGGGGATCAGCCCCAGATAGGCATCAGAGGATGGTGCTACCTCCCAGTATAAACGAAGGGATGTGGTATAGGGCTGAGCACCCAAAGTTCCCTGCTGCGCCTAAATACAGAAAATCCCAAAAAAGGAGATTCTAGAGGGTAAGACAGGCTGAAAGAGAACGACAATACTGGGAGGATCGTGCTCACAGCTCCCTCAAGCCTAGTGCACCCTTGGTGGCCGATCCCCAGGAACATCCAACAGGGGAAGAGCTCACCTTCGATAAAAAAAGCGGGCAAGGGAGCCATGTATGCCACTGAACACCTGAAAAAGATGTTTAGGCAGGAAAAGACAACAAAAGAGTGTAAACCTGAAGCAGATTTAATGGACAAGGAGACCGATGATTTTGGGGATTTGGACATTTCCCTGATTCAATTCAGGACTATCCCGACGAATTTGTCCTCAAATATGGTGTTTACGTTGCCCGTGTCTTTCATAATCAAGCTAGATCAGCCCACGGCTACGAAGAGAGATATGACGAAAGGCCATATCAAAGTGTCGGCCATGATAGAAGACGTGTGTTGGAATGGAGGAGAGACCGTCAAATCCAACGTGATAGAAGCCACGAGCAAGAACGTGGATGCCACCGATCTACAATCCGATCGGCCTAAGATCACTATCTTAAGGTCGAAAGGGCAACAAACTGTGGAAGGGCTGAAGCCAGCAGTGCCTGTCAAGGTGGTCTTTGAGAAGCCTACCTATCAGATGTCCCAGCATTTAAAACCACTATACATGAAAGGGCATATCAAAGGGATCCCTATAAATAGAACCCTCATCGATAGAGGATCTACCATCAACATTATGCCCCAGATAATGCTGAGGGTCCTCTAGAAATCTGAGTCAGAGTTGATTCCGATCGAGATGAATGTTTAGAGTTTCACAAGGACACCTCAAGAACCAAGGGTATCCTACCTTTGGAACTAACTATTGGTAGCAACACGGTCATGACAGCCTTCTTTATCATGGAAACATCGGCCGCTTACAATGCATTGTAAGGCCGGGATTAGATACATCCTAATTACTGTATCCCCTCTACCCTTCATTAGCTGTTGATTTTTTGGAGAGGTGACGAGGTAGAAGTAGTTGGGGCTAATACAAAGCTATTCATAGTACGTATACAAATGGCTGATGTAGTCTTATATGAAGATGATATTGGGCCAGTCAAGCTATTAGGATGTGGCAAGCTGGGAAGACCGAATGCAACCATATTCTGCAAAGGAGCTCCACTAGACTTGAAGTCCTACTATCACAATCCAAATCGGATGGAAGAATTAAGGCCGATAGCGATTAATGAACAAGAAGATATCGATGAATCCACAACTGACTAAAATACGGAGACAGCTGGCCTTATGGGCCAGCATGGCCAGATGGTGTGCATATCTAGATGATAGAAGATTATAAATTGGCCCAATTGATGGTATGATTAACTTGGCCGATTGTATCTATGAGGAAGAATTGCCCAATGAGGAAGAGATTCAAATGTAGGAATTGGAAACGGCCACAGAAAAGTTAGATGATTTGAAGGCCGATGTTCAAGATCCCCTTTTGGAAGTCAAGCAAGGCAATGAAGGAGAACACAAGCCCACTTATGTAAGTCAGATGTTAGAATCGCAGTTTCAGGGCAAGGTAATAGCACTCTTACGTAGGTATAAAGACTATTTTGCCTGGAACTACGACAAGATGCTAGGGCTCTCTAGGGAACTGGTGGAACACCGGTTACCAATCAAACTGGGATTGAGGCCTTTCGAATTGCTGCCTAGGCGTATGTCACCAGAAGTTACTTTAAAGGTGAAGGAAGAAATTGAGAGACTCATTGGGGTTGGCTTCATTCGGACCGCAAGGTACGTAGAGTGGGTATCGAATGTGGTCCCAGTGGTGAAGAAGAATGAAAGCTTAGGGTGTGCATTGATTTTTACAATCTAAACCTGGCTACCCCAAAGGACGAATACCCCATGCCCATGGCCGAATAGCTGATTGATTCAGCCTCCAAACACAAAATTTTATCCTTTATAGATGGGCATGCAGGGTACAACCAAATATACATCGTCGAAGAAGATATCCCAAAGACAGTTTTTTGATGCCCGGGGGCAGTTGGAACCTTTGAATGGGTTGTGATGCCTTTCAGGTTGAAGAAAGCAGGAGCCACCTATCAACGAGCCATGAATTCTATCTTCCATAACATGATTGGATGTTTTATGGAGGTGTGCATTGATGATGTGGTGGTCAAGTCTGTTGACAAGGTCGATCATTTGAGGGACCTGGAGAAAGCATTTGAAAGAATATGGGCTCATAAGTTAAAAAATGAATCCCCTCAAATATGCATTCAGTGTTTCGGCAAGGAACTTCTCGGGTTTCCTGGTGCACCAAAGAGGTTAGAGTTTGACAAGAATAAGGCTCGAGCTATTCAAGGAGCAAAAGCCCCAGCCAACAAGAAGGAGTTGCAAAGGCTGCTCAGGCAGATCAATTTCCTTATGAGATTCATCTCCAACTTTGCAGGGAAGACTCAAGTATGGATCCCACTACTAAAGATCAAGGCCGATGAAGTTCAAGTGGGAAGACATCCACCAGCAGGCCTTTGAGGGAACAAAGTAGTACTTGTCTACCCCTCCAGTGTTGATGCCACCCAAGAAGGGTAGGTGCCTTAAATTGTATATATCGACCTCTGATTGCTCAATAGCAAGTATGTTAGCATAGGATAATGAACAAGGTAATGAGTAGGTTGTTTATTATTTAAGTAGAGTTTAACTTCAATCGAGCAGCGCTATGCGCTGATTGAGAAGTTGTGCTAGGCATTGCATTTTTCATCACAAAAATTAAGAACATATATGCTTCCCGTTTCTACTCATATTATATGTCAAGTTGATGTGATTAAATACATGTTATCAAGACCCATTATGTGTGGCCGAATTGGAAAATGGACCTTGGCCCTGATGGAGTTTGCCATCCAATACCGATCACAGCAATCGGTCAAGGGCCAGGCCATAGCCAATTTTCTGGTCGATCACACAGATCCTGCTGATCTGGGAGATCTGTCACCAGCACCTAAAATACTAAACACGTCCCTAGTCCCATGGACATTGATCTTTGATGGGTCTAAGAATACAGAAGGTGCTGGGGCAGGAGTGATCATTATATCGCCCAAATATAAGAAGATGCAGATGTCGTTTTGACTCAATTTCAAATGCACTAATAATCAGGCCGAATACAAAGCACTTATCATTGGACTTAAGATACTCCTTAAGATGGGGGCATCGTCTGTACATATCAAAGGGGACTCAGGGTTGGTTATTGGGTAAATATTAGGTGAATTCTAAATAAAGAGCTGGGAACTCTGTCCGTTTCACTCAGTGGCCACTTAACTTATGGATTCGTTTGATGACATAAATGTGAGTTATATCCCTAGGTCAATGAATATAGAGGCCGATAAGCTAGAAAAAATTGGATCGGCCTCGTTTGCTAGAAAGGGTTTGAAAGATCAGACCATCACGGTACAAGTCTGATCATTACCTTTAGTGGCAAGAAGAGGGTGGTATACCATAACCAATTCGGTCTTAATGGATGGCGATGATTGGAGAACACCTATCATCAAATACTTGAAACACCCAAATGTGAGGGTAGACCGAAAGGTAAGATTATTTGTAGTCCGATTCGTGATACTTGATGGAGAGCTATTCAAGAAATCCATCAGTGATGACGTGATCCTAAAATGCTTGGGCAAGAAGCAAGCCATGCAGGTAATGGCTGGAGTACATGAAGG
Source organism: Hydrangea macrophylla (assembly GCA_033977485.1). Taxonomy (NCBI): domain Eukaryota; kingdom Viridiplantae; phylum Streptophyta; class Magnoliopsida; order Cornales; family Hydrangeaceae; genus Hydrangea; species Hydrangea macrophylla. The sequence goes on along the minus strand of CM066991.1, from coordinate 95,535,656 downwards.
GATCTGTGGAGCTCACCAGGCCGGTACCAAGATGAAGTGGCTTTTACGAAGATACAACTATTACTGGTTGGGCATGTTGAAAGACTGCACCAACTACACTAAAGGGTGTTAAGCTTGTCAAAAGCATGGCCCGATTCAATGAGTGCCCGCCAAGGAGCTCCAACCTATAATAAAACCATGGCTGTTCAGAGGGTGGGCCATGGATTTGATTGACAAGGTTCTCCCACCATCATCCGGCCAACATTATTTCATTATAGTGGCTACAGACTACTTTACGAAGTGGGCCGAAGCTATTACGTGCAGGGCGGTGACTTAGGCCACTATAATTAAGTTCATTGAAGAGCATATAATACACCGGTTTGGCCTACTAGAAACTATAAAGGCCGATCAGGGGTTAGTGTTTGCAGGCACAGAGACCTCAACCTTTGTAGAAAGTGGAAGAATTACCATTCTCAATTCTATTCCATACTATGCACAGGCTAACGAACAGGCCGAATCAACCAATAAGATCCTCAAGGGGATCATTAAGAACATGATCAACGAAAACCTAAGAGAATGGGATAAGCTATTGTCTGAAGCACTTTGGGCCTATTGGACATCCAAGAGGTCCAGCGCTGGGGTTACGCCATTTATGATAACCTACAGGCATGACACTATGCTACCTATGGAATTCACAGTCCGATCAACAAGAAGGGCATTGCAAAATCAGCTCGTGCCCGTTGAATACACTAAGGCTATGATAGCTGAATTGGAGGGGCTTGATGAAACGAGGTTGGCATCCCTGGATTTATTAAAAGTACAGAAGCAACAGGCTGCCCGAGCATATAATAAGAGGGTAAAGGAGAAGTCCTTTTGCACAGAAGATCTAGTATGGAAGTCCGTCTTGCCCATCGGAGACAAGGACAGCTGCTACAGTAAGTGGTCAGTCAATTAGGAAGGTCCCTTCATCATCCACCAAGTTAAGAAAGGTAGAGCGTACATGGAGCGATTCATGTCAGTTAATAAATGGTCAGTACTTAAAGTCCTATTATCTAGGGGTGCTCATGAGTCGGGTGAGTCAGGTTTAGCCCTCATCCGCTCATCCATCTGAATATAGTTGGGTTTGCCCTCCTTCCACCCGTCATCCACTCACTTTGTCGGGTGCACCCGACTCATCGGGTGGTCGGGTGAGTCGGGTGAAACCTGACTGTCTCATTTGTCTCAATCAAGCATTTGCTTTACACATGACTTTATCTTCATTTTCTTTTTTCTTTTTTTGCTTTGAATGTTTTTGTCTACATAGTCATGGGCTAACCAAAGCTCTGACCAAACAAAAAATAAAAACATAGTCATTTGCTAGTTTGATGGTTTTAATGTTTTTATATCTCTGCTAGTGACATATATTTTATTGATACAAGAATATAACATATATATATATTTAAAGACTATATAATACATAATATATATATTGATATAAGCATATTACATATATATATTAAAGACTATATAATACATAATGCATATATTGATAAAAGCGTATTACATATATATTTTAAATAAATTAAATGTGTTTCGAGTCGGGTCGAGTGAATCGAGTTTTCACCCCCTAGACCCGTGACTCCACCCGAAACTGTCGGGTTTCCACCCCAAGACCTGTGACTCCACCCACATTGTTTAAAAACCAATAAAAAGGCTACGGGTGAGTCGGGTGGGCTGGTGGATTTTGAGCAGCGCTAAAAATTATCCTACTTTGTAGGAGACCATAGATCTAGAGTATAAACCAAATCCTAGATTAGAGTACGAGCCATTCAATTATGAGCCTGAATCTGAATGATGAGAAAAGCTCTATTGTATTAAAACTAGCTGAGCACAACTTACTTACAAAATTAAATTAAAAAAATTACAAGAATGTAGGCCGGCCTCTAAGCCGACTCAAAACTCCTAAGCTTAGCTCTTAGATCTCCCAGGTCTTTGCAGTTGCAGCCCTATCTCGCTTAGCTTTGTCCAGCTTTTGAGACCAAGTGCGGGAGAGGGGAACACTGGCTTGTAATTGGTCACTGCACTTCTGAGCATCCCCACCAAGCTGGGCCAGGACTCCATCAATTTTTACCAGAGCTGCGTCATTGGTAACGACCTCTGCCTCGTACTGTTCCAGTTGAGCCTTGAGTGTAGCTATACGCGTTTGCAGCCAAGCATCTTGAGCAATCAGTTGAGCCTGAGATACCTTCTCAGCTTCATATTTGGTCTTGGCAACCTATAGAAAATTGACCGCTTTCTATCAAGCTCCAAGATGAACTTCAGCCTTAGCTTGAACAAAGAGGCCGATCGCTCCAAGAGACGGCATTCCAGCAGCCTTTCTTGTATTTCCTGTATTAGAGAAAGTTGCCCCTCAGACAGTGAACAATCGGCCAAAAGTACGTTCAAGGCGACATCAACGTCGCTAGCAGATGGGAGGTTAGGTAAATCTTGATTAACTAGCCCAAGGAGAAGGTCCTTCGATCATTGAATGCTCGTAGGAGAGGCGACTTCAGGCTCATAGAATTCTAGGTCAAAAACTCCTATGTCCAAGCTGGTAAAGAAACCATCGAAAGGAATGAACGGCTCTGGACCCAAAGGGATAATCTGTTCAAAGATTCCAAAGTTCAAGGGTTAATACTTGCGAAAGGGCAGAAGAAAAAGAAAAAGAAATGTCCGAATGTAAAATACCTGGGCAGGCAATGACGTCGAGGATGACGCGTCTTGTGGTAAAACGGCCTCGCTGCTTGGTTGAAGGTGGACGGTTGGGATAATTGTTAGCCTGGCTTAGGAAGGGGTGCCATAGTGGTTGCCTCCATTGCAATACCAATGCCCTCACTTGACATTGTTTGAACAACCTCTGCGGTGGCTGAGGCATTAGCTGGAGCCCTATCTTTACCACCTAGGGCTAAAGGATCCTCAGAAGTAGAAGAAACGGGATCGGTCATGATCATTTCTTCTGTATGCTCAGCGGCCGGTCCCGTAGCAAGGGTAGGATCAGCCTAACTCGTCAGAACATCTTGATTTTTTTCTGGCGCTGGTTGGACCCTTCATTCCACCTCCTCTCCAGCGGTCTCTATTGTTGTGCTATCCCCAAGCATACCTTCACTGCTGGAGGAGAGAATCACTTGCTCGGGTATGCCTTCTTCAGTTGGATTGGGAGCATCATCTCCGTCTGATGGGGTAAGGGGTGGGATAACTCTTAAGGGGACTATCATCTCTGCGACTTGTTCAAGGAAAGACTTCGCCTGTTCAAGGAAGGTTGGAAGGTCGGTATAAAGAAATTGAGATCTAGCGTTAGAAGATTGGCCTACTGGTGGTCGAGAGCCCTGAACGGTCAGCAAATATCCTCTCCAGAATCCTCTTCCATAAGCTAGAATCGGACATAAAGGATTAAGTGGAGGAAAGAGGTTAATCGGATAACACAAAAAGCAAGGAAGAGTAGAGTTATATCTGAGTGGATGAGGTTGTTGCTTGTTTCTTCTTGGACGGCCTTTGTCCTTGTGCTTTCTTAGGAGTTGGTCTTTTTGCTACATGTTTCCTTCGGGCAGCCATGGTGAAGGAACATGGATGTTGGCCTCAGTGGCTGATGACATGGCAAACCAAAGCAACACCTCAGCGGCAGTACCCCTGAATGTTTGAATGGCACGATCAGACCACCATCTCTGAAATTCGTCAGTCATGATCGATAGGGCTGAGAACGGTGTGAATTTGAAGGCTACTTTCAACTTGTTAGATCATTCTTTGATCTTTCTTTACTTGCCCGTCATTGACAATCAGACCGCATTCAACTCAATCCACATTTACGGTTATGGCCGGCAGAACGGGCACTAATTGGGAAAGCCCAAATTGGTGGGCGTAGAGTGGAGCAAAATAGTACTCTGCTCCACATTTGTTGTTGTTGGAGGGTATGCTCGGACTAAGATAAAATCTCTAGCTACTAGGTAACTAGAGAAAATCTCATTATAAGTGGTCTAAGTGCCTGGCCCCTAGTTGGATGGGTTATTGAAGAGTTGGAGGAAAGAGCGGAACTGAAGAGAGAAAAATGGGGTGAAAAGATGGGGAGCCCGAGGGGAGCATCCCTAGTAAAAGAACGTGAAACACTCCTCAAAGGAGTGGGAAGTAAGAGCAACATCCACATACTGGACTGTATAGATGGGAACATCGGCCAGCTGATGGACAATTGGCTGGAATTCTGGGAAGTATTGAGTATAGCCAGAGCTGGAGGATCCAGATCGAACTTCCTTCAGTACTGAAGCCTGATTGGACGAAGTCGGTCACACCTCGAACTAAATGAGCCCAGACTAGAGTGGCCAAGGCCAAGGGTTTCCCAGAAGCTAGAGCCAAAGCCAAAGTAGTATATTCTTTTGTTATGACCTGGTTGGTTGACGACATCCGCCCTATTGATGCGTTTTCTTATCGACACCCAAGTGTAGGTGATCGCACAAATAATAAAGTTCTGGAAGACCCAGTCGAACCCACAAGGAACGAAAAATAATTTTATAAAGATAGGCAGTAACTATTTTGTCCTTAAAAAGAAAATAAAAGATGATGGATTTTTGGGGCTTTTACTAAACTACTAATTTTTATATTTTTGTAATAAAAGTAATTAAAAGCTATTTTTTTGCAATAATTTACGGTAAAGATTTTAATAGTGCAAAATAAATTAACTAAGATACTAGTAAGAAAAGGAAGAAAAAAAAATCTAGATTTTCATTAGATAAACTTTTTGGATTTTATTATAGCGAAAGATGGAAATAATAAAAATATTTTATCTAAGTTATCTAAAAGCAAGAAATATTAATTAACTTGGGAGAAATGATTAAAGGAATTGGGAATATGAAAATCAACACTAGATCACATAACTTTTGTGCATTTATAAAGGATTTGGCATTTCTAAATAGAGTGATTCTTTATTTAAAAATAAACTTTTACTAGTCGAGATCATATCAAGTGTGTCAGGTTTGATATGAAACTACGTCGTTTGGTTTAAAGAAAAATAAAGAGGCAATTGGACAGTAGTCAGGTTTGAACCGTGACCTGCCGCGGACGTGGGTTATTCGGCATTCAGTCCCCACCACTCTGCCACTACACAATTACCTGTCCATTAATGGATAGAAATATATAAATACATATACTTGAAATATAAATTTTGTCAAATAAATTATTTGAGTATGCTAGGTGTTTTTTTTATGACAAAATGCATAGTTTGACAATCCACATAATTATATTCTTATTTCAAATTTGTAATCTTTTGATGTCCAATATAGCCAGTCTATAAACATGTTAAATAGTCATAAACTATAGATACATAGATATTTTTGGTCATAAATGAAAAAATAACCCATCCAGATAAATTTGCCCATTTAAGATTAGTTCACAGAAGCTGTGGTTTTTAAGTTTTTATTGCATATCTCCAATTAATGTTTTAGCCTACCCTTTTGGAATTGAAACTGTCTTCCAAATAACCTTTTAAAGAAAGATTAAATAGATATACACAGTGACTGCCCAATTAAAATTAAAGTTATAAAACCAAGGTAAGGGTGAAATATAATATTAATATACTTTTTCTTCACTTAACATGAGCTGGGATTGAATTTGTGAAATCTGCAAAATAACAAAGTTTAGTACAACTAGGCTAATAAAACATAAATAAATGGAAATACTGAACTAAAAATAAAATACTAAACCTTTGACTTTGAATTCTTGTGGGGTCACAGTGGTTGAACTTCAAGAACACAAGCAAGGCCGAACCAAATCCTAATCTAATTTGGAAGTGAAATATGGGTATGGTATGCTTGGGACTTTAGTAGGTGATTATAACAACTACATGGTTAAGAAATTTGACATTTACATGCAAAATCTGTCTTCTAGTAAATGAAAATATTGCTATAAAAATTGAAAATTTGGGGTTTCATATTATTTTAGGGGACAACTACATGTACAACTAGACTAAAAATATTGAATCTAAATTTTAATAGGAATATTTTACTACTTCAAGTTGGCAAAGGTCTTACAAGATAACAAATATTTAAATTTGAGAAATACAGTAAACGAAGTTTTGTTACATATTTTTTAACATGAAATCATCAATTATATAAAAATAAATTTTTATAACTACTAGAACTAGAAAAGACAAAGAAAAAGATTTAAATTTCTACTCCTACGGACACTATGAAGTGCTCACATGATAACCTCCCTAAACTATTCGCTCTATGATCGTGCGTTGTATGATTTCTCTGTATTGTGATCTGTCCATTTGCCTCTCCTCTGCCTTCATTTTATAGACGAAGGAATGATGAAAATACATCATCCCATTCGTCACTGAACAGGGCTGAGAGTGTGATGTTGTCTCAATTTTCTTCTCGTGTCTCCCATTTTTTCTTCATTTGTCTAACAGCAGTTGAATTTCAATCCTGCAAGAGAGAGAGAGAGAGAGAGAGAGAGAGAGAGAGAGAGGAAAACGAAAACAAAAACAAAAACATCACCATCAAGGTATTTTTTTTTTTGGATTGTCAGTTTTTTTTTAATAAATAATTTAATAGTGAATATGTCGCTTTCAAGGAAATTAATGCCTTTCACACTTGGATTAAGTAAACAATTGGAAATAATCATGTGTGCTTGCTGCGTCTTTCCCTCCCTTTAGTTTACTTTATTTTCACCTAAACATATAAAATATGTAAAAGCACATAATTACACATATTTGAGTGACATCACCATTAAATTACATTAATTCAAATATGCATGTAAAACTAGGGATTTGGGAGATTAAATGAGCATTATATCTATTATAATAGCACATGAATGTGTAATATTTAGTGTTTATCACAACCCTCAACTAGTTTATTGCTAGTCCATAGCAATGAAATGAAAGAGATTGTTCTAAAAGTTTTATTAAAAAGTAAGAGTAGACTAAGGAAAATAAAACCTAACTCACTGTCGCAGGAATCGCGATTGCATTTAGCATATGCAAGAAGCCGTTAAACCCCTAGGTTACCCTAGTAGATGAATGTTGTCTCGTGAGGGTTTACAGTGAATATACCCACAAAATTCAATTTTAATTTTAATTTTTTTAAATGTAAAAATAAAGTAAAATAAAAATTAAAGTAGATTTTCTCCATTTACAACAGATAAGATTAAATTTTCTAATAAAATAAAATTTTCAAGTATGTAATAGTAATGCAACACACGTATTCACAGTTTGTCAATGGCAGCATTTTTTATAAACTTACCGTGTGTGCTTAAAAAATCAAACAGCTGATCTTAACTTCAAAGTTTACATAACTATTAACAGTCATAAAACTTGTAGTTTTAACTCAAATCTCATTGGGATTTCACTCTTTTAATGAGAAACTCTCATAAACCGGTTTAGAGAACATCTCACTTGGTAGGGAAGCAAAGATAGAGAAATTGCTTCCATTTTGATGACTCAATATATTGGCATTTGGAGTACAAGAAGTCTCATGAAAGGATACTTAACATTAGAAGAGCGATCTACTGTGGAGAACATCATTATATATCACTTAAATTTAAAAATCAATATTTTTTTAAATCATTAGGACTTTGACTGGTAGGTTAGAAATTAAGGTGATTAGGAGATTTGGGGTGTATTTGTTCTAAGCATGTGATTGGAGTGTTTGCGCAATTCATTCCAACCTCTTTTTTTTTTTTTTTTTACCTTCTCTTTTTTATCATTTGTACTGTCTTTTTTCTTCTTCTTTTTTTTAGCTTCTCATTTTCTTCTTCTTCTTTTTTTGAAATCAACTCCTTTATTTCTTTACCACTTCTTACAATATCTTTATAGTCCAATCACATACCTGGATATAAAAGTGAGGTTTGTACTCTCAGGTGGAGCAAGGCATGATTTGTAGAGAACTGAGAATAGGGTAATATTAGGTGAAGGGGGGTGCATTTGAAAAAAAAGATGGCTTAAATCATTTTCAAAATAGATTGACTTATTCATTCAAGCAATTTAGAAGTTCTAATAGTAAATCATGAACGTTCTCTTCTAATGATCAGTCAAAGAAAAAAGAAAAATAATGAGACGTTCAACGAGTGATGTGATAAAAAGAATAAATAATGAGACTGAAAAGAACAATAACCCTCATAAAGAAAGATTGGCACAAAAGGTCACATGGGTTAATTAGTTTTCACTACTTGTCTTTAAACTGCATAGTTTATGCTTACTCATCCATTTAGATTCAATAAATATTTTCACACTGTTTCAAAATGTTTAAAGTTTAAAGAGTTTTTAGCATTTGAAAATAGTAAAACATGTGACAATGCGTTGTATGCTATTAATATACCCAAAATAACATTAACGTGTCAAATTTATCCTATATAGAGTAAAAGAAATTTTTCTGAAAATTCCTAAGCGCATCCACTAGGTTGGATACATATATGGTGCGACTAGTATCCTTTGCACCTATACAAAAGAGACTACGCAATCCGGAGCATTTAAGTTGTCACGATCGCCTATCCACCTCTAGTAAAAGAGATGGGTCTACAACCACTAGCAAGCTAAAATATCAGTAAGAGGCTAAGAGATAACTTTGATTTTACCTAGTTTTTTGCTACCTCTAGAGTCAGTCACCGCACTAGACATATCTGGTGATGTTGGGATCATGCAAATTACTCCTATCGAACCAGCTAATGAAAGCCAGATATATACGTAGGATTGTTTTAAAGTTTGACCTGATTGAAAATTATGAAATGTACTAAAAATAAATTTAAAAACAAACAATAAAAATAAAAAGAAATGAGGGATGGGAAAACAAAATTTATTTGGGCATCAAAGGATCCAGTCCTCTTTCTCAACCAATTTTTTTTTTGTTTCGATTTGAATTGTCTTTTGTAGCAGTAGTAAACTTTAAAAGATGTGTCATTGTGAGCAATTAAACTAGGACATTTTTCTCTAAAACAATTCAAACACCATCCTAACCTTTTAACTTTCCTTTTGATGGCATAAAGGCTAGTGCCAGCAAAGGGTTTTTTCTGCTTAGAAACAAGTGAGCGGCCCATTAACCAGTCTGGTCATCGACTATTCGATCCATTTTTTATACTCTGATCAGCCAACAAGAGAGGCTAAACTCAACCCTCCACTCCTTCCAATTATCAACTAAGATCTAATTAAAGAAGTTTAGAGGGGGTGGGTGAGAATCTATCTAAAATATTAAAACCGGAGAGTATACACTTATATGCTCTGTGCAGGTGCCACGTGGCTAAGCAAATTAAAACCCCCTCTTCCTCTCTCTGCATTGTTTTCCAGAGTAATTACTCTCTTCTCGATCTCTCCCTCTCTCTCTACGTTTTAGACTCTCCATCTCCCCTCTCAATTAAATCCTCACTCCTCTCTCCACATTCAGTATATTCACATTGAAAACCCTCTCTAACATTCCACACTCCTCTCTCTACATTCATTATGTTATTCTCTTCTCTCTATCACACACACACACACACATACACACACTCTCTCTCTCTCTCTCTGCGTTTTAGACTCTCCAATTCCCCTCCCAATTAAATATTCATATTGAAGAGTTTTAACTCTCCCCTCTCGAACATTCTCTGTATTGAAGACTAATCCCATTCTACAATCAATACATCTTCTGAATTGAAGACGCACACTCCAGTCTCCTCTGCACTCAACGATTGTTCCCAATTGCTTACCTCTTCAAATGACTCTTCTTTTTTGGGTTTCAGTTGACGCATGGGTTTCCAGCCATTTAACATTTTCCGAAATGAGAAGATAGTACTTCACGTGTTTGCTCCTTTATATACCCATTTGCCATAGTTGTAGCTTCAGCCATCGCAAGACTGGGTATCTTGAAGATTGTATCTCTATAGCAGGTATGATTTCGAAATTCAGAAAATATTTCTTTCTTACTTTAGTTTAACTATTTCATCTACTTTCTGAAATTCAAAGAATTCTTCCATTCTCTCTCTGGAAATTGTGTTGATATTTCTTTCTATTGTAATTTGTTTATTCGCCATAGTGTAGGTGGGTTTTTTTTTCCTTTTCCTTGATTGGGTGCCTGGGTTTTGTTTGGGACTCTCGGTTTTCCAGTTTGGAGGTTGTTTTGATTTGGTTTGTTAATGCAGGTAAGATGCTTGTATAAAGACCATAGTTTTAAATAGGATGGGAGCTAGAGGCGGGGCCAAGTGTGGGTTAATGGGTCAATTATGTATTGTTTGTTTGCAAGTAGTCCTTGATTTACTTGAATTTGTCCAAATTTATTTTGCATGTGGTAGAACACTAGAACCGAACATTTGGCATGGCAGCCAGTAGAGGAGTTCAGTAAGGTTTTTTTCTGTTAAACCACTTTAATGCTGCTTTCACATTACATTCATGTGTATAAGGCAGCTTTAGTATTGTTGTGCAATTAGTATGATTGTTAGAACAAAGTTGGGAAAAAAAATCTTGATCCATTGTTTGTTTTATGATACTAGAACAATAATTGCAGTTCAAATTTCGTAAGCTATAAATGAAAAGCTTTGTTAATAAAAATCAAGAGAATTTTTTTAACAAAATAGCCCAGAACTGTCCTTATTCAAAGTCCCATATTTTTGGAATAAATTAAAAAGGAAAGAGTGGTTTGAATGCTTGGATAGTTGTACCAGATGTTGTTATAGTTATCCGGTACTACTAAGTTTGGGATCACTATTAAGGCATTTGGGTACCACATTTGGGACTCAAATTGGTAAGATATACCATTAATTCCTTTGAGTATATGTAAGCTGTTTTCCTATCTTCTTCCATGGTCTAGATTTTGAAATAGTAACCATCAACTACATCAACACAAAAGCATAACAGTGTAAAAATGTGGTACAATCGAATAAGAAGATGGGAACAACTTCGGCCCACATCTTTATTCTTCACGATTTTTTTTTTCATTGACCTACATATTCTCAAGCATTTTTTTAGAATGCTAATAGGCATTAGTAAATTCAGTTATTGTTATTGTAAGCTCTTGCTGTTGATGAACACTTGTGGAAGAAATTAAAAGAATTTGATAAGAAATGGATTTTACATATCTATCTATCTATCTATCTATCTATTCTTTATATATAAAAGCTGAGGTTTGCTTCATGTGATTGCGACACGTGGACAATTTCTCTTTTCGCACCTATCAAAATATGAGACTCCTAAATTGAAGACTGTAATTTAAGGGTTTTCAAACACAATAAAAGCAACAGGATCACTCTCTCTCTCTCTCTCCCTGCAGTTATTCCATACGTAACATCCTCTACCTCTTCTCTCTCCCTCTCTCTCTCTGTGTAGAAACTGAAAAAATTAGATGATTATCCTCCTTCCTCTAAAAGAATAAACCCAACGGCCCCTCCTTTTTGAATTTTAATTTTGGTTTTTTTTCCCTGTCTTCTCCAACTTTCCAGCCAATACGTCTCCTGCATGCGCCTGACTCTTCCTCTTACTTTCTCCCGTCGTGGTGTTTTCATTTTTGAAGTATATTTTTGTTTCTATTTTTCTAATCTATCTATTATATATATATATATATAAAGATTGAAGCAAAATCTACCTCTACAGCTTGCCACCTCAGCAAGCTATTCTGCTATAAAAAATCCTATGTGGCGCTCTATATCTCTCTCTCCAAAAAACCATCGCCTCCTGCCACCTCTTCAACTCCCTCTCTTTTCCTCCAAATTCCACTTGCAGAAAAAATCCAATCTGACAGTCATTGTGGCCTAATTTGTGGGTTTTCTTTTACCAAGAAAATTCTCTCCTCCCTTTTGAGGACCCTTCCTTTTCCAATGCCTCATCACATCCTCCTTCCCTTTTATGTAAACCTTTCCTCTCCAAACCAGGTTTCTCTTTAGTTGACTGGTTTATGTAAATCGATTAATACCAATTTCTTATGCAGGTTTTGTATGAGTGGATTCAACCTCAATCCATAAACTCTTTCCCTCTTGCTGTTTCCAGTCAAAGTTCGAGCCTAATCATTCAGATACTTTGGTACTTTCTGCATTCCCTATATCTATTTTCAATCAATTCAAATGGGTTTGTTATGGTCTCCATATACAAAGAATTTTTTTTTTTAATTTTTTTTTTATTTTTGTGGGTTGTTCTCCTTATCTTCTGATCCCATTCTCTAATATATATATATATATATATACATGTATTTTGGGATTTGTTTTTTACACCACTTGTAATTGAAACTCCTTCCAGGTAATATTGGTTTGAAATCCATTGTTCCTCTCTTTCTTTTCTTTCCTTTTTTCCCCCTTCTTGCAATGCAACTACTTCCACCAAATTGTTAGCATTGCAATTGGTCCTTCTTCCAGGTATTTCCCACTTCCATTTATGCTTCCAATATTGTTGAATTTTCTGTCCAGAAATTTTTGTGAATTTTGATTGACATTTAGATACATAAATGACATTTGATTATATTCTACCACTGCTGCAATTTCGCATAGAAAGAATTTTATGACATCTACCACACATTGGAAAGAAATAGAAAATTTGAACTAGCTATAGGAAAGCTCACTCCCATAGTGCGTGTACTATGTATTAGGTAGGGGGGGTGCTATTGCACCTCTCACATGTGGTAGATTGTTTATACTAATATACATGTATGTGTACTATACCTTATATTTTGTTGTCTGTTGGCAGCCCAAACAAAAAAAAATCTATTACTCCTCATATTTTGTTGTTTCTAGCACTCCCAAAAAAAAAAAAAAAAAGCTACTCCCTTAGTCAGCTTAAATCATTTTCATTGCTTTCTTCCAACTCTAAACTTCAATCACATGTGTTTGAGAATCATTTGGGATACACGATTTGGGTAGAATAGCATTTTCTGTATAATTAGACCACTCATTATGATAAACTCAAACAACCCCCCTCCCCAACAACTTCCAAACAGTACAAAATAACATCACATGGTATATTTGTAGTCTTATTGATAAGAAAAAAAAGTATACTCATGTATAAATAGAACCAAAAAAATCGTCTCGGGGCGTTTGTCATTGTTAGACAGCCTATGCTTGGCACCCCCAAAGGCAAATTCCTGGTTCCGCCCCTGTACACACATACATAAATATAAATGCATCAAGTATGTAATTGTGTATGTAAATGCTAAATTTAACAAGAATCATTAAATATTGTTGGATGGGAACCTTTGATGCAACTACTTCAACATTTATGAAAACAAAAGTAACATAATCTCAAACTACAGAGCAAAACATTTAAACATCTGAATCTCTTTAAGACCCTTTGAATAACGTTTATATTTACTCAAATGTATACCACATGTTACTGCATGTGTTACAATTCACAAAGAATTTGGGAACCAATTTGGAATAAAAAAAAGGGGAATCATAGCATTATTCTTATGTTAGAGGTCACTTTAGTAGAACTACTTTTCGATTCCAAATGCTGGACATGTTTTTTTTTATTCTATCATGTCCATTATAAGTCTTTTTATGCTTCCCACCTTTAGTCTACTCACTGCTATCCTTAATCAACAAAATTATTTCATGATTGGTACTACTCAAACTCCTTGCTTCTACTTTTTTTTTGTTCATTTTTACCTTCTTAATTACAGTGTAAGCAGCTTCACTAAAATGCAGTTTATTTACAAAAAAATTATTTTTATTTTTTAATTTTTAACGATGAAGATGTTGTGTGTTCATTTGGAAATGAAGGCTTTGAGTTATATAGATATTGTGGACCTGTAGAGTTTCCGTGTGAATTTTGGTGTTTCAACTGTTCCCTCATATGAACTCATATGATAACGTTTACCCACATATGAATGCATCTATTTGTTATTGGGACTGGTTTTGTTATACTGCTATAATTTATGGAATATATTGGTTTGATGGGTTTTCAAAGCTTAGGAATGACAATTCATGGATAGAAGCCCAGGCCAGTTTGGGCAATTGGATTGGTGAAGTTTTTGTTGAAGTTATAATATATATCAGCAACTACCCATGGTTATACCCCTGTTAAGTTCAAAAGGACATTTTTTTTTTTTTTTAAAATTACATTTTTCTTTTTGATGATCATGGTTTCTGAAAATTTTGGTGCCTCATTTGGAAGCTAAGAGTTTGAGGTGTATAGATATTGTAGGGCTGTAGCGTTTCCGCGCGATATTTGGTGTTGTTCCCTCATATGAACTCATGATAGATATAACAAAAAATTAACCAAATAATGAGATGAGAGAATTTTTGTTGTTTATGTATTTGCTTTTTCCCTTCCTGGAAATGAGAGAACAGAAACCTTTTAAATGTTTTGATGGACATAGATGTACCTAATTCGAGTATTTTGTATTTAAGAGTTGATATATATAAGCTAACATGTTATGTTCACAATTGCTACAACCAAAGCTTTGGGACTAGGATCAACCAAACTCATCTTTAACCATTTTATCTATGTTAGCTTCATGAACTGATGTTTTATAGCCTTCATCTATTAGCTAATCTGTTATGGTCAGCAAGAAGTTTAGATTTGTGTGCCACCTATAAAAGGGCTACTTGCCAAACCCATTAAATTAAGTATTTTGGCACAACACCTTATAGTTGTTGCCGAATGACTAGAATATGACAAATGAAAAGAGGCCTTAACAATATCCTTTTTTTTTTATATAATTTATTTTATTTTATTTTTAAGTCACTTCCAATGGGGTGGGTATCCTCTGCTTCCTGAGAATTGGGAGCTACCTAAAGGCTTGCGTCGGTTTTATAGAAATGGGTAACTGACTCTTTTTTTTGTAGACGCGTGTTTGTACATTATATATTCATATTAGATAAGTTGATTTTGAAAGTGTGAATTAGTTTAGATAATGTTACTTGAAACTCTTGAATGCAAAAGGTTGTATACCTAAATATGAACTAATTAGCTGAATTTTAGCATGTAAAAGTATACAAATAACTACTATCACAGTTGCCTTATTGGTAACATTTTCAATATTTGTTTGTTTCAGTTCATGGTGGGCATTTGGCCCTTTTTAGAGTTTAAAACTTCGGATTCTCAGACCTCTGCTGATGTCAGTTCTCCCTGCGAATGGCTTATGGGTTTATAGTTTGGGTTGACCAGCTCAATTCAAACAGCCATATGATGTTGCTTTTATGCCTATGAGTTTGTGTGTTAATTTCTGTTGTTATATATTATGCTATCGCCTTTTGGTTTTATTTGTCACATGTGGGTTTGGTTTTGGTTTTGGTTATGTTTTTAGTCAACTTATGCCTCTGATATTTCCTTCGTCATATGTTTGTGACATTTGTCTGGTTTGTTGTAAATGCATTTTATTATTGAATCTTTCTTCTCCTTTCCCAAAAAAAAAAAAAAAGCCAATAACAATCATTTAGCTATGCTTTTTTCCTAATCCCTTTGGGTAAACACATTCTGAACTGATGTTCTTTTCTAAATTTACTGTACAAATTACCTTTATGAACATTGGTTATCAGATTCACAAGTGTTACAGTATTTACAAAATGGCAAATATTTTGTACAACCCGTGCTGTCGTGCATAGCACGGGTTGTCGACTAGTTTAGTATAAATTTCGTATTCTTTTTGAAGAAAAACTTAAAAAGCAATTTCGTTTTAACAAGTAAAGGAAAACAATTTTGAGAAACTGGTAAAAACAGCTTACTATTGGGGAAAAAAACAAGGATTAATTACACTTTACCCCCCTGGGGTTTGGCCCGATGCCACTTTACCCCCTGTGATTTTAAATTGACCACTTAAACCCCCTGTGCTTTTCGGGTAAAGTGTCACCGCTAAAAAATGTTAACTTGACACTTTACTCTGAGAGCACATGGGGGTTAAATGTCATCGGGCCAAACCATATATAGGGGGTAAAGTGTCATCAAACCAAACAACAGGGGGGTAAAGTGGTCACTAATTTTAGCGGTGACACTTTACCCGAAAGCATAGGGGGTTAAGTTTTAAATTTTAAACCACAGGAGGGTAAAGTGGCAACGGGCCAAATCATCGGAGGTAAAGTGCAATTAACACAAAAAAACAAAGAGCAATTGTGTTAAAAGCTGCTCGAAAAAATGGTTAAAGAAAACCAATAAAACTTCATGTGAGTCTTTATTTGATTATATTGGAAAAAAAAAATTTGGTTAATGGGTACTTTTTTTTTTAACCTCTCGGGGTGTGTATATGCAATTAAGGGGTTAACTTTTTTTCATTTTGATTATGATGATATAGGAAGGTTGAAGTGAAGTGGACACTTATGATGTTGGTTGTGATTTAGCATTTTTGTTTGCTTTCTGTTATTACATTTTTGAAACTGGGTTGTAAAACAACATTTATGTGATAGATTCTTTGTATGCTTTTTTTGGTCAATTAATTTGGTTTCAATGTTTGGGTTTGCAAACTATGTGGGATTTGATACCTCACATTTGACTCCTCACACCCTTTTGTTAATGGATACATGTTTGAGACTTCCCTCGTGGACTTAATTGTCACTTCTGGATGCACTTGAGGGGTGAATATGGTTGTGTTTCATATTTGATTAGGGCCCGGTTGTGGTGTCTTTGAATGTAATAATTGTGTTCATAGTTGTATAAACCATCTTGACTAAGAAAGATGATGATCTTGAATGGTTTCACTGGGGAAGATTAATTTGTCATTAAAGAAAATAATGCTTTGAGTCGTGAATTTTCTCATTCTAAGAAAACATAGAACTTATAACATAAGAAGAGATGTGGTGAAGTCTCATATTGTTATTAGAATGGATTCATTCGTGGTTGATGTATTTTATGTTAAAATTCTACTGAAATCATGAACCAAAAGTGACTACCAAACATGCATGCTATTAGTATCTGCATTACTAATCTGCTTTTGTTTTTCCAGGATAATTCATTACAAGCTAGATGGTCTGATGGAGTAAAAGGAAAAAAAAAAATTTAATTAGGTATGGCTTCGCTTTGAGTTTCCTTTGATAAATTGACCTTGACAAATCTCAATGCGGTTTTACTTTATTAAATGTTTCTTTTCGATTTTGTGATCAACAATCATGTTACAAAGCTCATAATGGGAAAGCAAAACCAAAGACTCCATTTTGAAAAGATACACTCCATGAAAATTTTATGCATAATTTCATGGCAGAGTATGGCCTATGATTCATATGATATTGATCATATAGATTCTCTCTCTATCAATGTTCAAACTGCATAGCTTTAAGTGAATTCCATGGCACACACAATAATTTCATTTTATGTAATATTTGATAGATATTTTCTTTAACCTATGTTACTTTAGTCATTAGATTTTCAAGGTCAATTCTCTGGCTCTTTTCGTTTTCTCTTTTCTAGCTAGGCTAGAGGCTAGATAGTAGATCCCCCATGGTGTACATGATACAGTATAAGACGAAAATGCTCTTTTTTGGTCAATGGGTCAACAAGTGAATTGTGCAAGTTACCACGCTTTAGCTCAAAAATTTTCCATTACTCCATTTGGCCTCATGGGTTAATCTGTTCGATGGACAACTAGACCGTGTAATAAATTTCCAATGGTTGCCCATTTTTTTTTTCCTTTTGAGAAAAAAATTTTGTATTGTATAAGTTCTTAGTTTTCGTTGAGAACTTGAATTATTCATTGAAATTTTTTTTGGTTGCTGCCTAAGAACTGATATATAAGCAGAGTTTGTTCTGCTCTATGTTATTCTATGAGTCAGTTATTTGCTTTCAGCACCCAAAAGAAGGAAAAATATTGTTTTGTGATATGTCAAGAGGAGTTATATGTATACAACCCATGCTATGTTCACATTTCATTGTCCACCACATGACCACATTATACACCCTTCACCCAACCAACACACGTGGCTTTTTCAGTCTTTTACCCATTGATCATACCCACTAAGCTCTTAATACAATTTAATCCAAAAGATGTGTATGGAGGGGTAGTGCTGCAAAGTCTCTCTCCCTCACACTTGGTGGTATTTCACCGTGCGATGCGCGGGTTCTATACTAGTTTTATTTAAAAACTAAAAATATTTATATTAAGAAATATATATTCAGAAAAACTCTGCCTGGGTTGTTTCAACACTGCCGGTCCCAAGCCCGGATAAAAGAGGAGGGTTAGTGCGTTAGGTAGCTCGACAGCCAGCACGTAAAAAAAATTGTCGGATCCTTATGATATGAATCCAAATATGAATACTTGTGTAAATGCTAGGGCGTTCCCTTTAAGCGACGCGTTGCACCTGCCTTCGGGTGTTTTGAAAAATGTGCAAGGGCCGCCGCATCGATGCCCGGGTGGGTGTTAAATAAGCAAGGGTTCCCGCGCTCATCTGGGCCACTGCGGGTAAAGAAGCTAGTCCAGAATTATAGGCTTAGGTTAGCAACTTGGAATATAGGTACCTTAACAGGTAAAGCTATGGAACTAGTAGACACTATGATTAGAAGGAAGGTTAATGTAGTATGTTTATAAGAAACAAAGTGGGCTGGAGAGAAAGCTAAGGAGGTAGAAAGACAGGGTATAAGATATTCTATATAGGGAAAGATAGGCATAAAAATGGTGTCGGAATCGTGGTTGACAAGAACCTCAAGGATAAAGTTGTGACAGTCACGAGGAAAGGAGACATAATATTGCTTATCAAACTGGTAGTTGAAGTGGATATAATTAATGTGATTAGTGTATACGCGCCCCAAGTAGGATTGGATGATCACACTAAAAGACAATTCTGGGATGAGTTAGGCGCTTTAATGCAAGAAATACCGGGAGGAGAGAAGATAATTATAGGTGGAGATTTTAATGGCCATGTAGGCAAAGATAGAACTGGATATGAGAGGGTGCATGGGGGGTATGGTTTTGGAGATCAGAATGAGGCAGGGGTGAGTATTTTAGATTTCGCAGTAGCATATGATCTTGTAGTAGCAAACACATTTTTTAAAAAGAGGGAAGAACACTTGATAACCTTTAAGAGTGGATCTAATAGAAGCCAGATTGATTTATTCCTTGTGAGAAAGGCAGACCGCTTAGCATGTAAAGACTGTAAGGTCATCCCAGGAGAGTGTTTAACATCTCAACATAGACTTACTATTTTAGATATCCATATAAAAGGACAATGTCGTACTAGAAAAGACCCTATAAACCCGCGAACTAGGTGGTGGAACCTTAAAGGCGAGAAACTAGCAATATTCCAAGAGAGAATGTATGCAGAAGCACCTTGGAATTTGGAAGATGGAAGCAATACTATGTGGGATAGAATGGCAAGGTGCATCACGAGAATATTGAAGGAGGTCCTCGGAGAGTCGAAGGGAAGAGGGTTGGCTTCTAAATATACTTGGTGGTGGAATGAAGAGGTACAAGCTACAGTAAAAACCAAAAAGGATTGCTTTAAGAAGTGGCAAAATGATAGAAGTGAGGAACACTTCAAAAGCTATAAATGTGCAAATAAGGAGGTTAAAAGGACAGTTAGAGTTGCTAAAATGGAAGCCTATGACGCCTTCTACACCAAACTAGACACTAGAGAGGGAGAAAAATGTATTTATAAGCTTGCTAAGTCGAGAGAAAGGAAAACAAGAGACATTAATCAGGTTAAGTGTATAAAAAGCGATGACTCTAGGGTATTAGTGAACGACGAAGAGATTAAGGAAAGGTGGAAGAGCTATTTTGAGAAGTTGCTAAATGAAAAACATATGGATAACACAATGGAAGAAGAAACTGGAAGTTACGATGAAACTAGAGAATACATATTCTATCGGAGAATAAGGAAGTTTGAACTGGATTTTGCTTTGAAGAAGATGAAATCCAACAAGGCCTTAGGACCAGATGGGATCCCCATTGAGGTTTGGAAATGCTTGGGAGATGTGGGGGCATCTTGGCTTACAAAAGCTTTTAATAGGATTTTAATGACTAGAAAAATGCCTGATGAGTGGAGGAAGAGCATCCTAGTGCCTATATATAAGAGTAAAGGAGATGTACAACAATGCAACAACTATAGAGGTATTAAGTCGATGAGCCATACTATGAAGCTATGGGAGAGAGTGATGGAGCATCGCTTAAGAGGCGCAACATCAGTGTCAGAAAATCAGTTTGGATTTATGCCTGGGAGATCAACTATGGAAGCAATTTATTTACTTAGAAGACTAATGGAAAAGTATAGAGAGAAGAAAAAAGATCTACATATGGTTTTTATTGATTTAGAGAAAGCTTATGATAGAGTGCCTAGAGATTTAATTTGGTGGGTGCTAGAGAAGAAAGGAGTGACCAAGGGTTATATTGACATGGTGAAGGATATGTATAATGAAGCGGTTACTACAATTAGATCACCAACCGGAGAAACAAGCGAATTCCCAATTACCGTAGGCCTGCACCAGGGGTCGGCCTTGAGCCCTTATTTGTTCGCCCTAATTATGGATGAATTGACTAGACACATTCAAAATGAGGTCCCATGGTGTATGCTGTTCGCAGATGATATTGTCTTGGTTGATGAGACTAAAAGGGGACTCAACACTAAACTAGAAGCTTGGAGAGAAGCAATGGAGACTAAGGGGCTAAAGATAAGTAGGACGAAAACAGAATACATGGAATGGACTTTTAGTAACAGTGGAAGTAGAGACAACGAAGCAGTGAAGATCGAAGATCATGAGATCCCAAAGAGGGAACACTTTCGCTATCTAGGTTCAATGATCAATAGAGATGGAGAGATTGGTGAAGACGTGACCCATAGAATTAAAGTGGGATGGCTTAAGTGGAGGAGTGCTTCTGGAGTATTATGTGATCAGAGAATACCAGCAAAATTGAAAGGAAAATTTTATAGGACAGCTATTAGGCCAGCTATGCTCTACGGGACAAAGTGTTGGGCAACTAAGAAACAACACATTAGCAAAGTGAGTGTAGCGGAGATGAGGATGCTAAGATGAATGTGTGGTAAGACTAGGAAAGATAGAATTAGAAATGAGTACATCCGAGAGAATGTAGGAGTGACACATATTGAGGACAAGTCGAGGGAGAATAAACTTAGATGGTTCGGCCATGTGCAACGAAGACCTGTAGATGCACCCGTGCGAAAGAGTGATAAGATCGTAGTGCCTGGAATGGTTAGAGGGAGAGGTAGACCTAGACTGACTTGGGAATATGTAGTGCAACAAGATATGAATATATATAATTTAAATGAGCATATAGCTCTTGATCGTGCAGAATGGAGAAAAAGGATTCATATAGCCGACCCCAATTGATTGGGACACAAGGCTTGGTTTGGTTTGGTTTGGTTTGGGTTTATATATTCAGAAACTAATTTTTTTTTTTAATTCTAAGAAATACTTATTTTTAATAAAAAAAAAAAATAGAAAACTACATCTCTCTCTCTCTTTCTCTCTCTCTCTCTCTCTCTCTCTCTCTCTCTCTTTTAATTAATTTTTTTATAGAAAAGTCTAAGACAACGTATCATTACAATAATAACAATAAGGAAAATAATGATATAAACTTCAGAAATTTTAAGAGCGCAAACGTGTTCGTCATTCATTTTTTAAAAAAGAAAATGAAAAAATATCACCTGTCTCATAGAAATCTGAGAACCTAGTAGGGCCGTGGATCGAGTGATGTTTTCAAGCTTCTTTGGTGAGTAGGTACCTACAAGCTATGCATTATATTTTTGTTATTATATAATGGAAAAGAGAGAAACAAAAATCAAAACAAAAACTAAAAATTTAAGCCGAATCGAAAAGAAAAAAAAATCAAAATCAAACTTTTCTCTAGATTATAGATCTTATCTTTAGTGATCGATAGAGTGGATCGTGATTTTGGATCGAGGAAATTAAAGAAAATGGGATAAATGAGAGAGAATGAGAGATCGGGGGAGAGAGTTGTAGAGAAGAGAGAGAGAGAGAGAGAGAGAGAGAGAGATCGCGGTGAGAGGGAAGAAGAAAAGAAAGGAAAAAGAGAGATGGGGAAAGTTTTAGGGTTTAAAGCCCTATATAGCCATTTTATCTTTTTCAGTGTATCTCTCTCTAAAAAGATTAATTTAATTTTTTTTAAGAAATATAAATAAAATAAACAAACCGGTGTTAATCGTGAAACCGTCCCCCCTAATTGAGTCTGACATTGTTCTCAATGAGTGAGATGAGAAAAAGAAGCCAAGGATAACACCTGTAATAAAAAAAAACACAAAGAAAAGATCGAATATTAATGACAAAATTAACTGATATATCAAAAGTGATCAAAATAAGAGTATAGGACTATAAATACTATGATACATTATGTCCTATACTAATTATGATTTAAGTATTAAGGAGCATTATAGTTGGGGTCCTCCAAAGGAATGGACTCCAACTCAAGTTCAAATCCTTCTAAAAATGGCTTTAATGTATACCCATTAACTTTAAATGTATTTCCATCTTTAGGGTCTTCAATCTCGACAGTTCCATAAGGATAGACATTTTTGACTATATATGGACCAGTCCATCGATATTTTATTTTTCCTCTAAAAAGATGTAGTCTTGAGTCATATAATAAAACTAGCCCTAAAACCCGTGCAATGCACGGGAAATTTGTCATAGGAAAAATAAGTTAGACATTATACAATAATAAATTTATTGAAAATAAATATTAAATGCCGAATTAAGTGAAGAAGAGTGGAAGATAGAGTCTTATGATAAGAGTGATCGAACTACTATTTAAGTTATGCATATCTTACTATGTTCTCTAATGGTATGAGCATGATGAATATATCTAATTCTATAGGTTCAATAGAATGTTAATTACTTTGTACACAATCATGTATGTGTATTTGGATCTATCTTTGTCAACATCCCATGAAGCATAGCCTAAATTATAAGTTGAAAATGTGCTGAATGCATATCAAGAGCCAAAAGTCAAATGCCAAAACCCTAAAGTTCCAATTCATCAAACCAACCTAAATGGGAATGATGCTTTTCAATTGAAAATACCTTCAAATTGGTACTCAGAATCACAACCCAAATAACCAATTACACCCATTTTCTTGTTGCTCATCATGCCAACCACATAAGCAAATATATAAGAAAACAAAAAAAATACTCACACCAAGAGGAATTAGATTAGAAATAAGAAAGAAAAAAAAAACACTCATTAAATAGTGGTGAAGAATCTGGCGCAGTGTGCTTTTGAAGAAAGGATGCAATGGTGCAAGTGTAGATAATTTATAATTTTAGTGAAACAAAGAAAGAAGAAAAGTTGCAACATTTATTTTGTAGTTAATGAGAAATATAATTGCAGGAGAATAAAAGAGGGAAGAATCAAAGCCGTAACAATCTCACTCCATTGTAACAGCAAACTAATTGGTTGAAAATAATGGCTGTAATAAGTGTTCTTATTGTATTTTAACAAATAGAGAAATAGCAACCGGTTCATTTTCTCAAAATACCTACAAAAATAGCAATCAATGGTCAACGGACTTAGTTTGCCTTTTGAGTGTCTACAATTAGATAGAGGTATAGAGAGAGCAAGATGAAGGGAAAAAGAGAGATAAATGTCTTTACATTAATGTAATTCATTGTATTTATTGTATATCAATAAAGAGATAAGAGAAATTGCAATCGGTTTCTTTCTCAAAATCCCTATGATATAGCAATCAATTTTCTCCTTTGTTGCGCGGTTAATGCTCTTGGTTTTTCTTTTTTCAGAAATTAAGATCTTGGTTTCTCACATGATCCTTTTCTCTAATTTTGACATGTGGCATTAAGTGCTCTGGTTTTGACACGTGGCACTTAAGTTCTTCCATATTATAATATTAATATAAGATTTTTTACGTAGGGGTAAATCTTTTGTGCAAAAGATTCTTATTATGATACATTTTAGTTCTTGCTTGATGAATTCGAGCATTATCATATACGTCTTTACGAATTTCTTCAAGCTCACTTAATTGTAATTTTCTTAAAATCCCTCCTTCTTCAATATTACAATTTAAAGTCCTAGTATCCCAATATGCATTATGTTCTAATTCTACTGGTAGGTGACAAGTTTTTTCATAGACAAGTCTATATTGACACATTCTCAAATGAGTCTTATAAGCAGTTCTATATGCCCATAAAGTATCTGTTAATTTTGAAGACTAGTCTTTACGATTAGAATCACAGTTTTTTTTCCAAAATATGCTTAATTTGCCTATTATCTAATTCAGCTTGTCCATTTGTCTGTGGATGGTATGCAGTTGACACCTTATGGGTCACTCCATATCTTTTCATTAAATTTTCAAATGGCTTGTTACATAAATGAGTTCCAAATTGAGAAAGTATATTATCTTTTAAAAATGCAATAACTGTACAGGGATCATTTTTTCTTGTAGGAATAGCTTCTATCCATTTTGAAACATATTCGACTACTAATAAAATATATTCAAGGCCGAGTTGATTCTCATGTTGTGTTATTTGGAGTTTGAAACTCTTATGACGAGTAGTTAGAGTTATTCCACATCCTCTAGTGAATAGTATCTTTCATGAGATTAATTTTTACTCATTTTTCACGCTTACGTTTTTCATCGTTGGCATGTGCGTGGCTTTGATATCCATTTTCATTACTCTTTTTGCTCGCATGCCCCGAGTATATTAACCATTCTGAGTGATTCATTTTTAGAGTGTAATACCAATGAGAATTGAGTTGAAGTGCGTTTAAACAAAATTCGGATTATGAAAGCATTGCCATCTTCTTGATAGTTGTAGTTACACACTTCACACCACACACGCATCCAAGATTGAGCTTAATAAAGTTTATCTAATAATCTTGATAGTTTGAGAACTTTTTGGATTTGCGTCTTATGTGCTAAAATCTTTTGAAAATTTTTGGGACTATGTTGAGCGTCAGCGTTAGATAGTGGGCAATTATCATGAGGAAACAAAATATTTGTGGGTATCATTCCAAGAACCCTCAGGACACAACACTCCGCCTCTACGGGTAACCTAGAGGTTTAATGGCTCGTTGCATACGCTCAATGCAATCGTGTTCCCCACGAAAATGGGTTATCTTTCGTTTAAATAATTTGTTGTGCCAGGTTATTCTTGAGTCTCTTGGGATTTAGTTGTGTTGCTAAGACACTAGCAACATGTTAGTTGGGGGGTGTGATTCATGTCCGATATTGTATTCTTAACATCATGACTTTATTCCTATTAGACACGAATTATTACTTAAACTGGAGAGTTAATGGATAATTTGTGCTTCTGATTGCTCTTGTTGTTACTCTCTTTGAGCTAATAAAGATCTCTTTCTTTTAGGTTATACAAGCTTAGGTGAAATGAAATCCAACCCTTGTAGCATCCACGGAGTAAAAGAGGGGCAAAGAAGAGATTTCAAAAAGCCGGATCGATCCGCCCTTTAGAGGGGATCGATCCGCGTGTTCTTTTTAAACTTACTATCAGATTCAAAAAGAGTGGATCGATCCGCCATTTTGAGGGGATCGATCCGGGATCTTCTTGTGCCATTCTGCGACAATGATCCCGAGATGGATCGATCCGGCTAAAAGAGCGGATCGATCCGCATTGTCTCGAGAAGCTAGTAAATGCCCAGATTAAAGGTGGATCGATCCACCCTTTGTAAAGGGATCGATCCCCTTCTGCTGAAGTTCTCCTCTTCTTTTTACAACTTTGCCATTTTATGTATGTAGTATATATAGTTAGAGATAAGTTTTATTTAGGGTTGGCTTTTTGTTTTGGTTTGTATTTTAGGTTGTAAACCCTCACTCTCTCTAATCCCCTCATCTCTCCCCACCATTACTCCTCATCTACCTATCATCTACTTCCATTTAGTGTTAGAGAGAGAAGAGTGTGTGTAATACCCCGTATTTTAATTTCGTAAATTTTATTAATCGAATAATGCCAATTTTGGAATTTATACTACATAAATTTTTTTTAATCTGCGTGTGTGATTAAGCTTGTGAGCTCAACACACACAAGAACTCCTCACTAGAACTTGGGCCCAAAGAAAGGCAGTTGTGCACTGTGTGTGCGTGTGTAGGCAATTTGTGTTTTTGTGAAGCTTGTACTTTACTATTCTTGGGGACCAAGACTTGCAAGTCTATATATATACACACCTAAGGTTCTCTAATCTCACAACTCCCTCAACTCTCTGATTATCTCTCAACTCTCCAGTGTCCCTCTCTCTCGGGTACACACACCCACACAAATATTGATTTATGCACACACACATATGATTACGTACACACACATATAAACAGTTACATAGATTCAGAGAGTTTCAATTCTAGAGCTTGGGTTGTTTTCTATCTGATATTAAATTGGGTAAGGTTCTAAACAACCTCTTGTTTCCATTTAGTTTATATACCACTGTAGATATATATATATATATATATAGCCAGATTCATGTCTACAATTTCAAGTGATTGAAATTCAAGTTTTGAATTTAAGCTTTAGATTTTGGTAAGCTTTTGTTTTGATTTCAGTTCACTATAAACTGTGTATATAGATACGTATATATATATATATATGGATTTCATATATGTATACCGTTAAGGGTCCAAAAATAGCGAGCAGAAAAACTATCACAGAAACATGAATTCTTTATATCAAATGAAAGGTCTCGATCCCACGAGGCTCCATTTCAAATTTCAAAAGCTAATTCATAACGGTTGCGACGAACGGTCAAATTAAAGTTTTGTCACCATTCGGTTTTTCGATAAAATCAAGAGCGGTGTTTTGATTCTTGAAAAACTGATTTCATATTTGGAATGTACGCGAAAAAAGGAAGAGGTTCATATATTGGAAGTCTATTTTTAATTAAGTTTTCAAAATAGGTCAAAACCAGTGTTTAATTTCAAAACAGGGGAAGGAAAGAGAAGAAGACGACACTGTGACATCTCGCGCGCGTGCGACCTCAGGCAGTTTGGTGAAATCTTCTGTTTTGTTGTATTTAAGTCTGTTACGAGCTAAGGGACCTTGTACCCTAAGCTTTAAGAGTTGTACTTTGCCTTTGTAGTAGTTGTACTCATGCTTTGAGGTGTTGTACCTCACTAATATACGCGCATTATTGTATATTGAGATTTATAACAGATTGAGCAGTTCCGATTTCTATTCTGATTAATTATTCAGTCTATCCTCGGTGAACGGTAGTTTCGTATAACCCTCAATAAAGTTGTATAACATGTTAATAGTGTACTTACATGTTTACTTGAGCTGCTATGCCTTAAGTGGTTACTTGAGTTGCTATACCGTATGTGTTTACCTGGATAATTTCAGCATGTCTATTGTGTTGCTTTGAATTGATAGCATGCCTTAATAATCTATCTTATGAAATATTGAATATGTCTGGATGCTTAGAGTTCACATATGTTATATCATTTCATAAGCATGAGCATGAACACGAAAATCACGAAAATGATTTTGGGATGAAAGACCTTAGAGGCTTTCAATTTTTAAAAAGGGAAGACCTTAGAGGCTTCCAGGTTTTAAAAAGAGAAGACCTTAGAGGCTTCCATGCATAAAACCCTCTAGGAGGGATTTCGTTTTGAAAAGTTAGAAATCTCGGATTTGTGGGTAGTCGTGTGAGATGGGTACCACTAGGAACTCGAATTGCGGGATGTGCTGCAAGAAACCCCCGTAACGGTAAAGGCTAGGCCTCCTTGTAATTCGTAAGGCCCAAAGTCCTGCACGTTTGAGGCTAGGCCTATGTGGATGGGAAGCCCATGGTCCGGGTAATGATATTGATGATTGAGGGTGAGTGTTTGAAAAGGCATGAAAATGGTTTTCAGGCATTAACATTGACATTCATTGCACTCACGCATGTTATATAACAGATGTTATTGTGCGATTATATGACTATACGAGCCTTTTTGGCTTATGGACTATTAAACCTTTCTTTCAGGTGATATAGATAAGGGCAAAGCCCCGAGACTTGACAATGCTTCCGCTATAGTTTGAAGACCCCGTGTGTGGGGATTATCAATTAAATGATGTAATACAATTTGGTTTCAAAGAACTTATTATGTTTAAATTGGACAAATGTTAGTCCACCGCTTCTAAATAAAGAGATAGCTTAACTATGATTTTCCGCTGCTTATATTAAAAACGTTTTGTTTCAAAAAAAAAAAAAGAATATTTCAAATGAAAACCAGTTTCTGTTTTATAAATGCTTTCCAAAGGATAAACGTATATTTCAAGCAACCCTCGGAGCCTAGGACTCGGGGAGTTACGGAATGGTGTCAAAGCCTCCTACTGTCATTGATTATTATTGTGCTTCCACCGGTTGACACCTCGTCGCCGGGAATCGTGGCGGGGCAGGGCGTCACAGAATGGTATCAGAGCGTAACCGGGTCGAATACTTTGGACGCCGGGTTATGTGCTCGCATGTTTAGTTTTGTTGACATGTTAGACATGATTAGTCGATACACGACATATGTTTTGATATGTGTTAACATGTTACTTGGTAACTTGAGATGTTAACTGTTTACTTGTTATGCTTGACATACACATGTGCTGATGAATACACTTTGTGATTAGATCATGTTGTGTGATTCGTTTATTCGATTTGATCTTACTATAGCTATGCCACCGCGTCGTGAAAATCCCAGTATTGAACTAGAGGTTGATGAGCAGATATCGGCTGCTTCGGTCCCTGTTAGAGGCCGAGGTCGAGGTCGTGCTCGAGGACGTGGTCCAGGGAGGGGCCGTCGTCCAGGTAAAGGCCGTGGTCCAGGTCGTGGTCGAGGTCGAGGTCACGCCCCTGACGTTGTATTTGAGTCTGAAGCCTCCACAGGACCAGTTGATATTCCTGATGGACCGCAAGGGTTACAGAATGTTGCCAATATAATTGCAAGGGCAGTTAGAGATGCTATGCCGCCTCCTTCTCCTCGTGCTCCGAGAGGTGAGACAAATCCTGCTAGAGCTCAGGAGCAGCTGATTACCAAGGATTTCGATGCTAGGAAGCCGCCACAGTTCTCTGGTAGCTCTGACCCAATGGCTGCAGAGGATTGGCTTCAGCATAACATGAAGATATTCGAATTCATTGATCTTCATGAGGATGCTCTCCGCATCAAGTTGGCTACATTCTTGTTTTCTGGAGAAGCTACCCATTGGTGGGATTGCACTGTGAGTGTTCATCCGCTTGCTGGCATGACTTAGAAGTCATTTAAGAGTCTTTTCTCGATAACTACTTTCCAGAAGTACAGAGGGATGCAAAAAGGGCTGAGTTCTTTACCCTCCAACAAGGGGATATGTTAGTGACATAATATGCTACTATGTTTTCCACCTTGGCTCGTTTTGCACAAGAGCAGTTGGTTAGTGATCATTTTAAGGCTACACGTTTTGCCTCTGGTCTTCGACCCTTCATTCGGAAAAGTCTGGCTAGCACGCCTATCACCACTTATGCTGATACTTTGACAAGGGTATTGGGTGTTGAAAGTGTAGATTTGGATCTGAAAAGGGCCAGGGAGATTATTACTCCAGCCAAGAGCACTGGTCTGTCTAAGAAAGCTAAGACAGAGACTAGGTCTCAATTTCAGTCCCAACCTCCTCAACAGCAACAACAACGATCATATTCACAACAGAGATCTTCTTATCGAAGTTCTCAATAATCAGGGTTACAGCGAGGTGTGAATGCTACTGGGGAGAAAGTTTATCTCCGATGTGGTGATTCGAACCATTTTATCAAGTTTTGTCCTCAACCACCACCCAAGAAATCTCAGTCGATTGGTTCGACACCGTATTATTCACCATCTCAGGCAGTATCCACTCAGAGCGTGAAACCCTACCAGAATAGAGGGAATCAGGGTAATTATCAGAGGATAGATAATCGTGGTGGTACTCAGCCACAACAACACCAAGAACCCAAAGGAAGGAATTTTTCTTTACCTATGTCATCTGCTTATCATGTTTCTGGAAATGCAGGACTGTCTGTGATTCGAGGTATCGTCCCATTGTTTAACTCTTGGGCATCTATATTGTTTGACACTGGTGCATCACACTCATTCATCTCATCAGCATTTGCATCAGTATTGGGGTTAGAAATAGAATGCTTAGAGCATGTCTTATCTGTTGATACTCCGGTTGGAGGTGTTATTCATTTGAATCAAGTTTGTCATGGTTGTATGCTTTTGATAGCAGACCAACAGTTGAGTGTCGATTTGATTGTTATGCCAAATCTAGGATTTAATGTCATCCTTGGGATGGACTGGTTAGTCGAGTATTGAGCTTTCATAGATTGTTTTAAGCATTGGGTTACTCTTTTCACTCCTGAGGGAGACAGTTGTAGATTCGAGGGCGATCAGTTGGATTTACCGCTACCCTCGTTGTTTTTACGGAGTAGTTTATATTCTTCTCTTGGAACTCTGGCTAGTTTATTGACCATAGAGAGGGGCACTCCTCTTGGGGAATTGCCACCTATTGTTTGTGAATTTCCTGACGTCTTTCCAGAAGACTTATCAGAATTGCCACCTATTCGTGCTATCAATTTTGTAATCAATCTTGTGCCAGGCACTTCGCCTATTTTTATTCCGCCATATCGTATGGCACCAGCAGAATTGAAGGAGTTGAAGCTTCAGTTGGAAGATCTCCAGAGTAAGGGTTTTATTCTCCCGAGTGTATCCCCGTGGGGAGCTCCTGTTCTCTTTGTTCAGAAGAAGGATGGAACGTTGAGATTGTGTATCGATTATCGAAAACTCAATCATGTGACAATCAAGAATAAGTATCCACTTCCTAGAATCGATGACTTATTTGATCAACTCAAAGGTTCCACTTGTTTCTCCAAGATTGATTTGAGATCGGGTTATCATCAACTCCGTATTCGAGAGTCAGACATCTCGAAGACAGCCTTTAGGTCCCGATATGGACATTTTGAGTTTATGGTTATGCCATTCGGATTGACCAATGCTCCAGCAGCATTTATGGATCTTATGTAACGAGTATTTCACGATTATTTGGATAAGTTTGTGATTGTATTTATTGACAATATTCTCATCTATTCTTCCTCTAAGGAACTTTATGAGGAACACTTGAGGATTGTCCTACAAGTATTGCGTACTCACCGATTATTCGGTAAATTATCTAAATATGATTTTTGGTTGACAGAAGTGAAATTTTTGGGACACGTTGTCTCGAGAGATGGAGTGTCAGTTGACTTGTCAAAGATTGAATCTGTTACGGATTGGCAACCACCTAAGAACGTATTTGAGATACGTAGTTTCTTGGGTTTAGCAGGTTATTACCGTCGCTTTGTGGAGGACTTTTCTCGTATTGCTTCACCTTTGACTAAGCTTACGCGTAAAGGGGTGAAATTCATTTAGACTGAGGAGTGCGAGAAAGCTTTTCAACTTTTAAAGACTCGATTGACTTCTACACCGGTTTTGATTATTCCGGAGCGTGGTGTTGACTACGCAGTTTATTGTGATGATTCACTTCTTGGTTTGGGATGTGTGCTTATGCAAGAAGGCAAAGTTGTTGCCTACGGTTCTCGCCAATTGAAGCCTCATGAGCAGAATTATCCGACTCATGATTTAGAGCTTACTGGCGTTGTGTTTGCCTTAAAGTCATGGCATCATTACTTGTATGGGGAACGATTTGATGTCTTTTTAGACCACAAGAGCTTGAAGTATATCTTTACTCAATGTGATCTAAATCTTCGACAACATCGACGAATGGAATACTTAGAAGATTATGACTTCGAACTACAGTATCATCCAGGGAAGGCGAATGTAGTGGCGGATGCGCTGAGTCGCAAGTTACGAGGTTCATTGGCTTGTCTGGCCATTCAGGAATGGAACATGCTCGATCAGATTGGGGAGTTTGAGGTAGAGCTCGACGACTCTGAGGATCGTGCTTCATTATATTCTGTTATGGCTCAACCGTCGATCATTCAACAAGTGAAAGATGAGCAACAATCTGATCCTGTAGCATCTACCTTTCATATGCAAATTCTTCGAGGTGATGTTATAGAAGGTTGGACTTTTGACTCCGAGCGTGGGTTGAAGTTTAAAGACCGTTTGTTTGTGCCATTGGCAGTTCGTGAACAAGTGATGAAGGAATTCCATCATTCACGATTAGCGGTACATCCGGGAGGTAACAAGATGTACCATAATCTGCGACGTCAGTTTTGGTGGAAGGGCATGAAGCGCGATGTCGCTAAGTTTGTATCTCGTTGTTTGACTTGTCAACAAGTGAAAGTTGAACATCAGAGACCTGTAGGGTTATTGCAACCATTACCAGTTTCAGAGTGGAAATGGGAGCACGTGACAATGGATTTTGTGACAGCACTTCCTAGGTCACCACGTGGTCATGATGCCGTTTGGGTCATTGTGGATCATTTGACAAAATTTGCACATTTTTTGGGAATGCGTTTGACTGATTCAGTTGATGTTCTTAGTCGCTTATATATTCGAGAGATCATTCGGTTACATGGAGTCCCTGTTTCGATTGTATCAGATCGAGATCCACGGTTTACTTCATTGTTTTGGGAGGGTCTCCAGAAAGCTTTGGGGACAGAATTGAGATTGAGTACGGCTTTTTATCCTCAGACGGATGGTCAGTCAGAACGTACTATACAGACCTTGGAAGATATGTTACGAGCTTGTGTTATGGACTTCAAAGGTAGTTGGGAAGACCACTTACCATTGATCGAGTTTGCGTATAACAATAGTTATCAAGCAAGCATTCAGATGGCACCATTTGAGGCCTTATATGGACGACCGTGTCGTTCTCCCATATGTTGGATAGACGTTGGAGAAGCGTCTCTGTTGGGACCAGATCTAGTAAGGAAAACTATTGAAAAGATAAAACTGATTCATGCGAGGATACTTACGGCTCAGAGCCGACAGAAAAGTTATGCTGATAAGAAGAGGAGACCGTTGTCCTTCGAAGTTGGAGATCATGTGTTTCTCAAAGTTTCACCTCGTCATGGTGTGCTTCGTTTTAGATAGGATAAGAAGCTTTCACCTCGTTTCATTGGACCTTTCCAGATTTTAGAATGTGTGGGTGAAGTTGCCTATCGGTTGGCTCTGCCTCCACAGTTGGCAAAAGTTCATAATGTATTTCATATTTCGATGCTTCGGAAGTATAAACCTGATCCGTCTCATGTTTTAGATTGGACTGATTTACCATTGGAGCAAGATGCGTCCTATGAGGAGCAACCAGTACAGATTCTGGAAGCTAAAGAGCATGTGCTTCGTGGTAGGACTATTCGTTTGGTTCAAGTACTGTGGCGACACCATGGTACAGAGGAGACTACTTGGGAGAATGAGAAGGAGATGCGCGATCGATATCCACAATTGTTCTCGTCTTGAATTATTTATTTTTTGTTGATTAGTATCTATGTGCGAATTTCGCGGATGAAATTTCTTTTAAGGTGGGTAGGATGTAATACCTCGTATTTTAATTTTGTAAATTTTATTAATCGAATAATGCCAGTTTTGGAATTTATACTGCATAAATTTTTTTATCTGTGTGTGTGATTAAGCTTGTGAGCTCAACGCACACAAGAACTCCTCACTAGAACTTGGGCCCAAAGAAAGGCAGTTGTGCACTGTGTGTGCGTGTGTAGGCAATTTGTGTTTTTGTGAAGCTTGTACTTTACTATTCTTGGGGACCAAGACTTGCAAGTCTATATATATACACACCTAAGGTTCTCTAATCTCACAACTCCCTCAACTCTCTGATTATCTCTCAACTCTCCAGTGTCCCTCTCTCTCGGGTATACACACCCACACAAATATTGTATAACATGTTAATAGTGTACTTACATGTTTACTTGAGTTGCTATGCCTTAAGTGGTTACTTGAGTTGCTATACCTTATGTGTTTACCTGGATAATTTCAACATGTCTATTGTGTTGCTTTGAATTGATAGCATGCCTTAATTATCTGTCTTATGAAATATTGAATATGTCTGGATGCTTAGAGTTCGCATATGTCATATCATTTCATAAGCATGAGCATGAACACAAAAATCACGAAAATGATTTTGGGATGAAAGACCTTAAAGGCTTTCAATTTTTAAAAAGGGAAGACCTCAGAGGCTTCCAGGTTTTAAAAAGGGAAGACCTTAGAGGCTTCCATGCATAAAACCCTCTAGGAGGGATTTTGTTTTGAAAAGTTAGAAATCTTGGATTTGTGGGTAGGCGTGTGAGATGGGTACCACTAGGAACTCGAATTGCGGGATGTGCTGCAAGAAACCCCCGTAACGGTAAAGGCTAGGCCTCCGTGTAATTCATAAGGCCCAAAGTCCCGCACGTTTGAGGCTAGGCCTACGTGGACGGGAAGCCCATGGTCCGGGTAATGATATTGACGATTGAGGGTGAGTGTTTGAAAAGGCATGAAAATGGTTTTCAGGCATTAACATTGGCATTCATTGCACTCACGCATGTTATATAACAGATGTTATTGTGCGGTTATATGACTATACGAGCCTTTTTGGCTTATGAACTATTAAACCTTTCTTTCAGGTTATATAGATAAGGGCAAAGCCCCGAGACTTGACAATGCTTCCGCTATAGTTTGAAGACCCCGTGTGTGGGGATTATCAATTAAATGATGTAATACAATTTGGTTTCAAAGAACTTATTATGTTTAAATTGGACAAATGTTAGTCCACCCGATTCTAAATAAAGAGATAGCTTAACTATGATTTTCCGCTGCTTATATTGAAAACGTTTTGTTTTAAAAAAAAAAGATTATTTCAAATGAAAACTAGTTTCTGTTTTATAAATGCTTTCCAAAGGATAAACGTATATTTCAAGTAACCCTCGGAGCCTAGGACTTAGGGAGTTATGGAATGGTGTCAAAGCCTCCTACTGTCATTGATTATTATTGTGCTTCCGCCGGTTGACACCCCGTCGCCGGGAATCGTGGCGGGGCGGGGCGGGGCGTCACAGTGTGTTTGTATTGAATACTTTGAAGTTTTTTGTTGAAGAACATCTTGGGGTTTTTATGGCATTCATTATGGGTTACTCTAGCTAGTATACTTTCTCTTCCCCTTTCTTTAATGTTAATGTTATGGTAGTTATGAGTAGCTAAATCATGTAGGTTGGGGATCATAAACCC
Source organism: Hydrangea macrophylla (assembly GCA_033977485.1). Classification (NCBI taxonomy): domain Eukaryota; kingdom Viridiplantae; phylum Streptophyta; class Magnoliopsida; order Cornales; family Hydrangeaceae; genus Hydrangea; species Hydrangea macrophylla. The sequence goes on along the minus strand of CM066991.1, from coordinate 95,500,748 downwards.
ACCATTGGACCCATGTGTGTCCTAATGTAGAACTCTCACATTTTGTAGCATTTCTAGAGTTCATGGGTGTATGGTTTGATGTCTTGAGACCCCACCTCTAATGTCAAGCATTGGAAGTTGTGAAATCTCTTAACTCTAACTACATATCTATGTATTGCATTAGAACATCTATATAGCATGTTGGTTGACTACCACATGTTTGATAGTTTGTCACAATGGAATTTTCTACTCTAGAATGTGCTACAAGTATGAGAACCATGTGTTTTTGGTCCAAGGTGGGGGAATGATCCCCAACCTCAATTTCTCCATTTGAAAAATTCCCAATTTTTAATTAAACTTAGGCCTTAGCTTTGTTCAATTTTACTTCCCATTTTCTGAAATAGTCATTGTAGTATAAGTTAACACAAATTGAATCAATCCAAAGTCGAAAAGACTCAACTTTATTTCTTAGTTTGTTAATTTCATCTCGCATGACAATTAGTCTTTAAGCACCCACCACGCGTTGTTGCATTCCAATCCCTGTAGACTCGACACCCTACTTCCAACATACTACGTTTTTAATAGGGTTAAATAAGAACTTGATTTTGACAACATCATTTATCTCCACATATATATCAATCAAGAGAAGTTTGGGAGTATCAACTTCGACAGTGGATCACAAACAATGAAGAATGTGCATGAAAACATGGGAAGTCAATAGATATAACTTATTCAGATGAGTTTTGGAAGAATGTACCAAACAATTTGTTTGCAACAATATTGAAGGATTAATCATTTGATGCACTAAATGAATTTATTCCTTCTGTGCAATGTGTAAATTCAAGGAAAACGAAAACAAAATCGATAGGTGGTAGCAATACCAGTGACAGAACATTGCCTAATTCGGTTGATGATTTAGATTTTCAGTAAATCTTTTCCAATTAGTTATTTTGTATCCATGTTGTTTTAATGTTTATTTATCAGCTGTGCATTTTATATTGACATCATAATAAAATGAAAATACACACATAAAATAATGATTATATTTAAAACACATTTAACTCCAACTACATAATAAGTTTTCAAGTAATTTGTTACATAGATGAAACTAGCCACGATGAGCCTATGCCAAATTAAATTCTTCCTCAGTCATGTGATGAGATTGTCGTTACCATGGAGTTGAGGACTCAGCTAGGTCAAGAATTGAGAATGATGGGCTGTAAACAGAAGTAAATGACTGACTTTGTAGTCGTTGAATCTCAGCTTCCTTTTCTGCAATCATTTCTTCGCGCAACTGGGTCTCATGTATGAGTGTAACGCACACAGAGCGGGCGTAATCTCTAGCATCAACGTATGCATCCCTCCACTGTTCTTGTGTGAGTGCACAAGCTGGTGGACAAGCTGCTAAACTAGTGCGAGATATATCAACTGTAATGATTGCGCCATCGGGTGCCGCAACATCTGCTGTCCATTCAAAACGACGTATGTACTGGGATGATTGTGAAGATGTAGATATTGATGTCTGGGTAGAGTAAACCCCCGGACTATAATATGGTGTAGGTGGCTGTGGCAGTCGGATGTGTCGTGGGCAAACAATAGCATAACCAATACCGTCTTTGTTTACATAGCGAGTTAATGGAGGAACCACTGGACCCCATGATACTCTGCTAAAATATGCATCAAACTCTGTCTGTGTTGCGACAGTCATGAGACTAGAAGCTGTGACGCAGCCGTTTCCTCGAATAAGCTCGTAGTCTTCTTTTGATATTCGACTCATAGGATGTGGGGGGTTACGTGGAATTACAATGGTACCAGTCAACTGCTTGTAACAATGATCTCCCATATACCATGTACCCCAAGTAACGGATCCCACAACAGTAGTCTGTGCATAGACAAACTATGCGCTTGTTGGACGACATCTAAGAGCCTCCACTGTGAATTTAAGTACGGCGCCCAACATAATGCCTCCGCCGATCTCATTTCCAATTGTTGCTGGTGCAACCCAAATTAGAATCTTACACTTCCCCTAGCCAAGTTTGAGCATTCCTGTGTAGCCCATCTTTTCAACCTCGACCAATAGTTAGACTGAGCAGTACGTAGAATATGCGACGATGTGTGTGTGTACTCGTAGAAGAAGTACTGCACACAAAAATAATTGGATTTTAGTATATAAAAAAACTCGTATACATGTATTTTAATTGTAAGAAAAAATAAAATAATGTTCATAACGGTTTCCTTAATTAACTGCCAAAAGCAGTCGACACTTTTTATATCACGTCGTGAACAGATGTCCATTGCATTGTATATACGGGCCAAAATAGCAGACCCCCAATCATATTTGCTGACCTTATTTACGTCTTCTAGATATGCTAGCCAGCCAATAGGAATCGTTGAATTCCCATTTGAGAAGAACAGAGCACCAATAGTGTAGAATAGGAATGTTCTACCAATGATGATAGGATCAAGTGCAACATTGGCGTCAAGATATGCAATTTATTTTTTAAGATACCCTTTGATGTCAAATAATTTGATCGCTCCAGAATTGAAATGATTGAACGATGCCTCTGGAAAAAATTGTTGGATAGTTGATAAAGCATCTGCATATGCTGTGTCGCTATATAGAGGTAATGGAACACCCGTTCCAATAGTCATGCCTACAATTATGATATACTACACACTTGTAAATGATTTTTTAGTTAAATAATTACTTTTAGTGACAAAAAATAAGTAGCATATCAATTGCATTTACATGCGCATTACCTGTCATTAAAGTAAAATCGTAAGGGATGATGCCCAGCTCAACTAAAGGTAATTTGATCTCTCCACAACTGATTCCACTAAACGTTGATCTGAATTTGGCATATCCGCCATGAGTAGGATAGACCAACCAACTGCGTCAATCACACTTTGTATATGTTGATCTACAGAAAGACGCATGTACAACGAGTGCATTGACTTCCAATTGCCCGCATTTTGAACCTATGTCCTTGGTTGTTCGGGACAGTATTCCCATTGGAGGCATGCGGATTTCAATCTACAACGCGTGCATGATCTTCACTCGAGTCTTGATGAGAAGCATTTGATTCTGTTGTCGCTGTGGAACGATGTCGTGAACTCTTATTTCCCCACAAACGATGCATCATTGTTTTTCAAAGCAAACTCAAATTGACTAAATCATATAACAAACTAAAATATATATACCTTTTTTTCTTACTCAATAAAGAAAAAATTAATACCCATGAGAGATTTTGTAGTAACTCGTATTTTCATGTTTAAATTGACGATTTACACTTCGTGTGCAATTTTAACGAAAATTGGTCACATGGGTATTTTGGTCTTTTTTCCAATTTTGTAAGTCATGAACTGAAAATATAATTTTTGGAAAAAATTGCGTATGGTTAAATGATTTACTATTCGTATTGAAAATTAAGAGTTTTTATTCTCTATTTAGAAGATATATCGATTTTAGTCATTTTGAGAAAATATCCGTTTTTGTATTTTTACAACATTTTCTGTAAATATACGAATTTTTAATTATATTATTTAATAATATTACAAGAATAATAATTATAATGAAAGATAATATTTACCTAACTAGATTTCCACTGTAGTTAATATTATTTCAAAACCCGTAATTATACCTGTGTTTCCCCAAACCATGCTTATACCCAAAGCCAAACCCCCAAACAACTCCTGTGAGGTGTCATGTGCTTGAGTGTTTTGTGAAGTGTCCTGTGAGGTGTCCTATGAGGTGTCATGTGCTTGAGTGTTTTGTGAGGTGTCCTATGAGGTGTCATGTGCTTGAGTGTTTTGTGAGGTGTCCTGTGAGGTGTCCTATGAGGTGTCTTGTGAGGTGTTCTATGAGGTGTCTTGTGAGGTGTTGTGTATAATATATATATATATATATACATATTGGTAGCCTTCCCCCTTTCCCTATAAAAACCCCTCCCATTAGTTGTAGAAAGGAAGGGAAAAATAATAATAGGGAGTTAGCCGAGAGAGTGAAGGAGAAAGAAAAGAAAGAAAGAAAAGGAAGAAATCCCAAATCACACCGCAACCCCGACCCTACGAGGAGAGAAAGGAGAAGAAGAAGAAGAAGAGAGAGAGAGATACCCCGAGACCACCCACGACCACCCCGAGCTCGCCGGCGTCACCGTCTTTACCGGTGAGTGCCTATACTTACTTAGTAGCGTAGATATGTATGTTTATATATGTTTTGGCATGAAAGAAAGAACGGACCCCGAACGTACGGGAAAGGTCCAGTTCAATTATGGAATATTACTGCTTTCAATCGATCGAACTTAGTTCAATCGATCGAGCTTAATAGAATGTTAATTGTTTAGTTGTTTTATATCCAATGAACTGTTAACCTGTTTATTATCATATATTGATTTTAGAGAACTGCACGGGAATAATACATACGTGGAATAATGGACTTAATGCATTGAAAAGTGGAACACTGTGGTTAATGTTGAGATAATAATGAGATTGAAAAGCCGACGTGCATAGTAGTGGGTCTGTCGACCATAATGGTCGATACTATTTATGATTGGTACGTATAAATGCGGTCACGAAGAGTAACATATTGGGCGAGTTGGCCAGAGTAACATATTGGGCGAGTTGACCAGAGTAACATATTGGGCGAGTTGGCCAGAGTAACATATTGGGCGAGTTGGCCAGAGTGACATATTGGGCGAGTTGGCCAGAGTGACATATTGGGCGAGTTGGCCAGAGTGACATATTGGGCGAGTTGGCCAGAGTGACATATTGGGCGAGTTGGCCAGAGTAACATATTGGGCGTGTTGGCCAGAGTAACATATTGGGCGAGTTGGCCAGAGTAACATATTGGGCGTATTGGCCGTAACATATGGGGCGTGTTGGCTAAAGTTTATCGGGGCGTTTGGCTAGATTATATGGGACTGTGTGTCGGGATTTGACAGACCGTAGGTATGGGACTACGTGTCTGATTAATGTGGACCCAAGAGTCTATGTTATGTATCGGGAGATTGGGACGATATCTATTGTTAGATATTGAGTTGGTGCATACATGCATACGAACGATGAGATGATCCTTTTATTGATGTCATTATATACTACATATCTATAGATACTCTGTTAGTATTTGCATTCACTCGGCTTTCGTAGCTGACGGCGTTTTATGCCGCTGGATATTTGACGTCCAGCTGGCCAGGGTTATGAGTATTCAGGAGATGCATACATGGATAGGGGCTACAAGGAGGGAGTATACGATGATGGAGGCTATGCTAGAGATGACTACTACGCAAGCTAAAGACTTGGAGCTTGCTGTTGATAGTTTATGCTTATGTTTTTAGAGACTGTTGTAATAGTTAAGTTTGTAATTGGCATATGTTGTTGTAATGTTTTATTTATATTTTCTGCAAACACTTTGGTTTTGTAATAGTTAGTATTGAACTCTGATTATATATATCAACCTTAGAACTTTCCAATGCGTGGTTAAAATCATTACTCTGATGGTTTGACTTTGGTTATGGACAATATGGTGACTTTCAACTGTCATGGCCTACGGGTCCAAAAAGGAATTTATTTTCTCTATTTTTTCTACTGCGGGGCGTGACAGGATTTTTGGTATCAGAGCCTAGGTTTTGTAGTCGTGTTCACCAATTGTCCAACATTTATTGAGTTTGAACCTTAAGATTCCTTGAGATAGGGGTTGACTCTCTAAGTTAAATTTTTTGAGTTGATCGTATAAAGTTTACTTGCTATAATGTGATAATAGTTATAACTATTATGTTTAGTGCGGATTACTTTCTGTGGTTATTTTTGGGATCGACGACTAACCGATAGATGTCTGTATAGGTACCCAACCTTACTGCATCGATGGCAGGAAGACCTCTTACCCGGAACCATCCTACACAGATCGAAGATGCACCCTCAGCACCCCAAGTTGCTGACCCGACTGGATTGTTCGAAGCCTTTGTACGTAGGATGGAACGGATCAACAATCCTAACGTGCATAACGGAAATAACCATGCACCACTTCCAAGGCCAGTTGAGGATCGCATAGTACAGCGCTTCCGTCATTTTTGTCCAGAGAAGTTTGACGGGAATACTGTCACACCCGTTCCAAAATTTCATAATTTTATCATACATAATTGGAAAGTTGTGAGTATATCAATGTTATTTGATAATGATGATGAGGTTGACTGTGAGTCAACGGTAAGGTGTCAATGAGGACACAGGAACATGGCAGTTCACATTTCATGAGCATGAGTAAATGGCATTTATATGATTTAAATGTTATTTGACTTTATCTGGTATTTGGGTGAATAGTAATTTTACCTGTGTTTGGTAAATTGTTGTAATCTTTGATATTGTTATATCATTTTGAGAACTGTGGTGAGAACGTGAGTGTTACGCGATTAAAAAGGTAGGTTGTTTAGAGATTCCACATAACTTAGTTTTCGGACGTTATTTTGGACCCAAACGAAACTTAGTCGGAAACTTTTGAAATTTATAGTTTTGACTCGTAAAGGCATAAAATGGACGTGTGCGAAGTTTCATGGGTTAATGAGAAGTTTTGAGAAACTTAAGGGGAGGTAAACTTAATTTCTAGAATGTGTGTCTATATATAGGTGAGGATGAGAATTCATTCTCATCCAAAACCCACAAATATCTAGAGAGAGAGGAGAGAGAAGGGAGATTGAATTCTATGGGCTTTGCGACGCCGTTTGACAACCTTCCGTCTGTTAGATTTTCTCCAGATTTCAAATTTAAACTCGTGGAGGTAAGACCTACGTTTTGACACCACTTAGGCCATGTTTGGCCAAGTTTTGTAAAAAATCTTAATTTTAGACTTTTGGGGAAAACAGGTATAAACTTGTAGGAATTTTCTCAAATTCGAAATCCAGCGATTATTTAGCCTCCTAGTCAATCCTTCAAAGTTTGAAGAGATTCGCACGAGGTATGAATTCTAGATCTATGAAATATATGGATTTTCATGTTTTGGACATCACTTTTGATATTCTTGGATCCGGGCGAAATTCATGTGTTAGTTAGGCCCGTTAATTATGCACGTGAAATTATGATAAAAGCACGTATAACTGTTTATGTGAGCATGTTATGTGTCTACTTGGGTCAAAGGGGAGTTTGGTGCAAATTCATGCCGGAGTAAGCTTCTCGATGTTTGAGAATTTTGGTAGCGACGGCTACTGTGCATGGTTGTAGGCTTGGACTTGCCATGGCACTAGTGGGATGTAATGGTTGTAGGCTTGGACTTGCCATTGACATCGCGGTTTAAGGCTTGGACTTGCCGCTACCGGATGAATGCGTACCACTCACCCTAGAGACTATTTTTATGTGTTTTAGATGCTTAAACCATGAAATGTCACATAAGCATACATTTAGAATTGTACGCTCAGCATATAGCTGAGCAGTGGAGATGTACTCCATTGCAGGTAAGAAGAAAGACAAGAAGAAGCGCGATGAGTGAGGCCGATGAACGCCGGGGAAATCCTTTGTAAATGTTTTTGTTTTTAATCCTAAAACTAGTACAAGGATTAGAGATATTATAGTATGTTGTAATAGAAACATGGGTTAGTTTCACCGTATGGAAATTTTGTAATTGAACGCCTGTGGTTATGTTTTAAATGTTGTTTTTGGCGTTGGTTGTGATTGTTGTGGATATCGAGAAGCATAAGTTGTTAGGATTACAACACAGGGCTGCCCAGCAGGGGAGCAGTCGACTGGACCCAGGGTCAGTCGACTGGTTCTCGTGGATTTGAGACACTGAAAGTGAATAGTAAGAAAAGCAGTCGACTGGACCCTTTGGACAGTCGACTGGACACTGTAGATTTTTGGCCACTGCTTTTAAAAATGGAAAAGCAGTCGACTGGGTCCCCAGATCAGTCGACTGGACCCCTTGTAATATGTTGCAATTTGTGGTTCTGCTTAGTGCCGTCGACTGGAGACCTTGGTCAGTCGCCTGTGCAGTCGACTGGGTTCTCTGATCAGTCGACTGGACCTTTGTTAAGTATTTTAGGTTGTGGGTTCTGCTAGGTGCAGTCGACTGGACCCTAGGTACAGTCGACTGAACCTCTGTTTTCAAAAATGATTCTTTTGAACGTGTTTTCAATTGGCCAAATCTTTTTATAACTCCGATTTCAACGGACTTTCAACATAAAGGGAAATGTTTCCTAAAGTTTTAAATACCCGGGTTGTTTTAAAAGTTTCTTTCCGCTGCGTATAATTATATTGGTGTTTGGATGAGCCTTGGTGGCGTGCCACGTGTCCTATTTCCACGCGTAGTGGGATGGGTCGTGACATTTATTGGTATCAGAGCTATAGGTAACAAAACTTTGGGAACGTTCGACGACGAGTGGAGTGTTGAGTGAATTGTCACATGTTCTAGAATACATCCACATATTGTAGAGATGTTTGATGCATATAGTATGTTGTTATACATACATGATTATGTTATTGTCATACATGCATAGTATTTATGCATTTGTGAATCGGTGGACTCGTACGGAAGTAGAGCAGTGTGATGAGATGAGGCTTACCGTGCATTATCTTAGATCTTGTGAAGGGAGAAATAGTATATTGGTGGTGAGGAACCATTGGATTTCTAAATGAAAACTGAAATGATTATGATCGAATCGTTTGATGTATTCAATGATAGTGACGAGTGTCCATTGGGGGATTTAACCGAGAACAAAGTCAAGTAGCGAACGTCAGAAGAGATTTCTGTATAGTTCACCTAGAGAATGAAAGTGATGGTTCGTAACCAAGTTGTGGGATTGAGATTAATTGATAAAAGTTCTGGTTCTGATATGGGTTAGACGTCATGACGTGAGGGAATAAAAATGAACAGTTGGGTTTTGTCATATGGGTTTTGTGATGGAAAGATAGTCCAGCAATATGTATTGCTAGCGTATGGGGTCGGTGAGGAATCTCTCACTTTATCTTACGGTGGTAACCTACGGCACGATCGTGCGAGTTTATCTTATGGGGTATTTTTCGACATATACGGTGTATGGTTTGTCTTACGGTATATACAGGGAATGTCGGGTAGTTGAAGAATCTTTCAACTTATTGTGCGGTATATGGTATGTATTGGATGGTTGAGGAATCTCTCAACCTATCTTACGGTAGGTATTGGACGGTTGAGGAATCTCTCAACCTATCTTGTGGAATGTAGTGGGGATTGGACAATATCTCTACTAGTATTGTGGTTGTTGAGGAATCTCTCTTAACTAAACCTGGTTTCAAATAGTCGTAGCGCTATAACAGATGCAGATGCAGTGTAGGATTTGTAACAAATGCTATTGAGTTAATAGTATAAAGGAAATTGTTGGGATTTGAAGGTTGACCTAAGACGCAAATTATGAATGAAAATAATAGAGTATGAGTGAACAGTTTGAGCCTATAGATAGTCGAAAGTTAACTAATGAGATGAGGAGACTTCTAGAGTGGTTTCCTAGACTCGATGGTTATGCCGTAGAAATGCAACGATGAGGATAATGACTGATGTCGAAGAACGATATAGGCCGGAGGAGAAATTGTAGAGGTTTTGGTGAGAAACAAATGAATGGACATGCATAATAATGAAATTTCGTTGGTGTTTCGAGACGGTTCCCCAAAGGAAATGGAATAAAGAAAGAAATAATAGGTGAAGGAAATTGATCAAAAGGGGCAGAAGTTCAGAGGAATCAAATTGATAATTTGATAACATAGGGATAAGAGGATCTTGATAGAGAAATTCCATGGAAAGGTTGATGGAGAGTAAATGGACAAAAATGCAAAGTAATAAGATTCCCCGATGTTTTGCCGGGGGTTGTCGGAAGAGATAGAATAAAGGGAGTAAGATTAGGAGACCGGGAATAAAAGATAAGTGTGAATTATGGAACGTGATGAGAAACTCAGAGAAATCGATTGGAATTTGGATATCATGGGGATGAGAGTACTTTGATCAGAAGCTTGTTGTGAAGGTGGTTACCACAAAGGGGTGAAGTACAGGCGATGTCAAACCTGGACTTTTAACGTATTTTCAAAATAAAATGAAAAATCTTTCCTTTGAATGTTTTTAAAATATCGTTGAATATTTAACACAAGATACTATCAGCAGGACGCTAGAGTACAACGGGTATTACGATACTGAACAAGAGCAGTTGTGGGAACGATAGACAAGTAGGGAGACTTTGGGTAAGTCAACGTAGAGAAGTTAAAATATGAATCGAGGAAATAAAGCTTTAATGAGTAAATGAACGGGGACAGTTGTGTGGAATGAAGACTTGGTAGTACGTTGAGTACGTTATCAGATATGATAGCGGGAATGTGAGGCTAATAGAGTACAGTACTGGATGCAATGGGAAGCTATCTCAGTGTCCTGGATTCCATAAAGGTTGGAGAGTTTTGAGAATGTCGATTGTCACCCTAAGAAAATTTTAAAGTGTTTAAATTGTTTTAAAATAAAACTTTCGTTAAGCAAGAAAATTTGTTTTAAATACTTGTGATTAGGTATCAAGTAGACCTTGGAAGATGGGTATCGTGGAAGGATATGGTATGCTTAGTGTTTGGGACATAATGGTGGTTGTCAAATGAATGAGTTCTATGTGAGCAGATTCTGAATTTAGAAATTCTAACGGAGTTGGTAAAAGGTCGTGTACCTAAAGTTGGCTAATGGGAAGTTATGACTTTAAAAGAGTAGTCGTGAGTATTGTTTCAAAGGGAGCTCGACTTTGATTGAAGTATTGGAGTAACCTGAGGTAATGAATGATTTGAGGCTTTGATCAATCAAGAACTTGATGAGATTCGCAGGTGTGAAGCACTTGAAAGATGACAGTTAGAAATCGTTTGGCATTGGTGACCAGAGTGAGAATTTACCTTGGGGTATTCTCGTGAAAGGTATGTGAATTGGAAATCGATATAGAAATTATTGAACACAGTGATGCTATAATATTTTGTGGGAAGATTTAATTACCGGCTTATCCTCAGATTGTATGTGGGGATTGTATTAATGCTGTTAGCAATAGGTTATTCCAGAATAATGGATGGGAGACCCGGATAGTATAAATAAAGGACTAGAGAGTTTAAGTTGGAAATTGAGTCAGATTCGACTACGGTTATGAAACATTGGATGTCGAAATAAGGTATGGTGCCTTGATGAAGTTATACGAAGAATATATGCTTAGTGTGAACGGTTGTCAGGAACTCGGTGAGAGTTGAGATACAGAAGTGTGATCGATATGGATTTGTGCTAAGGTGAAAGTGAAACACCAGAGACGTATAGAGTTGTAAACTACATAAACGGTAGTGGATCTACCTGGACGGATATGAGAATGGACTACATTGCAGTTGAGATCTTCGAAAGAAAAGTGATTGGCTCAGAGTGTGAGTACACTAGTTAAACATGATGGATTGTGAATGATCAACGAATTGTGACAGAAACAGGGTATGTTCTAAACAAGAGGATATGTTTGATAAACTATGTGGTACGTGCATGATTGGCCAAGTCAAATTTTGATTAACAATGCTATTCGTTACGATGGATATTGGGGTGGCGGTGTTGAGAAAGAGATGAGGTATTATGTGGGATTTTAAATCAGTTTGTTTTAAATCATAAATGATAAATGTATTTGACTTTATTAAATGTTTTAAATGGAACGTATAAAGTAAAATATCCTACGTTAATTGACGATAGTTCGAGTACAAACTTGGGAGCAATGAATGACGAATGTGTTTGACCTCACTGTAAGTGATTGGGACATGTGTAGACTCGAACGAGTGAACTGGTGTGAAATTTCCAATAGAGAATTTGATTGATACCTTACGAGGCACAAGTGATGGAAGTATAGTATGAGGTTGGTAAAACCGGAATGGAATGATAAGTATTATGAAAAATAGAGAGGATATTAGTGCGACGCACTACCGACTAAGTGTTATTCATTGAATTGATGTTATTGTGATATGGCGTTCTGGGGAAGAAAGAGTGTGATTGATAAGAACTTAGAAGTCGTTTGAAATGCGTATAGTGCTACAAGTGGTTGGGGATTGGCAGAGTAAGGGATTGAATCCATAGTATGTGAAACAATTGATTGAAGCATTGATTTATCGACGTGGTATATATGTATGATCGTGCTCAGTTGTGGTTCACTTCGGGATGAAGAATCGTATATGATTGTGCACCAGCTAAGACGTGTTGTCAACGACTTGTAGTCGAAAAGCAAGACAGGTGAATGAGAGATGAGTTATTTCCTTGGGTTGAGTATTGTAATGAAACTTTTGACTTCTGGAAGTGAAATGTGACACGTACAATGAAATGATATGTGAGCTGACGTTGTGATGTCGTGAGGTGAGTTAATGTCAGGATTGACAATTGGGTAAGTTTCACTCAGGTATTGATATTCTTATCTATCTAGATGCTTCGAAGTATTGCTAGGATTCTGTTTGAATCTCCTATCAGGTTGAGATGGAGGCTCTGAGGATTTATTTTCCTTAAGAGCCTGAGGATTTATTTTCCTCGTGAGACTGTGACTCCTCAGTAACGTGATTGGTTTGTGTGTGAGGCAAATGTTTGATGTACTTGTGTGAAGTCTTGGTGACTTGAGAAGATGGTATAAGTTTGGGGACAAACTTCCTTTTTGGAGGGGAGAGTTGTCACACCCGTTCCAAAATTTCATAGTTTTATCATACATAATTGGAAAGTTGTGAGTATATCAATGTTATTTGATAATGATGATGAGGTTGACTGTGAGTCAACGGTAAGGTGTCAATGAGGACACAGGAACATGGCAGTTCACATTTCATGAGCATGAGTAAATGGCATTTATATGATTTAAATGTTATTTGACTTTATCTGGTATTTGGGTGAATAGTAATTTTACCTGTGTTTGGTAAATTGTTGTAATCTTTGATATTGTTATATCATTTTGAGAACTGTGGTGAGAACGTGAGTGTTACGCGATTAAAAAGGTAGGTTGTTTAGAGATTCCACATAACTTAGTTTTCGGACGTTATTTTGGACCCAAACGAAACTTAGTCGGAAACTTTTGAAATTTATAGTTTTGACTCGTAAAGGCATAAAATGGACGTGTGCGAAGTTTCATGGGTTAATGAGAAGTTTTGAGAAACTTACGGGGAGGTAAACTTAATTTCTAGAATGTGTGTCTATATATAGGTGAGGATGAGAATTCATTCTCATCCAAAACCCACAAATATCTAGAGAGAGAGGAGAGAGAAGGGAGATTGAGTTCTACGGGCTTTGCGACGCCGTTTGACAACCTTCCGTCTGTTAGATTTTCTCCAGATTTCAGATTTAAACTCGTGGAGGTAAGACCTACGTTTTGACACCACTTAGGCCGTGTTTGGCCAAGTTTTGTAAAAATCTTAATTTTAGACTTTTGGAAAAAACAGGTATAAACTTGTAGGAATTTTCTCAAATTCGAAATCCAACGATTATTTAGCCTCCTAGTCAATCCTTCAAAGTTTGAAGAGATTCGCACGAGGTATGAATTCTAGATCTATGAAATATATGGATTTTCATGTTTTGGACATCACTTTTGATATTCTTGGATCCGGGCGAAATTCATGTGTTAGTTAGGCCCGTTAATTATGCACGTGAAATTATGATAAAAGCACGTATAACTGTTTATGTGAGCATGTTATGTCTCTACTTGGGTCAAAGGGGAGTTTGGTGCAAATTCATGCCGGAGTAAGCTTCTCGATGTTTGAGAATTTTGGTAGCGACGGCTACTGTGCATGGTTGTAGGCTTGGACTTGCCATGGCACTTGTGGGATGTAATGGTTGTAGGCTTGGACTTGCCATTGACATCGCGGTTTAAGGCTTGGACTTGCCGCTACCGGATGAATGCGTACCACTCACCCTAGAGACTATTTTTATGTGTTTTAGATGCTTAAACCATGAAATGTCACATAAGCATACATTTAGAATTGTACGCTCAGCATATAGCTGAGCAGTGGAGATGTACTCCATTGCAGGTAAGAAGAAAGACAAGAAGAAGCGCGATGAGTGAGGCCGATGAACGCCGGGGAAATCCTTTGTAAATGTTTTTGTTTTTAATCCTAAAACTAGTACAAGGATTAGAGATATTATAGTATGTTGTAATAGAAACATGGGTTAGTTTCACCGTATGGAAATTTTGTAATTGAACGCCTGTGGTTATGTTTTAAATGTTGTTTTTGGCGTTGGTTGTGATTGTTGTGGATATCGAGAAGCATAAGTTGTTAGGATTACAACACAGGGCTGCCCAGCAGGGGAGCAGTCGACTGGACCCAGGGTCAGTCGACTGGTTCTCGTGGGTTTGAGACACTAAAAGTGAATAGTAAGAAAAGCAGTCGACTGGACCCTTTGGACAGTCGACTGGACACTGTAGATTTTTGGCCACTGCTTCTAAAAATGGAAAAGCAGTCGACTGGGTCCCCAGATCAGTCGACTGGACCCCTTGTAATATGTTGCAATTTGTGGTTCTGCTTAGTGCCGTCGACTGGAGACCTTGGTCAGTCGCCTGTGCAGTCGACTGGGTTCTCTGATCAGTCGACTGGACCTTTGTTAAGTATTTTAGGTTGTGGGTTCTGCTAGGTGCAGTCGACTGGACCCTAGGTACAGTCGACTGAACCTCTGTTTTCAAAAATGATTCTTTTGAACGTGTTTTCAATTGGCCAAATCTTTTTATAACTCCGATTTCAACGGACTTTCAACATAAAGGGAAATGTTTCCTAAAGTTTTAAATACCCGGGTTGTTTTAAAAGTTTCTTTCCGCTGCGTATAATTATATTGGTGTTTGGATGAGCCTTGGTGGCGTGCCACGTGTCCTATTTCCACACGTAGTGGGATGGGTCGTGACAAATACTGAGCCATGGCAAGCGGAACAGTGGCTTCGAGAGATGGAAGCGATCTTCGAGACACTGGGATGTAATGAGATCGAGAAGCGTCGACTGGCGACATTCCAATTGACTTATGCAGCTGCCGATTGGTGGGAATCGGAGAAGGCAACCGTAGGAGAAGATGCGGCCAGAAGGATGCCCTGGATCACATTTAAAGGGCTCTTTCTTGAGAACTACTTTCCTCAGACCGAGAGGAACAGGAAGGAGAGAGAATTCATCGAACTAAGGCAAGGGAACCTTACCGTGAGGGAATATACGGTGCAGTTCGAGCGATTATCCCGTTTTGCTCTTCATATGATCGATACCCCAGAGAAGAAGAATAGGCAGCATCACCAGGGCCTCTCACTGCCACTACAACGGATGACTCTTAATCATCAGGGTCAAACCTTCAAGGCCATGGTAGGAATGGCAGTTGGTCATGAGGATATTAATGGACGGGAGCAAGGACGTTTTGGGAATCGGTTACCACCTAGAGGTAACCAAGGACTTAGACCTCCGATGCAATTCCAAGGGAACAAGCGTAGCTGGAATGGAGAGAGAAGGCCACAACCGGCGTTTCCCCAGAAACGTTATGCTGTGAACCCAACTCCTCATCCACAAGGACTTCCTGTTGTTATTGGAGGCAATACTGGTGGATGCCTTAATTGTGGAAAGCCAGGTCATTTGGCTAAGGACTGTCGAGCTTCCAAGAACTACAATAGGGTGGGCGTTCTCTGTTACAACTGCAACAAGCATGGCCACAACAGCAAGGATTGTAGAGCACCTCATAGGGCATACAACGGACCAGCTGCTCAGGGCCAAGTTGGACATGCTCGTATGAATGCTATTCTTCCGGAGCATGCGGCATACATACAGCGCATGGAAGGTACTCTTACATTATTCAGCACTCGAGTTAAAGTTCTATTTTATACTGGTGCTTCAAATTCGTTTATTGCAATCGGGATTGTTAAACTTTTGGGTTTAGTACCCCAGGCGCTTGATGTAGCCCTGAATGCGATATCACCTTTGGGAGTAACCGTAAGATTAGGAAAAGTGTGCAAGGACTGTGCGTTAACCCTAGAGGATAGGATTCTTCCCGCAGATCTAATCATTTTGTCAATGAAGGAATTTGACATCATCTTAGGATTTGATTGGCTCACGAAGTATCGTGCCAAGTTGGACTGTGCCAATAGGAGGATTACCTTTACAATACCAGGAAGTCAGCCTTTTGATTTTCAATGCAACCCCTCTAGCGATGCTTTTCTTACTAGCCGTCTAGCAGCTATGGAGAGCTCGACTTCAGAACTCACTGTTGCACAGATTCCTGTAGTCCGAGACTTTGAGGATGTGTTTCGGAATATTTTAGGACTACCACCTAAACGGGAGATTGATTTCTGTATCGAGTTAGTGCATGGTACTTTACCACAATCGAAGGCTCTTTATCGGATGGCACCAACGGAGATGCAAGAACTAAAGAAGCAAGTACAGGAGTTAGAAGATCTCAAGTTTGTTCGACCCAGCACGTCACCTTGGGGGGCACCAGTGTTGTTCGTCAAAAAGAAGGATGGAACTCAGCGACTTTGTATCGACTATAGGGAGCTTAACAAGGTTACGATTAAGAATAAGTACCCACTCCCTAGAATCGATGATCTGTTTGATCAGCTGCAAGGAGCGACGACGTTCTCAAAGATTGATCTACGTTCGGGATACCACCAACTGTTGGTTCGACCCGAGGATATTTTAAAGACTACTTTTAGGATGAGATACGGGCATTATGAACTCTTGGTCATGTCTTTTGGATTAACCAATGCTCCAGCAGTATTCATGGACCTAATGAACAGAGTCTTTAGACCCTACTTAGACCAGTTCATTATTGTGTTCATAGATGATAATCTAATCTACTCAAAGACCGAGAAAGAACACGAGGAACATGTAAGGATCGCACTACAGACCCTCCGAGATAACCAACTGTATGCGAAGTTCAGTAAGTGCGAATTGTGGCTGAAAGAGGTCAAGTTCCTAGGACATGTTGTCTCGCAGGATGGAATAGCTGTAGACTCGTCAAAGACAGACGCAGTTTTGGATTGGAATACACCAACTACTGCAACCGATGTCAGGAGTTTTCTTGGTCTAGCTGGATAGTATCGGAGATTTGTGGAAGGATTCTCCAAGATCGCAGCTCCTCTTACCGGACTGACGAAGAAGGATTTAAAGTTTGAATGGGGTAACAAGCATGAACGCGCATTCCAGGAATTGAAGGAAAGATTGACCTCAGCGCCAGTGCTTGCGATACCCAAGAGCGGTGAACAGTTCACCATATATAGCGACGCATCACACCAAGGACTCGGATGTGTTTTGATGCAAGATGGGAAGGTAATTGCATATGGGTCACGGCAGTTGAAACCTCATGAGTTGAATTACCCGACGCATGACCTTAAACTAGCCGCGATTGTTTTTGCACTCAATATTTGGAGGCATTACCTCTACGGTGAGAAGTTCGATCTATTCTCAGATCACAAGAGTCTGAGGTACTTATTCTCTCAAAGAGAGTTGAACATGAGGCAATGACGTTGGATGGAATTGTTAAAGGATTACAATTTCACGTTACAATATCACCCTGGGAAAGCGAATGTAGTGGCCGATGCGTTAAGTCGAAAACCCAAGAGGATAGTAGTAGCTTCTCTTATGGTCAAAGAGTGGCAGGCATTGGAAACTTTTGCTGAATTTGGTATTCAAGCCTCAAATCCAAGTGAAGGGCGACACTTTGGATGTCTCTTGGTGCAACCTACCCTCATCAGTCGTATTTTGGAGGCACAAAGGAAGAATGAAGGACTTCAGGAGTGGTTCGCAAGCACAGTGAAAGAACCCGAGAATTGGAGTGTTGATGCAAATGGAGCACTCAGATGCAGAGGCAGACTGTGTGTGCCGGATGAAGATAATCTCAGAAAGGACCTACTGGATGAAGCTCATAAGTCACGAATGACTATCCACCCAGGAGGTACAAAAATGTACAAGGATTTGAAAAGAAACTTCTGGTGGGAAGGAATGAAACGAGAAGTTGCTGAGCACGTGTCTCAATGTCTTACGTGTAAGCAAGTGAAGGCGGAACATCAAAAACCACCCAGACTTCTACAACCACTACCAGTTCCCGGATGGAAGTGGGAACATATCACTATGGACTTTGTGGTAGGATTGTAGAGATCCCAGCAAAACCACGACGCTATTTAGGTAGTTGTGGATCGACTTACCAAATCAGCGCATTTCATAGCTTATAGTATGTCATACTCGGTCGAACGTCTAAGCCGTATGTATATACAACAAGTCGTGCGACTACACGGTGTACCTGTATCAATCGTATCCGACCGTGATTCAAGATTCACTGCAGAGTTTTGGAAAAGTCTACAGACAGCTTTGGGAACTTCGTTAAACTTGAGCACTGCCTTTCATCCACAGACTGATGGACAGACGGAACGGGTTAACCAAGTGATGGAAGATATGTTGCGAGCGTGTGTTATTGACTTTGAAAGCTCATGGGAGACCCACCTGTCGCTAATAGAATTTGCATATAACAACAGCCACCATTCGAGTATAGGAATGGCACCCTTTGAGGCATTATACGGAAGGCCGTGTCGATCGCCGTTGTGTTGGGCAGAGGTTGGAGAAAATCAACTACTCGGACCAGAGTTAGTTCGAGAAACTAACGAGAAGATCCAGGTTGTGAAAGAAAGGATGCGTACGGCGCAGAGTCGACACAAGAGTTACGCAGATAAACGTCGCAGGAGTTTGGAATTCAGTGTTGGAGATCATGTGCTACTCAAGGTATCTCCAATGCGAGGCATTGTCAGATTCGGACAGAAACGAGGAAAGTTATCACCACGCTACATTGGACTGTTTGAAATTTTAGAGCGCGTGGGAAAAGTAGCCTATCGACTTGCACTACCGCCTAAGATGTCAGGAGTACATAATGTATTTCATATCAGCATGCTTAGGAAGGTTGTATATGATCCGTCACATGAAATTGACTTCACGAACATTGAGGTAAACAACAACGTGACTTACACAGAAGGACCAGTTCGAATTTTGGAACGAGGAGTCAAGAAGCTGAGGACTAAAGAAATTCCTCTAGTGAAAGTTCAGTGGAGACACCATGACGAACGCGAAGCATCTTGGGAATTGGAATCAGAAATGCGCGAGAAGTTTCCATCTTTATTTAGTGACTAGCTAGCTCAGATTTCGGGACGAAATCTCTGTTAAGGAGGGTAGATTGTAGTAACTCGTATTTTCATGTTTAAATTGACGATTTACACTTCGTGTGCAATTTTAGCGAAAATTGGTCACAGGGGTATTTTGGTCTTTTTCCCAATTTTGTAAGTCATGAACTGAAAATATAATTTTTGGAAAAAGTTGTGTATGGTTAAATGATTTACTATTCGTATTGAAAGTTAAGAGTTTTTATTCTCTATTTAGAAGACATATCGATTTTAGTCATTTTGAGAAAATATCCGTTTTTGTATTTTTACGACATTTTCTGTAAATATACGACTTTTTAATTATATTATTTAATAATATTACAAGAATAATAATTATAATGAAAGATAATATTTACCTAACTAGATTTCCACTGTAGTTAATATTATTTCAAAACCCGTAATTATACCTGTGTTTCCCCAAACCATGCTTATACCCAAAGCCAAACCCCCAAACAACTCCTGTGAGGTGTCATGTGCTTGAGTGTTTTGTGAGGTGTCCTGTGAGATGTCCTATGAGGTGTCATGTGCTTGAGTGTTTTGTGAGGTGTCCTGTGAGGTGTCCTATGAGGTGTCATGTGCTTGAGTGTTTTGTGAGGTGTCCTGTGAGGTGTCCTATGAGGTGTCTTGTGAGGTGTTCTATGAGGTGTCTTGTGAGGTGTTGTGTATAATATATATATATATATACATATTGGTAGCCTTCCCCCTTTCCCTATAAAAACCCCTCCCATTAGTTGTAGAAAGGAAGGGAAAAATAATAATAGAGAGTTAGCCGAGAGAGTGGAGAAAGAAAAGAAAGAAAGAAAAGGAAGAAATCCCAAATCACACCGCAACCCCGACCATACGAGGAGAGAAAGGAGAAGAAGAAGAAGAAGAGAGAGAGATACCCCGAGACCACCCACGACCACCCCGAGCTCGCCGGCGTCACCGTCTTTACCGGTGAGTAACTATACTCACTTAGTAGCGTAGATATGTATGTTTATATATGTTTTGGCATGAAAGAAAGAACGGACCCCGAACATACGGGAAAGGTCCAGTTCAATTATGGAATATTACTGCTTTCAATCGATCGAACTTAGTTCAATCGATCGAACTTAATAGAATGTTAATTGTTTAGTTGTTTTATATCCAATGAACAGTTAACTTGTTTATTATCATATATTGATGTTAGAGAACTGCATGGGAATAATACATACGTGGAATAATGGACTTAATGCATTGAAAAGTGGAACACTGTGGTTAATGTTGAGATAATAATGAGATTGAAAAGCCGACGTGCATAGTAGTGGGTCTGTCGACCATAATGGTCGATACTATTTATGATTGGTACGTATAAATGCGGTCACGAAGAGTAACATATTGGGCGAGTTGGCCAGAGTAACATATTGGGCGAGTTGGCCAGAGTAACATATTGGGCGAGTTGGCCAGAGTAACATATTGGGCGAGTTGGCCAGAGTGACATATTGGGCGAGTTGGCCAGAGTGACATATTGGGCGAGTTGGCCAGAGTAACATATTGGGCGAGTTGGCCAGAGTAACATATTGGGCGTGTTGGCTAGAGTAACATATTGGGCGAGTTGGCCAGAGTAACATATTGGGCGTATTGGCCGTAACATATGGGGCGTGTTGGCTAAAGTTTATCGGGGCGTTTGGCTAGATTATATGGGACTGTGTGTCGGGATTTGACAGACCGTAGGTATGGGACTACGTGTCTGATTAATGTGGACCCAAGAGTCTATGTTATGTATCGGGAGATTGGGACGATATCTATTGTTAGATATTGAGTTGGTGCATACATGCATACGAACGATGAGATGATCCTTTTATTGATGTCATTATATACTACATATCTATAGATACTCTGTTAGTATTTGCATTCACTCGGCTTTCGTAGCTGACGGCGTTTTATGCCGCTGGATATTCGACGTCCAGCTGGCCAGGGTTATGAGTATTCAGGAGATGCATACATGGATAGGGGCTACAAGGAGGGAGTATACGATGATGGAGGCTATGCTAGAGATGACTACTACGCAAGGTAAAGACTTGGAGCTTGCTGTTAATAGTTTATGCTTATGTTTTTAGAGACTGTTGTAATAGTTAAGTTTGTAATCGGCATATGTTGCTGTAATGTTTTATTTATATTTTCTGCAAACACTTTGGTTTTGTAATAGTTAGTATTGAACTCTGATTATATATATCAACCTTAGAACTTTCCAATGCGTGGTTTAAATCATTACTCTGATGGTTTGACTTTGGTTATGGACAATATGGTGACTTTCAACTGTCATGGCCTACGGGTCCAAAAAGGAATTTATTTTCTCTATTTTTGCTACTGTGGGGCATGACAGATTTTAAGTCAAACTGAAATTAATTAAATTAGATATAATAATATATATATATATATATTAAACACATAATTTTTTCTTACTACATCTAAACAAAATACAAATGAAGGAAAACCTCACAAAAAAAAATTAAACATTAGTAAACTCAAACGATTCATGTATAAATTGAAGCACTTGCATGTATATATACATAATTCAAATAGTCGTTGTAAAATAGTCGTTGGAGGGAGAGAGAACCATTGGAAGACAACCGTTGGGTCCACACGGCATTGGGCAAGCCGCCTACTACCAAGCGGCACACTCTAAGCCGCCTACTTTCAAACGGTTTAGTGTGTGCCGTGAAGAGTGTAAACGGCTTTCCCTCAGCCGTGTACTCTTGTATCCCACTGCAAGCACCCTTTATCTGTAGATTAAACTTTATCACGACCCATTCTACTACACGTAGAAATAGGACACGTGGCACGCCATCAAGGCTTATCCAGTTCCTTTAAAGTAATTTAGCAGCGGAAAATAATAAGTGAAATTCATTAAAAATCAGAGTTATAAAAAGTTTTGGTCAATTGGAACGCGTCCAAAAGAATTCATTTTGAAATACAGGGGTCCAGTCGACTGTATCGGGAGTCCAGTCGACTGAAGTCCTAAGCAGAAAGGTTTTGAAAAGTTCACCAACCTATCCAGTCGACTGTATCGGTGACTCAGTCGACTGGGGCCCAAAATTTTCAGTCGACTGAAATCGTCCGGTCGACTGGTACTCTATTCAAACAGAAAGTCATGTTCTGGGATCCCATCCAGTCGATTGTTTTATCAACCCAGTCGACTGATCCCCAAACACCTCAAAGCAGTGTTTAAAAAGATACAGTGGTCCATTCGACTGAAGTGAAAACCAGTCGACTGATCGGCCTCAGCATACTATGGATTCTGCAGAAATTCAAGCTATACTATTCTGATTCACAACCAATACAATCACAACCAAAACTGAATTGCAACATTTTAAAACATAACGACATGTGTTCGAATGCAAAGATTAGGTACTACTAACTAACTTCCAAAGTTCTATTACAACATATTACAATTTCCCAAATCCTTATACAAGTTTAGGAAAAATGAACAAAATATAAACAAGGTATTTCCCCGGCGTTCCTCAACGGCCTTACTCCTCACGCTTCTTCTTGTCTTTCTTTTTACCTGCAATGGAGTAAATCTCCACTGCTCAGCTATATGCTGAGTGTACAAGTTCTAACATATGCAATATATGAAAAAACATGCTTTAATCTCACAATTCATAACAAATAGTCTCTAGGGAGAAAAATACGCATTCATCCGGTAGCGGCAAGTCCAAGTCTTAAACCGCGATGCCAATGGCAATTTCAAGTCTATCAATTGTTGCATCCCCAAGTGCCATGGCAAGTCCAAGTCTATCAACCATGCACAGTAGTCGTCGCTACTAAATTCTCAAACATTGAGAAGCTTATTCTGACATGAAATTGCATAAATCTCCCCTTTGACCCACATAGACAACTCAACGTGCTCGCGTAAAAGTAGACATGCTTTTCACATTTAATCGCATGCATAGTTAACGGGCCTAAGATTAACACATGGATTTGGCCCGGATCTCAATTTCGTCGTCGAAATCTAAAGCATGTAAATTACAATATTTCATAGGTTAGTACTTCATACCTCGTGCGATTCTCTTCAAACTTTGAAGGATTGACTAGGGGGGTAATCGTCAGATCTCGAATTTGAGGTGATTCCTACAAGTTTTACTGGATTTTCCCCAAAAGTCTAGAAATTAGATTTTTACAAAAGTTTTCCAAACATGGCCTAAGTGGTATCAAAATGTAGATCTTACCTCCACGAGTTCAAATATCAAATCTGGAGAAAATTTGACGGACGAAAGGTAGCCGATCGTCGTCGCAAAGCCCGTAGGATCAAATCCCATTTTCTCTCTCCTCTCTCAAGATATTGTATAAGGTTTGTGAGAAATGAAATCTCACCCTTACCTATTTATAGACACACTCCCCTAAAATCGCGTTTACCTCCCCGCTAGTTTCTCAAACTTCTGATTAATCCATGAAACGTCGCACACGTCCATTTTATGTCTTTACGAGTGAAAATTATAAATTACAAAAGTTTTCGACTAAGTCTCGTTTGGGTCCAAAATTACATCCGAAAACTAAATTCTGTGAAATCTCTATATAACCTACCTTTTATTTAACGTGACGCTCACGTTCTCACCACAGTTCTCAAAATGATATACAATAATATCAAAACTACTTGAAATTATACTACACAAGTATAATTCACTATTCACGAAATACCATATATTACAAAAAACATTTAAATCATATAAATGTCATTTAACCATGCTAATGCAAAATGAACTATCAAGTTCCCGTGTCTTCTCTGACACTTCATCATTGACTCACAGTCAACTACATCTTAACCCAAATATCAATTAACATTGATATACTTACAACCTTCCATTTATGTATGATAAAACTATAAAATTTTGGAACGGGTGTGACAAACTTAAACCTCAATCGCCCTTAAAATTACTATACTGACTGCAGATGCTCTGAGAATGTAGATTTTTTTTTGGACAATGTTAGGGGCACAAACAAATCTCACTAACATTTACTAACACACTCCCAGTGGGAGTGTGTTAGTAAATGTTAGTGAGATTTGTTTGTACCCCAAATATTATCCTTTTTTTCTTACAATGTTCCCGACCGAGGAATGGTCTGGTCTTGCACTTGAGTCCAACAGTCCAAAAACCTGTTGCCCACATAACACCAAGACTTCCCGATAAACTAACAACATTAGATGCCATAAAGTCAAAATCAGGTGAGCCCCCAATCTGCATTCCTTTCAATCTATCTAAATTTTGAATCTTGGCTTCTTGTAGAAATAACATATCAACCGTGTATTAAATCTTGGTTTCTTGTAGAAATAACCACCACATTGTCCAGGCTCACTCTAGGGAACATGGATGAAGGAGGTTTCTGTAATCAAATTTGAGTAATCCATACAAATGATGTAAAGACAATCATTTGTATATCCATCGATTGCCCTGTGAGGATTAGGAGGAGAGAGAGAGAGAGAGAGAGAGAGAGAGAGAGAGAGAGAGAGAGAGAGAGAGATGGATGATCAATGTTTCTTTTTATCACAGAGTTCCAATGTATTGCAGATTCCTAGGTTCCCAAGGAAATCCCACTTCTCTCTCTCTCTCTCTCTATAGCATTTTCTTCCTGCGTAACCATGTATTAAACGAAGAGTCACGAGGTGAGTTGATTACTTTGATTTTGCTATTTTCACTATGCTGTCAAACATATATCTGAGTGCTACCAGAAAATATTGCTCCTTGTGTTTATTCGATTGCTTAGCTGACCCCAAAATAATTGGGAGTTGAGTTGAATTGAGTTGAGTGGTATCTATTACTTCTAGGCATGCCCAATCAGGATACTTAGGCTTAGTTTGGCCCCCCTTTTGGTGCTTCTCTTTTTTTAAAGCACAATTTCATGCTTATTCATTTGGTAACTAGTTTATAAGTTTTGCAAAAATTGAATGTAGGGCTTTTTGGGGGGCAGCTTTTAAAAGCTCGAGAATGGAGGCTTTAAAAGCTCAAGGTTGCCTTTTGGTTTCATGTTGTCTTTTTGAAGAGTAGTGTGTCACTTGCATAAAATTATCAAACAACTTAGTAGAAAATTTCATAAGCTCCTTTAAAAAGCCACGTGGGAGCCAAACTAAGCCTTAAAACCATATGGGGTGATGTGTATGCCGATGAATATATGTAGATGAATAAGAGTGTTGAGTGGTTTTGTCACACCCGTTCCAGAAATTTATGATTTTGAAAATGCATCATTTGAGATTTTTGAAATTATTAATGTTTTTAATAATTTGAGTTGAGGTTGACTGTGGGTCAACGGTAAGGTGTCAGTGAGGACACGGGAACATGGTAGTTCATATGGCATGAGCATGAGTAAATGGCATTTATATGATTTAAATGTTATTTGACTTATATGGTATTTTGTGAATAGTGAATTATACCTGTGTAGTATAATTTCTGGTATTTTCGGTATTGTTTGTTAAAATTTTGAGAACTGTGGTGAGATCGTGAGTGATACGTTAATTAAAAAGGTAGGTTGGGTAGAGATTCCACAGAATATAGTTTTCGGACATTATTTTTGGACCCAAACGAAACCTAGTCGAAAACTTTTGAAATTTATAATTTTCACTCGTAAAGTTATAAAATGGATGTGTGCAAAGTTTCGAGAGCTAATTAGAAGTTTGAGGAACTCGTGGGGAGGTAAACGCAATTCCCGAAGAGTTTGCCTATAAATAGTAGTGGATGTGGATGAGATTCATTCTCATCCAAAAACTTTCCAAAAATATCTAGAGAGAGGAGAGAGAAGGGAGATTTGGTAGCAACAGGCTTTGCGACGCCGATCGACGACCTTTCGTCCGTAAGATTTTCTCCAGATTTCATATTTAAACTCGTGGAGGTAAGAGCTACGTTTTGATCCTACTTAGGCCGTGTTTGGACAATTTTTGTAAAAATCTTAATCCTAGACTTTTGAGGAAAATCAGGTAAAACTCGTAGGAATTGCGTATAATTTGAAATCCGACGATTAATTAGCCCCCTAGACGATCCTTCAAAGTTTGAAGAGAATCGCACGAGGTATGAATTCTAGATCTATGAAATATATGGATTTTCATGTTTTGAACATCAATTTTGATATTCTTGGATCCGGGCAAAATTTATGTATTAATTAGGCCCGTTAATTATGCACGTGAAATTATGTGAAAAGCACGTATAACTGTTTATGTGAGCATGTTATGTGTCTACTTGGGTCAAAGGGGAGTTTGGTGCAAATTCATCCGGGATAAGCTCCTCGAACCTTGAGGATTGTGATTTGATTGTGATTGAAATGGAATTGGAATTGTGGTTGTGTCTGGATTGGAGGTGGGCCCAACCAGTACACGGTACCTGGTATGGAGGAAGGCCCAATCAGTGTACGAGATGCGTGGGAGAGGTGGGCCTCCTACGGCATCGACCGGATGAATGCGTACCAATCACCCTAGAGCCTATTTCTATGTGTTTTAGACGCTTAAATCATGAACTGTCATATAAGCATACATTTAAAATTGTACGCTCAGCATATAGCTGAGCAGTGGAGATGTACGTCATTGCAGGTAAGAGGAAAGACAGGAAGAATCGTGAGGAGTGAGGCCGATGAACGCCGGGGAAATCACCTTTGTATATGTTTTTGTTTTAAATCCTAAAACTTGTGTAAGGATTGGGAATTGTAATAATACGTTGTAATAAATCTTTGGATTAGTTCCATAGTATGGTAATTCTGTATTTGAACGCTTGTAGTTATGTTTTAAATGTTGTAATTCAGTCATGGTTGTAATTGTTGTTGGTATGGAGTGGCATGAGTTGTTAAATTTCATCACAGGGCTGCCCAGCAGGGGAGCAGTCGATTGGACCTTGCATCAGTCGACTGGATCACTGTGTTGAATTGGTTACTGCTTTGCTTCATCTGAGATTCAGTCGACTGGGTTGAAAAAATAGTCGACTGGATGGGGCCTCAGGCCATGACATTCTGCTGGATAGGGTACCAGTCGACTGGACGTTTTCAGTCGACTGATTATTTTAGGCACCAGTCGACTGGGTCCCCGACACAGTCGACTGGATGGGTTGTTATAATTTGAAACCTTTCTGTTTGAGATCACCAGTCGACCGGATCCTCGATCAGTCGACTGGACCTCTGTTTTCAAAACTGTTTTCTTTTGATCGGATTCAATTGGCCAAAACTTTTTATAACTCTGATTCTATTGGTTTTTTTTTCAACTCAGAGGGTAGTGTTTCCTAAAGTTTTAAAATACCCAGGGTTGTTTTAAAGTTCTTTCCGCTGCATATCGTTAGATGATGTTTGGTGAGCCTTGGTGGCGTGCCACGTGTCCTATTTCCACGCGTAGTGGGATGGGTCGTGACAGGTTTCTATTGCTTAATTAGATGAATATATAGCTAAGCAAAATTGGGAAACTGAAATCATGAAAAAAAAAACATGATGTGTATGATTAAAAAGAAAAATTCTTATGTTCATTACATTTTGCATTTTCCTTTCTTATGAAAAACTCACTGAGTACCGTAATGAGAAGAAAGAGGAATTAATTTCTTATTACAATATGGTTTAGTAAGATACTCTAGAGTCCTGGTCAGTTATATTGCACGATCCTGTGTCTTGAGAATCCAAATTAAATTTGTGGGTTTGACTCTGATCATTGAAAATTCTTAAGGCAAGGTTGCTATTTTGTAGTATGGCTTTACTGATAGGTTTTTATGTCCTAGAAGAACCAACAATTACTGATGGGTTTTTATGTATAGACCTACATTGAGTAATCATTATGGTTTTTCTATATTGTAGTTATCATTATGCTTTGCCTGTATTGTACTGTTATCAATATGTTTATAGTGGATGACTACCTTATTTGGGTAAGTCTATTGTGAAAAGCTTCTCATATGAGAATGCATATTTTAACCATTAGATGAGCATCTAGCAATAAATGCATCTCTAGATTCTTGGGAATCTTATGGCTAGAAGCTCATCCAACGGTTAAAACCCATCTTCTTATATGAGAATTATACTGTTATCAATATGTTTGTAGTGGATGACTATCTTATTTGGGTAAGTCTATTGTGAGAAGCTTCTCATATGAGAATTCATGTTTTAACCATTAGATGAGCATCTAGCAATAAATGCATCTCTAGATTCTTGAGAATCTTATGGCTAGAAACTCATCCACCGGTTAAAACCCACCTTCTTATATGAGAAGCTACTCACTATAGCATTGCCCATCTTATTTAGCTTCTCATTAAAGCTAGTTATATGACTTAATTTGATTTTAATTCCCTTTTTTAATGTTATTTTAGGGGAAGCCTGATGCAAGAAATATGAAGAGATCTTTCGAACAACAAGCCACCACTTTTGAAAAGCAAGCAACTCAAAGTCATGTCAATGGGCATCGTAGAGAAATTTCGAGCAATGGGCATAGAGAATGGGGATACAATGGAGCTTATGGATTTGTTTGAGCAAGATGAAAAATCAGGATGGTTCTTCCTTGGGATTAATGATGATGGTTTTGTGTGCTTGGGTCTATCGTAAGCTTGGAAAAGATTCGGCAAATTAATTTTAGTTTTTAGTACATTAAAACAATCATTGAGACTTTTTACTTTGATGAGTATTTTTTTTTAAATGGAACTTTTATGAGTACTTCTAATTTTACTTTGATGAGACATTAGTTTTAGTACAATAAAACAATCGTTTGTGAAATTGACTATTGATATGAGTAGTTGTTTCAACTGCTTGAATTTGTATCATTTTCAAACAGTTTGTTTATGATTCATAGGTAATTGCTTGAAAGAAGGTATATTTTCAAAGGAAAATGTTAATTTTTCACAGAAAGTTATTACAATCAAACAGCAAAAAAAATTATTTTCCATAGAAAATGACCATTTTTCACTGGAAAATAGTGACAATCAAACAACAAAACTAGATTTTCTATGGAAAATGTTATAATTTTCAGCCAGAAAATAATTGCAATCGAACAATCCAAAATTTTATTTCCATGGAAAAAATTTCCAAGTAAAATAATTCCATGGAAAAAAATTATTTGCAACCAATTTTCTACCTTGCAATCAAACGCATCCTTATTTTCCTCAAAAATGAGAAAAATGTAGTCACGTGACCACATTTATGGAAAATAATGCTATGGAAAAGTTAGGCAATCAAACACCACATTAGTTGGAAAATTAATATGGAAAATATTTTCCATGGTAAAAAAAGTCTATCAAACGCTCCCTAATTTGAAACCATCATTTTTTATGGGGACTATTGGTATATTCTTTATATATATTTTTAAATATAATAGGATGGTTAAAAAAAATACAGATTTTTAATTTTACATGTTCATTTGAACTATTAATTGAGAAACCAGATCAATTACATCTTTAGTGGGCCATGTGGATTGAATTGGCCATTCATCTAGAAGCTTAGAAAAAATAAATGAAAATAGAAAGAAATGAAAATATTCAACATATCTAAGCAAATGTTGTGAGATAAAGAAAAATCCTAGCTAGCTTAACTAGGTAATAGTGTAATACTTACAAAGCAATCTGCCTATATAAGCAAAATTAAGATTCATAATTTTCAGAAGCCATCATTCTGATGGTTTCCTAAGACCATGTTTGGCCAGTCATAATTTTAATTAGAGGAAATGATAAATCGTTATTTTGGGCGATTAAGAGAGGGAGGAGATCAATAGAGGAAATTATGTCCAAGCTCTATTAAAGGTGAGAGTTTGCCTATAGCATTTATTTTATCTTTAAATTATCAAAAATGTGGGAATTACAAAGTATTTAATTTATCTTCAAATATATTTAAAGTGAGAGTTTAGGTATAGTGTTTATTTTTATCTTTAAATCTATTAAAAGTAAGCGGCTTACACAAGTTTCACTTTTTATGTAGGAGTATATGCATACCTACATGTATATGTCTAAGTTGATATAGACAGTATATAATTATCCTTAAACCACTTCTGTTTGGTTATTCAAAACATATGGGATAGATTGAGAATTGAGTTAATTATTTATATATATATATATCTATATATAATAATAAAATGAACATAAAGATATATTTTTTTTTATTTCTAGTGGATGAGAGTTGTTTCTACTAGTTAAAGGTTTGAGTTTCAAATCATGCCAACTGCAAGTCATATTTTTATTTTTATTGTTTTTATGTTAAAGAAGCAAAGGAACATGATCAGCCAACGAGTCAACTCACCGAGCCAACTCAACAGATTTATGGGCTAGGCCATAATTGAGCTTCGTATTAAGGTTGGATTGATTAGAAGCCCATATATATGTAACTCTTAAATAAAAATTTAGCTTAAGTTTTAGTGTTCAAAACCTGGGCTTTACAATGGTATTGCTCTCTGTACAATTTTACTTTTATAAAAAAACCAAGGTCTATGGAGTATTTAGTGGATGAGGCCCTTAATTTGGTTTGGTGTTAGCTTGGGCCAACTATAGACTCATAAATAATTAGAAACTAAATAAATAATTAAATAAATAATAAAATAGCCCAACTAGCTCGGGGTTGTTTGATTAGCATAATGATCCTGTTTGATCTAAGTAATTAAATTTCTTTTTAACAAACAAATAAACTTTGAACTTTTTTTAATTATTTCTATCCTTGCTTACCACCCATTTAACAAGTTCATATACTTAGTTGGAGAAATTTATTCCAATTGTTTTGAACTATTTAAATGATAATTTATGTGTAAAATGTGCGATATTATTTATTTAAAGAAATGAGATATATGATGGTGTTAACGATTAAGCAACTGGGTTATATTTTGGCATTGAGAAATTGAGTTATATTGTGATGTTGAAAATGGTTATTTTGACAGATAATTATTTTGTATTTTGACTTCTGTTTATTGTTGTTATATAATTTAAGTGAGCATATAGCTATTGATTGTGCAGAATGGAGAAAAACGATTCATACAACCGATCTCAACTAATTAGGACACAAAGTTTGGTTTGGTCTGGTTTGGTTTGGTTTGGTTTAGTTACATGAGCATACATGTGCTTTATATAGCTATTGTTATGATGTGTATGTTGGGTACCATGTGTATGGGTCAAATGGTCAATACACATGAGAATTAGTTTATTTGTTACTAGCCATTGTGGGCCCGTGGGCCATGCTTATTGTTTTATTCATTTAGCAAATGAATACAAACATATATAGATGCTAGGAATCAAAACCTGCGCAGCATATACAAAACACAGAGAGGTTCTTTGTTGGTGAGTTTTGCGGCGGATGAAAGATAGAGACAGAGTGAGGGTCTCGGCTTGTGTGCTTTTGGCGGCTTGATTGAGAGCTTGAGGGAGCAGATTCTCAAGGCTGTCCAAGGGTTTGTTTGGTACCAAGATCTAGGGGATTTGAAGAAGTATTCTTTGCTTGTATTCCTTTGGGTATTGAAAACCCTAAGAGGTAACCCTTGTACTCACTCTAGTTGATTGAATACCTCAAGTTTAGGGCAAAAACTTGAGAGAACATTGTGCATTCCTTATTTTGATATAGTGGAATCTTTCGGAGTTGCCCTGTGGTTTTTTCCCTCCCCATTGGAGGGTTTTCCACATAAATCTTGGTGTCATTTATTTCTTGCTTGGGTGCATTCTTATTATATTGTTTGTGTTTGATTGTGGTGAAGGGTAATTATCATTGTGGCTTGGATAATATATTATTTGTGCCTATTTGTTTACACTAGACAAGGTTAGAAAGTGTTGCTCCTAATATTGGGAATTTTCGCATTTTTCCCCAACAAAGTGGTATCAGAGCTAAGGTTCATTATTTATTTATTGTCTTGTGTAATTAAATGGGGGAATCATCAAATTCAATGATTAAGCTCACGGCTTCAAATTATGCAATTTGGAAACCGCGAATGGAGGACATCCTTTATTGTAAGGATTTGTATGATCCGATTGAGGGTGATACGGCCAAGCCTACAACTATGTCCGATACGGATTGGGTAAAATTAAATAGGAAAACAGTGGGTCAAATTAGACAGTGGGTTGATCACACCGTGTTTCACCACGTTGCCCAAGAAGTTAATGCACAAAGTTTATGAAATAAATTAGAGTCTATGTATGAGAGGAAGACCGCGCAGAACAAAGCTTTCTTGATTCGAAGGCTTGTGAACTTGAAATTCAAAGATGGGAATTCCGTTGTCGAGCACTTGAGTGACTTTCAGAGTATAGTTAATCAATTGGCTACGATGAAGTTGAATTTAGATGATGAATTTCAAGCTTTGCTTTTATTGAGTTCTTTGCATGATAGTTGGGAGACGTTGGTTGTGTCTCTTAGTAATTCAGCTCCCAATGGTAAGCTGACTTTGGAGATTGTTAAAGACAGCATGTTTAACGAGGAAGCCAGGCAAAAGGATATGGGTACAGATCCGACACAGGCTCTTGTCACGGAGAACAGGGGTAGGAATCCGAACAGAGGGTCTTGGAAAGGATCTAAAGATCGTAGTAAGTCCAAGAACAACAGAGACAAGTCACAGGCGAGAGGAGGTTTTGTATGCTATTATTGTAACAAGGAAGGCCACACGAGCAAAAATTGTAGAATTCGTAAGAGAGACCAGAAATAAGGAAATACTGAGAAGAAGTCGGAAGACAAGAATACTACGGCTACAGTTTCTGAGGATGTGGTGGTACTCTCATTTGGAGATGAGGAGTGCCTACATGTTACAGATAGTGATGTTGAGTGGGTTGTTTATACAGCCGCCTCCTACCATGCTACTCCTAGGAGAGAGTTCTTCACTTCGCATAAAGCCGGTGACTTTGGTACTGTGAAGATGGGTAATACCAGCTATTCCAAGATTGAGGGGGATAGGTGACGTGTGTATTCGGACTAGCTTGGGTTGCACTTTGACGTTGAAGGATGTTCAACATGTTCCTGATTTACGTTTGAATTTGATTTCTGGTGTTGCACTAGATAAGATGGGTTATGATAACCATTTTGGGAGCGGAAAGTGGAAACTCACCAAAGGGTCCCTAGTTGTTGCAAAAGGGGAACTTTGTTGTACTTTGTACAAGACTCGTGTGAAGGTGTGTTCAAGCGGGCTCAATGCAATTGAGGATGAGTCTTCACCAAATTTGTGGCACAAGAGGTTGGCACATATGAGTGAGAAAGGGTTGCAGATTCTGGCAAAGAAGTCTCTCATTCCCTTTGCCAAAGGTACAGTTCTTAACCCTTGTGATTATTGCTTATTTGGTAAGCAACATATGGTTTCCTTTCATGCTTCTAGTAAAAGAAAAACCAAGTTGCTTGATATGGTTTATTCTGATGTTTGTGGTCCCATTGAGGTGGAGTCTTTGGGCGGTAATAAGTATTTTCTTACTTTTATTGATGATGCTACACGTAAAGTGTGGGTATATTTTCTGAAAACAAAAGACCAGGTCTTCAGCATTTTCAGAGGTTCCATGCCATGGTGGAAAGAGAGATAGGAAAACCTTTGAAGTGCCTTCGTACTGATAACGGGGGAGAGTACACTTCAAAAGAGTTTGAAGCATATTGTGCAGATCACGGTATACGGCATGAGAGGACAGTTCCACGTACCCCACAGCACAATGGTGTGGCCGAGAGGATTAATCGCACTATTGTAGAGAGAGTCAGATGCATGTTACGAATGGCTAAGCTGCCTAAGTCATTCTGGGGTGAAGCAGTTCGCACAGCTTGTTACTTGATTAATAGGTCTCCTTCAGCTCCATTAGATTTTGAGATTCCAGAGAAAGTATGGACTGGTTGTGATATTTCATACTCTTATCTGAGAGTGTTTGGGTGCAAGGCATTTGCACATGTTGCTAAGGAGCAGAGATCTAAGCTTGATGACAAAGCTACTCCATGTATCTTTGTTGGTTATGGAGATGCAGAGTTCGGGTATAGGTTATGGGATCCAGAAAATAAAAAGGTGATCAGAAGCAGAGATGTGATTTTTCACGAGCATCAAACTTTGGCAGATTTTGAGAAACCTACACAGCCTAGAGCGAGCAGTGCTCCAGACCCCACATCAGTTCCTTCCACATCACAGGGTGCCACAGATGGGGGAGAAGTACAGTATGAGCCAGTTATAGATGTTCCAGAATTTGGGGATGATGATGATGTGCCAGATACAGAGGGTGTTGAGCAGGGGAAGCAGCCCCCTCAACTAGAGATTATCATACCTCCAGTCAGGAGATCGACTAGAGAGCACAGGCCATCAGTCAGGTATTCCAGTTCTGAGTATATTTTGCTTATAGATGAAGGGGAGCCAGAGAGTTTTTAAGAAGTTCAGTCTCACAGAGATAGAGACAGTTGGGTACAGGCTATGCAATATGAGATGAATTCCTTGCATAAGAACAGTACTTATGAGTTGGTTGATCTTCCTAAGGGCAGAAAAGCGTTGAGAAACAAATGGGTGTTCAAGTTGAAGAAGGATGGTGACAAGTTACTAAAGTACAAGGCTCGTTTAGTTGTCAAGGGCTTCGGGCAGAAGCATGGCATTGATTTTGATGAGATTTTCTCACTGGTGGTGAAGATGAGTTCTATTCGAGTTGCTTTGGGTTTGGTAGCTAGTATGGATCTTGAGCTTGAGCAGCTAGATGTGAAGACTGCCTTTCTTCATGGTGATTTGGAGGAAGAGATTTATATGGTACAACCAGAGGGATTTGAAGTTAAGGGGAAAGAGCACTTAGTTTTCAAGTTGAAGAAGAGTCTCTACGGCCTTAAGCAAGCTCCGAGACAATGGTACAGGAAATTCGACTCATTCATGGTGGGTCATGGGTTCAAGAGAACCGCAGCAGATCAATGTGTTTATGTGCAGAAATTCCCGGATGGTAGCTTTATTATCCTTTTACTTTATGTTGATGATATGCTTGTTATTGGACAAGATGTTAATATGATTCACAAGCTAAAAGGAGAGTTGTTCAAGTCCTTTGATATGAAGGACTTAGGCCCAGCCCGACAGATTTTGGGTATGAAGATTGTTCGTGACAGGAAAGCCAAGAAGATATGGTTGTCACAAGAGAAATACGTTGAACGGGTGCTTGAAAAGTTCAACATGAGAGATGCTAAGCCAGTTAGCACTCCTCTTGCGAGTCACTTTAAGCTAAGTAAAAGCTTGTGTCCCTCTACCAGAGAAGGAAGAGAAGAAATGACAGTTGTTCCTTACCCCTCGGCAGTAGGGAGTCTTATGTATGCGATGGTTTGTACACGGCCAGACATTGCTCATGCAGTTGGTGTAGTGAGTAGATTTCTTTCCAATCCCGGAAGCGAACATTGGGAGGCAGTCAAGTGGATTCTTCGTTACTTGAAGGGTACTTCGAGTTTGTGTTTATGTTTTGGGGGTTCGAAACCAGTCTTGGAAGGGTTTACAGATTCAGATATGGCAGGGGACATCGATGACCGAAAGTCTATTTCGGGTTTCTTGTTTACTTTTGCGGGGGGAGCTGTCTCGTGGCTGTCCAAGTTGCAAAAATGTGTTGCCTTGTCTACCACTGAAGCTGAGTATATTGCTGCTACTGAAGTAGGTAAAGAGATGTTATGGATGAAACGGTTTCTCTAAGAGTTGGATTTGAAGCAAGGTGAGTATGTGGTTCATTGTGATAGTCAGAGTGCTATGGACTTGAGCAAGAATGCCACATACCATTCCCGCCCGAAACATATTGATGTTCGTTACCATTGGATTCGTGAGGTGATGGAAAAGCAAGAAATGAAGTTGAAGAAAATTCATACAGACAAGAATCCGTTTGATATGATGACTAAGGGCGTGACAAGAGAGAAGCTTGAGCTTTGTAAAGCTCTAGCCAGAATGGACT
Organism: Hydrangea macrophylla; assembly: GCA_033977485.1. Taxonomy (NCBI): domain Eukaryota; kingdom Viridiplantae; phylum Streptophyta; class Magnoliopsida; order Cornales; family Hydrangeaceae; genus Hydrangea; species Hydrangea macrophylla. Next base: position 95,464,885 of record CM066991.1, on the reverse strand, counting down.
CCAAGTGAGGGGTCGAGTTTGAGTGTTTCCTCCTCTCATGTGTATAGAGGGGGAGATTTGTTGGGTACCATGTGTATGGGTCAAATGGTCAATACACATGAGAATTAGATTATTTGTTACTAGACATTGTGGGACCGTGGGCCATGCTTATTGTTTTATTCATTTAGCAAATGAATACAAACATATATAGATGCTAGGAATCAAAACCTATTAGGTTCTGCGTAGCATATACAAAACACAGAGAGGTTCTTTGTTGGTGAGTTTTACGGCGGATGAAAGATAGCGACAGAGTGAGGGTCTCGGCTTGTGTGCTTTTGGCGGCTTGATTGAGAGCTTGAGGGAGCAGATTCTCAAGGCTGTCCAAGGGTTTGTTTGGTACCAAGATCTAAGGGATTTGAAGAAGTGTTCTTTGCTTGTATTCCTTTGGGTATTGAAAACCCTAAGAGGTAACCCTTGTACTCACTCTAGTTGATTGAATACCTCAAGTTTAGGGCAAAAACTTGAGAGAACATTGTGTATTCCTTATTTTGATATAGTGGAATCTTTCGGAGTTGCCCTGTGATTTTTTCCCTCCCCATTGGAGGGTTTTCCACATAAATCTTGGTGTCATTTATTTCTTGTTCGGGTGCATTCTTATTATATTATTTGTGTTTGATTGTGGTGAAGGGTAATTATCATTGTGAATTGGATAATATATTATTTGTGCCTATTTGTTTACACTAGACAAGGTTAGGAAGTGTTGCTCCTAATATTGGGGATTTTCGCATTTTTCCCCAACAGTATAGATAGTTGAGGTCTTTTGACCAAGAGACTTGAACCCATGTGGATTGAGATAGTCTCTAAGATGACCAAGACGAAGAGTGTCTTACTCATATACCATTCATTTTGAGCAAGTAGGTTGGCGGATGATATACACCTTTCGAGAAAGTAGGCTGGGGTGCTGTGGTCATTTCAATGGTTGGATTAAAATAATAATTTTCACACAATTATTAATGAGCTAGTTGTGTGTGATTGGCATAAGATAAACAATCTATTTTGCAGGTATAGACGGAGAGAGGCTAAGTAATAACTTGCATCGTTATATGCGTTGGGATGTGTAATAATTATTATGGCATATCTGTTTAAGAGGAAATATTATGAATTCTTTAGATATGCAATTAATAAATTGGAACAATGATGTGATTTAAAAAGATGTCATAAAATAATAATGACTCGTTGAAAGAGGATGACTACTAAAGTGAAGGTAAGTTACCTGTTGTGCTAAAAGATATATAAATGTTATATGTAAGTCTCTCACCAGCTGTCACAAGCTGACGATTGTTTCATAATTCTTGGGTATTTTATGTCCAGTGCATTTCAGGCACACTGATCAAGTAACTAGCACAATGGTTAGCATATAGTGGACAGAGAACTAATGGAATCTAAATCCAGGCTCTCTGAAAGAAGATTTAAGTTGCAGATGATATTTGACTAAAATAGTTATAAAGTTTATACTTTTAGAGGGATAATGATGTACTAGATGAGGAAATTATCCAAGAGAGCAATTTTCTATTAAAATGTTAGACTTCCACTGTTATATTATAATTATTGTATAAATACCATGCATGCCATATCAGACAGCTCCGCAACCTATCATCGCCTATGTTTTCAAAAAATTCCTCTATTTTTGCTATTCGGGGCATGACAATTTCGATTCCAATCCAATTTTTGTCAGAATTTTTCTGATTTTAGAATTTCTGAGTTTGCAATTATATTTATGTCAAATTACACTTTAGTTCATTAAACTATAACATGTTTTCAATTGGGTCCATAATTTTTTTTTGCAATTGGGTCCTTGAACTTTAAAAATTTATTCAATCGACCCAATTCTGACATTATTAGCTTAAACTATTAGAAATTGTCACGTACGTTGTGCGTAATGCTTACCTGCCACATGTTAGGTTAAAACAAACACGGGAGATTGTGAATAGTGCAAAAAATCACATTTAATCAGTTCCAAAATCGCGTTCAATCAAATTCGAAAACACATTCGACTAGATTCAAAATTGCATTCAATCATACCCAAAATCACATTATTTTTTAGTCATTCACAGTCTCCCGTGTTTGTTTTAACCTAACATGTGACAGGTAAATATTACGCGCAACGTACGTGATAATTTCTAATAATAAGCTAACAGTGTCAGAATTTAGGTCTGATTAAATAAATTTTTGAAATTTAAGGATCCAATTGCAAAAAAAAAATTTATGAACCTAATTAAAAATATGTGTATAATATAATAGACTAAAGCGTAATTTACCCTTATATTTATGATGCCTATTCCTTTCTCTGTTCATTTCCCCGTCCCCTTCCCTTCTTTCTCTTCACGCATACCAAACATTTTCTTTAAATGATGATGACAGAGATGTTAATCTCAAAAATTAGTCTTTGTAGTGGGACTAATAAAGTACAATGGAAAAGTTTAAAAAAAAAAAAAAAAAAAAAGGTAATGGCCTTATGAGCTGACACGTCTTAAAGGCCATATGAGCTGACACGTCTTATGCACTTTAATTATTAAAGCAGGGAATTATAATTAATAAAGCTGGTCATGAACCGCATTACAACTAAGGGCTCGCATGGTAACATTTCCTGTTTTCAGTTTTCAGTTTTTTAAAAACGAAAACCAGTTTTGGTTTTTTTTTTTTGAAAAAAAAAACCAAAACTTGTTTGGTAACATTGTTGATTTTTTTTTTTTTAAAAAAAAAACAAAAACAGGAAACTCAAAACGACTTTTTGGTGTTTTCATTTTTTACCCAAAATTTGAAAACGTTTTTTAAAAACAAAAAACAAAAACGTTACCAAACGAGTTTTCAATTTTCGTTTTCTAAAAAATGAAAACAAAAACAGAAAACAGAAAACGACAATATTACCAAACGAGCCCTAAACTAATCACTTCTCATATTACAGGTATAGAAGTCTGCCAAATCTTGCTAAATGAAATAAACATTCCCATTCTCCCACAACAAATTTAACTTTGAACACAAAAAAAAAAAAATATATATATATATATATATATGGAATAAATAATCTCAAGAGGCCTCTTGCAAATGCTTAGATTTGATTTTTTGTAAAAATGTCGACAGAATTCCCCCCCCCCCCCCCCCCCCCCCCCCCCCCTTCTTTTAAAAGCAGAGAAAAGATATAAGACAATGTTTACCAAAAATATATTGGAAATATTTTCAAATTATATTTGTTGATAAGACTCTCAATAAAACATTTAAAAAAAAAATGCCACTGAAATACTAGTGGAGTGCTCCCAAGTTAAAGAATGACAAAAAGATGTTTACACCCAAAATAAAAAAAAGAAATGAAGAAGTGGTTGAGAATGATATATTGTCATTTACCCAACATTTTATTTGATGAAGTTTTGCATGTTTTAGATAAGTCTTAGTTCTCAGCAAGAAAAAAAAAAAAAAAAAAGGATAAGTTTTAATTTTTTTTTGGCTAGATGGCAAAACACTCACAGGTGTCACACACGTAGAAAGAGGGGGGGGGGGGGGGGGGGGCAGACCCACAATCCCACAAGCCCCAAAGGGCAACTCCTAAAGGAGTCGAACCTGGTTGGGAGAAGCCAATCATGCCAAGTGAGACACAAGGTCTCGACAGATAAGTCTTAGTTATCAAAAAAGAAAAAAAAGATAGGTCTTAGACCTATAAGACTTTTACATAAAGGCTTGAAAGTCTTGTACTATTTTGTTGTAATTTTTTCTTAACTTTGGGATTTAGTTATTGTACAATATAAAATTGTTACTATCAAATGACACCTAAAAGATAACTACCAAATGACATATTGTTATTATCAAATCGCACCTTATAAAAAGTTACTACTAATTGGAATCAATGCCACAACAAAATAACACAATTGCAAATTGAGACAAAAAAAACCATCAAAGTACTTGGTTGTTTTGTAGAATTTTCCTAAAACCTTAGGTTAGCAAACACCTTAGGTTAGCAAACTTGAATGTGAGATCGAGTATTCAGATAACTACCATAAATCATATTTCCATAAAAACTAATGAGAAAATTCAAAATTTATTCAATTTCACATGTCCAAGAATTAGGGCTGCAACTTGGCATGGAAATTCCGACTCTGACCGATTCCGATTTTGGCACGTAAAAATGAATTTCGAGTTCCAAAAATTCTAAAATATTTTGTATAGGAATCAGAATTGTTTTGGGATTTCCAAAAATTCCGAAATTCCGATTCAAAAATTTCAATTAATTATTTTTGAAAAATTCTAAAATTCTGAAAATATCCAAAAATTTCTAAACTTGGCCTACATTATTAGTCTCACATCGATTCGCAAGGAAGAAGGATGAGGAAGGTGAATCTATAAATGAGTCCCAAACTAGTACCACATTAATCGCAAGCTAATAGCTTGCATTGGAAAATTTAAAAAAATTCCAAAATTTTTCAAATTCCGAAAATTTTTCATAACTTCCAAAAATTCCGAAATTTCAGAATCGGAAATGAAAATGAGATTTCGGAATCGGAAGTTCATTTTAATTTTCGGATTTTTTATTATTATTATTTTTTTTCCTTTCAAAAGTGCTATTTCCTATTCGTTTCGACCGAAACACACTCCTACCAATATGTTTGGTTTAAGTATTAATTTAGTTCAATTTTTTTAATCGCACTAATTTAGTTGAGTTTTGATTACTAGGAATTATTATACTCGTGGGATGATTGGTTTTAAATAGGATAACTCTTGGGGCACATAAGAATCTCACATTAAATCACAATGTGTCTATCTCTCTCCTAGTGGAGTCTGCTGACACTGTGCGATCCACAGAAGAGAAATAGACACGTAAAATTATGTATTTTATTTATGTGGCCCAAAAATTATCTTTTCAATTAAGAGGAATTTTTGGTTTCAAATGAGAGAGGAATTTTTTTTGGTTACTCTCACTACTATGTGATTGGTTCCAATACAAATGAGTTTAACAAAAAAAAAAAAAAGAAATGCTATTGTGAGAAGCTTCTCACATGAGAAGGCACGCAATCGTTGGATAAACATCTAGCCATAAGATTTTCTCCAAATTCCTGGGAATCTTAAAGTTAGATGCTCATCGAACGATTAAAATCCACTTTCTCATGTGAGAAGCTTCTCACAATAGCATTGCCATATAAAAAAAAAATAAATAAAAAGGAGAAAACGAGGGTGGTTACTGGTTTTCTAATATTGTGGATGAGAATCGTTGGCGCAAAATTGTCTTATTCAGTTGGCGCCAAATCAAAAGCTCAGATCAGGGGGAGAGAGAGAGAGAGAGAGAGAGAGAGAGAGAGAGAGTAGCAGTAATATTATCCACTTTGTTTTTGCTGATGTCATGGTTCTCACCATCACCCAGCTACGCTACCAGTGTCGGTTTCTCTCTCTCTCTCCCATCATTTTTAAAAAAAATCTATAGTTCTCACTCACTCTTTCCTTACTGTAGATTTACACACAAAACCCTTTGTGGGTTTCCATCAAAATTTCTGGAATTTCAGTAAGAAGCTTCATATCCGTAAGTTATAAGCTTCTTTTAGGTCTCAAATCAATTATAGTATAGTTTCACCCCTTCCAACTGCTCTAAGTAATTCTTCAAGTTAATCAAGCCAATTTTTTTTTTCTGACACATTAATTTAATGGGTGTTGAATTTGGGTTTTGTTAAATTTTTAATTCTTATTGGTACATGTATGTATATCAAATGTTTTACATGTTTTTTTTTATTTTTTTATTTATAGATTGTTAGAATTCTCCCCCCCCCCCCCCCCCCCCCCCCCCCCCCCCTTGTTGTAATAGTGTAGTCAAGGGTGTTAAGCTCAAAAGGGCATATTTAGGGTTCAATTTATAAGGGTTTGTTTGGTTTCTGGATTTAGTGAGCGGAAAGAAAAGAAAACATGAAGAAAACGTGTTCCTTTGTCTGGTTAATAAGGAAAATGATGATGAATAAATTAAACATTTTAAGTTTTGTGAGTAATTTGTCTTCCTCTTTTTCTTAGTCTGGCATTGAAAATTCCAATTTTTGATGTTGTTTACGCATTACGGAAAAACATAACAGATCTAGTTTTTCTTCTCATTCTCCTTATCTAAATCCGCAAACCAAACAGAGTCTAATGTCACAATGATATTTGTTCATTTTATTTCAGGTTGTTTTGTGGCCTTAACTGGTCTTTTTATTTTTTTTATTTTTATTTTTTTGCATTCATCTGCAGTGTATTACACTCCTATTGGTCTGCGACTATGGTTTTAGCTAGTGATTTAGATCACACTGTAAAGGGTTCATTAAGATATATAGTTTATATGTATATCTAATTACAACTTGCTTGATTTTGCCTGCCATTTGGTCTTAAAATGCTATCATTCATATGTACATGGCACGTAGTCACTTCTTTGGGCTCTGCTCTGGAACTATTTTAGACTATTTTTCTACTACATGTTATATTTAAACTGCTGGTTTTGGTCGACACTAACACGTGAATTAACAAAAAATTGTCAAGAATGAGTATTGTACGACTACGAGGCGCTTAATACAACATGGTGATATTTTATTGTTGTATAAAACTTCTGTTCCAAAGAAATCGATTTGTTCTTTTTTCTTATTCTTTTCCTCTATAGGCAATCCATGGTTGGAGCTCAAATCATTTCAACTTCGACTCTCCTTTTGACGACACTATATTCTTTAGTGATCTACGGAGACCATGGAAGTTAAAGAAAAGAAATCTTCTTTAGGATATGGAAAACCTCCGTGGTTATTCAAAGGCAGGCAAGTTTTTTTTCTCCGAAATAGGATTTTAGTGTGTTCGATATCGTGGAAAACGATGATGGAAATACAATCTGGTTCGTGTTTACAGTGCCCTGTATCAGCTCCACCTTGTAAAAGCAGAAACTGCTCGAGCTTTCATCCCGAAAGAGTTCAGATTAGTTGAAGCTTTTGGGTACTCACATTGCTTTTACTTTCTGGTGGTGATTGTGTAGTTAGAGAATTTTGTTTTTCATTAATTAACATGAGACTGTACTATGCAGATATACTCTTGGTGGCTTCTTTCTTGCCAGTTATGATGACAGTCCCGCAGGAAACTTTGATGAGGTTTGTATATTCGAATCTTAAATTGTTTCTTTTGATTGAATCGCTGTTTTGTAAATCACAGGAGATCACTGATGAGTGCAGCTTTTGCTAGAAATTCCTTACGTTAATTAAGATGCCGCCACGTTTGGATGGACTAATAATCCCACCCGAGATTGGCGAGGCAGATGCCGAGCTATTTCAATGAAAATGGACACCCTTTAATCCCGAGAAACAAACGTTTATTAATGCTCAAGTGGTTATACGTAGACATATATCTTGGAATACGTAGTCGTTTCTTTCCAAAGGCATCTTAAACATGTATTTGATGAGTCAGATTTAATAAAAAAAACACTATAATGCTTTGAGTTTGTCGAGATTGTCTGTCCCACTTCGGGGACTTATAACCTAGCTACTCAATATGTAAGTTCAAGGGGCTACTTCACCCATTGCCAATTGGTTTTGGGTTGGATGCTCCAATTTAACAGAGTTATTCAACTATCAACTGGCATTACTTAATTTGATTATTTTATTCTTCCATATTTTGTTCAGCTCGTGGTGATTGCAGGAATAGTATGGAATCCTCCTACATCTTGCGCGTAAGCTTTATGTCTTTGTCTTCTATTCATGCTAATATAATAGCATACAAGTGTCTTCCATATATATATATATGTACCATATGTTTCTATGCTAGTAAAGATACCCACTTCAAAACCTTTACAAAATAGGCACTATCCATACAACTGCCAACCGTGTCTTTGGGTTTATGTCCTTGTTCCGTATGGTTTTGGTGCAGTGGTACCCGAAACTGGATTTCTTATTTGGTTAAACTATTAAAGTTGTTGAGTATATAATCCCACTTCGGGAATTTAAAGCATTGCTACTCAATATATAAGGTCAAGGGGCTACTACATCCATTGTCAATTGGCTTTGGGTTGGATACTCCAATTCAACATGGTATCAAAGCAGGTTATTGTTAGGCCCAATATGGCCACATGTGCTCCACGTTATCCTATCTCAGTAATTATCGTGTTTGGCTCGCAGTCATGTCGCACGTGCGGGCGTGTTGAGTTTATAATCCTACATCGGGAATTTACAGCCTTACTACTCAATATATAAGTTGAAGGGGCTACTCCATCCATTGCCAATTGGTTTTGGGTTGGATGCTCCAATTTAACAAAAGTAAAATAATCTATGTAAGGATCCGAACTTATTCTCTATAGGCCTCAAAAGTTCCATCCAAGTCAATACAAGCCAACTATGAATCAAACGGAACCCAAGTTGAAAAGTCACCCAAACGCACGCTTTTGACCCAACCTAACAACGCTGATTACATTCATGTGAGCTTGGGAACTCATTGGGTTCATCGTGAAACTGTAGCATACTGGTATTAATTGATAATGTTCATAGTAGTATTTGTAGTTTATATATGTTTGTTAATTAAGTGTTCTAAAATTCTTTTTGGTAACAGCTGGGCTGCACGGGTGCTGGTAAACAGTAATGAGGCATGCATTCATGGACGAAAAGTGAGCAGCCCTTTATATTCCTAAAATCACACTTTTGTTTCTTAATTTCACCCCTAGTGGAACCTTTTGTGAAATGTATGAACTACTATTATTTGGTCTGATGTTTACAAAATTTTCAGCAGGAAATGGTAGTTATTTCTGGCATATTTAAGACGAAAAAAAGTAAATGATTACCAAGAAATGTTTTATAGCTGGCTTCAAAATTGCTATTATATTTGCATGATTTCCTTCCATAAGATGATGGTACTGTTTTATTTAATAACAAAAAAGAAGAGAGATTATGGTATCTGAATTTTCTTGGTTCTTATGCTTGCAGTATGTAGGACTTCCAAGTCAAGTTGCTAAGTTTTCAAAGGTGGGCACTATGCTTTACTGTTGCTGTTACGATATTGAAAGATTAAACATCTAATATATGAAAGTTTAAACATTTGGTTTTCTACTTTTTTTGATGCGTTTAATTCTTTGAAATTATCACGCTTTTCTTAAACAAGGGGCTAGGATCATCGTCCAACAGTAGGGCTACCTAGGTAGGTAAGAGATTTCTTTTTCACCCAAAAAAAAAAACACAAAACACAACACTGAAAAATCCGCGGAAAGTCCAGATTTTGTGCATGAAACTTTTCATTAATCTCAAAATAAACATTTTTATACCATATCTAACATACATTCTGTAATGACAGAGAATCACAACAATACCGACGCAACCAAAAAGTAAAATCAATGGTTTTCTAAACATGATTGGGTTGGGTGCTCCTTTCTGTAGTCCAAAGAATTGTATGGATATTCAAGTGACTGAAATCAAGGGTCCTTCTGCCACAGATATTTGTACCATCAACCTTGGTGCTGCTGGTGAGTTGGTTAACCATATTCCACTGATACTTTCTGTTAATATAGTACTCATCATTTCCCGAACATGCAGGTTTACTAAGGGCCTGTGTGGAAATGCATAACACGTGATTAGGTTCAGTCACTCCCTCATTTTGTATGGTTTTTTCTAAAACCAGTATCATATTGGTTTGATAAAGAACCTGTTTTAAGAGTGATTTTAGATGAGACACGGAGTCTCACGCAATAAAAGGGCATCCACTGAACACTTTTTGAGTATGGAACCAGTCACATATGACACAAAACCAGTTCTATATCTTTCCAAGCAACCCCTAAAAGTTGCTTTCTTGCACAGTTTGACCTTATTGCTTCCACTTTTCACAGCATACAATCACTCTGATTTGAGTTGAATCTGCACATTTTCCATGTGCTCTTCTTTTAGTTGGTTAATTCTATTTGTCTCATGTACGATGTAGAAAGGACAAAAGTACAACACCTAATTTTCAGTACGTGATCGTGATTAATCCTTTCTGTAGAATACTTAAGGAGACAGAGAACAGATGGGAATTCAAACTGGTTTAATGTTTGCTTTTCTGATTCCTTATTTGATTAATTTTCTTTCTTGAGCTTGATGATGTCAGTGCCTGACCAAAATTCCAAGAAGTTGAATGGACCAGTTATCAAAATGTCGCTTCCAAGCTATAGGTAGTTAATGCTAATCTTTTCCTTCATTCAGGTCAAACTTTAAGAATAGTATCTGATTTTGGGTTGTGAAATGCAGTGGCCGCACGGAGTACAATCCCCACCTACTCAAGTATTCTTGCCAGATTGAGTGCAGGTTTGCTCTGTGTGCGTGCGTGCGTGTGTGTACATATTGTGCTTTTCAATCTTTCATATCAAATAACTTCTAGATCACTTGAAAAGAAGTGTAAAAGTACCAATTGGTTAAATAGCAAGACAATTGTGAATGATGCATGTTGCTTAATAGGTATCAAATGATTTCACAAAACATAGTTTGTTTCATAAGAAACCTATTTGAACTAGTACAATAAATGCTATAAAATGCACTGGAAATTTTAGATTTTATTTTAAAAAATTTCCTTTTGTCCATGTGACCCAAGAAGTAGATGGAGAAAATGCATAATTTGAATTAAAATCGAAACATCATTATAGATAAATTAGGCTTCATATTCCAGCTAAATTGTTCTTTGGGTGAAATTAGTGGATATCAGTGTATTGTATTCACCATTCTGCCATCTGATTGTTCTTCTTCTTTGATATCTCCTTTAGGATAAGAGCAGTGAAGCCAGCGAAGGTTTCAGGGCCATCTCTTGCACCTAAAAATTGCGCGAGACAATCTTCTGAATACACGGACTCAACAAATCGAGAGCTTGGAGAAACTGAAGAAAGCCTCAGTATTTCAGTGATGTTATCGAAGCCCATTTTAGCTTTGGAGTTCAGTGGTCTGAAAATGGAGGTTGAAGCTCCAAGAGTAGTTTCATTCTGCTCAAACAATGCTCTGAAATTTTCTTGATTCTCTGCACTCTCTTTTTGCTTCTTATTGTACGATAACACGATCGTACGTTTGTTCATCTATAGCTTTTGCCTATTTATTGATGATCTTTAAGTGCATTTGCTTAATGGAAGTCATTGTCTTCTTCTTTGTGTTGTTTCTATGGTTATTGGGTTTGAAATTCTCACCCTTTTTCAATCCATGGGGGTAGACCAAGTGATTGGGGCTTCACAGCAGGTCCCGTGAGGTCCCAAGGTCAAACCTTGGGACAGTCAACCGGTGAGAAAATGAAAACTCATTGCGGAAATGGCATGTGGGGTGTTGCAGTTTTACGAGGTCATGGGTTATAAATGGCCTCGGTTCCTGGGATACCCGCAAAAAATTTCAAACCCTCATCTCAAATGGCATTGGGATATCGTTAGAACTTGTTAGTGATTTACCCTATCACATGATCTATAAGATACGAAAAAGAATCACACAAGGCTGTAAATTTTGAATTTTTGTGGTTCACTCAAAATTAGAGTTACAATTTTGAAATTTTCACTATACTCAAAAGCAAAAATGAGAATATTAAGGGCATGTTATGGTAGGCAGGAATGGAATGAAACAGGATTAGAATAGCAATCATTATTTCATTCCTCTGTTTTGTGAAATTTCTAGGAATGAAATGCTAATTACATTCCACTTCGGATTTTAAACAGTCAACTAGTGGAATAAAATCAAATTTAAACAAAGTAGTTTATATTTGTACAAAATATTTATGGTACAAACATTCAATATATGTACTAATTATAGTTAAATATTTATAGTCCAATGTTAAATTTAATATTTTATGATTTTTTTAGTATGAATAGTATTTAATCCATATATATATTCTATTTAATAAAAAAAATATTTATAAAAGCACAATCAATATTTTTTTAAAAAATTTATATTAATGTTTTTTTTTATATAAAAAAAATTTTAAGAAAAAAAATTTATATTTTACAATTGAGTAAGCCTTTCGGCCCAAACAAATTTCACAAATACAATCCACAAACACCACAATGTGTTTATCTCTCTCCTGGTAGGGTCCACTGAAATTGTGAGGTCCACAGAAGAGATAGATATACTCATATACACATTGTGATGTTTGTGAGACTTGTTTATGCCCAAAGACTTACTCAAGTAGGAATGGTCATTCCAAAAAGAATGCACAAAAATGGAATGAACTCAAGAATGACCATTTCATTCCAAGTTTCATTCCTACCTACCAAACGTGCCCTAAGTGTTTAATAACAATCCTTATCCAACATAAAATGAGGTCCCGAGGCTACAAGTGCCAAATCCTTATCCAACATAAAATGAGGGATTAAGGCTACGAGTGCCAAATTATCAAAGCATAAGGATATGGTTCCCAAATTTGAATCGCAAATGCTTTGACAGTTATACCACATGTTATAGCAGTGGTCGTGGTATCATATGATAAGACCACTGCATGTGGTACCACTCCAATTGCATTTGGAATATCCCAAATCTGAAAACTGTGACATTACTAATACTATCAAAATACCCCACAAGTTGGATTGCAAGAGTGGAGCTAAGTGTACAATATTATCAGGTTCCACACTATTTAACTACCACAATAACAATATCAACTAATGTAAATAGTTATTTCAGTACTCACTGCTCAAAGAATGCTCAGAAAGCACAGGGATTGAGAATTACAAGAGATTGTAGGCTCTGACTTTGATTGGATGATCTAGTTTGATTGTTCTCACAGTTTTGGGTTCAATAATTCTTGATGAAATTAATTGCAATGTAACATCTATAAGCTCACTTGGGTCCAACTAATGAATTATTTAATCAATTGCTTAACACACTGTTGAAAATTGAAATGATGAGTATATTCTTTCTTTTCTTGAAAGCTTTACAATATTCTTCAGTTCCAAAATTCCATAGCCTTAGACAAACACAACAAATGAATGGAATTTCCTTTCTCAGAAGATCAAAAACAGCCCCTTGATCAACATTTAATTACAATCTCAATCCAAATTCACTATGGGCAACTGATCAGAATGCTTCTGGGAGAGGCCTACCTTCCAAGAATGCCTTGAAAAGCACAAGTGATCTCTCAGGTTGAGAGAATGGAGCTTCATGAGATGCTCCTCTAATGGTGGCAAAGGAGAGGATATTACCATAGACTTGAGTCCACCCACCAACCTGAAAGAACAAAAATATTCATTTTTTCAATCAGTTGCTTAGACATTGTAGGAAAGAAAAAGAAATCATAAACAATTGACATAAAATTTCCATTATTTGGACCTAAACAAAACAGAAAGCCCCATTTAGACCAACAAAGCAAAACCCATCTGGCTTAGCTGAGCCAAATTGTTTTCTTATCATTCACAACCTAAATTAAATGATAATATTGGTTTGACTTATAAGCCATTGTAGTAATGTGTTTAAATCTGTCACAATATTGGTCGGTTCTTTTGTGAATATCAGAACTGGTTATTGCACTTCCCGGACAACACCTAAGAATCATGGCTTGCTGCTTTTACCACATGGCCACCTTTGAGGGTTCAAAATTAGCATATTAACAAGACCAAAGAAAAAAAAAATTGAGAATTTTCTTTTCTCACCTGCATTCCAGCAAACCAAACTCTATAGGGCGCAGTCGCCTTTAGCCCTAGTTCTTCTGCAAGTCCATGAACCAACTTTCGACTTCCAGTCAATGGGATAACAGAATCTTGATCTCCACTGTCATTGAAAACAAATGTATACTCATACATATATATATACAACGTCGTATAAGAATCTTATGCAGTGGACTTAATGTATAATTTGGAAGTAAAGTTCGACACAAACAATACCTATAAACCAAGACTGGAATTCCACCCTTAATGAGTTTTCCCACAATAGATATTGTTGGTATTTCCAGGTCGAGCAACTCATAATCCAAAATTCTGTGGTCAAAACATTAAGAAATTATTAAGTGGACAATTTGCCCAAAGAACTCTCCATAATCAGAAAAAATAAACTAGAAGGACAAAAGGAGATATATTTAAGGACTCCTAGTTAGGCTCTGTTTGGTTCATGGTTATAGGGAGGTAAATAAATGCTAAGGAAAACACTTATGTTAGTGGGTTAATGGGTTTCGTAAACATGTGCCCTTAGGGACAATAATGACTGTAAAATTTACAAATCACTTTCTTTCATCTTTTCTTTATTTTCTACTACATTTGAAACTTTTTTAATTTCTAGTATGGTTTAAGCATGAATAATAATACACTAGGGAAATGGTATTTCCTTCTCTGAATCCGCAAACCAAACAAAGTATGAAAGAAAGTTGCATCCTTCTTAGGCTGGCCTTGTTTTCTTTCTTGTTATCTCAAATAAATACAAATCAAAACAAGTTTGAAATGGTGACTCTATAAATTATTCATTATTTGAAAGTATTCTTTAAAAACCGCACATCCCAGGGGTGACTGAACTCTCTGGTGGTGTGATGGAAACAATTTTTTTTTTTATTTTGAAACTAATATAAGAACATAGTTACTTTGATATTTATTGGATGATAAAATTACTTGCTGCAAACAAGCCATCGTTTGACTCCGATAAGGCGTGCATGGAGAGCCTTCTGAACATCAGGCCGGTTTAAGTAATTTACCGTTTCGTCCTCCACACACACATCTATCTCCTCAGCAACTTGCTGTAGCATAAAATTTGAAACCACTTAGACTAAAACAAAGGCTAAGCTTCAAATGCCTTAAACTATGCATTATAACATAAAAGACATAATCGAAATAGTTTGAAATTAAACTCACCTGAGGACTAAGGATTTTTGATTGGGAGAGCACAGACGATATGCATACGTCGAGGGTAACATCATACTTGTCGACAAATCTACTAGTTTCTCTGCTCACTAGGCTCATCACTCTTGAACATATGGGAGATACAGACCCTCTATAGTATTCACTCACATAGCGAGAATAGTTACAACTTGAAGTGAATACTTTGTGTGTGGAATCTGATATTAGTCCATGAGACCATAAAAACTCGGCCCTTGAATTGAAATCAGTGGAAAATTCTAAAACCGGATTACCCAACTGCAGCAAATTTTGAGAAATGAAGTTTAGACAAAGGAAAAAAAATAAAATAAAGAAAAATAAAGAAAGCACTGAAATTTTCATGAATAAATTGTAAGATAGGCGGAGTTAGAGCCCGTTTGTGTTAGCTTTTAAAATAACCACTTTTTGGAAGTTTTTACCTTTAAAATGGATAAGGTTTTTAAAGAGCTGCGAAAAAGATAATCCAATCCGTCACGGCTGCCCCGAAAAAAGCTATCCCAAACCGGCTCTTAATGGTCCTATTTTTCTCTTATTCCAATGAGGATTAAACTAGTAATTGAGTTGGGGTTTTAGAATGAATGCTAAAATGGAAAACTCACTGCAATTCCTTTCAAATTGAAAATTGTTTCCTTCGTGTTCAATTGAAGCATTAGCTCTGCTAGTTGAGGAACATAGTGACCTGGTTACATATAAAGAAGTAATATACTTATATAAGTACCAAACTGAGTTTTATTTGTGTTTTGATTTAGAAAGATAGAATATTTTTTTTTGGATACGAGGACAAATCCCCCAGAGTGTCCTCTGCGACTTCGGGATCAGTACCTATTGTCGTTTTTATCGGAGTACAATAGGGGGCAAACCCCGGGCACGTGCACCGACCCCACAACACATGCACCAGGTAAATCAGGCAGGCAAGCTAGCAGTAGGATTGAACCCACACCAAGTTGGACATTGTCCATCTTGAGATCCATCCCTCCAACTAGCTTACACGATCCCTAGGGGGTTTCGAACCCCTGCCCTTTAGGGAGGCCAAAGGCCCTGGCCAAATCCCTTGTATTTACCCATGTGAAGTCTCGAACCCACCACCAAGGAGGTAGAACACCCCCCTGTCTTGGTCCACCTATCACAGGACTAGAAAGTTAGAATTGATTTGAGCAACAGATTATTTACCAGCATAGCTTTCTCCTGTAATGAACAAACTTCTGTTTCTGTATTGTGGGAATTTGACAAACCATTTGTGCAAGAACACCATATTGTCCCTGGCTATAATTTTGAAAAGCAAAGACAAACACAAAGTTTCAGAATTCAAAAGTAATTTGTAAAGTTTGACTCTTTTTTCCAAGAAGTAATCAAAAACAATAAAAATGGAACATGACATATAGTCCCCGTTTGGCAGCGCTTCTGCGTTTCGATACCAATTGTAATTCACAAGGGCTGCCCAAAAGGGCGGTGAACCGCATTTGGACGGCCATATGTGGTTGCCAAACAGACCCTTTTTTTTTTGTTGGGGGGGGGGGGGGGGGGGGGGGGGGGGGGAGAGGGGCGGCTCGGCCCATAAAGTGAAAACTTACATAGTACTGTATCTTTATAAAGACTCTTCAACACTCACTATATGAAGAGGGAACACAAAAAGATAAAAAGAAAGTAAAAAAGTTGACTTGTATTTTTCAGCACAGAGATAAAGATTATCTACGACTACATTGACTAGAGAAACTAATTGTTGAAGTGATTTCTGTTTTCCTACTTGGCTCAGAAGGTAAATTGGGTCTGTTTTTTTCATTTATTAAATTGAAGAAAATTCAAAGAATTTTGAAATGCAAAGTGTCAAAATTTGGAAAAAAAAAAAAACCTGTGATCTTGTCATTTACTGCATAAGAGGATTGATCAGTTGAGTAAGAGAATCCAACTCCAATTGGTGACTCCAAATACAACATATTTGCCTCTGCATATCAATAAGAATATAGTATTAAACATACCCAGCCTCCACAAATTAAAATCAACAGTACATCAAGTGTGTGTGTGAATATATATATATATATATATATATATGTGTGTGTGTATATGGTTCTACTTTGAACCTTTGTTCCAGCTATATTCATTTCTGACAAGAGCCTCCCCACTAGGCCTAAATGGACCATTTTCAGAAAATGCCCCAACCCCCAATGAAGAACAACCAGGCCCTGCAACCAAAAATCATTCAAAACCCTATATATAATATAACTACACACACACACACACACACACAGAGTAATGTATATATATTATGGGGTGAGTGTGTGTATATATATATATACTATATAGTTGCAGACCAGACCAGACCAGACCAGACCTCCATTTAACCAGAGAACAAGAGGCTTGGAATGTGGATCTATTTGAGCTTCAACAAAGTAGTAGAACAGAGCTCTCTGTTTCTTCTCATCAACACTCACATACCCAGAAAACTGCTGGAAATTGATTTGGGGTTGTCCAGGTAACTGACTAATTTTATCAAATGCAGAGAGAGAACACTCTACTCTGGTTAAAAATATTATTAATTGAAAAATGGCTATGGCCAATGCCATGGTTTTCCATTGTAAATATGGCACCATGGTTTTTAGATTGCAGAGCAACAACCTAGAGAGAGACACAGAGAGAGGATCAGTTGGGGTGCATTATATAGAAAGAGAGAGACATGTTTGTGCTGATGAAAATGAAATGAGAAATGAGACTCTGAGCTGTTCTTTATTATTACATATAGAAAGTGAATATTTAGAGTCCCCACTGTTTTTGTTATTTGCTTTAAGAAAATATTTTTGTTCACTCAAAATATGGTTCATCAATGCTCAGTCAACCATCTCATGGGCCAATGTAGTATGACCGAGGATTAAATTCTCCATGTTTTAACAATAATGCTAGACTTACATCTTCCATCACGTCCCCAAATCATAATACATGCTTTAAATGTATTGTACTGTGTGTATTTGTCACATAAGATCTTACATTTTTTTGAAAAGCACAACCTATATGCATTTACATTTAACATGGTTGTTGTTTTACTTTTAAATATAAATAGGGTTTTGTTATTATGTGCTCTTAGGACATATATTAAGGTTTTAAAAATAGAAATAAACGAGTACAGTATGAATTTTAATATATCCGGTGTGGTATTCAGTATTTATCTCTCTTATTTATTTCTACTTTTGGAACCTTAACATATGCCCTAAGAACACATATTAACAAAACCCATATAAATATATAGATGTACACACACTGACACACATATGCCAAACAATACAACACAGTACCAAAACTCTGCTCCAAGGGAAAGGGGCTTTACAGTATTACTTTCCCCTGTTTCCTCAGAGAATTTGCTTGAATATGGACAAACACACTAATAATTTCTCTCAAGAAAGAGAGAAAGAGAGAGAGTGGAAAAATATATATATATATATATATGGGTAAGGCTATATTGAGAAATTTTTCATATGAGTCCGTAGTTATAAATACATTTCGAAATTCTCATAAATCTAAAGACTATTTTCTCATTCAAAGGCTAAAATGTGTTTTCTCATCCAAAGGCTAAAATGTATTTTCTCATATAAAAAACTTCTCACAATAATTTATCCTATATGTCTATATATATATATATATATATACACACATTTGGGATTTTGAGAAATAAAAAGTATGGCAGATTCGTTTGGACTTGAATCATTGCAGTCCCATGCTCTCCCTTTCCCTAGAAGAAAATAAAGTGCTTTGAATAAATCTTGAACTCTAATACATAGCTAAATACAAGCCAAAACTTTGTGTTTCTTTATTAACCGTTATTTGGGTTAATTACAGGTACATCCCCTTTACTTAGACCATTTTTCACTTTGCTCTTTGTACTTCAAATCGTGTCACTAACACTCCATGTAGTTTGAAGTAAAGTGAAACTGTTACCAATTTCCTTTAAAATTAATAGAAAAAAAGCTTGTTTAGTAGAGTAATTGCCACTTAGACCCACTATGGTGAGCACATTTTTTAATTTGCCCCATTGTAGTCTCAAATGTATTACTAATACCTCTTGTGGACCGTTTGATAACTTTTTTCTCTTATACAATAAAATCATAAATAATTGCGATTGGTATAAGTTGTCCAAGATAGCTTTTGGTCCATTGCAATTGCCATTGCAGAGACTATTTTGTTAAAGAATTTATTTGACTTTTGGAGTGACACAATTTAAATTATAAGGGATAAAGTGAAAAATAGACTAAATACATGAGTGTATCTGTAATTAACCCCCCCTTTTTTTCCCCTACCTTTCCGTGTTTTAAGGGTAATATTTGAGACACACCAATTCACACAACTTTTAGGACACAATCCAAAAAATGTGTCTATCTCTCTTGTGTCATTGTGGGGTTCACTGACATCACAAGACAGAAATAGACACATCTTTTAAATAATGTCCCAAAATTTGTGTGAATGAGTGTATCCCAAACTTTATCCGTGTTTTACAGCTCTGGTGTGAGTTTTGTGCAATGCTATGTATGAGTTTCCTTTTACTAAGAAGTATAGATTTTTAATGTTCCTAGGACTTCTCTTTATTCAAGATACAATTGAAGTTGTATCAATGCAATGATAAGTGGTTCCACAATATCTATCACAATATGTGGTATTAGTATATCTGTCAAAGCATTTGGAATAACCAAACTTGAGATTTAATTTTTGGATTGAGAGCGTAACTCTGTGGTTGCCATTTGAGACCACATAAAATGTTGTCATTAATCCAAAATTTATTTCGTATTTGGTACAGATTGCAATGGGTTTTTCACTACTTTTTGAATTAAGTATTACATTATCAGTCGCACTGAAAAAAAGAATAAGTGTTGTAAATTTTCATTTTCGACACGTAATTGCGTTATCAAACACACCCATAATGGTGTGTATCACGACCCATCCCGTTACACGCGAAAATAGGACACGCGGCACGCCACCGAGGCTAATCCAATTCATTAGAAGGTTATAGCAGTGGAAAAGAAACTTAAAAACAACATTGGGTATATAACTCTTTTGAAAACAATGCACTTCAAGTTATAAATCCGTATAAATTTGAAAAGTTAATTATATTTTAAAATGAATGAATTTATATTGAAAGGGACCCTAAAGGTACCCTAAGAACTAATTAGAACATTTAAATTTTTTCCGAAAGGAGTACAAAAAGGAGTCATGCTGCATGAATTTTGACCGGTCGAAATGCCCCGTTCGACCGGTCGAATTGCCCTTTAACAAAATTCCTTTTAGCGGCAGAATTTTACTAAGTATCCATTCAACCTTCATCTCTTTCATTACTCCAAACATGCTTACATTATTCTAAACTTCACAAGCTATATTAAGCTGTCACCAACAAAATTGAACCTTACTAATCCATGAAAAGAAACGATAATGGAACAAGCTAAGGCTTGTTTGACTGAATTCACAAAAGTACTAGTAACATCATTTGAAACATAAATTCGACGAGATGAGTATCCAAAATATGAATCCATAAGTTCGGATTCATGACAATTTAACCAAAAGAAGTTTGACTACTTATTACAATATCTCATATCCATTCCATGGTCCTAAATTGAAGTTCATAGTTTTAACTTCTCAAAATTACATTTTCATCATTCAGAATGGAAACAAAAACATATACAAAGTTAACCCCGTCGTTGCATCGCCCTCACTCTTCTCGTTCCTTCTTTCCTTTCTTCTTTTCACTTGCAATGGAGTAAAGCTCCACTGCTTAATTATATGCTAAGTGCACAATTTATAACATATGCATATATGACAAATCATGCTTAAATATCATGAATCACATCAAATAGTCTTTAAGGAGAAAACATGCATTCATCCGGCTACGGCAAGTCTAAGCCTTAAACTGTGATGCTCACGACTAGTCCAACCTACAATCGTTGCATCCCAAGTGCCCTGACAAGTTCAAGCTTTAAACCATGCACAGTAGATGTCACTACTAAATTCTCAAACATCGAGAAGCTTACCTCGGATGAACTTGTATAAATCTCCTCTTTGACCCACATAATCACCTAGCATGATCATGTTAACAAGTAGACATGTTTTTCATAATTATTCGTGTGCATAATTAACGGGCCTTGTACTAACACATGAATTTTACCCGGATCTCAATGTCGCCATTTGATAATTAAAATATGGAAATTTCCTATACAACATAGGCTAGAAATTTATACCTCGAACTATAATCCTATAACTTTGAGGGAAGTACCAGAATGCCAAAACTACGTTGAATCTCTGATTATACGCAAAACCTACAAGTTTACACATGTTTTTCCCAAACTTCTAGAATTAGAATTTTTATAAACCTTAGCCAAATAAGGCCTAACAACTATCAAAACGTAGCTCTTACCTCAAGGAGTCCGAATATGAAATTGGGTTGAAAATAAACAAGCAGAAGTTCGTCGATTGGCGTCAGGAAGCTCAAAGCTCTAAAATCTCCCAAGCCCTCAACTTGATTTTTGAAAGATATTATGAAAATATCTTGGACTAATCTATATATAGGCAATAATTCTAGAAATCGTGTTTACCTCTCCACGAGTTCTCTAATCTTCTAATTATTCCCCGAAATGTCTTACACATCTAATTCATTGCTTCACGAGTGAAAACTATGAATTATAAAAGTTTTCATCTAAGTTCCGTTTGTCGCCGTAATTATGTTCCAAAAACTATTTTCGTTGAATTTCTAGATAGCCTACCCTTTTATGAAACGTATCACATGGGTTATCTCTAATTCGTTCAAAATGATCTTTAACAAAATCAAACTATCAAAAAAGTACACTACACAGGTATAATTACTATTCACATATACCAGATAATTCAAATAACATTTGATCCACATAAATGTCATTTAATCATATCAAAGCCTCATGAAATTCCACATTCACGTGTCCTCGATTGACACTTCGCGTTGACTACCAGTCAACCTCATCTCAATTATTAATCAACATTAATAATTCACAAATTGAGTTATGCATTTAAAATGAATGTGCTTTTCCCAGGACGGGTGTAACTGTGTGTTTGACGTAACTTCTCATACAGAAGTCCATTTCTGTAATGGACTTTTTAATATGGACTTTTCAAAACGGTATGTGTTTGGTGAATGAGTGTTTTTTAAATAAAAAAATGCATCTAAATGTGCAAATACATTTGGTGGCAACATCTAAAAACTACAAACTTAAGCCTACTTACCACTATTACTCTTAACCTCACCAAACAATAGGGATTCGACTAGGCTATGTAATTCAGGTATGTAATTTGGATAAAGATGACATTAATCATAAAACAAGGGATAAAAGTGAAGTTGTGTTTGCAAAGCTCCTGACTTCTAGGGAAGTGTAAAAATCATAGTTTTGAGAAGTCAGGATTTTTTGACTTCTTCAAATGAGTATTCTATATATGCGCTTCTTGTCAAGAAGTCCATTCTCAAACCTCATCAAACGAATTTCACTTCTATAAATGGACTTCTTCTTCCAAAAGTTCATTCCCAAAGGTTTCCAAACACACTCTAAAGTAATGTCGAGCGTTGTCACAACAAATCACAATCCATAAAGAGATGGTCTAATTTGTAAGGACTCTATAGATGATGCATAATCAAATTTTAACTTCTTTTCACCAAATTAGCCAACTTTTTTACTTGTAAATGATTATTATTTAGTAGTATTTTATGAAGCATGGACACGGATACGCCAACAAGGACACCACACGACACCGATCAACACGACAAATCCTAAAAAATGATGACATGACACGACACGGCAAGGATACACAAATTTTAATTATTTTTTAGTTCAAGTTTAATTTCATTTCTTATTTTTTCAGAAATGTAATGCAATTATTATCTACAGGGTGTTCAATTCACATTTTTCGAATGTTATTGTTTGATATTAACAAAATGAAGAGAGGTTGATGATCAAAGATGAGAGACAAAGAGGGACAGATACGATCTAGACAAAAAGGGTAGTCAGGAAAATAGATGAGATAAGTGATGTAGTGCTTGACAAAATTAACTCTGTTTAGGTTTAAAAAAAAAAACCCCTAACAAAGACAGTACTTCAGTCAAAAATGAGTTCCCTTGTAACAACCCTAAAATTTCTAAGTGTGTAAATAATTATTTTAGTTATTATTTTCAGTTAGCAATATTATATAAGTGTGTCTAGGTAGGACACATGTTTAAAAATTTTAAGTTTGGAGGACATATAAGTTAAATCATTAGTGAGCCCGTTTAGTTTGAGTGTTATATTGCATTAATTTATATTTGTTAAAGAAAGTGATGAGTTGATATGTATTATTTTTATAGTGTTTGTAGACCTGCGAATGGCTCATATAGTGTATCTGGTATGAAAATTATGTACCGGGGCATGAGTATCCTTTGTGCTAGCCATTTTAGTGGATTTGGTTACATACTGGGCTCATATGGATCTCTTTTGTGAGCCCGTGAGCCCACTAGTAGAAAAACGGGATTCTTTGTGTAGTCAAGAGTTATTGGCTTTATAAACTTAGTTAGGAGAGTATGACATTCATATATCATTAACCCTAACCACCCAAAGAGAGAACAAGAGAGACATGAAAGAGAGCAGCCAAGATAGAGAGAAAAGAAGAGAGAAGACGCAACCCTAAAAAAAAGAGAGAGAGAGAGGGAGGGCTTGATCATTATCACCATCTTCATCTTCTTTGTTGGAAACTTGGAACACCAAACAGTGAGTCAATTTTGTTTCATTTATAATTTTATATAATATATATATATACAGTTTTGTTCTTATGAGGACTCCCTCAACTAATAAAATACACACCGGGTTAATATAAGCAAATACGTTTAAGTTGTTAAAAAAACTGACCCATATTTTATTGAAGCCCTCACGTCTTTTTCTCTCTCTTCTCCCTCTTTCTTCACGTTTCTCTAATCTCTCTGAATATCATATTCTGTCTCTGTCTTTCTATCTCTCTCTCTGTCTCTCTCTCTCTCTCTCTCGGTCTCTCATTCTTTCTTCTCTTTCTCTATTCAATCTTCATGTCATTGAACGTTTGTTGAAAAAGAAACCCAGCTGAGATCAAAATCAAAAAACTTCGTAAGGTACAATACTTCTTTGCCGTTTATAATCATTTTTTCCACGTTATCTTGAGTACCAGAATTTAATTGTTCAATTATTTATGGTTTTTAATTGTTCTTTTCCATTTAGTAATTGTTCTTGTTCAATTACTTACGGTTTTTAATTGATGATATATATTGTAAGCCAATCCCATAATTTAGAGGAATGTCGCTAATTATAAAGGTTTGTAGCTATTTTGCTAAGTGTGGTTTTGATATTTGCATGCATAATGTAAGTAGCAACCTAAGACTATGCATCCCTTGACTTTTGTTCTCTGAAGGTTCTTGTGCATTAGGTTTTTATAATATCAAATTATGGTGATGGTTTTGGTGCTGTTTTAAAGTTGATGTAGCCTACCAATGCTTGACCTTGGTGCTATTTTTAAACTTTTGACCCCTACAAAATTTTGAAAAACTTTGATATGTTCATGTAATTCTTAAACAACCATTCCAAATTTTTTTAAAACTTCAATATATATAGAGTAATAATGTGTTTCCCAAAAATTTTTTTGGTTGTATGTCTCTTGTGGGTAATAATCTTCTTTAATTAATGATAATGAAATGCTTATCTGTCATTAAAAAAATAATAATAATAATAATAAATGTAGCAACCAAATATTGCTAGCTAGTAGGGTTTTATCTGTGATTAACAGTTAAAAACATTTAATTTCTACTACGACAGGCCATGGATGCGATGGAGTACATAGAGCTTGGGTCAGAACCAAGGGGAACATAGGCCAGAGGATCAAACGGATGATCAATTGGAGGAACAACCAATGCTACGGAGTACATCATCTAGTCACAACACTCACATTCCAGAAGTAAGAGAATAAATTAAGCCAAAATTAAATCAGGAGTTTGATTCATTAAATGACACCCAAGCCTTCTATAATAACTATGCTAGGGAGATAAGGTTCAGTGTTCAAAACCATTCAAGCAAAAAAAGTGGGGGCGAAATCACCAGGAAAGAATTTATGTTTACAAATAAGGGAGAAGAGAAAAAAATAAACATTGCTGTTAAACGACGACGTGGGTAAGTCAGACAGGGATGTGAGGCGAAGATGTCAGTGGTGAGGTCAAAATTGGGGCAAGGCTTCGTCGTTAGCCAATTATTGAGATACACAACAACGTGTTTGCAACTCCTCAAAAAGTGCATTTTTTGAGGTCTCATCGTTCTATTTCAGATGCAAAGAGACAGTTAACATTACAGTATTCTGCAGCAAATGTGCCTACACACCAACAAATCGGTATCATGGAACTATAAGCAGGAGGCTTAGAAAAATATTAGGTGCACTGAATGAGATATTTGCAATGCTGAGCGAGATTTAAAGAAGAAGTACGATGGACAAGATGCCCAAATATTGTTGTTAGGGATATATACTAAAAGCCATGCTTTATGTAGTTGATTTATTATTCATTTAATAAAATCAGTTAATCCATTTTTTTTATGAGAATTTGTGTGGGCAATGTTTGTATTATATTATTTATTTAATATTATGCATGTGTGTCTCTCATTCTATATAGTAGGTGGTTTGGTGTATAGAGTTCGGCTTACACACGGAAGATCAGACTATCAGATATTATAGAATGTAAGATTTTGGTTTACAGTCTTAGATGGGATTGGACACACCATCGGTAGGACTGCAGCATGGTGTTGTAGTAGGTTTGTCTTGACTACAGAAAGCGGTATAGTTTCAACTCACTATGCTGGTACACTTTGTGTATTAAACGGGACTGACTTGGGGTAATTATCTTTATACTGACTTATAAGATAATTAATACCTCATGGCTATTATGAGTGCTTATGCTCTAAATCCTAAGTTAATTTGTAGACACGTACATTTGATATTTACACTTTGATCCCTAAAAGGGTGAGATCCTTAAATGGGTCAATATCTCATTAGATTGGGTGGCAATATTAATTGTGTGGTGGATATTAATTGATGATGGAATCCATGTATCAATTTTGGGATTGATGATATCCCCTTGAGAAAGCTTATAAGTTTTGATTATGTCAAACCCTGCAGGTGGATTTTGTATCCGACATATCAGATAAGTTAAGCAGAGGATCTCAAGGAATTTTAAGAAATTAATTAAATGTGATTGTCAGTAATTATACTTAATTAATGGATATCTGTAATCTTAACATGGGGAGATAATAAGCATTTAATAACATGGAGCTCGAAATATATTTTTGAGATAAGGGTAGGAGTGCAATTATAATTCTTTAGTGGTATGAATTATAATTTATGGAAATAGGAATCTGATTCAGTTCGAATTAGGGTTTCCTAATTCCATAAGGAAGCCTATTCCTTATTGACTTCTTATGGTCCCTATCATAGCCTATATATATGTTGCTTTGGCTCTCTCCTCAGTTAGCGTTTTTCTATATAGAGAATTATAACTGGCAATAGAAAAGAGAGCGTAAAAGAGGGAGAGCAGAAAACAGAAAGGATTTCGAAAGAGCCCACACTTAGTTCGATATTCTGGCAGCAAAGGAATACGGTAGAAGATCGTGAGCTGTTATCAAGCCCGTGTTCTCGATTCGTCTACTACAGCAATCCGTTTTAGCAGTTTAAGGTAACCCTAGTTCCGCCATTGTAGGGTTATTGTAGTTTTCACGTTTTTTTTTTATTTTTTTGCGATACCAACTTATACGCGCTGTCAATGGATTCTGGGAACACAGTTTCCTAACAATTGTATGAGTACCTACAATCAAAACAAGAGAAGGATCCAACATTTACTTTCAAAGTAGATGATTCAAGGTGAAAAGTGCATATTTATAGTGTATTACATGGTCCTTTATGCATACTTTTATTCCCAAAGCCCCTACATTTAGGTGCATTCTAATAACAATGTTATTTTTATTGTGTTAATGCTAAAACATATGTTTATGAGTTATTTTATAGGTATTAGAATGTAAATCAATGAAGTGAAGCTAAAGAAAGGTGATTCTGGTGAGAGAACAACGGAAGTAGCTGGAAAAATGCCAATTTTGACAATGAAGACTTCCGATTTGGAAGATTGTCCTAGAAATACAAAATGTATATCTTTGAGTTACGGTCGCGTGGCCGTAAACGAGAGGTCAATCCGAGGTCCGAGTGAAAAGTTATGGTCATTCTCCCATCGGTGCACAGAGCTGTCAAAATCAGAGGAGTTCAAGCCCTTGAGCAGAGTTCAAGCCCTTGAGCAGAGTTCAATCGATTGAGAGTTTGATCGATTGAACTAAGCTCGATCGATCGAACTTTATTTTCATCCAAAAGTTGCGTAAACTCTGTAGGAACCCTATATATAAGTCGTTTTGATGCCAGACGAAGGGAGGACACTCCAGAACACAGAAAACAGCTGTTTAGGGTAGTTTTAGGGTTAGATTAGGAGTAGATTAGGTTAGATTCTTGTTTTTCTTCCTCTTTTCCATTGATTTATTGAAGATTATTGAAGATTAAAGTTTAGTTCAAGATTATTACAAGTTTATTTCAGATGATTTCCAGGTTTTTCTGTTCCTTTATCATATTTGATTGTTTATTGTTATAGTTGTTATGATTGTTTTGTTTTACTATTTCTCCACTAGTTTTATCATGTTTCCATAGTTTAGACGTTGGAAATATGTGATGAAATATTGATTCTTAGCCTCTTCCATGCAATCTTTAGAAACCTTGGGCTCGATCGATCGAAGGTATTTCGATCGATCGAACCAGGTCCATAGTCAAGCGATCGAAGGCATTTCGATCGATTGAAGGATGATGTTGTTCGATCGATCGAGAGCGCTTCGATCGATCGAACATGTTAATTTCTGAGATGATTCTTTTAAGTATTCCATGACTTTCTGTTTTAGAAATATGTCATCAAATTATCCCAATAAGCTCAGTTTGTCACAACAGTTTTTAGAACTTAAAGCCTTAAGACTATTTTCTTCAATGACTTTTGAAAACCACTTTGAATGCTAACACCATTTAGAGTGCAAGTAATAACCATTGTTTTAAACCATCTTCTAAGTATTTTAAATCAACTGTGATGATGTAGTCCCTGTCATGAAAGGGCTATTGATTTTTTATCTTTAAAAAAATACGGAATGCTGCAAAGGAATGAACTCCATCGAACGTTAATGAGTATGCATGGTAGATGGTTAGGATCAATATGGATTCACGTATTTCTAACACCTTTAGTTTATTTATTTAATTAGTTATGTTTCTATATGCTTAGTTTATTATTTAGTTTAATTTAATTAATTAGGATTTGTTAGTAAACCTCCACCTGTATATTGATATTTTCTTTTCTTTAGGTTATAATTTAGTATATATTCTTCCGATTCCTTTCCTGTGGGATCGACCTGGACTTTCAGTACTATATTACTTGCATGATCACCTACACTTGGGTGTTGCACAAAAGCGCACAACTTTTTAGTCGTGCCAGTAGAGGTAGATGATGATAGAAGGATTATTCATTGTTTTTGGGCTGATGCGACTTCTAGAAAGGCATACAAGTGTTTCGGAGATGTGGTTGTGTTTGACACAACGTACAACACAAATCGTTACGGTTTGATATTTGCACCTTTTGTCGAGGTTAATAACCATACTCAAACAACTCTTTTTGGGTGTGCTTTCTTGAGTGATGAGACATGTGAGTCTTTTGTTTGGCTTCCTAATCAATGGTTGGAGGCTATGCCAGGACCTTATCCAGGAATGATCATCACTGACCAAGATCCTGCAATGTCTAAAGCTATTGCTAAAGTCCTGCCAAATACTATTCATAGATATTGCATATGGCATATCTTGAATAAGTTTTCTAGTAAAGATAAGTGCAATAAACTACAAAGTTCATTGGCAGGAGTTTAAAATTTGTATATGGGATTCAGAGACACCAGAGGAGTTTGAAACGAAATGGGCATGTTTGATTGAAAAAAGTAACTTATTCGGTAATGAGTGGTTACAAGTGCAATATGCTAATCGTTCAAGGTCGGTTCCTGCATTTGTAAATGACACATTCTCTGCACATATGTCAAGTAGTCAAAGAGCTGAAAGCTGTCACTCATTTTTCAAGAGGTACGTGAAGAAGAATAACTCACTATATGATTTCGTGACACGTTTCAATAGGGCATTGAAGCGCTTACGGTATAATGAGCTCTCTCTTGATCATAGTGATATCAATGAAACCCCTGTTTTTAAAAACACCCACTGTGATGGAGAAGCAAATGAGTGAGATTTATACACATACTATTTTTTATAAATTTCAAGACGAGTTATGGCAAACTATGTCTTATCTGACTGATGTTGATTCTGAAGATGGGCATTGGTGTGTATATAATATTCAGCAGACAAATGGGAGTAAGAGGGTTTGAAAAGTTATGGAGGAAAATTCATTAGGATATGTGAGTTGTTCTTGTAAAAAACTCAAATCCGAAGGAATTCCATGTCGGCACATATTGACATATATGAATAGAAAGCAAATTGATAAGCTACCTGATAAATACATCTCATGACGATGGACGAAGGCTGCAAAGTTTGTTCTTGTGGTAGATGATTTTGGTATAGGATCGATAAATGCATGTGACACTTCATTGGTGGTAAGATATAATAGCTTATATAGCCTTGCTTCAAGCGTAATTGATGATGCTGCACTGACTAAAGAGACAACTGAAGTACTAAGAGAAAATTTTGTATATATTTATGGAAAGATCAAGTTGATGTTGATTGATAAGGTAGTAGTAGTTTCTACCCCCACCCCTACCGCTTTAGGTCGAATGTTCAATGAGCCACTTAAAGTTCGATCGAAGGGGTGTGGGAAAAGATTAAAAGGAGGAAAAGATAAAAGAAAAGGAAAGGCTACTAGGCGTTGCAATAGTTGTGGGCTGGTAGGTCAATCTCACGACGAAAGGAATTGTCTAATGCTTAATAACATGTAAAGAACATATATTATTGAGTATCAAACACAATAGTTTATGTAGGTTTTAATTTATAGCAAAATGTAACACTAAGGAGAATAGCTTAATTTTATTTTCAATCCTCGCAGATCTTCCCATGGTTCTGAAATGGGAGATGATGATGATGATGATGATGATGATGATAATGATGACGACAAGGAGGAGGAGTGATCTTCCTAAATTCAGTAGTGGTTTGCAGAATCACAGAATATAGAGAGTAGATTAGTCTTTTTCCTCCCATAATAAAAAAGAAATGTAACCTAAAGCTTAAATGTTTCATGTAGTGAATTTTGCACCTTATCTTTTGGGGGGTATTCTTCTCATTTTATTTTTTAATTTATCCAATTTTCCCTTAAGACTTTTTTTTTTTATTATAGCAGTGATATACAATGATTGATTGTTATGCTTGGTATTGATCTTGTAGTTGAATGGACCTTTGAATGCCAATATTAAATGGTTGGTAAATGTGTTCTAACTACCCACCCTTTGTATGATTATTGGATCCTCCCTTAGTTATTTATTGTGCTAGCATCTATTTCATTCTTCATTTACATTTCTAATCAATCCAGAAAAAATGGTTCTATTTGAGAATGGGCAAACCAAATTGATCGCTTTGCAAAATGCGTTTGAAAATTTGCATCCTCTCTACTGTTATAGTCTTATACAATATGTTATGTAAGGATTGTTGCCATGATCATGAATGCCTAAGCTAACATGGTTTAGAGAGAGAGAGAGAGCTAAGGTTGGAAATGGATGATGTTGCAATTCACAGATGATTAGTTGATTTTATTTGAGGAAAAATTAGTGTATATGGCAAAAACCCAACTCAAAGCTTTTAATTTCAGAAGTTTTCAAATTGAAGAAATGAAATTTGCATTCACACAGATGACAAACTGATGGAACTTGAAAAAATAAATTGAGTATATAGCAAAAAAATCCAATCAATGAGGAGAATGCTGAAAATTTTGGGTGTACTGGTTTTTGGCTCTGTGCCTTTTTCTTAATAAACATCTGTTGAGATAGAAGATCAGTTGGTCCACTTTTTTCACCTTCATAGTTCCTAACTACCACTTTGAGACAGAGATTGAAGATCAATTGGTCCACTTTTTTCACCTTCATAGTTCCACTGATGATATGGTCTATTTTTGGCTGCTAGTTTGGTTGCGGCTATGGTCTGTTTTTGGCTGCTAGTTTGGATGCGGCTATGGTCTGTATGGCTTTATTATGGTGGCTGCTTTTGGCTCCTGTGGAATGGCTTTGATGATTTCATATTTGGTTGATTTTATTGATCTCTGCTCTTAAGAGATTGCTATGATGATCATATTGAAATTCTATTTGTTGAGCAGAAAAAAAATAAAAAATAAAAATGAAATAAAAAAATTTAATGTCTTCAAATTGAAGAATAATTACTCCATTGCTTAATAGTTATAAAACCCCCACCTAAATATCCTCACATGACATTTAACAAACACCTTGTGAGCAACCCCCCATGACCTGGTGGTCTTCACCCTCCAAATAACACCAAAGCTAGAAAGTAATGAAAATCAGTAGTTACAAATGCTCAAACTACACAGACCATTTATGGTTATGCTTTTGACTTACAGTTCCATAACTACACATATATACATGCCTATATACAGAGAGAGAGAGAGAGAGAGAGAGAGAGAGAGAGAGAGAGTTTATGCGGGTGTTTTCTCATTTGTAAGTCACATAGTTTATGTGGCCATTACAGCTTGGTATACAGAGAAGTCATATTCAATTCGCTTTCTATTCATATTCAATTCGTTTTCTTCGCAACTACTGTAAGTCAAAAGCATAACCCAGAACAGTCCAAGACTTACAGTTCCATAACTACACATATCTACATGCCTATACACACACACACACATACACACACACACACACAGAGAATATGATATTCAGAGAGATTAGAGAAATGTGAAGAGAAAGGGAGAAGAGAGAGAAAGAGACGTGAGGGCTTCAGTAAAATATGGGTCGATTTTTTTAACAACTTAAAAGACCCGTATTTGCTTATATTAACCCGATGTGTATTTTATAAGTTGAGGGAGTCCTCATAAGAACAAAACTGTATATATATACGAATATATATACACAAATCTTTGTTCATGACTTTGTTTAAAGGTTGATTGATTATAATTCTCGTAAAGGATATTTATAATTTTAAATATAGTGAATAAATAGGTGTTTGTTCATAGTTATTATGGTGTGTTGAGTCACATTGTGATAACATGTGTCAGTTATGTGTCCGTTGCCATGATTGTTGCTTGTTTTGAAATCGTTTGAGTATAGGGTTGGATTAATAATTGTAAGTTTTACTCTTGTAATGAAAATAAATGTGATTTGATGTACAAAATTATGGTTAGTTGTTTTTCCAGAATAGAAAGCTAAATGCTTGATTGATAAAACTCACTGGGGAATTTGATTTTGTCACGCCCTGGAGTAGAGAATATTAGAGAGAAATAAAATTTTCCTTTCTGGATCCGTGAGTCATGACTAGTTACATAAGACTAACCTGTCCTTACAAGCATTCTAACATGCTTATAACATAAGAAGGAATTGTAAAACATCTAATGGTATTCATGGGGGAACTTTAAGTGTTTCGCTACTGGGCTATTACAATAGTTTCAAATGAAAATAACAAAGTATAAGTTTGGGCGATTGACACCACTTAAGTTATAACATCAGACAAAAGATAATTCTAAAGCGTAAAGGAAATCCTAATATGATAATATATTAGATTCTTCTTTTTAGCTGGCATATCCATGCCATTCATCAGCATACTCTTCTGAATAGTGTCCCTCAGGGTAACCTTCCTGATAGTCCCCCTCTTGAGGATCGAGATACTCTTCTTCATAGTTACCTGGATGGGCTTCTTCATTATAACCTAGACATAATATGTCCAAGGTAGTAGAGCCGTTAGCTTTTGAGGCTAAGTGAGTTGATCTAACCAATTACTCCTAATATAAGCAATAATATACAAGTATAACAATTATCTCGAACTAAACATTTGATAAGTATGTAATATGACAGTATGAGTGAGATAGTGACAACATAATGCAGTATCGATATATTCGATTTTACCCAACTACCATCACTGACTCATGTGACTTGTTACATTACTAGTACAATTCCGTTAGCTTAGAGTGGAATGATTACGTTGCTATTATCGCTAGCAGGGCACTATGACAGTTTTGGTTAAAAGGATTGTAATCACTTTACTCTTAGGTTTTCGTGACCTTGCCTGAAGAATAGAATAGTTATAGCACTATCTTCGCCTAACAGGGCCGATAGCATTATAATTGGCAACTATTGTATCCAATACCTAGATAAATATTTTGCTATCGTCGCCTAA
Source organism: Hydrangea macrophylla (assembly GCA_033977485.1). Lineage (NCBI taxonomy): Eukaryota > Viridiplantae > Streptophyta > Magnoliopsida > Cornales > Hydrangeaceae > Hydrangea > Hydrangea macrophylla. The sequence continues at coordinate 95,431,689 of CM066991.1, read as the reverse complement.
TAGGGCCCAATAGCTTTTATCGTTGTTCCTACTTATTTGACTGTACTACTCGGACCTTTACGGTCCACTCAAATATGCGTGACAAATTGGGTTAGTCTCCTCGACTAACCATGCAAACGTCAACTTTGACATCACGACTCGACTACGTTCATATGAGTGTTCATGCGAGTGTATAATGTATAACATAGCAAGCATGAATCATAATAACAATAATTAATTAAGCATGGAGTGTAGTCATCAAGACTTGCGCTTTCATATAAACAGTTCATCTTAACTTACGCACATATGATACTCATCAAATATGTCCACATAGGACACACGGGATATTCATATAATACACATGGAGTATTTCTATAATATACCAAGTGAGTTAGAATGACTCACCTCGATGCGAGTTCGTGAAAACAGGTGTAGCTTCGGTCCCTACAATTCATATTAATACATAGAATGACGATTAACATGCATACTAGTAATAGGGGCATAATGGTAATTGTGTCGTATGTGTTCCGAAACCTCAACATGATGGTCCTGACATCATTCTAAGTCTAACACGATTGACTAGACTCAAATCAGAGTCCGTCATATAAAAGTGTGGATTTCCTATACCAGTGTAGGCCATACCAGTAAACTATATTTTTTCCTGAGACAGAAAGTTACTAAACTTGATAAAATAGATCTACACATTATTCTAGGAATTTAGAAACTGGCCGCGTATTTTTTTTTTAGCTACGGTTTATTTAGTACGACTTATTGAAGTCTTATTTATATAGTAATATATTTAGGAGTCCTATAATTAGAAAATATATTTTAGAAATACATTTGGTCCTTAGAAATGTTTTATTAAATATTAGACCTTAAAATAAGCTAGTGGCATTTTTCTCATAATTTTCAGAGCTCGTTTGGTATTTAAAATAATTAAAAGGCGACCAAACAGGTCCTTATAATTAATTAAAAAATACTAAGGTTTAAGTTTTATAAATAATATATAAAACCAGGGCACTAGGCCTTGGGGTAATTAACATAATTTTCTATATTTTAAAAGTGGACATTAGGTATTTTTTACCTATTTATTTTAATTTAAAACCAATTCTTATTATTTATTTTGACTAAATAAATAATAAGTACAATATATAATTAGTGCTTTATAATGCTGGGATATAAGAATAATATTTCAGAATATTTAAAACTTAAATCTTGATATTTAAAATAATTTTTTAAATAAATTAAAACTATTAAACAATAACCTATATTTATTTATTGAAATAAAACTAATGATTATTGTTTATTTAAAACAAGTAAATAATCAATATAATATGCATTAAATTATAATTTTAGAATGTTAAGAATATTAATTCATAACATTACGGAATTTAAAATAACATTAAAACTATATTTACATATTTTAAAACAATTATAGGCATATAAAATCCATTTATAAATAAAAATTAATTAACAATTAAAACTAAATAATTAATCAAAGGTTCGCAGGTCAACCCGAAGCAACCCAAGCCAAATGAGCAGCTTGTTTATCCACTTAGAGGAATCCAGATTAATTAATTCGCGAGTCAAACTGACCCGACCCGAATGCAATGGACTAAGCCCGACCCAACCAGATCCAATAGGATCCGACGTCAAACGACGTCGTTCCAATAAGTGGCTCCACGGGTCATTTAAACAACCCGACCTGCTAACAACTTAACCCGCTTGCACACACATTCTAAACCACCACAATCATTACCCGACCCGACCTAAATTAAATATGATATAACCCTAATCCAAAATGGGTCAGTTCTTCTCCGGTGAGCTGACCTGTTGTCGCCAACATCCCACAATTTGGCTGAAAAACTTCAAATGACTATATCTTCCTCCTCTCTCCATAGAATTTACTCTAACCAATGACAAAATGACCATTTTGGCCTCCTCTACAACATAGTATAAGTTGGGGTTCTAGTTATCTCATTTAAGGTCCTTATGAGCTCATTATTCTTTTCGGATTTTTGAGGAATAATGGCCTGCATGACCATATGAACTTCGTCCATATCAAAACCTGTTCAAGAGGGATACTAAGGGGGTCACAATGGTTTAGCTTAGGGTTGTTTGGTGAGAGTTGAAAAATCAAGCTCTCAAGCTTGAGCTTCCATGGTGGCGGGAGCTCAACCAAAGCCTTAGGCTCTGTTTGGCTTTATGCATGCAATCCTAGTGTAACAACCTGCATTTTCATTTAATTATTTAAATTTGCATTTCATATTTAAGGTGTGTTGTTAATTCTTTTTAAATTTCACTTTTCGTGTTCTGAATTTTTATTTCTTGTTTTATTTCTTGTTTTATTTCTTGTTTTATTTCTTATCAAAATTCTTTTGGGGTCAAATTGTAATTTTACAAATTTTAGTAATACTTGTGTTGGATTTCAAATCAGTATTTCAAAACGGTGGAAATATTTTTTTTTAAACTCAAACAGTATTTTTATAAAATCAGAAAATCATTTCTTACGTTAAAAGCAATTTTTTGTATTTTTGTGGGGATCACCACGTCGCGAAAATATCAGTTTATGTTCAAAACTGTCCACGCTGCGATGACCTCCCACCATATGGGATACCCCACCAATCATGAAGTGACACTTGCTTTTCCATTTATGGCAACTAATGATTGCCTATGCCTTGTTTGGTTAAATCTTTTTAGAGTGTGTTGAGTTATGCTTAGAAGTTAGCTTTACCCAAACACCTCTTGACCCCTATACACCTATATGTGACCCTTAGAACATCTGTGAAGTTGTATCACAGTGTGCGTACGTATGTATAACTCCTAATTAAGCTGCGTTTTTCCTTCAATTAGTAATTGTTAATCAACTTAGTTGTTGAGTAAAGATTACAACTCACAACTTGGAGACCAAGAATGTGAGTTCTATATAAACTCATACACATTACATTTTCTGCCCACACATATTCCAGAGAGAAAAGAAAGAGTTTGAGAGTTCCTTATTACTGAAATTTAGAGAGAGAAACTCAAGACTTCCATAGCCAAACATCAATTGGATTTCTTAAATTGGTTGTCTTTCTCAACAATCTTTACACTCTTAATCTCAGTGAGTATTATTAACTCACTTCTAATGTAATTCATGCTTTGATTTCTGTTTATATGGCTTAATTTAGAAATCTCCATTGATGTTCTTACATAGGAAATCCATAGCTTGAAAATCATGAATTTTCTAAACTCAACCAAAATCCGTTTTTAGAATGAAATATGAAAGATTATAGTATGTAGAGTATATGGTTGTAAAATTAGAACTTAATTCGTCCGTATGGCGACGTATGATTTAAACGAAATTTTCGTCGTCTCTCGGATTTTCGTAAAATCCAAGAGTTATGGATAGTTTGGTGTTAAATTGATTATAGATTCACGTTTCTTGCGAAAAACCGAAGAGATCTATATATAATAAGGCATCGTAGTAATCGAATTGCAAAATGAGTCAAAAAGACCCCTGAAAACTGAAACAGGGAAAGTTCAGCGAAGAAGACGAAGACACTGCCTGAACTCGCGCATGCGATCGCGCGAGCGACCTGCGCGAGCAAGGTGGCTGGTTTTAGGCAGAAAGAAAAGATTTTAAAAGAAAAACGAATAATGGACACATCGCGCAAGTGGCCCTTCACGCGAGCGAGGTGGCTGGTTTCAGGCAGAAAGAAAAAATTTTAAAAGAAAAACGAAAAATGGGCACATCGCGCGAGTGGCCCGCACTAGCGACCCGTCGCGCGAGCAGTCCGCACGAGCGAGGTGGCTGGTTTCAGGCAGACAGAAAAGGTTTTAAAAGAAAAAGGAAAATTAGGCAAATCGCGCGAGTGGCCCGCGCATGCGACTTCTGACAGTTTCTAGTTTTTACTTGTCTTGTGTTAAGGAACTGTTTGGGTGATGTTTTATGAACTTTTAAAGCTCTGTTTGGGAAATTTACTAAAACAGAATCCTATTTGGTTATGTTTGGACGATTAAAACGATGTATTATGACTTATCAATCCCCGTACGCACGCTATTTCTATATTTCAGTGATTTATTTACTTGATGTTTAAAGTTTAATGACATACATATAGAGTCAGTTGTACATGCATGGTGAGTGTGAATGTTGGTCAGTGTGGAAAAGAGTAATGGTCAGTATGGTGTAGAGTGTGTGGTTGAGATTGTGTTGTGGACACTCCCTGGTAAGTGAGTACCAAAGTGTGTTGTGATTGAGATTGCGGCCAGAGTGTCTTTGAAATGCGACAGTGGCAAAACTGGACATTCTCTGACGCCCATGGAAACGTTAAAGTGTGTGTAGCCGAACTTGGACATTCCCTGGCACTCATGGTAGTGTTAAAGTGTGGCCTACGGACACCCCCTGGTACCCGAGTCTGGATATTGTGTGATGTATTTGCGAGGCAAATTAGGTACTAAAGTGTGAGGCATTAGACATTCCCTGGCACCCCGTGCTAAAGTGTAAGGCAAACTGGACATTCCCTGGCACCTCTGTGCTAAAGTGTGGCTATCGGAGTATTTCAAAGATACTAATGTGAGAGAGTTGGTTGTTGTGTTTGTCGAGAGAAAAGAGTCGGTAAGATGAGATGGTGCATTGTTTTCATACACAGTCTCATATATGTAAATTATAGCTTTCCAATGATATCTTGGTTGTTTTCTAAAATGAATTCTTTACTTTAATGTAAACTTGTTGAATTAAATGGGAATTTAAAAATGGTAAATGAGTATGTGTTACATTCAAAGTTATGTTTTTAATACTCACCATCTTCTTGAAGTTGACGGCGTTGATGCGCCCTGGACATTCGTGTTCAGGCTTTTCAGGTTTTGATCAAGCGAAACATTATGACTATACAAACTGAGAACAACTATCTGATGAAGAGAATTTACTTTTATATGCTTTAATTAATGAACTGGTTTGTAATAAGGATGATTGTAATAGACGATAGATATTGTTTTGTTTTAAGGCGGCTTGTGCCTTAGTAGACCCCGTATTGTAATATGTAATAAGTTAGAAAATTTTATAAGCTTTGATTGCTCTACTCTGATTAATGTTTATTGCTATTCGACGTTTGGGACGGAATCGTTCCTGCAAACTGTCGTGACCTACGGGTCCATAAAGGAAATTAAACGCTTTCCATATTTATGCTACGTCGGGGCGTGACACCTAGGGTCTTCTAAGTGACATGCAAGGGCTCATGAATGAAAATGGGGGTTGGGTTTACCTCTGGGAGTCTTAGTCTTCTTCCTTCTTCTCCGATCAGTCTCTATCTCTCTTTCTCTCCCTCTCCTCTGCGTCTACTCTTCTTTTCCAATCTCCTCGGTGTGTGTGTGTGCAGAGTGAGGGTGAGGCAGAGAGTGAGGAGATGGAGCAGTGAGGGTGGGTGGTGAGTGTCTTGCTTTCTCTCTCTCTCTCTCTCTCAAGGTCCTATATATATACACAATCACATACATACATATACACATATATCAACAGATTGTTTATCTGCTTGGGATCTTGGTGAGGGACTGATTATGGGGAATGATTTGAGAGGGAGGTGGGGAGTGTGCCGGCGGTTGAGGTTGAGGGTGAGGGTAAGGGTGAGGGTAAGGGTGGAGGTCCAGCGGGTACATGGAGGTTTTGGGTGATAATCCGGTGGGTTAAGGGAGTGTTTGGGAAGGGTTTTTTTACCCAATAGGTTTAAAGTGGTGAGGTAGTATACTAGTTATCCTAAGTTGTACTAGCTTCCTAAATTGGTATGATCTTTTTCTTGTTTGAACTACGTGCCGTACAGTCTTAGTTTTGTATAAATTTTACAGGTCTATGTGACAAGTCAGTCCAGGTCAATAACTTACAATCTAAGTTATTAATTTATAATACATGTTATTTATATAGGACAAAGGAAAATCAAAATATGGGAGCTTATTTTATTAACTTGAAAATTTTTACGGGTATTACAGATTTTCTTGAAAACGAAGAAATAATACACCATATTTAAAGCAAAATTGTTATTGAATTAGAAATAGTGATTTTGGAAATTTTGTCCGCGTTGGCCCATGTAAAATGCGATTATGGACAACTTTCGTGTAGGTTTTCCCAATTCTGCACCGTTTGAGCAAAAATTTACGATTACAGTAGCAGTGAACAAATGTCTCATTGAATATTTTACGATATAGAGAATATGATTTTTGTCATGCACTTCATGTATGCTAATATTGAACGTTTAGTTGAGGTAACTATACCTGAAATAATTGTATGTATATTTTGAAAATTTTGATAAAAGGTAAACTAGATACGTTGAATAGTATATTGGTGATCTTGTAATTCAATCAGAGAATATTGTGGAATGATTGTTTGAAGGTAAATTAATAAAATCATATATTATGAGAAATTGGAATGCATCTAAAAGATAGAGATGTGATTGGACTATGATGAGACAGAACTATGTGATAAAAGTGAATTTTACAAAAATGGGAATAGTATGAATGATAAATGATAATGGCAATATAATTCCTTTAGTGTTCACCACTACTCCTTATGATTTTGAGTGGCAACTTCGTGGATTACCCGTCCTGGTGTGATTAAAAGGCGACTACGTGGATGACCCGTCTCTTTATTATTTTTAGCCTTACGCTCGGCTTGTTGGTCTATTTCATGTGTATCTAGATATTATTTTATTGACTTCAAGAACGTAAGAACTAGCCTTTTAGTGTATACTCAAATCCCATTGATACCCATGAGAGCTGGGACTGAAATAGGAGTTAGTATTACGTTAGGAGACACATGGGATATGTGTAGGTTGAACCATGGATGAGTGGCCAAGGTAGTGAACCTAGGGAACACAAAGATAAATTTAAGGTTAATAAATAATGAAAATCAAAATTTCATATGGCTGATAAGCATGGAATAATGAACGCGACGTTTAAGTTAGAATGTGGAGGATTTGTATACGAAATTGTTCGCTTGGTTTGTGATCATTCGATTTGCAGGATGGTGGACCCACTAACTTTTATGTAGGACTGACTCACCATAAATATTCTATGGGTAAGTGTTCAGTTGGTAGTATTCGTGTTTGGAACTATTGCCACAACATTGAAGAAAACTACCCATCTGTCTTGAAATATGTGTAGAACTACTGTTCTGACCTAACAGAGATTCTGTTTGATGGTGTTGCTTATTTTTTGTGTGATGATAATCCATAATGTGTTGTGGTTATATTTTCTTAGGGACTATTTTTGGGAGTCTATGGGACATCGTTGTTCCCTAAGACTCGTTTTATATTTTTGGTTGACTTATACTAGTATTTTATATGCTGACCCGCCGGGTGCGTAATGCATTCGGGGCATTTCTATATGTAACGTAGTTAAATGTATGTGCAAGTTTAGTAATTAGAGATTTCCTATGGAGCTTCTGCATGGGTGAAGAGATTGTCGCTGTGTTGTTTATTATTATAGTTGTACTTTATTTTATTTCTAGCAGTGTGGACCATGTATGTATAATTATAATAAGTAATGTATATTGGATATTGGGAACATTGTATTTGCTCTGACCAATGGATATATAGATTTTATTTTCTCTCTCCTGAACTCTATAAAGAAGGGATACCCGAACTAAGTTTTGGGCCTAGAAGGATTAAGCCCGCTTGATTGATCCCATTTCAAATCTCATGTCAACAACCACGAGTGTGGTTTACTACCCTTCATTAGCCTTTATCCGATCCGACCGATTCGGATTACTCGCATTTGGATTCCGTGAGACTTTTTATCCAACCCGAGGCAACAATCGATGCCCATGATCCATATCCGAGACTACACGAGTGAGTAATCCATGTTTTATCCCACAAGGCTAAATCCGAAAAGATCCTTACCAATAGAGTCACCACTTGGTTTGATAAAGGAAACCAAGAAAACTAAATCTATCAAGTCCAATGGATAGAGAGCACCGCCTCGTCGTCACCAAAGAACTTGGTTCGGGGGTTAAGGTACGAGATAAGAAGGAGCTAGATTGTGCTAAAACGCTCCCTCTCGCCCCATCCGAAGACAAGCCTCTACTTAGCTTTCAAGATGTTTGACTAGACATTATGTGGACCGTTTCATTTATTTCTAATGCAATCCTAATTCAAGTTATAAACAACTAATTTAAAGAAAATCGCGCAAGAAACTAAGCAATTACATGCAATGCACGTGCTAAAATAGTAAGTCGGGGACTAAACGTATTACTACGCTCCCCTATGCATGTGAAAGCAAATAAAATTAAATTAAACGTGAAAATACACTCAAAATCCTAAACAAACATGATATCTATGCACAAGTAATTATGCAAGGAATATAAAATCTGTATTTCATTCACCAATTCATGCTCCTAGGTGATCCTAAGAAAGCACTAAATAAAATGGAGTGTAGGAACTTGCCCAGGATAGCATAACATTCCCAATTATCCCTATTGACCATGGTTAGGACAATAATCGTATAATATATATATATATATATAGGATAATTCAAGAATATCCTACTATTCTAGGCATGGATGACATATATGTGTGTCCAAACATGACTACTATGTGTAGTATGGTGCATGTGTAAGCCTAATTAAGTGTTATCTCTAGTATGGATAACCTACTATTCTATGTGAGGATAGTGTTCAAGTGCATGCATGTGCATGGATACATGGATAATAACTACTATATATGCATGGATAAAACACGGATAGCCTACTATCCCAAGTTATATGAACTACAACATTATTCTTACGAGAATGCCCTAAATCTAGACTCGTAGATCCGATTAAGGATTTGTTATCTCCGGAGTCGGAAATCCACGGATTGGATGCCAGCCCCATAGCTCCAGCTACCACAACATTTAGGGGTAGCTCTGCCTGGGATTACTCTACTTTAATGGATACTACAATCAAGGAAATAAAACTATCGATCCTAGAACTTTAAAGACTAACAGAAAATAAAAGCAGAAATAAAAAAGAAGAAGAACTTACCCCAAGAACTCCCCTCAAACTGCTCCTCCGACAGGGCTTCGCTGGCACCGCGGATTCCAAGACTCAATCCTAACTCTAAAAAACTTATACTTTTCCTAAGGACTTTCTAGGAGTGCTTCGGAATCCTCCTTCGGAATCCTCCAGAGGGGTTTCCTTGCACTCTCTAGTCCTCGGGATTTTTATGTGTGTTGGATGGGTAGGGGAGGACCCCCTTTTATATTTGGAGATTTGGGTGAAAAAATTCATAGCCAAGCGATGTGGGACAGAAAAAAATACAAATTTTCACGTTTTTGGGCGTTTTCACGCAGATTGGGGACAAATCAAGGGTCCAGATCGCATCTAAAATACCTGAGAGCCATAGTGGCACTCAAGAGTGCTACGCGGCACTCACCTGAGAGCCACCATGGCTCTCCGCTCAGAAGTTGTATTTTTACTCCAGACTTCCCAGACTTCGTTCTCTCACCTCGGTTATCAAAAATTGGCTTGTGATATACCATTGGAAAGGTATGGAAGTCTAGTTTAAGATGTTTTTGGTTTCATTCAAAAATAGTTTGTAAATTTTGAGTGATGGTCAAAAGAGTAAGGCTGACTCCAAGAAGGAGCAAACCTGTGAGGTGCAAAAAGGGGGAGAAAATTCTCCTAAGTGTTTTTTGGCCAATGTGAAGGCTTGGGTCGCTAATTTAGCATATTTTAGGACTATTTTGTAAAGGGAGCTCTCAGGATCCCATCCCGAGGTTCAGATTTTTCTTCATAAAAGGCAATTTTTCGTCATTTTATGTGAAAAAAACTCCCCTAAATTGGGTTTTCGTCTCTAAATTGAGTTTCTAACGTACCTAAGTCTTTCTAAAGGTTATTCTAATGCATCTTGGAGACCACAATACTTCATGGAATTCTGCTTTATAACTGACAAATTCTAATTCCAGTTATCGGGTTGTTCTTGAGGCAGGGTCCCTTCAGTCGAACAGACGAACCAAAATAGGGTATCTACATGTATTTTATTTAATGAATATGGTATTTCTTTTGTAAATCGAAGTGATATAATATTTATAATAGAATTTTATTTATTTTGCAATGAAATGGATGTTTGGGAATACAATTTAATAATAAAGAGTTTTTCTTTAAAAACAATATCACATGTCCTTATTTAAGGAGTATTAAATACTGTTTTCAATAAATTATCTGTTATTCTGTGTGAGGGTGTCAGTCTCGCAGTTGAATATTAGTTTGGATATATGCTCTGAATTGAATATTTGGTTGTCCAAAACCGGGGTGTGACATTCCCTCCGTGCCCCTTGATTAAAGTGTCCCACCGTGTCAGTGATATGTCCACCTCTAAAAATTGCATAGCAAAACAAGACATGTATTTGCTATATCCGATACGTGTCAGATGTGTGTCGAGCAAGTGTGTCCAATACATATCGGACACGAGTATATAGTCATTTTTTAAGTGTCAATGCTTCTTAGGTAATATTCAATCGCTAAAAAAAAAATACACGGAAAATAGTTAACTTTTTAAAATTTGTAAACGAATAGAGACCTTTCATTTTTTGATTGATTTATCTTAAATGCTCATACCAAGTGAAAAGATACTTTCCTATCAATTTCGCTTGGGTAATTTTTGGGATACAATTTTCATATAACTTTCACACAATCTTTCAAAAGATGTGTCTATCTCTCTCTTGTGTCATTGTGGGGTCCAGTGACATCATAGGAGAGTAATAGACACATCTTTAAAAAAAATTTATATATAAAAATTATATAAAAATTGTGTCTCAAAAATTACTCATTTCATTTTAGTAGAAGACTCTCGTAGCACAATAATATAATGTGAACCGAAAAGGTCAATTTAAATCCCAATCAACAATAGTATTTAAAAATATATATTTTCAATTGACTTGGAGAAATTCAGTAAGTGTTGGGAATTTTAAAACGTGAAATCAAATTTCTGCAATAAACAAGCAGTAAATTATCAATAGTAATTAACAAATACATTAACGAAAATACAAATTTTTACGTAGTTTAGCAAAATCGCCTATATTCACACTCGAGAGACCAGTTCTTTCATTATTGAGAATAAACAATTGGTTCAAGATACTTTGGATTAAATCCCATAACCCAACTATCACACCATTTGTACACCCACTCTCAATATCCCAAAGAACCTCGGCACTCTCTCACCCTAGACCATGCACCCCCATGAGTGGAGACCCCTCAACTTAGTACACCAAAGACTTTCGAAATTCCTATACTTCATCCCCTTTTATAGAGTTTTCAACCATTCTTTGTCCAACGAAGAAATCAGTGATTCACTCCAAATAAAACTCTATCGCAAAAAGAAATTAAATCACAACAAAAATATAGTCAAATCAACGATGCCAAATTAATGAAATTATACCACATGTACGTGATATAATCACAACAGCTAGAGTCAATGGTACTTTGTAATAATTCTATTTTTATACATGAATCACTTCAATTTATTTTACAAATACTAATAACTTTATACTTTTTTTCTTTTTGTTAAGCCTAATAACTTTACTACTTGAATGATAGCTCATAATGAAAACCTGGAATGTGGCTGTGACCGTCCAATTGGGAATTGTGTTGTTGAGAGGCTGAGAGCATGAAGCTCATGTAAACCTTTTGAAGTCTTGAAGTAGAAGCTAACTTTCACTTTTTGTTTAATATAATTTTTGTTTTCCTTTTCATCAACTTTTTTCTTTTAATTCTAACTATCACTTTCTTTTTGTTTTTTGCCATCATCCTTATCTTTCATATACTCCCCTTCAGATGATTATGACATGGTACTAGTAGAATACAAGAAAAAGATACTTAAAACCTTTTTTTCCTTTTTTTCAATTTTTTTTTTTCATTTTTTATTACATAAATGGATCTTATTTGTTAGAATAAGATCTAGAATCACTCACCTTCACCTCAAAAAATAAAATAAAAATGAATCATCGTACCTATATGTTGTTATTTTTCAAGATTACGAAAGATAAAGATACTTAACCTTTTTTCCTTTTTCTTTTTTTATTTATTTTCATTTTTTCTTTCTATATTTTTTAGTATATAATAAAATAAATGGATCTTATTCGTTAGAATAAGATCTCCTAAACCAAGTTCCGAGTGGTAAGCTTCTTGGGTGTACTACCCAAGAGGTTTAGTGTTCGAGTCATGGGGAGCGTGGCCACTGGAGTATTCACCCGTCGCCTCCAGGCCTCGGGGGATTAGTCGAGGTGCGCGCAAGCTGGCCCGGACACCCCCGATTACCAAAAAAAAAAAAAAAAAAAAAAAGATCTCCTAGCTATCACTGTACCTTTCACCTCAAAAAATAAAATAAAAATGAATCACTGTACCTATATGTTGTTATTTATCAAGATAACCAAGTTTGCAAGTAAAACAATTGAAAAACGTGAATATGAATAGAAAAAAAATAAAGGGTTAGTGGCACATATACCTCCATGTACTTACCTTGTTTTTCAGTTTGTCTCGTATAGTTTCAAAGTGTCACTAATATACACTCTAGGTGCATGCATAGTTTGGACTAATATGCAGTCATTGATAACTCAATTAAATTCAACGGTCCAAAAGTTTTCAGACACCCCCTACACATGCTAAATTTAACAAATTTATTAACAGTTGAGAATTAGTCCATACCACATGAAATATTAGTGACTCAATTGAAATAATGGGTGGAAAACTGAACAATGCACTAATTACGACTAGAGGTAGGCCTGTCAATGGACCGGGTCTAGCACCAGATCCGGTCCGGATCTGAACATTTTTTAAGATTCATATCCACATTCGGATCTAAATCCGTACTTTATGCTAAAAAAATGGACCGAATATGATTTTGTAATATCCGGTCCCATATCCGGTCCGTCTAAGATCCGGATCCGAATAATACTTATATATATAAATATATTTAAATATATCTACATATTATATATATATAATATAATAATATGTATATATAATGTATATACATACTATAATATAATTAAGTCATGTATATACAAATATATTTATATATATACATATTATATATATACAAAAATAATATAAATATACACATTATATATTATTTCGGATCCAATCCAGATCCAGATCCGGATTCGGTATATTTTGGCGGATTCTGATATAGACTGACTTATAACAGATCCGTCAGATCCGAATTCGAATCTGAATCCATATATAGTTTAGCGGATCTGAATCTGAATACACTAAATCCAGTTCGAATCCGACCCGTTTACAGACCTACCTAGAGGGAAAAAAAAAATTCGCAACTAAGAAGCTTTTTTATGGAACAATGTGAACTGGTGAGAGGAAAAGGGAACATAACATGATGGTTCTTTTTTCTGGGTCATGATAACATTGTATATTAATGGCTGGTGCTGGGACTGAAAGGTAAAAACTCCTTAAAAGTGGGTTGGAATTTGAAAACTCTCTCTCTCTCTCTCTCTCTCTCTCTCTCTCTCAGACACACACACAGTCTGAGAGAGAGAGAGAGAGAGAGAGAGAGAGGGGGGGGGGTAGTGATGATGGTTTCAAGATGGGAATGATACGTGTGTACTTGAGAATTACTGTTGGAGGAAAAAAAATATCCACGCCTGAAATGAAATTGCCTGTGTGGGCATGATTTATTTATTTATTTGGAGTTTTTATTTACCAAAAAAAAACCATTGTGAAGAGACAAAAAGGAGACTACTCAAAAAGAATGGGAGGACTTGGGAAGAAGGTACTGCAGTGGTGGGAAACAACTGATAATAGGCTCAAACACACATTGCCTTTTGTCTTTTCGTGGGCCCAATTATTCTCAATTACTAACTTCAATCTTTACAGAAAATCACAACTGGAATTTCATATAACACTACTAATAATATTTAATCAATGAACTTACCAATAGCATAATTATTACCAATGAAATTACCATTTTTTTTTATAGCAATGAAATTACCATATTGGTCAGAATGAAATGTTTAAATTCATAGTATTAATGAAAATTATCAGCACCAACTAAACACATCCTTAACATTGATTTAATAAAATTGAAAAATTAAGTGCTAAACTTTTAGTACTAAAAATTTTATACTAAGAGTGTAATAGTCTAACAACTATATTATTTTAGATGAAAAAAAATTACATTAACGACTTATTTTCAGTAGCTACCTTTGTAGTTAAGTGGTAAGTTTTATACATTATCAAACACACCAAAATTTTTTTTTTTTTATTTTCAGTACTTAATTGGGATATCAAACACATTTTTTTTCTTCCTTTTTATATAACGGTTATCAAACACACTTTTAATGTCCCAAAAAAAAAAAAAAAAAAAAATCGCCTTTGACCAGACACAACATTTTTGCTTACTCTAGCCCGTTAGGGCCACCTTTACCAACAAAAAGTGGATCAACTGTTAGGTGGGGGAGGTTGGCTTAGGTCAAATTTGCTTTTAGATTTTATCTACATTACCATTTTTTTTACACAGTAATGCTATGTGCACCGAAAAGTGCACATAAAAGTGCACATAAAATGATCAAGGCCATTGATTGCGCGCGGGCTCCACGCCTGCGCGCTGGGGCCCGCCGCAATCAATGGCCCTGATCATTTTCGGTGCACTTTTATGTGCACTTTTCGGTGCACATAGCATTACTCTTTTTTACAAGGGCCCCTCTTCCTTCACCAAAAGAATGCTTTTTTCTTTTCTTTTTCTTGGGTGCCCAGGAGCACTCACTATAATATCTTAGGACTCACTCACATCACATGCCTAGGGGTAAAAACAACTACATGAGTATTGAGGTTATGGCCAAATGAATAATATATTATATGGGAATTTCTAAGTCACTCCATGGAATGTATGGTAGTGTATGTTCTGAGAGTGGTACCATGGTTCAATTTTAGAATACCAATAACAATTCCCTATATTATACACATAATACATACATACATATATATATATATATGTGAGTGTGTGTGTATATATATATATATATATATATGCACACGATAGTCACAAGTCAGATTTATAAACACAACTTGCATGCGAATGGCATAGGCAGCGTGAAGGGGACCGCATTGAAGATAGCTACGTCCACTAATAGCTAACCAGCGGCCAATTTACAACCTTCCAGTGGCAAAATGACAAATATTCATAAATTTTCTCTTCCTGTAAAGTCGATTTCACTGTACCATATGTGCTTCTTTTTATAACTATACACAGCCTCAGGTTCTTAGTTTAGGGTGCGGTCAGAATTCTATTTGCTTCTAAATAGGATGAGTAATGCTATTCTTTTTAAATTTGAATTTTAAATTTAACTTTTAAACATTTTATAAGTTGTACTTGTAGTACAAACTGTAATATGCATTACTATGTCATAATATGCGGTATAAGTATTTGAGAATCAAATTTAAGATTCAAATTTTAGAGGCATAACATTATTTAAAAAGAATAACCCCACTATTTTTTTTTTTTATCAGCATTAACCCCACTATTTAAAACTAGAGTAAAAAAAAATGAACCACTTGACTCTAAACCTCTTCACTTGAGACCATCTAGAATCAGCCTCTTCACTTGAGACCATCTAGAATATAGGTGAGTTGAAACTCCTAAATCATACTCCGAATGAGTTGGAGGTAACTATATGAGTAATACTATGAGTCTCAAATTTATTTCTAAAATATTTTGACAGTTGTTTCACGTGTTGTGACAATGGTACTAGTACAACAAATCACTGCATGTTGTACGTACCACTTCCATTGTATTTGAGAACTATTGACATTTCTATAAGTCAAAAGCATATTTTTTTTAAGGCTTTGTTTGATTCATGGATTTCACGAGAGAAAAAAAAAAAAAGAGAAAGAAAAACAAGGAAAACTAATTTCCTTGTACTTTTCCTTGTGTTTTCTTTCATGCTGAAATAATGTTAAAAATTAAAATTTTCAAACTTGACTCACGACAATCAAAATATTTAATTTATTTATCACCTTATTCCATTTTCTTTTCTATTTCCCCATCGTTTTCCTTATTAACCAAACAAAGGAAAATATTTTCCTCTGTGTTTTCCTTTCTTTTCCCTCACTAAATCCAAAAATCAAACAAAGCCTTAAGCCTCGTTTGTTTGCCGGATAGGATAAAGGGATATTGTATAAAAGTGTAGTTAATTATCTTGGGATAACTAGCCACATGATAAAACAATGTTGTATTATTTTTTATATTGTGTTTGGTTCGCGCCGGTTTATATTGGGTATAAAACTAAAATAGTCAATATTGTGTTTGGATGACCATGGTATAAGGTTGAATTAATCAACAACTTTACCAAAATGCCATTCAAGTGGGGGGGAAAAAAAAACCAAATTGATATTAAGATAATAATCAGCTTAACATTCCACAAACATGATCTTGACAAATTTGATACCCAAAAAAATCCTGTTAAACAATACAAGCATGTATAGACCTGATACCCAAAAAAGAAAAAATCAAAACAGAACAATTCAAACATGTTTTTGACAAATCTGATACAAAACAAAAGGAAACTTTATATATAATGAATAAACTATTACAAATTTGTTTTTAGAAGGTTAGGTTGATGTTTTTGACAAAAGAAAAAAAAATCTATGGATCTGGAAGAGGAATCTGATACAAAGAAAAACATAGAAATGGATGAACACAAAAAAATCTATTGCTAAAAAACCCATGGATGAACTCACAATCTATCGCAAATCATGTGAAATGGATGAACACACAAAAAATCTAGAGATGTATGCAACAGATGAACACACATCAATAAGAGTAATGCTAGAGTCACAAAATGCTCACAAAAGAATGTTGCATCCCATATGGAACCCATGTGGCAGAGGTAAGTGTGGTGTATCCTACTGCCACATGGGTGCCACATGAGATGCCACATCCTTTTGTGAGCATTTTTTTGTCTCTTTTGTGACTCTAGCATTACTCTATCAACAATGGATGAACCCACAATCTATAAATGGATGAAAACCCATGGATCCAAATGAAATCGAAAACGAAAACCCACGAATCCAAATGAAATCAAAAACGAAAACGAAAATTAAAAACGCAGATCTGCAATGAACATTGATGCACGCAGATCTTTAATGTTTGGTTTAAAACGCAGATCTGAATGAAATCAAAAAGGAAAACGAAAATTAAAAACGCAACCCGCAATGAAATTAAGAACGCAGATTCGAAACAAAGTGAAAATAAAAACGCAGATCGGATGCTACTTGGTGGTCGACGGTGGAGCGGTGAGTGGGTGGGTCTCATGATCGTCTTCTCACTCTTAAATCTATGAACAGTAAGTTTGATTAGAGTTTTGGGCAATATATATTTGAGGGGTATTCTTGTCATTTAACAGAATAATCCCACTAACCCCTTATCCCCATGTTTTTAATACCACTCCCTACCTGGTATTATTTAATCCCCTAAGGGACATTAAGTTTAATCATACTAGAACAATACTTGGGTTAAATAATACTGGAACAGCTCACACAAACACAGTATAAATCCAGATTGGTCTAACATAGTCTAATCCACCCCAACAATCCGGTAAACAAAGGAGCCCTGAGTGTATTGTAGGGCCCCGACCAGCGTCCCCAAATCCAGCCCAACTACTGCCACTATAATGAGTAATGACTACCTAGCCTAGAGAAATATAAGTAATAATTTTAATCACTACTAACCACCCCTAATATTTAGGGTTTAGGGTTATATGTGCAAGTTTGTCTAGTCTTGTTATCTAGGTTCCCTCAGTCCACCAACTCCTCACTGAGAGGTCTTCCTCTGAATTTTGAAAGGGCTTAAATAAATAAATTACTTTTTTTTTTTTTTTTTTTGTTTCATTGCCGAGGTTTTTTTTTTTTTTTCCTCTTTCTAAGTTCATAACCAAAAGTTTAGCCCACCCCGAATAAAATTAACATTTAAGTAAATAACTTCCACTCAGAGTTGAACAAAATATGCATCTGATCAAATATGAGCTATTAATTTGCACCACATTTGAACAAGATATGCATCTAATCAAAATTTTAACTTCTCATGCAATCTAGCACAGGAGTGAAAGGTGGTCGTGAGAAAATTCTAACATGTATGGATACGTAAGCAAAATAATAATATTATTAACAATAATTTATACCACAAACAACATTTCAGAGGTAGCAGCAATCAAGAAGAATTCTTCACTTGTGTAGAATGTTTTCTAGCAGTGGAATTGGAAGAGTCATGGTCGATTTCCTTGCGGGAAGCTTCCCAAAGTCGTTGCTCAATACCCAATTTTCTCAGCTCCACCAGACCTTGTTCAACTATAATAACATAGCAAATAATGGTATAAATCATAAATGAAGAAGGAAATTAAGGCCATAACATGCACTAAACAAATGTATGTACATACGTATACGTATCACTAAACAAATGTATGTACATACGTCAACGTATCACAATAATATTTATGTCCTGCTACTGACCAGTAAGATCAATTTTCATAGTTTCTCTAAAATGCAAGTTTCTGTCACAAATGGGGGAGAAATTTTGATGGTTAATAAAAGTAAAAGAGAACTACTCTACTTAACAATTTCAATATCTCACATGATTAATAATTACTAGAGGTCGGACTGTACATGAAAGTTCATAATTGTTGTTTAATTTGCTCTGTATTCCCAGCAGGTCCCCTTAAAAGTGATGTAAATATTTACCCGATATAATCTAAGATTTTTAAGTACTCCGTAACAGTTAGTCTGATGGGTCTGGCTATTCATAGAAATTTTAGTAATACGACAGCGAATACATACAAGCATACAAAAGATAAATGCACATGTGCGAGTAATATAAAAATGTATTCACAGAAATTTTAGTTATACGACATTGAATAAGTAAATAGAAGCATATAAAAATAAGTGCATATCTGCTAAGAAAGTTGAGCCATCTTACTCCCACAAACCACTACAAATTCTTTAATTATGACTAGTACCAACCTGCTCAAAGATGTATAAAGGTTCACTATTTTCTTAAAATACGGGTTTGGCATCTCACTGTCGTATAAATGTCTGAAACCATGCAAATGTAGGGTGGTACCAAGAAGAAATCAAACTTCACAAACTTAACATGCATGGATTTTTAGGTAAAGCATTGCAACTATAGTTTTTCTCTATTGTCTATCTAATGCTTTTTCTTTTCTATTTTTTTGGGTAAAAGTATCTAATTCTACTCAAGATACTACTGCTTGTACATGTAGTTGACAGAGGCGTCAACAAATACTATACTTGAGTGAGAGATGTGTATGATGCAGTGAGATAATGATGTAGAAATTACCATCCACAGCGTCATGAGAAGTTGGTGAATGTCCGCTACGACTACTCCAAAATTGAAGTCGTCTTTTGGCAATCTCTTCTTCTATACCATGTGCTTTAGCTCTTCTCCAAAAATATGTAAGCCATGCCTTTCATGTCACAAGGGATAGTCATCAGGATATAACATACGCATAACATCAAAATCACAAAACCACTTCCAAGAACAAATACTACACAGATTTCTTATAGAGATCATTTCGTAACCATGGTGTCAATAAACTGCAGCTAACAAGTCTATGAAGTTATATGCAGGTGACTAGAAATAGAAACATAAAGAAATGAGACAATATCCGCCAGGGTTATTACAAACTTGAGATGGATGAGGCATGTTGTGCAAAAATCACAATTTAAGTTGATAGTTGTTATTTACTCGTTCTCTGTTGATTCGTTGCTAAGATTCGAAAAGAGAGAGAGAGAGAGAGAGAGAGAGAGAGAGAGAGAGAGAGAGAGAGAGAGAGAGAGAGAGAGAGAGAGAGAGAGAGAGAGTGAAGATTCTTGATTAATAATATGGGAAAAGTACATCACCAAAACCCTTTGAACCACATGGTTTGGCAGCAATTAAAAAAACTAAATAAATTGACATCACATGTTTAATGTGTACCAATTTAGAAATGGAAATGGAAATGAAAATGAAAATGATATGCAAAATTGAAAATGTATATTTTTTAATGCCTACAACTTCCGAAATGGAATTGAAATTGATACGCAAAAAATAATAATAATAATTATTATTATTATTATAATTATTATAATAATAATTATTATTATAATTATTATAATTATAATTGTAATTTAATACCACTTTAGAAACGGAAATGGAAATGCATTCTATTTTAATTTTTACATTACAATAGGTTATGGCATAAGTGGTGCAAATACATTATCTAACATGACTTTGCTATAAATGCAGGTAACTAAGAAGTATTGCCAAACCTCCTTAAAAAGAACATCCTCAGACTCCTCTGGACTCAATTCTGCAAGAAACAAGGATACTCAGGTTCATTACGAGAAAAAAAAAAAAAAAATCCATAATACTAACAAAATGAGAAACAAGGACATGAATTGTGTTGTTCAGTAAAGTAATTGCTACTCCATTCATAAAGGAGTCACAGGCATTCTGATTAGCAGGAGCATAATTCAATAACGGCAAAACTTGCAACTAGTACAAAAAAGTTCACATCCAAAATGAGATGAGAAGAAAAATGAAACAAAAATGTATATAAAATATGATTTTTTAAGTGAAAACAATGAAATATAAAGAACAAACATGGGATCAAGACATTAATTTTGGTGGGTATTCACTAGGCTTGGCAATCCCAAGCCCGAATAGGAAGTCAGCCCACTTAAGCCCAAAACAAAGTGTAATTGGGTTGGAGAAATTTCACTAACTGGGCCGTATATTGGTTTTCTGGTGTGAAGCATGTTTATATGAACCCATATAAACCCCCAACTACTAAATGTGTCCCTCTCTTCATCAGCCTTCTGGCAGTTTTTTTGGTTTCAAAGCATATTCTAATTTCACGAGTTCCAGGATTTAGTGCATATGTGAGAAAAATATTAATGGCTTCTAGGTTGCTTTAGTGTTCTTCTTTGTTTTAATTTTACTTTTCAATATATTTTTTTGGTTGTCTCCAAAATAGATCAAGTTTAAACTTTTTGTACCAAAATTGCTATCAGTTCTCTTTCTTCTTCTTCTTTTTTTTTTTTAATAAGGCTAGCATTTCTCTTGAACTTTGCAATCAAGGATTTTTAATGGTTTTCATTCAATTCTTCTCTGCCAAACAAGGCTTTGCCCCCCACCACACTTATATAAATATAAATATATATATGTACTCCTTTGTCATTTTTCAAAAAAATCTGAACCAGGCTAAACCCGATTTCTGCAGGCCTTATCTGGGCTGGGCCTGTTTTCAACCCAGCCCGAGCCCGCCCAATTGCCAGGCCTAGTATTACCTTAATCTCTAACATGTCACTATGCGAGATGGGGGACTACACGCTACTTGTCTCTAAGAGGATTAGCGGTGTGCTCAAAGATGCTCGGACACCTCTCAGGTAGCAAAACACACGCTAAACTCAAAGCTAAGCACAATGACAAACCCATGCAACGTACCAAATGCCTCCATAAACTTTGGATCACCCGGCGACTTGATATCTGCATCCAAAAAAAGAAGAAGAAGAATATAGGAATTTCATTGCAAATAATTGAACCTAAGGTTTTCCTCCTTTTACATCCAATAATTTTTTATGGGTAAAAAAAAAAATTATGAGTGAAAAAAACCGGAGAAAAAAAATAAGTACAAGTATAACACTAGAAGTATATAACATAAGATTGAACAGGAAAGAGGGAAACCATCTCATCCCTGTGAGGTCAAAAAGTCGACAACTACAAAAAGCTCAAGTTATCGAAATCTCTATACAACCTAAGCCACTAAAAAATGGACCATATATAAGTTATTTTTTATCATACAGGTTATTTTCTTCACAATCGTGGCTATAACCCATCACACACCCACTTGAGTCATAGTACAAAACACCCTCGAACAGCTGAACTGAACTTTTTCTTTCATTTTGTTCATAATTTTTCTGGGTATCAACTGATTTAGCTCTTTTATGTGCAATAGAAAATCTCAAACTCCTTAAAATCTAGACGAATTGGCATATAGACAAGGAAAATGCTTTGGAGAAGTAAAATCAGAAACATAAGGAAATGAGAGTTCAATCATTACTGGAAGAACATGAAGATGGGAAAGAATTTATAGCATGAACCTATGACAATTGACAATGGCCACACGTGCTGAGTTAAGCAATCACAAGCAGACAAAGTCATATTACAGCTCTTTTGGGATCAGCCGACATACTAAACTGATTAACATATGCGGAAGGTATAATGGGAAATTGGGAACCAGGATGGGCAAGCCTTTATAAAGGGTTTTCTGGTGATTCAGAATTTCAATTTTCAATATATTTTTTTTTAGGGTAAATATCACCAACCTCCCTTGAGGTTTGACGAGATCACACTCGTCACCCCTCACGTTTGGGATATCACATTACCTCCCTTATCAGAGATTAAAAGTATCAAATTCCTCCCTTCCGTTAAAAGTTCCGTTAGTCTAACTAACAGATTTTTGTTGAACCTCATTTAAAAAGATATTTAATGTCAAACTACCCTTCCATTGCCCAAAAAATATCATTTTTCTTCTTCCTACTCTTGTCATCTATAACTACATATATACATAAATACACATATATCTACTATACTATAAGAACAAGAAACAAGCACGTCAAAAAATATGAACTTCCTCTTTTGTCCTTCACTACACCCTAATTACTCATATAACTATCTATACATCGTAAGGATATATTGATTTGTCTTAGGGTAAATATGTCATTTTAGACAAATAATTACATTCAAATCAGCTCTTGAAATTTTATTTAATATAATAATGAAGTTTTAATCAACAATCTTGTGTCTAATTACATTTGGATCAACAACTTTTGGGATATTTATTATTGACTTCAAAAAAAGTCAACAAAAGTGACTATTTTGGTGGCTATTTAGGAATTGGTCACTAATATTTACAATTTGGTCAACTTCTTCTCTCAAATGAGGTTTCAATCAACAATTTGTGTCTAATTACATTTGGGTCAATAATTTTTGGGATATTTATTATTCACTTCATAAAAAGTCAAAAAATGGCTATTTTAGTGGTTATTTAGGAATTGGTCACTAATATTTACAATTTGCTCAACTTCTTCTCTCAAATTTAGGATTCATATATTGTAATATGTGTAATTGCATTTAGGTCAGCAAGTTTTGGGATATTTATTATTCACTTTAAACAAGTTTTAAAAAGTGGCTATTTTAGTGACTATTTAGGAATTGGTCACTAATTTCACAATTTGGTCAACTTCTTCTCTCAAATGTAAGCTCTGGTATATTTAAAATGTCAGTTTAAGTGGCTACTTTAGTAGCAATTATTAATTGGTCACTAATATTTACATTTTGGTCAACTTCTTCCCTCAAATTGAGGATTTATAGATTGTATTTGAATATCAATTAAGGCCTACAAACACATTCATGCCTTTTTTTAGAGGAAATACCCTACTTGTGTCATATATTTTTAGTGGCGCTTTATTAGGTACCTTTACTACTCATTTATAAGATAGTCAGAGCCTTTTTTTAGAGGAAATACCCTACTTGTGTCATATATTTTTAGTGGCGCTTTATTAGGTACCTTTACTACTCATTTATAAGATAGTCAGAATTATCAACTTCTTCCATAAGAAGAGTTTTAGATTAAATAGTTACATTTACAATTTCCTATTTAACTGTTTTAATATCTTATGTTGGTTTTTACAAGTGGACCTTATTTTGAAATATCAAAAAAAAAAAAAAAAAAAGAAGGAAACGTGACTTATTTTAAAAATATCCAAAAAAAAATGAAACGTTAGCACTTATTTTATAACGGAATGAGTAATTATACCTCTCCAAAGACCTTTAATGTCAAGATTAATACACAATATATCTAGGAATACAACTATCTGACGAACACGTGCCTTGCACGTGCACCTTCACTAGTATATATATATACATATATATATATACATATATCTACTATCGTATAAAAACGAAGAAACAAGTACGTCAAAAATATGAACTTCCTCTTTTGCCCTTTACTACACCATAATTACTCATATATCTATCTGTACATCGTAAGGATATATTGCTTTGTGTGAGGGTAAATCTGTCATTTTGGACAAATAATTACATTCAAGTCAGCTTTTACAATTTTATTTAATATAATAATGAGGTTTTTATCAACAATCTTGTGTCTAATTATATTTGGGTCAACAATTTTTTGGATATTTGTTATTGACTTCAAAAAAAGTCAACAAAAGTGGTTATTTTGGTGGCTATTTAGGAATTGGTCACTAATATTTACAATTTGGTCAACTTCTTCTCTCAAATGAGGTTTCAATCAACAATTTGTGTCTAATTACATTTGGGTCAATAATTTTTGGAATATTTATTATTCACTTCATAAAAAGTCAAAAAAAGTGGCTATTTTAGTGGTTATTTAGGAATTGGTCACTAATATTTACAATTTGTTCAACTTCTTCTCTCAAAGTTAGGATTCATATATTGTAATATGTGTAATTGCATTAGGTCAGCAAGTTTTGGGATATTTATTATTCACTTTAAACAAGGTTTAAAAAGTGGCTATTTTAGTGACTATTCAGGAATTGGTCACTAATTTCACAATTTGGTCAACTTCTTCTCTCAAATTTAAGCTCTGGTATATTTAAATTGTCAATTTAAGTGGCTATTTTAGTAGCTATTATTAATTGGTCACTAATATTTACATTTTGGTCAACTTCTTCCCTCAAATTCAGAATTTATAGATTGTATTTGAATATCAATTAAGGCCTACAAACACATTCATGCCCTTTTTTTAGAGGAAATACCCTACTTGTGTCATATATTTTTAGTGGCGCTTTATTAGGTACCTTTACTACTCATTTATAAGATAGTCAGAATTATCAACTTCTTCCGTAAGAAGAGTTTTAGATTAAATAGTTACATTTACAATTTCATATTTAACTGTTTTAACATCTTATGTTGATTTTTAAAAGTGGACCTGATTTTGAAATATCAAAAAAAAAAAAGGAAACGTGACACTTATTTTAAAAATATCCAAAAAAAAATTAAACGTTGGCACTTATTTTAGAACGGAATGAGTAATTATACCTCTCCAAAGACCTCTAATGTCAAGATTAATACACAATATATCTAAGAATACAACTATCCGACGGGCACGTGCCTTGCACGTGCAAGGCACGTGCACCTCACTAGTATATATATATGTGTGTGTGTGTGTATCTGTATATGTCACACGCAAGTTTTTCCCCCACAGACCCCTAATTTCTCCACAAGTCAAGCACCACCACCAAATCTCCCCCACTCCTTCGCCACCATTAGACCATCTCCCCCACTCTCCTTCATGCCACCACCGCCTGCCGGCCTCTCTCTAAAATTGAAACCCAAATCTGACCCAAACAACATAGCCGGCCTCCGCCACCTCTCAGGGATTGTATGTTGGGCCATACCTTAATAATTTGTGATTTTAGGTTTTGTTTTTTGAGAGGTTGGCTACTTCGATTTTGATGTTTTGCTGTATTCGATTCTCAATGCATACATATATATACATGAAGAGAGAGAGAGAAAGAGATAGAGAGAGAGAGAGAAAGAGAGAGAGAGAGAGAGAGAGAGAGAGACTGCCGCCACCTCTAATGGTTGCCTCTTTCTAAAATCGAAACCCTAATCTGACCCAAACTCCATCGCCCACCGTTGCCGCCTCTCATGGATTGTATGCTGAACCATACATTAATAATTTGTGATTTTAGGTTATGTTGTTGAGAAGTTGGCTATTTAGACTATTGTTATGCTGTTTGAGTTCTTGCTCTTGTTTTAATGAAGATTACTTTGTGAAAGAAAGATTTGGCATTAGCTTTTGAATTCGAAGATGAAGATAGAGTGGTGATGGTGGATGACGGTATGACACTACTTAGGTGAAGGGTAATAGTGTATTTTGATTCTTTGACCATTGACTTGAATATACAAAATTTTAAAACAAAAAGTATAAAGATGACATGGGGACAAACTGGTAAATGAACTGCTTCCATTAAACCTAAGCAAACTCTGTTATCCGACAAGGGAGGTAGGTGTGATATCCCAAACGTGAGGGGTGACAAGTGTGATCGCATCAAACCTCAAGGGAGGTAGGTGATATTTACCCTTTTTTATGTGCCCCCTTTAATATTTTGTCGGAAGTCCCTATTATATTGACATACTACCGACTTCTATCTACCACATTGTTTTGTCACTGCAATCATCAAATCAATAGCAGGCTAGATGGCTTGTTGCATCAAACTCTTAGGTATACAGATTCCTGGGAGTGTAGATCGCAAAAGCACTTTAGTCATACAATAAATTAGATTGAAAGTCTTGAAGGACACTGACGGTAGTATAAACAACTACTACTACATAAACAACTATATTTTGCACACGCAACATAAATAAATTAGAAGAAAATAAGATGCACAAAGCCAAAAGCTTAGTCTAAAAATTCAAGAGGCTACTGATAGACACCATCATGTCGTTAAAAGGAAATCCCCCAATTGCATATCTAACCACATACCCAATAAATTCCAATTTAAACCACATTCATAACAATATGAAGTTTCATGTCTTGTAATAAAGGTGGCACATTTATCAAACCACAAGAGCAGTGGTAATTCTGAAGAAACAGAACAAATTCCACCAAGAAAGTAAAAGCAGGAATCAGCCGATAATAAAAAAAAAAAAAAAAAAAAAAAGGGGAACAGAACCAAACCTGAGATTGAATGTCGAAGAGAATTTGCACGCCGCTGTTGGGCCAATGCAAGCACAATTGCATCCTCAACCTGGAAAGCAGCAATTATAAGACATGTCCGTGATAGAGAAACAGTTTCCAACAAAGATATACCAAACCATCCTATATCAACAAACAGATACCAGACATTCCTAAAACAACCACGGTGAACAAGCAAGAAGAAGAATAAAACGATCTAGAATATCTCAGTGCCTCAGTGTGAACAATCAGAACTTATAAAGAGCGATATGAGAAGATGAAGAAAACAGTTAACGTAAGTGACACAAGATTTTTCAAATATGATATGAAAAGAGAAACCTTCAAGGAAGCAAGCTCCTTCAAGCCCATTTCAACTGAAAGCATACTCTCAATATTTCCTTCTCCAGTTAGATCACTCAAGTCGTGAACAAGTTTGCTCCTCTCAGGATTGTCATCACCTGCTCAGTGGTGTAGACTAAAGGCCTTTTAATTCAAAATGAATGGATATATACAAAGTATTGACTTTATCAAAACAAGTAGGAGAATACATTTTTGTTCACATTGTAAACACAAAAAGACATTGACATTGAAGGCTCTCTTTGGTTTATGGATTTAGCAAGGGAAAAGAAAAGAAAACACTGAGGAAAACGCATTTCTTTATTTGGGTAATAAAGAAAACAGAGAGAAAAGTAGGAAGGAAAAGAAAGTAGGGTGAACATTTTAAATTATAAATAGTTGATTTTGTGAATCGCTTCCCTTCCTATTTCCTTATGTTGCTGTTATAGTACAAAAACTTTTAATATATAAAATGTCATTTGAATTTTGAACATGGAGGAAAACCCTAGGGAGAAAATAAAGAAATTATTTTCCTACTTTTTTTCCTTTCCTTCTCTAAATCCGTGAATCAAATAGAGACTAAATTTTCAAAGAGAGGTCACTAGCCTTTGTCCCAGCATTCCTCTTTAGCCTTTTGACCAGCAGAAACAACAATTTCAAAAGGAAGAGGTGCGAAAGATGACCAGTACTCATGCTTTGACACAGCGATATCTGCACAAATGCCTGAAAGGAAAAAGTGTAGCTTGAACACATCTGATGTGAGAGCATCAACAAAAAAGGAATTCACTTATTCAAGCTAAACCAAACAAAACCAAGTCGGGATGATACAAATCCAATGTTTTAGAGAGCTCACCATCATGCAGAACAACAATCAAATTATTACAATCACTAATGTATACAATATACATAATCAAGTGTAGGTATGCTTCAAATCTGGAAATTTAGAGTCAGATGCATGAAGTGGGAAGAATCCGACAAAGAAATAAAATCACAACTTTGGAATAGCAGTGCGGAAAAATAGAACATTTTGCAGTCTTTTTTTTGTAGGTGTTAAATAAGCGAGAAAGCCGGCGATTCATACAATATGTCAAACACAAAAATTGTCATAACCTGGAATAGGAGGAGGAAACAACCTCAACTCAACTTCCTTTATTCCCAATTCCCAACTACTTGAAGGAGGTAGAACAAATGTACCCAAAAGAAAGGGGGAAAAAAAAAGAAAAGAAAATGGAAACAAACTTCTTTCTATATGCAATGGGGAAAAGCATAATTATAGCATGTAGATACCATGTCGTGCAGCTAAACCCCAATATCGTGCCAGCCAACACCGCTTCAGAACAACTTCCTCCTGCAAATAGGAAATGTTAATACAATTAAATTCGCATATGATTATACTAGGCTCTCTGCCTCAGCAAAAAAAAAATACTAGGCTCTCTGCCTCTTTCCAAGTACACACCATCTCACTCTGAGTTAAAACCACTCTTTGTGTCATTGAGCGAAGAGCTTTAACTTCGGATTGAGTTCCCTGAAGCTGGTCTACGACAATTGCAGCCTCATTTTTCACGTTCTGATATCAAGCACAATAGGAAGACATAAAATTAAAATAGCAACAGCATCAGCAGAAGAAACCGCTGCACAAAGTTCACAAAATATAGTAATATCTTTTAGCATAACGGAGGATAATAAAACTAGCTACTTAATGTCATACATTACCTTAACTTCAGACCTCAAGGACGTAATTTGCTCATCTCTCCCATCTTTCGTTTGTTTTGCATCTCTAAGTGCAACCTGCAAAAGTGGATTATTCTTTTATCTTATTTGATGGGCAGACAGGAAGAAAATGGGATTACCATATCATGTAAGAAGGTGAGGCCGGCCTGTTTGGAATCACGTTTCAAATGTATGTTTGAGCCCAAATACTCTTTTGGGACCCAAAACGAATATATTAGCCTGTTTGGATAATTTCTAGAGAGCACTTTAGAGCCCCACCCCAGAAGCACATTTTTGGCAGAAGCAGGTCTAGGGTGCTTCAGTTCAAACATGATGTAGGAAGCATATTGGGATTTTAATGACTTTTTTTTTTTTTTAAAATTTCCATTGTGCCTTTTTATTAGGGTTCTACTGCTGCTTCTGACTAAAAGCCAAAGCCAATCCAAAAGAGCCTGTGGTCAGATCTGTTTGTTGGATCCAAAGGAGCCACATAGTAGGTTTATAAGACTTCCAGTTCATACCATGCCCTGATTACAAGTCTCGGCTCATCCAACGTAAAAACAAATTGGAGGCTCGAGATGCTTACTGGTCAGGCTATACTTGAGAGTTGAGACTTAAAGTAATTACATTGAATGACTGAAATGCCCTTGCTTACCTCTCTCTGTCGTATTGCAGCTTCCTTTCTGCATATGCACAACATGAGATGTCATAATTAGGAAAACTGTCATAGGCAGAGATATGGAGGCATTTTCTAAGAGCCTGTTTGGGTCATTATTTAAAATAATCACTTCTTGGTACAAGAGATTTTTTGAAAAGCTACAAACTGGAGCTTCTACGTATTTAAAAAAAAAGGAGCTGTTTTCTAGCTTTAAAAATGAACCAGATTTCTTGAAAAGCTAAAAGTAATTAATCCAAAAGATCACAGCGTAGGAAGCACCGACACTTCGAAGAAGGTAACATGTCGCGTGTCGTATCGTGTCCGACACGTGGGACACGACACTTCACAAACACTTTCCCTGAAGTGTCGACGTGCAAATTTTTAGGATTTTGTCTGTGTCGTGTCATTTCCGTGCTTCATAGGTCACAGCTTTTCAAATGATCATTCATAAGTGATTGTTTTCCCTGAAAAAGCTCACATCCCAAACGCTCTAAGTTAACATACCTGCTCAATAATTTAGCCTCCAAAGATACTCCTTCTCCAAGAGCAGCTACCTGACGAATCAGAATCAAGTAGCAAGGTTTTAAAAGGCATGGTAAGAAAAATATAACGGTGAAGCATGTTTACAGCATATATACAAAAAAGTTATTCATCCAGTACATTTTCAAGCTATTCCATGAAACGCCGTAAGAGATAAAATTATACACAGATGCTTCACCAATACTTCCACAAAAATGTGTCCAATAATAAGAATAGACCTTCAGCTAAGGTAAGGGAATCAAGTGGCAACCTCTAGTAAACTGAACATTGTAGAATACAGGACAGGCTTCAGCAGAAATTTCAATTTCTTGGGAGGAAAAGTAGGAAAAAACCATCAAGAATTCAATAAGTATGATCACTATCACAAGAACGACGATGGACCCAACATAGGTAATTCTAGTTAGAAGCTAAAAACAAACACTACACTCAGCAACGCAATACCAAATAAAAACAAGACCTGTTTCTCAAGCTCTCTAACTCTAGCCTCTGCTTCCTCACAACCCTCTTCTGCAACTCTGAGCTGTACAACAAATTCCAAACTGTATGTTACACGCTACAAAAATCACGTATGCCAAGGTTACTTCATGTGGGGAGAAAGAGAATAATAAAGCACCTTTTCATGAATATTCTCATTCTCTTCTTGTAGCATATCAAGCTGTAGAATGAGAAGATATTAGCCGGAAGCATGGCAAAAATATAACATCCTCCATTACATCTGAAGAGAATAACTAGATATAAAACTCAAATGTCAATTGTCAACCATTAAACACAGCAAAAACAAAAATGTAAACCTTATTCATGAAAATAACATACTTCGTCACGAAGAGCAGAAGCCTCCCGTTGATCTCCTATATCTTTCAAATTTAATTGCCCCATATCCGATGAGAATCTGAAGTTTATGTCAGTAATTATTACAACTTTTTTAGCAGTTGCTTTCTTTCTACAGTTGTAATCTACCATCAGTCATATAAATTTTCAAACAATCAGGGTACTAACTTTTTAAGTCTTGGTTTGGGGGACTAAAGATACTTAAAAGAAAATATGAGAGAAGTTTATACCTCTTCTCTCTCTGCCTACTGGGAGGAGGATCCATTGGCGGCAAAGAAGCCACAGTCCTCAGCGAAGTTTTGCTAGGCGGTACTGCTGGAGCTGTACGATTTGACATTGATGGCCTTCCAGTTGATGTTGATCGAACTGATGGAGTTTCCTCTACAGGGTTTCTAGCTAACTAATAAAAGTAAGAGAAAAATCCAATTAGAGTATAACTCTAAACCACCACAGACTTATCCAGCACCCTTTTGAAAACAGGCATATGACATAGAATCACATTATGTGTTTAAACTTTAGTTTTAGTTAAGTATGAGAAACTACCTAGCACCGACACTTACAGTTAGGTTACATCATGGTGTCGCACACGTGTCCGACACCAACACCTATCGGACACGTGTCAAACACACACACACACACACACACAAAAAAAAAGTGTCTTAATTTTGTTGCATCGGACATGTGTCGGACACATGACTGACATGGGCAGACACGGGAGTGGACAAGACATGGCAGCTCCTTTGAAAATCTTTTTAAGAATTTAACATTCTAATCTTAATGTAATAAAATTAGGGATATCAGATAAGTAACGGGGTGATTTGAAATCTAGGAAATGGGAAGGGGCACAACACAAGATATTGCATAACTAATTCTAGAAAAATAAAACTCTATTTGTTGCAATGTATCCTAGTCATGTATGTATCCTACATTTTGAAGATTTGACGTGTCCCTCCGTTTATTGTTAGTATCTATGCCTATTTCCCAGACTTATATATGTGTAGAATGCAATAAGCTATTCCGTTGAATTACATGTGAAGTTATGTATTTTTAGTTATTAAATATTCTGATATTACGCCTTCTATTTTAAAATGAATATGTTTCCGCATTTATATTGAAACTCTCTCTTTTTCCGTTCCTCAATATCTCTTCTTTTCTGGAATTTTTCTTCATAAACGTTGGCTTTCTTTTTTTTTTTTTTGTTATATATATATATATAAATCTTCGTGTAAAGTAATATATATATATATATATACATATTCAACTTGTCCTCATCGTATCCATGTCCTACTTTTTTGAGAGATTGTATGCCCGAGTGTCAATGTCGTGTCGTATCGTATCTGTGTCGGTGCTTCTTAGATGAGAAATAAGCCTAGTTATGCATGCTGAAACACTTGGAACTACTCAGAATTAAGCTTAAATTATGCTCTACAAAAATGAAACACAGAGCAACATCGACAGTTAAACCTAACACTATGATAGCCCTGTCTTTTACTCTTAAATTCCAATGCACGAATCAGATCCTTCATTATACGGAGTACTTAAATCCAAACTTCAATTGAACAGGAGATTATGCCCCAAACCGATCTTTCATTTGCTCGATAACATTATTTATAAATAAATAAAATAAAAAACTTCACCCAATTGAATGCTCAATCTAAATTCACGAAAGCCAAAATCGATCTCATTGTAGACAATGAAATTGTTCACAAAGCAGTGAGGAAAAAAAAAAGCTTAGTAAGTCTGACAATACCCCAGGTGAAGGCGATCTGGTAATCCTAGCAGACGGAATCGCAGGCTTATTGTTGTTCCCGCCGTTGCTGCCATTGGAGGTCCTAGTGAAGGACGTAGGTGGATGAGCACCGAATCGAAACCCCAAGTCATCCACCTCCTCATCGTCGTCGTCGTCGCCATTGTCGGCCGCCTGCGAAGCCATGACCTGAGCAAGCCTCTGAGCGGCGGCTTTGGCAGCCACGTTCTGATTGCGCTTGACGTTGGAAATGCCGGTGGCGGACGACGACCGGGCATGGTGAGGGCGCACCGGCGATGACGAGCCGGCGGTGGTGCCCGATTCGCTGCTCCATTGCCGAGTGTACACAGGACTACCAGTACCTCTCCGGTCCATCTCTCTCTCTCTATCTCTCTCTCTCTCTATATATATATATATGTGTGTGTGTATAGAGATTGTTGAGTGAGAGAGAGAGAGAGAGACAAGTGAGTAAAAAGCCCTAGAAACTCTCGAAGGCCTAGATCTTCGTGTGAAGCGTAAGACAGACAGAGATCTCAATGTAATGTTTCGGAATTTTTGAGAGTGAGAGAGAGAGACAGAGAGAGAGAGAGAGAGATTGACGGATAGAGTTTTAAAGCAAGTGCTCAAGCAGTCATTGTAGAATATTCTTCTATTAACTGTAAATTGTTTGTTTGATCACAGCAATCAGAGATTTTTGCTCACCCATTTTGGTCTAACATGATGGCAATATTGGATCAAAAATGAGGGAATTAAAATGCTCTCTTAGTGATTGCTTTAATTGCTGGTGATTCGTTTGTTGTATAAAATAGTACTAATCTGTTTGGAAAAGTCTAAATTGGATCAATTTCAGTCTGAGTCTTCACTTTTTATCTACTTCTAATGAGAATTGAGGTGAAGCGAATAGGGTTGCAATTTGGGCGGGCCAACCCGAGCTTGGCTCGAGCCAAACTCATAGTATACTCGAGCTTCGACAACGTTTTTAGGTATCTAAGACATGCTTGGGTTAGAAAAAGTTCAATCCCAAATTGAATTTGGGTTGAGCTTTGGCAGAGAGATTATCAACCTGATTAACCCGAGGTCGAGCCCACACATACATATGTTTATACGGAGTATATATTATAAATATAGTATAGTCTATATATGTATTATTTTTAACTATAGGATTTTAGTGCTTTGTGGTGACAAAAGTGCACTTTTAGATCTTTTTCAATAACTAAATTGACAATGGATAGTTTTTCGCAATTCTAATCAAAGAATTTAGATTTGAATAATTTGATACTCTATTTTAGTTGTTTATGTACTTCAAGTCGGGCTCAAGTCGGGCTGGAGTTTTAATACTTAAACACAGGTCGAGCTTGGGTTGGGCAATTCAGGCTCGGGGTTGGGCAGACTCTACTACACTCTGGCCGAGCTTGGACAAACCTAAAATGAAGCCCAGTCAGCCTAAGTTGCAGCTCTGAAAGCTAGTTTCTCAAAAAATTATTAGAGGTGATCTGAGAAAGTAAAGAATTGGCTCTACACTTCATAAGTGAATTAGTTCTACAAATTCAAGTGTTTTAATAAATGTCAATTTATTGTACAGGAGTTTATGCTCAGTCTAATAAATTTATTAAAATCGGTTCCTTGTCAAAAGAACATTACGTTAGTTATCACTAGAATCAGATAAAAAGTGAAACATGGACTGAACTTGATTCTACAAATTCAGATGTATGTTAGTGTCAATTCTTGCGTAGGAGGTCATGCTCAATCTAGGACTTACCTTGAACTTCTCCTTAATGCATAGGTAGTTTAGTAAGGGTAGTGTAGCTTGGTTCTGCTTTCGAGGAGGGACGAGCATAACTACTTAGGTATCGATAAGCATACCCCCGTCGGGCTCAGTCTGGGCTTTCCAATCTTGTTCCCTTTAATTGCCCGAGATAAGGAAATAGGGATATCAAGCGGTAGGTGTGTTGATCAGTTTTGGTTAGTTTTTTTTTAGTTTGAAAACTGACTTTTCTGTTTCAGTAGGCAGGTTTAGACAATATTAGTCGATTTTCGGTCGATTAAGGATTGTGTATTATCTTTAAAAACCAACATTTTTTTATTTTTATTTTTTTCCGGTGTGGTTTCAGTCAATTTTCGATTTTCGAGTATTTTGAACAATCCAATCAAGTGGGGGGACTTAGAGAACCAACTAATTTAAAATTGTTCTCTGTCAAATTAATATTACGTTGGTTCTCACAAGAATCAATAAAAAATGAGACCTAGACTTCCCTATGTCCAATTTTAGATTTTCTGAAACAGCCCTTAGATTGGGTACGAACGCCGATAAAATGAATTGGCACTTATCAAACACCTAAATACGTAGAACCATTTCAGATAGGAACCAAAAATCCAACTTTTTATTTTCCCAAACAGACTCAGAGACAATTAATGTTGGACATTACTATGCAATGGTGCGGGTGGTGTCATGTGGACTAGCGGGAATGCGAAATTGAGTGCTCGCAATCATAGTCTCTTATGTTTCAACCAAACACCCAAAAAAAACAAAATAAATAAATAAATCAGTCTCTTAGTACCAACTAGAGATGGTCATGAGTCGGGTCTAATGTAACCCTAATGTTGGCTCTAGGAATATTCGAAAACACATATTAGTGTCTGGTTATTTGTAGAAGTTTGAATTAATGGTCCATTCTTGTTAGAGTAAATTAGTTTTATAAGTTGCAAATTAAAAATAATAATACTTTTATGAGTTCAACAATTTACAATATTATAACACTTCAAATGGCTTAGCCTAGTGTGGTAAGATAAATAAGTAATCAGTTGGGGGTGAAAACGGTTTGATTTGGGGTAATTTTTAGTCAAATCAATTGGTTTCGATTTTGGTTCATTTAGCGTAACTTTTTAGTTTGGCTCGATTTTTACATTTTTACACTGCAAGAAATTTTTGAAAACCGAGCGAACTAAACCGAACCGACGATTTGGTCAGTCCGGTCGACTTTATTACACCCCTAGTAATCAATGCTTGTTACATGTGGTGTGAGGTCTAGAATTCTCACAGGTGTAGACCTCTTGGGATGACCGACCAACATTTAACCGGTTGGTGTAGAGAATTGACTTTGCACGAATCTCCAAACTCGTGTGAGGTCTCGAATTCTCACAGGCGTGTAGAACTCTTGGGACGACCGGCCAAGATTTAACCGGTTGGTGTAGAGAATCGACTTTGCACGAATCTCCAAACTCATGGGATAGTTGGATTATTTAAAAACAAAAGTACTACACCCTCATCTAAATTCACACCCAATAATCATGACCCTTGATTCTAATGGATTCCATGCGAGTCCTACATAGGACCCACCGAAATCAAAGACCAAAATGTGTAGGTTGTAGAATTAAGTGTGAATTTAGATGTGGGTGTAACATTATTCATTTAATAAAGAAACATTTGCTACATGTATGTGATTAGCCTCACAAAACATTACCAACTCTAACTCAAGAATTAGGAGTCTGTTTACGTAACACAAAATCGGTTATACAATTTAGAAAAGAACGTTTTTGTAGATAGTTAATTAGAAAAAGAGTCTATGTCCGTCTTAAAAATATTCCAAGACCTGAGTTTTTATCAAACTAATATATTTCATAAGAGCAAAATAAGCTAGACTTAGTATAAATTTGATCATTCCAAAAGAAGTTCCCAAGTTGAATCTAAAAAATGAGGCCTTAGTTCTGCACTACCAGCTAAGCCCTATTAAGGGAGAAATTATTGTATGATCTGGACTCTAGGTTACATGGTATTCTTCAACAACATGGGCTATCATGTGGTCAAGTGTTGATTTTTTATCGTGGACAATTTGATCACATGACAACTACTTATTAATCGAAACACAATGTGGGCCACGTGGCCATGGTCCCGAAGCATACAATATATTCTCCGACCCCACAATTTAATGGAAATTTTACCGATGTCCCATTCAAGCAACCAAAAAAGAACATTTTTGCTCACCAAAAAATGGTCCACCTATTGCTCACCCCGGCCTTAGCTGGGTGATATGCATCTCATTCCATTTCTATTTTGCCCCTATATTATCAACATAATTCCTGGAATGAAAGATGTCAGTCCGGTCGACTTTATTACACCCCTAGTAATCAATGCTTGTTACATGTGGTGTGAGGTCTAGAATTCTCACAGGTGTAGACCTCTTGGGATGACCGACCAACATTTAACCGGTTGGTGTAGAGAATTGACTTTGCACGAATCTCCAAACTCGTGTGAGGTCTCGAATTCTCACAGGCGTGTAGACCTCTTGGGACGACCGGCCAAGATTTAACCGGTTGGTGTAGAGAATCGACTTTGCACGAATCTCCAAACTCATGGGATAGTTGGATTATTTAAAAACAAAAGTACTACACCCTCATCTAAATTCACACCCAATAATCATGACCCTTGATTCTAATGGATTCCATGCGAGTCCTACATAGGACCCACCGAAATTAAAGACCAAAATGTGTAGGTTGTAGAATTGAGTGTGAATTTAGATGTGGGTGTAACATTATTCATTTAATAAAGAAACATTTGCTACATGTATGTGATTAGCCTCACAAAACATTACCAACTCTAACTCAAGAATTAGGAGTCTGTTTACGTAACACAAAATCGGTTATACAATTTAGAAAAGAACTAGTTTTAAATTATTTTGTGTTTTTGTAGATAGTTAATTAGAAAAAGAGTCTATGTCCGTCTTAAAAATATTCCAAGACCTGAGTTTTTATCAAACTAATATATTTCATAAGAGCAAAATAAGCTAGACTTAGTATGAATTTGATCATTCCAAAAGAAGTTCCCTAGTTGAATCTAAAAAATGAGGCCTTAGTTCTGCACTACCAGCTAAGCCCTATTAAGGGAGAAATTATTGTATGATCTGGACTCTAGGTTACATGGTATTCTTCAACAACATGGGCTATCATGTGGTCAAGTGTTGATTTTTTATCGTGGACAATTTGATCACATGACAACTACTTATTAATCGAAACACAATGTGGGCCACGTGGCCATGGTCCCGAAGCATACAATATATTCTCCGACCCCACAATTTAATGGAAATTTTACCGATGTCCCATTCAAGCAACCAAAAGAGAACATTTTTGCTCACCAAAAAATGGTCCACCTATTGCTCACCCCGGCCTTAGCTGGGTGATATGTATCTCATTCCATTTCTATTTTGCCCCTATATTATCAACATAATTCCTGGAATGAAAGATGTCACTCAGTGAAGGTATGGATGAACAATGGGTGACATTTATTTATTTTTTTTTGATACTAATAGGTGCCCATTTTTTAGAGCAAAAATGATCTGCAACCAAAAATGACATTTGGCCTCTGAATCACTCTGATCATGTACATCTTATAATCAGAACTCAATTTGTAGATTGCTAAGAGTTCATCCGAAAATAAAATTCTAAGAAATTTTTTAATCCAAAAAAAAAAAAAAAATTTGTGAACAATGTGGGTATCAAATGGAAATGAGTAGTTCACATAGGATCTGATTTTGATTTTGATTTTGATTTTGATCTAGGCTTGGGATCCTGTGGACAAAGTCTATGAAAACGTGGTCTCTCTAGATTCCATTGAATTTTGAGTATGCTATGCTTCTCAAATTTTTATTCTAAAAGTGTTTTTCAAATGGTGAGACAATAAAGCCAAGTCTAATACAGTAAGATCAGTTGAATTTTGATTGAATTTTTTTTACCTGACCCTATTGCTACATCATTTAAGAAGCACTTTTGATATGTAAATTTATAAAGCATAACATTACTCTTGAATTTTTTTATTCGGAGGAGCCTGAATCACCTTTTTTGGAAGAGGAAAAACTTGAATACAGTTGTTTATGAGATTGATCTACGTGTTATAGTTTTTTAACATTAGTCTTGAATTTTTTTATTTGGAGGAGCCTGAATCACCTTTTTTGGAAGAGAAAAAACTTAGATTCTGTTGTTTATGAGATTGATCTACGTGTGTTAGTTTTATATGTGCAAGCCAATTGGATTTCGAAACAGTACAGTGTCGCAAAGAAACTCTACAACAATCCTACTGCAAATTTCAATAGACTACCTACCTCTTTAAGAAACTTGCCAAATCACTCCAGGATTACAACATACGCAAATTATTTACTCACATTAGAGCATCCACAGTGGGTCATTGGTACAACAAACTTAAGCTTGGTTTGGCTAGGGAACGCTTGCAACGGGTCATTGGTACAACAGCGTACCATAGTGAAACTTAAGGAAACTTAAGTTTAATGTATGGCTAAGTTCAGCTATTGTACAGGGCAGACGGCACAATGAGAACCGTGAGGAGCAAAACGGCACACATTGCGCCGCATGAGACTCCAAACGGCACACATTGTGCCGTGTGATATCCAGACGGCACAATGTGTGCCGTGTGATATCACACGGCACAATGTGTGCCGTGTGAAGTTGTCACTTTTATAAAGCCGTGTGATATTACACGGCACACATTGTGCCGCCTACTCCCACACGGCGTCGTTTGATATCACACACGGCACATTGTGTGCCGTTTGATATCACACACGGCACTCACATAGTCGTTTGAACAAATACCCATTGCGAGTGTATTTCATCTATACACTAAACTTACCAAACATCAGCCTTAAGTTTGTTGTAGCCGCTGTGGATGCTCTTATTATGTAGACTTGGGACAACCACCCAATTATATGGATCCATGTATCTCCTATTTTAGGCGGCCATGGCACATAATTGCTCACTTTAACCTACAAGCCTTGTTCCCATTACTTGTCATACGAACTCTATTTGTAGGGGTAACATGACCTGTTATTTTGTGGTTTTCCAACTTCACTCTGTTTTGATATCCCCCCACCCAAACAAAAAAAAAAAAAAAAAACAAAAAAAAAAAAAAAAAAAAAGAACCGTTCACTCTGTCCGGTAAAATTTCAAGTCCTGTGATTCTGTGAACACCATTTCAAAGTTTTTTTTTTTTACTTTCTATTTTGTTCTCTCAAAAAGGATTAGATATCCATGAACTGGAAATGTATTTATATTTCATGTCACTGGGCAGAAATTACACCTCTATATGTATATTTTGATTTTAAAATTTTAATCTTTTGTATAGGAAAAGATAATTTCATGCTTATATATTTAGTGTCATGTAATAAAATAAATAAATAAAAACAGACTATAGTTGTTTAAAAAGAAGGAAAAAAAAAGTAGTTATTTCATATTTGTCCTTCCTCTTACACGCCTTGTAATTTTAGTTTCTTTGAATTCATTTTAATTTATTTTTCACTCCGTTTCAAGCAAAGTACAAATGATGCACCAAATAACAATGGGGTAATTTTTCCTTCTTCACCCACCCCCACTAAAGGGAAACAAATGACAAACATGTTACATGTGTTGACATTGCTTTGTTCACCTAACTTTAATTCTATTCAAGTAGATTTATGCAGAAAAACAGCTTTTTGTTTTTACGAGTGTAGCAAAAGACAGTACATACGTACTAGACTTAAAATGGTCACGCAAGCAAGAACGTAGCTCAGAGTAGTTCGTATTCAAATTCGTATCATTTTTATACAGAGAGAGTCCAATGGCTCTAAAAGAACGAACCTGTGTCACTCACTTGCCAAAAATAGTATACTTCTCACAGAAGGTATCATTGTGTGGTCAACCCACCTAATCAAAGTATCAAACCCAGTATATGTGAATTTGATCCTTTTTTCTTTTCAAAGTTATGTATTACATGGAGGGGAAAATTTGTAACAGACTAAAGGAAATAAAAATAATAATAATAATAACAAGGCCAAAAAATTCAGTTTCCTTCTCTCTTTTTTTTTTTTTTTTGGAGGAAGAGTTTCCATCATCACTCATTTAAATATGAAGGTCATCTCACTACTATTGGCCTTTTCTTTCTTGCAATACAAATATTTCTAGGTATATATAGGAATTTGGAAATTGCATAAAATTCGGTCACCAATAAATGTAAGTTTATGATTTTTCATTCCAATTTCAATTAATTCAATTGGTCATTCCGCATTTATATTCTTCTGTTTATCTTTCAAAATTAGAGTATGAATTTCCAAAATTGCACATTCTGTTACCCCAAAAGTGCTCAATCGGCTTGAAGCTTCGCTTCGATTCCAACCCAAGTAGTTAATTTCATCGTAACCACGTTGCAAAGAAAGGCTTGCCCAGAATTGCCCCAGCCAATCCCACCCAGGTTTTAAGTTAACCTCTCTCCAGTTTCCACTCAATTTTCCCCCAAAACTAACACAAATAAATCCAGGGATGGGTTAATCTTATATGCAATTGAGGTGACCAAGTGGCAACACTTTCGGAAAATTGGGCGAAATTAGTATGAGCTGGTGGTCCCACCCCCAATATCACTTGATAAAACTTATTCATGCTTATCAGGTTGGGATATGAATGGTGATTAGGGTTTTAAGATTTAATAGCAAAATCATGCTCATTTGCTCTCCTGTAAAGCAAAGCTGATGCTTCCACCCTGTGCAAGTTTTGTTTGTCAGAGAGTAATAACAAACACCAACGCTTTGTTCGGTTCACGAATTTGGTGAGAGAATGGAAAATAAAACAAGAGCACTTCTCTGTCTGGTTAACAAGGAGAAACAATGAGGAGAGAGAGAG
The DNA here is from genome assembly GCA_033977485.1 of Hydrangea macrophylla. Classification (NCBI taxonomy): domain Eukaryota; kingdom Viridiplantae; phylum Streptophyta; class Magnoliopsida; order Cornales; family Hydrangeaceae; genus Hydrangea; species Hydrangea macrophylla. Next base: position 95,390,506 of record CM066991.1, on the reverse strand, counting down.
AGAGGGGGGGGGGGGGGGGGGGGGGGGGGGGGGGGGGGGGGGGGGGGGCGTTGTGAAAATAAAACTAAAAGGTTCGAAATTTGTGAGTCATTCCCATAATTATTGAATTTCTGTTCAGTTTTTTTAAAATTCAATTCCTAAATTCTTTAAACATGGTAAAAAACACTAGGGGAAGAGTTTTCTTTCTTGTTTTCCTTTTCCATTTCTTTTCCTTTTGTAAATCCATGAACCAAACAGAGCCTTACAAACCCAAATACAAGACATTAAAATAATGTAAAATTGCAAAAAAGAAGACTAGAGGCTGTTCTTACCAGCCCGGATGTACTACAAATCTCCCTGTCCAAAGAGCCCAGTTTACCTGTTTTAAACACCAGAAATCAGGGGTCCATAATTTTACATCACAAAAAAAAAGAATCCGAAGACTGAACCGCTGAATCTATCATCAAGTAGTCTATTTTAACGCCAAAAAGAAATCCACCAAGGAGTGCAGAAGTTCAATGAAGTGACCGAGGGTTTCTTTTTTCTTTTTTCTTTTTTTTTTTTTTTTTGATGAAGTGATAAAGGGAGTTGCTCCCAAATTACTCCTAGCATAACCTACACAATGGAAAGGATAGCGGCCCATGACCTAACAGGCTGACACACCATTCGAATACAATACCATCCTGGACGATATCTATGCACGTGTCTAGGAATTTCGACCTCACAAATATTTGAAAAGGATCTTCTTCAGCACCTGCCTATATAAATGTGTATATATATTGTTTGTGTGTGTTTGTGTATATATATATACATTATGTATGTCTGCAAGTAGGCAAGCACGTGCATGGATAAAGGTCTAATAATCATCGGTTGTTTAGCACGAAGATAACAAATTTGTGGTAACAATACCTTATCGGTCCCAAGAGAATTGGCAACTACATGGGTGACCTGTTCATCTATTTGGTTGGTGCACACGGCACCAAACTGTTCAGCTGTCTGCCACAGTGGGTGCATGTGAGGACTGGTGTCGCCAACAGGAAACACCCTGCTGAAGACAATACGGCAACCGGCCAAAATCTTACGCTGCTCTGAGGCTAGGATGTTTCTCACATCCACTTCATCCAGGGACTGATGTGAGAAAAAGTTTTCATGTATTCTCTCAATGACCTATTTTTGATGCAGTAAATAGAGAATCAGGGAGAGAAAACCTAATATAATTGCCAAATCCAGCGGCAATCTAGAGGGAGTTCCTAAACGCAGCTGCCAAATTTCTCTCTACACCCACATGTACAACATGACATATTGCATGTACTCCTCACTACATAATGGGTCGAGGGAGAAATTTGGTGTGTGTATTTAACAGCACTTTCCCAAACATAAATGTGATCTCACCGCCAAAGAGGATGCCAAAGTTCCATCTTCGTGTCTCTCGTCATGGTCAATCTCAAGGAGAGAAGGACCAGGAAGCCCAAATTGACGCCTGCTACAAGGGAAATAAATGTACCTACAAAACAAATAGTTGAGGATAAGACTAGGTTAGGTTCCCTCGCTACTCTAGTTTTTGGCATATGTGTTCTGGGAGTGTCAAATTCCCTTGAATCGTACTACCGCTTGTCCCACCGAGAATAGGAAAAAATCCAGACATTTAAACATGAAGGCTTTGTTTGGTTCACGGCTTAGTGAGACTAAACAAAAGAAAACAATGTGGAAAACACTTTTCCATGTTTGGTTAATAAAGAATACAGTAGGGAAAGAAAAGAAAATAGAGTGAACAATCAGTTAAAAGCTTTTGACTTTGTGAGTCACTTCTCTTCATTTTTTCTTGAGTTCTTACCTATTAATGACTTTTGAGATTTTCTATTTCCTAATGTTGTTTAAGCAAGGAGGAAAAGACTAGGGCAAATATGGTAGAAATGGTTTTTCTTTTCCTAAATTCGACAAACCAAACGAAACCTTAAGATCAAACACAAACTTACCTTTCTACGGCAATCAAATTTAGCTTGTGATGTGGCCAGACTCTAACAGAATCATCTATGATCACCACAGCAGATTCCATACCCAAAACCCCATCCAAATCCTTACTCTTGGGAACCTCATCACCGTCTGAAAGATCCCCATCATCACCCCTGGAAATAACTCTTCCATCAAACAAAACCCCTTTTGCATCAAGCAGCTTCGCCATCTCTGTAGCATATAGCTTGTTCCCCATGGTGTAAAGATGCATCTCAAAAAGCTTACTAGCCTAAAATGCAAACAATGAATCGCATTGAAACTTGAAATACACTGACACAGTCAAATTAGCAAGTGTACTGGGCCAAAAGAATTTATAGTCTACAATTACCTTCTCCAAAAAGTTCCAGATCCCAGGGCGCAATTTAGTCCACATACCCATCTGTGGGAATCGGAAGAGATGCCTCTGTGGCTTTTCACGATCCTGTTCCTCTTTCTTTCTCAAGATCTCATCATGCATGGGGTCTACTTCCATGAACTGAACGCGAACAATATTAACAAAAAAAAAAATTACTACGTGTACCAATGGTTTCCAATTCATGCAAGTCGATTCTAGTTTCTTACAAACCGATGCAATTAATAAATCAATTCAATTAATGCTAAAGACTTGAAGTTTTAAGTGAAACTCCCAACATTTTGAGCCTTTATATTGCAGGAAATTTGTTCAATTTTTTATTGTACACAGTGTTTTAATATGTATACAATGTAGACATAAAAAATATTCCTATTAATTTAGAAAAGCAAATCTTACGATTCATGAGTCGATAAGATTCATGATTCATATTTGGTAAACTGATTCACGATTCGATTCATAATATGACAACAATGGATGCACCGACAAATATTTATACCTTTGCTGAATTAAGGAGAGTGTGATCTAGGTCCAAGACAAGGCAGAGCTTACGTGCCGCAAACATTTTCCTCTGTTCTTCAATCCTTCTTGCCCTCTCTCTCTGAATAGCAGCCTTTTGCTGGTCATCAAATCCTTCAAATAGATGCTCCATATCTCCCCAACTGTTCTGTGATCGAGAAGGGCCTACAGTAACTTCTTCAGATGAAGAACCAGTCCCATTTGGTTGGCCATCCAACTCTGAAGCTACACCTTTTACATCAACTTTATTTAAATTAACTTGTACAGGCTGTGAAGAAGGAATCTGAACTGACGGAACCACAGCTGCTTGGGTAGCAGACATAATGTCAGCAATATTTTTGAGATTGCTGGTGAATTGCCGAGTAATATCTGGTGGTGCAATGGATTGAGAAGGCAGGGGCAGATTATTGGACTGACCCTCTTGGTTTTGGACATCAAAATTGCCCTTTGTTCCCTGGGAGCTGCTTGTAGGAGCTCCAGTTGTTTTGAACTGATCAGATCCTGAGTTTCCACCCTTTTGAACTGTGTTATTATGGAGTACACGACGAGGGTCACGAGGTTTCATGCGGATTTTTCCCAACTCATCTTGTAAACTCTGTCCATTAGTAAATGTTCCAAGTTAGTTTCAAGGAAAGAAATTGGACAGGGAAATGAAAATGATCAAGCACATAAGTAGCAGTATATGTTTTTAATTAATTAGACCGAGTAATAGTGTCTCTAATTCCACTCATTCAGGTGTTATTCCATATGCGACAATCGTTATAAGGCAGTATATACATACATGTGCACACTCACACCGGCAAATCAAGATGGGAAAAGAAACCCTAATATTGTATGGACGAAAGTACATATCTATCCGTCAAATCTAAAAAACTTTGCCTGCGGGAAACAACCTATCCTCATCAAGAGGCAACAACAAAGAAGAGTACAAGGTGCATAAAAGAGATATATTACAAAAAAAATACACACACATACAAAGGCCACTGCATAATATCCAAAATGTGCTAATAATCCCACAGCTCTCAGAAAGGATAATGACTAAATGCTCACCGTTACAGGTGTTTGAGGAGTCTGAAGTATTCCAGCTGATCTTTGCCCCATAACTGAGGACTTTGTAGGAGCAAGATTCATTGAAGGAATTGCTCCGAGTATAGAACTAGTGCTTGAAGGAGTTGTGCTTTTTGCAGTAATAACAGACTTTTCTTGTTCCATCTTCATTATATTCATCCATATAGCTGGATTCACTGCAATATCTTTTAATAGAGATTGTAAGGAAGCTGTTGGGCTAGCACCTGTTATTGGAAATTGCTCATTTGAGGTAATTGGTACATTGGGTGTACTATTGCTGGTATTTGAACCCGTTATTTCATTTTCTAATTTCCAAGGAACACTTCCCGATTTCTCCACAGGGTTTATTCTGTTTATAAATGGAGGTCCAATTGTGCCACTATCCTCCAACCAGCCACCACTTAAAGGCACACTTTGCACATCACCAACCACCACAGACTCCGCCGGTCCAGTCCTCTGCCTTTTCTGTACAGGACCGTCCAAGACAGGTTCGTCAACAGTCTTCTGCTTCCTTGATGTTACTGTTCCCTCGAGAGGCTCAACTTTAAGTGCATTGTGACCAGGCAAAGGAGAGTGGTTGAAATCTAAAGTACCAACCTTAGCATTCGCCAATAGAAGCCTAGGGTCTCTACTCCTTGCTGAAGATCTTAATGCAGGATTGGAACCCAAACTCAGAAGGCCATGACTAACAGGAAAAATACTAGCTGGTGGCAAATTTGGTGCATTTGTAGTGTCGGTATTCCCAAAAGTGGGCGAACTAGAAACTTCCCCACTAGTATCACCGTCTCCATCATCACACTCTTCTGATGGGGTTGGGCTCGGAAGCCTATCCTTCAAAACAAACGAACTCCGACCAAATTTTTGTTGATAAGTAGAAACAGCTTTGAGAGCATCTTTTTCATAAGGATGCACTATAGTACTCTCTGTTTCAACAGCCCTAGGTGCGGGCCACTCTGGCTTAAGCACTCCACCAGAAACCAACACTTTGTTTATGGGGAGAGATGGTGGGGCTTCCCGTGTGGGTGATGGAAGACTGTCTACATCATGATCCTTGTGAAGCTCTAGCAGTGGAAGCAACACCCCTCTACCTTTAGCACTGCTAAGTCCGAATTTCAAAGTTCCCGAAGAAAAGTTGTAGTCATTATGATCTAGAGATTTATTAGACACGGACTCTAGAATATGCTTCTCTGAAAAATTCAAATTTCGACGAGAATTTTCATTAAAATCATCAGAATCCTTCTTATTTATTCCTTCACTCCCCTGCATCTCTTTATTTTTATCACCATCTGCAGTACTCGAGATCAAGACCTCTAACTGTGAGAAAAACAAAAGTGTTTTAAGTTTCCATAAGTACAAGACTGTAAAGAAGTTCCCTCCAAAGTAATAAGTTATGCAAATACCACACCTCTTTCATCTGCTCAGGAGAAAAAAGAGAATGCTTTTGGCTTGTAACATGAGTGAGTAAACTGCAACCAAAATCAGCAAAAGGCGATGACTAACAGTTCTATGGCATCACAGGGAAAAAATAGAATTGAAGACAATGCGGTTAAAACAACGAGAACCTTGACAGAATGTGCCTATTATGTTCCTGGTTATTTTGGTTCATTGAGCAGAAAACCTGCAATAATTGAAGTCAAGCCTCTAAAAATTCATTTAAACCCATAATGTGAACCATGAGCATTATTCAGAAATTAGGGAAGCATATGAAAAGACGAATTATTTCTTATCTTACCGAATATACAGTTCGAATTGCAGCTAGTGACAGTTGAATGAGAGCATCTTTGGTGGGAAAGGAATGGTCCATTAACACTTCTCCCAAGCCATCCAAAGAATTTTCAAGTCTTGAACAGACTTCAGGAAATGATCTACAACCAAAAAAAAAAATTCAAAAAACATCAATCCCACATAAACCCAATTGTTGAATGCTTCACCAAACTCAGCAATCTCTATTAATCTACTTACTTATCCGCATCATTCGGAGTTACGTTCTCCAGTTCTTCGCGAATGGAGTTGACCCGTTTCTCCAACTCTTCCTCTTTCAAATCCATGTATGTTTCATTGACATTCAAATCCAAATCAACATTTTTCAATTTCCCTTCTTCCTCAGTCTCCACAACGTCAGAGTCCAAATCGATTTCACCTTCCTCCAGTTCACCCTCCTCCTTCTCACTCTCCATCTCAGCATCCTCATTCTTGTCATCAGTTACATCAATTATCACTTTATTTATTACCTTCCCCGAATTACTTAAACTACTACCATTATTATTATTATTATTATTATTATTATCATCTTCTCTACCACTCATTGAAGAAGACGACGTCGAAGACCGATCCAAGTTCGAGTTCTCATGGGGTGGTTTGAGCTCCATCACCAAAATCTCATCCAGAGGTGTATTCTGAACCGCCTGTGCCCAAGCAAGATTATACAAATCCGAAGTATAATTATGAGATACAGGATACTTATACAGATCTTGCATCGTCCAAACCCTAGTCGTCTTCGAAACATTACCCACTTGCTTATTATAATCCTCCTCACTGATCTCATCAATCGAAGCCGAATCTGAAATTTCGCCTTCCTCTACATCTTCTTCCAACAAATGAGAATCGCCTTTGCCCATTCTATCTAGGGTTTGTTCTCCTCGATTGTTAAATAATACAAACTGATCCAAATAATCTACAAGCATATGTCAATAATATATATATATATATGTATATATATAAAACAAACAAATATACACACAAAAAAACTAACAAACACAGATCTTATCAGATAAATTAGGGTTTTTTTGTATAAAGCTTTTGCCCTAGATCTGAGAGTTTTGATACGAATCGAGATTTGAATGTTTTCGAATCGTGATCTTAGTTTGTATATAGAATCGGATCGTGATCTAGTCGTATCTAAACTGATGGAGTTTTTGAATCGCGGTGTCTGGTTTGAGGATGTGTTTATTCTGATACGAACGTCGGAGATTTAAGAATGGAGAGAGAGAGAGAGTTTTGAACGAGAAAATACGATGACTTGATGCTGATATAATACGGGTGGCTGTACAACGTATAATTACAGGTGTTGATGGGTATATATATAGAACGAGGGATCTTTCTATGATACATCGTATTTTAGGCTTATAACGGATTGAACTCAGACCGGATTTATAAAATACAAATTCATTTAGGATTAGGTAATTTTTGGGATACAATTTTCACACAATTTTCTTAAAAGATGTGTTTATTTCTTTTCTCCAGTGACATCACAAGAAAGACATAGACACATTTTTAAAAAAATTGTGTAAAAATTATATAAAAGTTGTGTTCTAAGAATTACTCCTTAGGATTTGTCTTATTGGATTCAAATCTTAGATTGGATTATGTGAAATCCAAATCCGCATTTGTTATTTTTTTTATCCAATAAGCAACCTACTATTTTTAAAATAAAAGGTCTTAAATACAAAATATATCTCTAAAGTTTGGTCCTGTCTCGTTTTTGCAGTTTCAATTGCATTAATTTTATACATGAAATTTTTAAATAGAGCAAAATGGTTTAAATGTACCATTCTGTCAGTAAATTTGACAGAATTCACATATTACTATGCAAAATTACGTTAATAAGTGGGTAGAGAGATTGTTGGTGTTCTATTTTTGCCCCTAAAAAGTGTAATAGTGCAAAACATGTAAGTAAATTCTCTCAACTAAGTAAATTCTCTCAACTTTTCTCACATAATTGAAAATTTGTAACACATTGCTTCAGGGAGGAAATTGATGTAATTGAAATTACAAAGACTAAAATGAGACATAGACCAAATTTCAAGGGTATATTCCGTAATTAAGCTAATAAAAAGTAGGGTAAATTATATTGACTTCCCCTGAGCTATAGTCTAATTATAGGGACTCTCTCGTATAATTTAAAATTACACTGATCTTCCTAGTTATAACAGTTTAGTGAGGTGTGTAGTTTTACCATATTACCCATGTTTAGCAAGTTAGTGTTATTTTACAAACAACAATGCTAGGGGCACTAACAAATTCCACTAAGAGTCACACCCACACACTCTCTCTCTCCTAGTGGCACTTTGGGTACGCTGCGGACCCCACAGTGCCACTAGGAGGAGAGATAGAGTGTGAGTGTGAGTGTTAGTGGAATTTGTTAGTGCCCCAAATATTACTCTTTTACAAATAGCAATGCTATGCTTCCCAAATTTCTATCACAAAAGCACTTCTTAAATGATGTGATAATGGGGTTAGGTCTAAAATAGTGGGGCCAATTGAATTTTGATTGGATGTTATTTACCTGGCCCCATTGCTACATCATTCGGAAAGCAATTTTGGGATAGAAATTTGAGAAGTATAGCATTACTCTTTTACATTACAAAGTAACTCTGACCTCGTGTAAATTTATGCATATCCTTAGAGCATCTCCAAAGGGGTGGCCACAGGTGATTCACCCGGACGTCCTAGCCTCGTGGGATTAGTCGAAATGATTAATTTCGAATTTAGATGTCAAAAATAAAGTCCAAATTCGACTATTTATACCACATTCAATTCGAATTCATATTAAAATCTGAACCATTGACATGCGTCATATGCCTGTATCGTACATCTTCACTTTACAAAAATTTTGGGATCAACAATGATAGGGATACACACTAAATGACACACTATGCTTTAAAATCTTGTGTTGTTTGAATTTTTTACACTTTTCTGTGCATCACTTACACAGCACAAGGTACATGCATTTATAGCTGGTGTATCGTTTAATGCGTCGTTTGGTGTGTATCCCTATCATTTTTGTTTTGGGACTAGAGGCAATGGGAGATTTTGGTTGTACTTTCATTTATCCCATTTTGAGATGAAAATATATGTAATTTAGTCCTAAATAATTATAAGTAGGTCCAATTATCAACATGTTACAACTCTGAAAACCACTTATATTTTAAACTTAAAATAATTTTTAAGAGAAATATTTAGATGACAAACACTGTTTACAAATACTTACAAATATACTCTATCTCTCTCCTACATGGTACTGTGGGGTTTGGATAATTTCAGCGGATCCCACAATGCCACCAGAAGAGAGATAGAGTGTGTTTGCAAAAAAGCATTTGTCACCCTAGTATTGTTGAATCTTTAAAGTTACAATATTTTTCGAAACAAAACCACTAGGATGTGATACAAAAGGATGGGAACCAAAAAAATTCTTTAAAACCCAAGCAAATTTGATGCATCGCATTTGGACTAAAATACCTCCAGAAGTGCTTCAGTTCAATCGTGCTTTGATAACTCTAAACTGTTTCTTAAAATTTATTGAACAGACTAATATATACATTATAGGTCCAAAATTGCGTTTGTGAAGTGATTCCAAACAGCTTCTAAATAAAAGATCAAATACTTGTACAAATGAATCAGAAATATATTTAATTTTTTTTTTCAATTGATTTTTTTAGTCAATTTAAAGTTAAAGCTACGCTTCTCAAATTTGAATTCAAAATTTATGTCCTAAATGTTTTGATAGTAATATTACATGTTGTGTTAGTAATTGGTGGTAACCATAGGGTTATTTCCACAAAAAATGCATAACTAATACTTAATTATTAAACTAGGGTGTTTTGAAACTTAAAGAAAGAAACATGGTAAATCGTTTTTACTAATGACAACTCTATATACTCGTTTTTACTAAAAGCAAGTTTTTATTTAAAATCGGTTTTACTAAAACCGAGTTTAATATCGAATTTTAATGGTTTTTCTACGAATTTTGGAAAAAGGGGAAAATTGAATATTACTAAAAGTCGGTTATACTAAAAACGACTTTATATAAAGTCGGTTGTACAAAAACGACTTTAGTCGTTTCTATCTTTTGATTGGACATTTCTGACCAGTGATGCAAAATAAGTCAGTGTTACCAAAAACGACTTTAAACTGGTTTTTACTAAACACGACTTTAACAAAGTCGTGTTTAACAATCACGACTTTAAATAAACTCCGTTTTAGCAATCACAACTTTAAGTAAAGTCGTCTTTACTAATGACGACTTTTAAGTCGGTTCTTTTTCCATCCATTCTCGTTTTTTGAGCATCTCTCATTATTCTTTCATCTCTCTCTCTCTCTCTCTCTCTCTCTCTCTCTCTCTCCGGCGATCTGTGATCTCTGTCTCTCACTTCCATCCGCCGACGGCGCCACCGATGAGGTATGTATATATATATATGTATATTTTTATATGAATGCATTTGTATATGTAGATTTATATGTATATGTAACCCATTGTTAATAATTTTAGCGACACTTAGGTAACTGTCGCTAAAACTTTTAGCGACACTTTCTGCTTTGGCATTAGCATCACCCTAATTTATTGGAAATTTGACTAATCACTAAGATCATTTGTGCCACATTAAAACTAGCTTTAAATTTTAATATTTATAAGTGTATTCAATTTTGAAAATTCAACTTTTGTAACATATATTAGTATATTGATTCAGTGTTCTAAAATAATGCTTACTTTTTTGTAAATAACGTCTTGTTGAATATTAAAGAGTTTGGGATTACTTGAAGCCATTTTATTGTTTATAATTTTGTTCGATTGTGGATATTCAAATAGTACTTGTTAGACGTTCATTATTGTGTATGAGTATTATACCAGATCTAAAACTATTTTTAATAAGTCCTTTGTTAGATAATCATAAAATTATTTTTTTTTTTATAAAAATTATATAGGAAATAAAATATAAAAAAGGAACAAATTTGTGAGACGATGATAGAGATAAATCACTCTACCTGTCCTTCGCGGTCCTGAATTTAATAGCATTTTTCATAACGAGTTATTGACACCAATTTTTATTAGAGTCAGACAAAGGGACAAATTCTGGATACGTGCACCACCCCACAACATACACATCAGATAAGTCAGGAAGTAAAGTGAGCTGTAGGGTGTAAACTCACGCAAAACTCTAGACACAATTTGTCGAGTCACTTAAAATTTACCTTTCTAACTCACTTCTCCTGGCCAACTCGACTAAACGTCCCATTTACATTACCCTTATGCAACACGTTGTTAATATTTTTTATTTTTTAGTTTGTTAATTAATTCAATTTACCCCTTGTGTATATTTATTTTTTCATATGTATTTATTATGATTGATTTTGGGTTAAGATCATCTACCACCCTTCAGTTAATTGAACTGTGAATGCCTCTTCTTGGGTATAGATGTAAAAGCAAGGTAACAATGCAATGAAAGCAAGGTAACACTGCAATGAACAAGCACATGAACCAAATAACCAAGATTTACAAAGATATCGCAATACGATAGTCAGAGTATGCTCGAATATTTGTTCGACTTAGAAATCAAACAAACACATGATATCAAAAACTCAGTAACACGACAACTCGAAACCCATTTGAATATGAACCTTCGTTTGGATTATCCACGAACACGAACAAAGACGTGATATAAAAATAAAAATATAAATAAATAAATAAATATTGGTTAAAAAATGATTATTTGTTAAATTTACCCTTGTGTATATCGTTTTTTCATATGAATTTTTTATGATTAAATTTTTTTTTTGGTTAATTTGTTGAAAAAAATTCAAAAAAACAAAAATACATGGTTAATTTGTAAATGTATAATTAATGCAGTTTAAATGACGCGTCTGCGACGGGGTCTTTTAGACCCATCTGTCCTGACTTTACAGTCGACCCACATATCGCAGGATATATGGGAGCATCCCAAGGTATGTAAAAATTATATCTATATATATGTATGTTATTTTGTACCAATATATTAAGTTACAAATCTAACATAATTTATGCTATTGTAGGATTACTATGCGTTTATTACAGTACGCAGGTCTGATTACAGGCTATGGGAGTGGGCCATCGATTCACGACTGATGCCTTATTTGATGCGAGATGGATTCTATGGAGTTTTCCGGGTCAGCTGGATCCAGTGTGACCATGCCTTCATCAGTGCATTACTTGAGAGGTGGCGTCAGGAGACCCATACCTTTCACCTACCGGTAGGTGAGGCGACTATCACACTTGAGGACGTCACTGTGTTATGGGGTCTATCTGTGGACGGAGAGCTAGTCAAATGTAGGGTTGAGTCACTTAGCATCGCAGACTGGCAGGCTCTCTGCTTGGAGCTACTGGGGGCAGCACCACCCCCTCAGAGGTTAAACCACGACAGGATATATCTCACCTGGATAGCCGAGCATTTGGAGGCTATGCCGGCAGGTGTCTTGCCAGTCCAGACACTTGAGCAGTATGCTCGTGCTGCCATATTGTGGCTGCTTGGAGGTCTCTTGTTATCTGATACATCAGATAACAAGGGTAAGTTGATGTTCCTTCCATTGCAACGTGATTTGGACGCATGTGGCCGCATGAGCTGGGGATCAACCATATGGGCGTGGTTGAATCGATGCTTGTGTCGGTCATCCCATACACATGTGTACGACATTGGCGGCCGAATTACGTTATTGCAGGTATGGTTTAATATCTCATTAAGTAAACCCTATTTATATAAATAAAAAAAAGAACATATTAATTATGATGCATCTTGTTGTTGCAGATGTGGGCATGAGAGCGTATACCGTCGATTAGGCCGGGCTTGTCCAGCATTCCTCCCATTGGTTTTCAGCCACTCCAGGCCCATCTGGATCTTTCCATTGGGCCTCGTTGGTACAGGTATTAGTGCGTGTTCTATTCAATTATGTTAAAATATATGATTTGTAGAGTACTATAGCAATTTTGTACATTTGTTTATTTGTTTAGGTGGACAGTTCCTTTGGAGCTGCTTTGCATCAGGACTCACGTGCGTTGGGTACACAGAGATCAACTGGACCAGTTGGATGAGGCCCATTTTGAGTGGCGACCATACTTAGTGGAGCCGCATGGTTACATGCTGCCTGATGCGTACCAGGTTGGACGCGAGTTATGGAGAGCTCGCACACCTTTGATCTGTGTAGACACTGTTGAGTGGCACGTACTTGATAGGGTCGTTCAGCAGTTCGGATTCCGACAAACAGTCCCAGAGCCGATCGACACATCACAGCGCCTACATGGTATAGATTGACGTGGACGGGCATCGCAGGATTGGACTGTGTTCCACCGGGAGTATATTCAAATGTGGGCATCCCGGAGGACCTCTATTGTCCGGGGTGATATAGTAGACATGCGCATGGAGTCCACCGATCCTTACATACGGTGGTATCACCGGATTACAGTTTTACAGGTCGGACACATAGAGCGAGCGCAAACCGGTTTCCACGGAGGAGGATCTAGCTTTGATATGTTGGTACGTATGTAAATTAACTAAATTGTATATATTTTATTAGTTTTTTAGACCGACCACAGGTTGCTTGTCCTATATTTGTATTCTTTCAACTTTGCGCTATTAGCACGGTGTATCAGAGTGCGCAGACTAGCTTACAGCGGTATAGTGGTCATGACTGTGGTCACCATAGCACACTTCAGGGGATTGTTACATCATGTGCTGAGGTACTACAGTAGATACATTCGTCGATATCTCTTTCAATCGGCATATCATCTGACGCCCCTAGCACTAGTAGGACAGCTCCAGACCCCGATGCCCCTAACACTAGTAGGACAGCCCTAGACCCCGACCCTTTATTTGATGACCTATCATAAGTTTCAGGGATCAGATCTTTCACATCTTCTTGATAATATTCCGATGGATAAGATATATGATTTGTTTGGTACGATTCCACCCCCTCCATCTACCACGGCTACCACCACCCCCCATCATACGGCTTGTGGCCCCACTAGCCACCCATCCCGCATCTATCACCACCACCACCACCACCACCACCACCACCACCACCATACCTACCTTACTAGTCACCCCCCTCGCATATACCATTGCCACCATCCCCACCATAAGACATGTTGCCCTACTAGCGACCCAACCCACATATACTACCACCACTACTACCATACATCCTGTGGCCCCAGTAGCCACCTACCCCGTATATACCACCACCAAATCACCGCTTACCCCCATACCACTGGCTACCCCCATAGCCACTCCCCCGGCAACTATAGATGATGCTGATATGGGCAAGGCGTTGACCCAGGTTCATGTTGACCTACTTACCACCACTGCCACCATCACCATACCACCAACCATGCCGACCCATTTGCCACACGATGCAGATATGGGGGAGGTAACACAGATTATTGTTGGTGGAGTAGTGGGTCGTGGGAGAGGACGTGGGAGAGGAGGACGTGGGAAAGGTCCCTCAATGAGACGGCGTGGGAGACATGTTGCTTTTGCTACATCGGCGGCAGTTGAGACGGGTCCCTCGTAACCATCCCAGGTTGCTCCAGATATTGGGACGACGGCAGCAGACGCTAGTTCTTCGATTCCGACCTAGGTTGATTTAGATACACAGACGACACTAGTTGTGGGTCAAGAGCCGGAGTCCAAGATTGTTGTAGATACATAGTTGGGCCCAGATGTGGGCCATGAGCAGCCGTCCCTGCCTGCTACAGATACCCTGGCAGCATCAGAGCTTGGTTCTTCACAGTTGGCCCAGGTTGCACCAGATACACAGGTGCCACTGGAGGTGGCCCCAGATGTTGTTCAGGATGAGGATGAGGGAGAGCAGAGAGGTAGACCTAGGAGGATTATTGTTGCACCACCGTATGGAACATAGATATTTGTACATTTGTTTGTACTTATATTTTGATATGGGTATGTTGTTTTGTACATTTGTTTGTACTTAAATTTTGAGTAAATCACTTTAACATCAAAGTTTATGTCATATGATATTATTGTTATATTTTCAGTGCTATATAACTGTGATATTACTGTAATATATTGCTTTAATAAAATTGCACTTACAAAATTGTTGGGACAAGTATAGAATTGACAATTGGGGTTCTTCTTTTACATCATAATATTTACGAAAAGATGTATTTATTTATTAAAAATGGATTACACACCATTACTTTACATTGCTGCAATAAAAAAAAACACTACATAGATTGAATTCAACTAAGGGAAAAAAAAAAAAACAAAAACAAGCACGTTAACAACATAAGGACGAAAGACATCTCCAAAAAACAAAGGCCACTGAAAATTCATTCCTCATCCAATCCTATGACATTCTGAAGATTGCTAAGAGTTTTATCCAATTTTCCATCGCAAGGAGGTAAACGCCATATGACTACACTAGTTAGGATCAATGCGACACCTGGAACGATCTTTCCTTGCCATTTTTCATCCTCAAATATCTGTTGATCCATCTTACCACAGATCTCTCCCGTGTGATCCTTAATAACACAGAGGTAAGTGTCATTAACAAAATCATTACAATTTATCTTGGTCAAGCTTTCCAAAACCCCCACGACACGATCTTCCAGCCAAGGGCCATTTTGGGGTACTAATGTTTGGATGGGACACTAGTCTCCCTTGTCTAAATACCCACAGTTGATGACTTTCAACCAAGGGTTCTTCCGGAATGTATCGTCCTCCATGGGTTGTTGTTGTAATGCCCTTCGGAGAAAACTGTTCGGGCCAGGGATGTGCCTCATGGGAGCTCGTGATGAATTACCTCGGGATGAACCACCTATTTCCATCTGCTAGGGTAGGGAGTTTGCAATAATATCTTAGATTGTTTAGGTACGCCCTTAGAGTTAAAGAATCCATTATATATAGGGCATACATTATAAGTCTGAATATATGTATGGCGTTAGACGTTACGAGTTATCAAGTCATGCGTCAGAAGTCAGTGAGTGTTTTGAAGTCAGTAAGTTGTCAAATAAGGCATCAGAAGTCAGTGAGTTGTCAAATAAGGCATCAGGAGTCAGTGAGTTGTCAAATCATCTGTGCGACGTCACATGCAGTGAGTGTTCTGAAGTCATCTGGCTTACGCCATCGAGTTGTCAAGTCAGGCGTATTAAGTCAGTGAGTTATCAAATCAAGCATTAGAAGTCAGTGAGTTGTCAAATCATCTAAGTTAGAATGTTACCGTGATGAAAGTGACAGTCTTGTTCACCATTATCTCCCTGGTTGTCTATCCATGAACGGAAAGTCATATTGTTGTCACGAGTACTATAGTGTATACCGTAACCCTAATTACACTCTTCGTTATATTAATAGTCTGGACCGTTAAATTTGAGAATTATAGAACTATTCAGATTTACCATTACTTTTCCAATTTGTATACAAAATTCTCAGCATGAACTTAATTTAAGAGAACAAAACGATCATTATGATTAAAAATCCATACATTTAAGGGAAAAGAAAATCATAAAATCACAAAACTCAATTTACATTTGAATGTTAGAATCAACAACAACCCGTGGTCGTGCTGGACACCGGTGTCAATCGTGACCAGTTACCCTACAAATACTACATTGTTTGGGCACACAGGCCCTGGGTACATCCAAGTCACTGTGGATACGTGCAGACTGGGGACGACCCAACCTTATCATATGCCGAGTGTTTTCATTCGGTAGCAAGACATGTACGTTAATTTGTGGCCAATAGTCCTCGTGCTCCAGGGGGTGGAAATTGCTCTCCCATGTACGAATAAAAGATTCCATGCTATACTCTTTTGCTATAAAATGGAAAGGATCTAGTCCTTGATTCGTTGTTACAACCAATATGTACGAGCATGGATATTTATATATCTCTCCTCCCACAAGAGCAATAACCCAAAATGAGTCGCACGACCTGCTGGTTACCCCCACTTGTTTGACTCCTCCGTGTGATAACTTGGAACTCCCTTGTGGACCTATTAAGTAAAAATTTGCAAAAGTTAATTTAGTAACAGTGATTAGGTTTTTTGCAAAAGCTAAATAAGTATGGTAAGTGAAAATTTAGTAATGAAAAATACCTGTCATACGCCTGTAACTCGTGGATATTAGCTTTCTTTTGTTCTTTATCAAGTTCATCTACCACGTGTTTCGTGAAGGTACGCCCATCTCTTAATCATTTCTGCACGATTAACCTTCCTTCGTCAAAATATTTCACAACCCGATAAAATATGAGTTGGACGCATGCAGTTATTGGGAGAGCACGGGTCCCCTTCAGTACTGAGTTAAATCCTTCGACGTGGTTAGTGATTATGATACCTAAACGGTGACCACCATCATTCGCGAGAGACAACTGATATGAGGGTACACAATCTAACTAACACCGTGCATTGGTATCTATTTTTTCAATATTCTCCATATCACGGTTGAACTTCCTAATCTGATGCTTGATCCCAGCTAACCAAAGTAGGTCCTTTAACAGGATATTCTTGAATTTCTTGTGGAAGTTGCACTGGAAGTGTCTTAAACAAAATCGATGATACGCATTGGGCTCACGCCACTTTGTTAATCTCTGAACTGCATTGATTATAGCTGAATATCGATCAGATATTAGGCATATGCCCTGCCTAACACGGACAACATACGTACTTGGGTTCCTTAGGAACCATGACCAACTAGGAAGGGTCTCTTCATCAATAATTGCAAATGCAAGAGGAAATATCTTGTTATAAGCGTTTATCCCCATAGCTACAAGGATCTTGCCTTTGTATTTGCCATTAATATGGGTCCCATCGACACAAATTACTAGACCACAATGAGTAAACCCGTCAATTGAAGGTTTGAAGGCCCAAAATAAGTATTGGAACTTGACCACACCAGGGGTGTCCGTAGGATTCATTTTCCATTACACTACTATCCCAGGGTTGTATTTTTGAAGAGCTGACATAAATCTAGGCAATTTTCTATAAAACTCATCCCAGTCTCCAAAACCTATCTCTATAGCTTTTTTCCTCGCACGCCATGCCTTTTTGTATGAGATTGTGAATTTTTAGCTTTCCTTCACCCTTTCAATGATCAAAGTGATTTTCATACATGAATCATGTTGCACATAACCCATGATTAATTTTGCTATAAGATTCATATCTAGGTTAACGTGATCCTAGCTATTGTGCGGGTACACACAGTGGTGGTCGTCGTTATACTGTGTAATTTGAAAACCACCCATCATTAATTTTTTTGTTGCCTGTAAGCGCCATGTGCACCCATTTTTGCACTAAACCACCCAAAGTTTTGGATTTGTTTCAACTACCTCGTATTGTCAGTCATTCTTTGTATGATAAAACTTTACGCATTCCTGGAGATGCTGCTTATCTCTGAATGTCATTTTCTTCTTTAACTCAACTTTGTCAGAGTCCCTTATTGGAAAAGTACGATTGCTGTCACGAGTAGTAACTTCACAACCTTCATACCCTACCTCGTCAAGGTTAGTGAAGAAAGGTACTGGACTGTAAAGCTCTTGCACATGAGGGGGAGATGGCGTTAGGACACTGTAACACCCGTACCCGGGAAAAAGGGTTAATTAACATGTTGATATGCATTAATTTACGTAATTAGTGTATAAAATGGGTTAAGGAGAGGCTTGGACTCGCCTATGGAAAAAGTCCCCAGTGAGGAGGGACAGGTTTGGACGTGGGACCCAGTGAAGGGCCCAGATAAAATATAAAATAAATTGCATTTAAATAATTAGATGCATTTTATATGACTATTTGAAATATGCTTAGTTGTTTTAATATCAAATTGTTAATATGTTAGCTTTTGATATCTACTGATTAACCCAATAAGGGCATTTTTGCAAAAAGGTGCATAATTAGTAGGTACGATAGTAACTTCACAAACTATGTGGGACCCACGTTGGGACCCATACGAAACTTAGACAAACACCCATTTAGATAATTGGGTAGTTAATAAAATGTTTGGGGATTTCATAATAGGAACTTAATAAGTTTGGAGGGTGTAATTGTAAAGGAGTGAAAGTTTGGTGACACATCATTGCATGAGGATGCATGTGTGTCAAGAGAGTGTTAACTCTCAAACTTAATACAGAAATTGGTAGAGAAGAGAGAGGCGCCGAGAGAAGACGAGGAAGAACACGTCTCCGACATCGACAATTCGCCGTTCCGTCGCCGGTCGTCGTCCAATTCGCGAACCGAAGCAGTATTCGGACTCGTGGAGGTGAGACGATCATTTCTATACCATTCTTTTACGTTGAAATCGTCTTAATTTTGTGACCCTTTCTAATCGGTGAGATACGGTTGCCGAATACATGTAGGAAATTATACCGGAGTGAGATTTGAGCTGGGTTGAGGCAAAATTCAGCATCTAAAGACTTAATTTTGGGTAAAATCTGAAATAGGTGAGTTTTCTAACTAAAGCCTTGATGTGGTTCATGTTATGTGCTTCAATTTCTAGTTAGAAATAATAATTCTGGATTTAGTAGTCAAATTCATGTTAAAGTTAGAATCACATGTTGATTTGGTAAAGAAATATTCATGATTATGTGACTATGTGCTTATGTGTTAAGTGGTCAATGAATGATTGGGAATAATGGTTCATTATGGTGAAATAAGGGAGGGGAAGAGGAAGAAATCCGCTTTAAGAACGGATGTCCAAGGAATAGAAGTGGCCGCGGGACCAAGGGAAAGGTCTTCGGGTCGGAGTGAACCATTAGCCCATGAATTCTGCGATTACATATGTTTATGTGCTTAAATTGTTGCATTACACATGTTCATGACATCATTAGCATGTTAGTTAATTCACTAAGCGAAATGCTTAAGAAAACCGTTTTCCTATTTCTGTTGTGGTACATAACAACCACCGCAGGTTCGGAGCAAGGCTCGGAGAGGAGGTGAAACGAGTTTGGACTGGGGCAAGGCTAGGACTTACGTGCACGTGTTTACAATCGCATAATATGATGTAAATTATGGTTTGGACTTGTGATAATTAAGTTATAATGTTTTAGTGTGAAAGTTGGGGTTAACCTTAGAGAAACTTATGTAATTCCTTATGTTAAAACTATGGATTTTGTGTGGTAGTTAAGTTGGACCATTCCGGCAAGTCCGGGTGTATGTCGCAACTAGTTTTGGACAAGTTACGCTTGTAACTAAGCTATATGTGAAGTTTTGAACTCTCTTCCAACAAAATTCTATGTTCATCCTAGTTTAACCAAGGTTTGGGCTTGTATGTTTTATTTTGATTCAATTGAGCTTGGGTACTAGTGTAAAGAGTTTAAAAGTATTCCAAGGTGTATTTGAGTTATGTTCAAGAGGTTTTGTAAGCTTTCAAAAGTGTTTGGGTGAGTTTTAGCTTCAAAATCTCGTGTGAGCAGGTTGAAAGTTGCTGCTGCAGAAATGGTTCTGCAGAGGGGCTTTCGACCGGTCGAAGGGACCCGTTCGACCGGTCGAAAAACCCACTGCTAGCCCTTTAATGCTAAGTGTTACCATGTTGTGTTTTAACTTTTAAAAGGCCAAGAGGGTACCTTTGAGGTCCCATTGACCTACAAAAACTTTACTTTCAATTATAAAGGTTGACAAGTATTTTCCGCGGAATTTCCTAATTGGCACTAGTTTTACTAGTGTTATTTGGTTCAAATTTGTTTAATAAAGCTTAAAACTCTTTCTCAAAATGTTTCCATGTATATGCTAGTTCTTAGCATGAACTTGAGTTAGCTTCTTGTTTGAATTCAGTTGGAATGAATTGAAATCTTCCATCGGTTGCGTGATTTGATGAGTTTTCGGTGCTTTTATGCACTTTTCGGTAGTTCTAAGTTGGTTGGGAAGTAACCCCAAGTGACTTGTGTGTTTGGGGACTTCTTAGAATGTTAAATGGGGGAAAATATGGTTCAGAGGGTATCTGGACCGGTCGAATTGACCCGCTCGACCGGTCGAATGCCCCTCTGCACAAGACAGTGATTTCAAAGGTATTTTTCGTCGCCTTTTACGGAAACGGGCATAACTCTTTGTAGAAAATTCGAATTCATGCGCCGTTTTTTGAATTGGAACCGGGACTCAAAGAGATATCTTTTGATGTAAAATTTTGTCATATTTTATTAATGACCATTTTGCCCTTGGGCTATTTTATCTCAGCATAGTAGTTTTAAACTACTTCAAATCATGTTTTACCTTCATAACTAACATGGTTCTTACTTATGAGTGTATTTTGGGTGCGTATAGTCTTGTTACACGTGTCCTAATCCGTGGGGGCGGGTTAGGGGTGTGACAGACACTCTGCCCAACCACTGTTTCGCCTTCTTTATCAGAATCTGAACCACCCATCATCGCCTCTTCCTCTTCTTCCTCCTCCTCTAAGGGATATTCTGTGCGCGCACCGCCACTATCTGCAGTAATATCTTGAGCATTATCCTCAAGTCTTACCAACTGCTCAACGGGATTCATATATCCTTCATCGGTTGACATCGTTTCACGTAGATTCTGGCTACTGAAGTCATAACCGCTCTCAAAGTTTGGAGTCCTACATCTGGGACTTGCACTTTGAAAGTTCGGAGTGCTACAACTAGGACCTTCATTTACATGAACTTCTGACAGATTGTTGTACCTTCCGTAGGACTCCGAGTAATGTGAACTTCTTCGATACCCATCAAAGTTATTGGTGTAGTCTTCTTTTAAATTCAACTGGGATAAACAATGGGACTCAACATTAAAGTTTTCGGGCTCTTGTGTCAGCAGTCGAGTAAACGGTCCAGATTGTATCCTTTGTGGCAAGGGTTTACAACATGATGGACCTTCTCGACATATACCTCAACACATCTTACTGCAGAAAATAATGAAGGAATATGAAGTACCTTATCTAGTATCGAATTTTCCATTATGGAAAGAGCCATGTAATTCATGACAGCTCCGTATTGGTTGATTGGAAATCTACAAGTGAATTTCAAATCGACAATTTCACCTTCACAGATTACTTTATGATATATCAACTAAACTAATTCAGACAGGGTTGTTCCGTGATTCACTTCTTGAATATCCTTGGCTGAAATATTGTATTTAACACCTCATTCGTTGTGATCCATTATCATACTACCCCCCTCCCAATAAAATGCAATAAATGTTGACATCGTCTAACGAAGAAAATTTTAGAGAAGAAACACAACAAGGTCTGCAACCACGAATAGATAAGAAGACAGACTAAGGAAGAAAAAGAAAGAAAGAAGAAGAAGTAAAATATCGAACAAGGGGAAGGTCAAAAGAGATATACACAAACTGTCTAAAGTCGTTTTTTTTTACTAAAATCGACTTTAGGGTGGCAGAATTTTTTCACTTCGGCATTTGATTGACAACACTCTTATCACGCAGAGAATATTTCTTTCAAAATTGGTTATACTAAAACCGACTTTATATAAAAGGCGTTATTAGTAAAACTGACTTTAAAATCATTTTTGGTAAAACATTTAGGTGACAAAAAGCTGCATGATTGAACAACTCTCTGATAAATTTCCTAAATAAGTCGGTTTTACTAATAACGACTTTTAAGTTGGTATTAGTAACACTGATTTTTATTTAAAGTCGTTTGTGGTAATAATGACTATATAGTCGTTTTTACTAAAATCGACTTTTTTAAAGTCGTTATTTGTAAAAACGACTTATATAACCTTGTTCTTTTTTTTTCCAGAAAAATGCTATTTTCGTAGAAAATATATATATAAAATGATTTACTTAACTCGATTTTAGTAAAATTGATTTTTAACTAAAAACTCGTTTTTAGGAAGAAAAAAAACGAGTATATAGAATCGTTATTAGTAAAAACGATTTACCCTGTTTCTATTTTTAAGTTTCAAAACACCATAGTTTAATAATTAAGTATTATTAAACCATTTTTTTTTGTGAAAACAACTCGGTAACCATAACCAAATTTAAAATTTAAAATTTAAAAGCTTAGCATTATTCTAAAAGTCGACACAAATGCAGAATGCCATCTCAGTTACTTTCATGTAGTAAAGTAGTAAAAATTGTATATCCTCAAATTTATGAAACTCTTGAGATCATTGACCAGTATCCAAAAATAAGTCTGACAATTGAATACTTACATTTGAATGGATAATACTTGGGACACATTTAAAGATATAATTTTTGGGACACAATCTAAGAGATGTGTCTATCTCTCTCCTGTGTCACTGTGGGGTCCAGTGACATCACAGGAGAGATATAAACATATCTTTTGGATTGTGTCCCCAAAGTTGTGTTTTTGGGTGTGTCCCAATCTTTACTCTTTTGAAGACATTATGCTTGTATCTCTCTAAAGTTGGATCCAATTGAACATAACTCTCCATACATGAGGACAATAATTTATCAAATAAAGCTATTTATTACCATCAGGCATCAATATTCTTTACAGTCATATGGAGGAGCAAATATTGGGTTATTACGGGGATACAAAGTAGAATTTTGTAATCTCTCACAGACATCAATTTTTTGTTGAGTTAGAGAATTTTTTGCCGAGTTAGAGAAGGAATTCCTTAGAAATAGGGACCGAATAGATTCATAGAGACTTTTTATTGGTTTGTTATACCATTTAAAACTGTACAACCATAATAATAATAATAAGAGTAAATTACCTTTTACCCCCTGTGGTTTGCCTCTGTGGCACTTTGCACCCTTGTAGTTTGAAATGTAACACATAAACCTCCATGTGATTTTCCTTTGTAGCACTTTAACCCCCTATAGCCAAAACAAATTGCTTAAATGACCAAAATGACATCTTCTTCTTCATCACTCTAATATACATGTTACACATACAGATGATTGAAAAATCCAGAGCAGTGAGGTCAATTGAAAAAACTAGAGCAGTGATTGAACTAAAAATTTTAAACTATTGAATTTTGCAGTTATAAAAACAATATTTCAAAGAATACAGTGATTTTTCCTTTTTAATTTGAATTTTGAATCGATTTTTGGCTACTTTTCCAATAAAGTAATATATTATACATGGGTGGTGAGACTCTTATTTTCTCTCTCTAGAACTATCTGGTTTTTTCATTGACCTCAGTGCTCTGGTTTTTTCAATCATCTGTGTGTGCAACATGTATATTGGACTGATAAAGAAGAAGATGACATTTAAGCAAATTTATTTTGGCTTTAGGGGGGTAAAGTGCCACAAAGAAAAATCACAGGGAGGTTATGTGTTACATTCTAACTACAGGAGGTAAAGTGCCACAGAGGCAAACCACAGGGGAGTTATGTGTTATATTTCAAACTATAGGGGGACAAAATGACACTGGGACAAACCACAGGGGGTAAAAGGTAATTTACCCTAATAATAATAATATTAAATATTTGTTTCATTTGGAGGTGTCAAACTGGTCCACATGGCATACTTTTCCACTGGGGCTTCGACTAAGATGGTTCTAACTTCTATCCGAAGTCGTGCTAGGGCCCTGCCGTGCAATAGAAGTTTAGAACTATGGCAATCGAGACCTAGTCATGCCAACGAGCAAATATTCGGTATCCTTGGAATGCCACGTTGGATTTTATCTCCTCTCATATAATTTAAAATTTTGTTGAGATAGAGAAATTTTTTGTAAATTATATACCCGTTACATTTAATATTTTTTCCATGCCAACGCAGTCCAATTGATTGTTTTTCCAAGTTTTTGTACACTTTTTTTGTAGATTTTATTTTGCTTATTTATTTCAAGTTTGCTTGTGATTTTTAATTACTACTTTTTGCAATGAACTTTTCTTTATGTTGTCATTTGTGTTTTTTTTGTAAGTTTTACTGCTTCACTTTAAAGTTTTTACTTTCACTTTTCGTTTTTTGGGTTCAAGTTTCTTAATTTGTATGTTTTTTTTTTTTTTTTTTTTTTTTTTGGGTTCAAGTTTCTTAATTTGTATTTTTTTTTTTGGGGGGGGGGGGGGGGGGGGGGGGGGGGTTTGCGGACCCACAAGTCAGGGGGCTTGATAGAGGCGAAACTTTACAGAGTGATATATAATTTTTTTTTTTTTGGTCTATTTATTCATATTTTGTGTATATTTTGTATAGATGATATAAGCTAATGTTATAAAAATTAGCACAAAAACATTGGACGGAGACTAGAGAGTCTCAAAAGTGTGAATGGAGAATAAAAGTCCTAATTTTGTATTTATAAGGTGGCTTAATATGACAATTTTACCATAAAAACTATTTGAGGGGGCTTAACTATAAAATTTATATTTATATTTTATTGTAACTATACAATTTTTAAAAATTCCGGGATGGGCTTGAGCCCCCACCCCCAAGTAGATCCACCTATACGAGTGGACCAATAAATCGCAAGGCTTATGTCTTAGAGGGTGGCCATCCCACAAGGCTTTCTTTCTCTCCTTTTTTTTTTTTTTTTTTTTTTTTTTGTGATGTTTTGTTTTTATGGTGTTTTGTCAAAGAGGCTTCCCAAATTAGAATGCCAAATATTCTCAAATGCTTTGTAACTTGCATCATATGAGTGTGTGTGGTGTTTTTATGGTGTTTTGTCAAGGAGGCTTCCCAAATTAGAATGCCAAATATTCTCAAATGCTTTGTAACTAGCATTATATCAGTGACACGTGGTACTACTAATTATTGTCACAACACTTGATACAACTCTTAAAATATTTGAGATTCAAATTTGGAAAGCATAAATTTATAAGTATGACTGACTTGACTTATTATCTCCAATGCCATATGATACACCCAAAATTGGCTCTACTCTAAAATTGAGCGGTTCTACTCAGCAACCGGTCCCTATCCTGACCAAGTCATGCACGGTTCATTGGATAAGCGCCAGCCCGGACTATCTGAGAGGCAGAGGCCTCCCAAGCGATTCATCCACGACCCGACCAACAGGTCGGGAAGATCGCGCAGGCACAACTCGTCGCAGGGACAGCTCACTCAGGCTCCATACGTGATCCAGAATGTCTCAAACAGTCTCCTATCTCAGTTAGAAGACTAATGTAAAGTACAAATTGTTTCTTAATCCAATTAGGAAACCCCCTCAATTGATGCCAATTAATCCTAAGAGTAATTCTTTGGTGACAACTTTCATACAACTTTCATACAACCTCCTAAAAAGATGTGTCTATCTCTCTCCTATGATGTCACAGGAGAGAGATTGACACATCTTTTAAGAGGTTGTATGAAAGTTGTATGAAGGTTGTCACCAAAGAATTACCCTAATCCTAAATCAGATTGTATTACTTAATCTGTCTAATTTCCTTATACGAGTAAGTCTCTTGCATCTATAAAAGAGACCGCTCACCCCCATAGAAAGGGATTGACTTTTCAGTCTGCATAGTACCCCTATAGTAACCATAATCGCGCCCAGCCGACCACTGGTAGCTCCAAACTGTTGTTTGTTCACCAAAGGTCCCCGACTTTTTAATAGTATAGTGAACGTGCTCAGACACACACGTGGACATAGGTTCCTTCAGTAACAGGGCCAAACCACATACAGAAAATCGGTCTCTTACTCTCTCTCTCCTTCAATTGCTCTAATTTATCTTACCCAAATTTTGGCATCATCAGCTTGGCGCCGTCTATGGGAATCGACAGATTTCTCGAATAACCAATCACTTAGCTGATAATCATGCGGCTGAAGAAGAGCAAGAAGACTGCCCACCAAACTAGTCAGGAGGATCCAGCAGTCCCGATGCCGGCAGCAGCCGTCCTCACCCCAGAGCAAATTACCGCAGTTCTTGCACAACTCTTGGAGGGCTAGCGTCAAACTCAACGGCAGATTGAAGCCTTGCAGGCCCAACACAGCAATCATCCAATGGCCGGAAAACAACCCCGGAACGTTGAGCACGGTCAGGAACCGATCTTGACCAGACAGCGTCTCCGAGCCAACCCGTCCCGCGTTGAGGATGCTAGAGACATCAACAATAGGCGTGCTGCCCGAGAGAAGAGGCAGGAGCGCATGGCCAGGGAATCGGTCCAGGGTCACTCGGCCAAGAGCCGAGGTGATCTTAGGCACACGATCAGCCGGAGTACAACCGAGCCCGATCCTAGGGACATCACACCGCCATGAGAAAGAAGCCTCTTTCACTAACCCAACCTGTGTCCCGGTTACCGGTCGGGAAGGTGTGGTGACTTGTATCAAGAATTTGGAGAAATAGATCGACGGCATGGCCAAAAACTTGGGCCAGGATGCTACTTATATAAATACCGAGACAGAGTTGCCATTCTCCAATCGAATCACGAGGTTTGCCCTCTCACGCAAATTTAAACAAGCTCGTCTAGATTCTTGCAACGGCTCTAGAAGCCCGGTCGACCACGTCCAGACCTATAAGGCTTGATGACCCTGGCCACCAACGCCGACGAACTACATTGTCTGGCCTTCCCCAGCACTTTGAAAGGCCCGGTCGCGTAATGGTTCCACACCCTGAAACCCCGATCGGTCAAAGATTTCAAGCAACTCAACAAGCAGTTCATCAACCAGTTCATCGGTATGCATGAACGGCCAAAGCCTGACATACAGTTACTGATTGTCAGGCAAAGAAATAATGAGTCCCTCAAGGAATTTACCGACCGGTTTAACCAATAGAAGCTCGGGATCTATGATCTTGATGAAATCGTTGCAATTACGGTCTTCTGCTCGGGAGTTCAACACACCAAGTGCGCCACATCGTTTCGAAGAAACGGGCCGAAAACCTTGGCTGAACTAGCAGAAAGGGTCGGAAAGTATGTTGACACTGAAGAATTTCTAAAGACCAAAGACCTCGGGCACGTAAGCGATGAGCCTCCAAGAAATAAGCGGAAGCGAGATCAGCCCGAGAAAAACAATGCAAAGAAGCCCAGTAATTCTGATAGTTTCTCCAGTTCACAACGGTCAGGGTTCGGCAGCCCCAACCCGACCTCCAGTTCACAGCGGTCAAGATCCAGCAATCCTGACGTGGCCTCCAATTGACAGCGACCTTATGTTCCCAACAGTCCAGACGAGCTCAACTACAGTGGTACTTTTGCCCGATCATAGTATGAGGCTCCACGGACTGTCAGAGAACTCCTGCAAAGACCTCGGGATCACACCCGAGGCACCCAAAGACCCTGAAACTACCAACGTTCTAGGTCGGCTACCTACAGTAATTGTTCCCGCAGCACCCTCCTCAACAGAGCTCGGGGGGCAAGAGGGGATAAAGACTACAAGAAGTTACACCGAATATTTACAAGCCTTGGTTAACTAAGTGAGACTCTTAGACAACCCGGAAGCCTACAATATTCAGAGGTACATACTCCACTTTGGCCCAAATCGACAATGGAGGTGACTGAATCCTCTTAGGTTGGCCCATGATAGATGAGTAAAAGAAATCCCTAAAATCCATACGTTTTGGGTCTCTACTTAGGTCCAAATCGACGATAGATGTGACTAAATCCTCTTAGGTTGGCCCACGATAGAGAAGTAAAAAAGGACCCTAATGCAAAACGCTTTAGGTCTGTTCCACCAACATGGTCAAACTCTTCTTCCAACAGTCTTGACGAAGGCTCGTTGGGTAGGAGATAACCACCCTGGGGAGTTGACATAAAAAGGACCCTAAAGCAACACGCTTTAGGTCGGCTTTTCCAACATGGTAAAATTCTTTTACCCATAACCTTGACGAAGGTTTACGGGCAGAAGATGACCATTCTGGGAGCTAACTCAAGCCAAAGACTCCGAATTAGGCTGAGTCTCAACTCTTAGCCAATTCTCGAGAACTTAAAAGATTCCGAATTAGGCAAAGTCTCAACTCTTAACTAGTTCCCGCGAGTTCACCAAACTTAGAAGCTCCGAGGCAACTTTCCCGAGCAATCAACAGATTTCCAAACTTGACTCAATATAGCATCAAACCAACCTAAAAAATAGGAGGCAACCGATACACCCAAAATTGGCTTTACTCTAAGACCGAGCGGTTCTACCCAACAATCGGTCCCTATCCTGACCAACTCATGCACGGTTCATTGGATAAGCGCCAGCCCGAGTGGCCCGGACTATCTGAGAGGCAGAGGTCTCCCGAGCGGTTTATCCACGACCCGACCAACAGGTCGGGAAGATCGCACAGGCACAAATCGTCGCACGGACAGCTCACTCAGGCTCTAGGCGTGATCTAGAATGTCCCAGACAGTCTCCTATCTCAGTTAGAAGACTAATGGAAAGTACAAATTGTTTCCTAATCCAATTAGGAAACCCCCTTGATTGATGCCAATCAATCCTAAATCATATTGTATTACTTAAGCTGTCTAATTTCCTTGTACGAATAGGTCTCTTGTATCTATAAAAACTATCACTTACCCCATAGAAAGGGATTGACTTTTCAGTCTACATAGCACCCCTATAGCAACCATAATCGCGCCTGGCTGACCACTGGTAGCTCCAAATTGTTGTTGGTTCACCAACGGTCCCCGGCTTTTTAACAGTATAGCGAACGTGCTCAAACACGTAGATGTAGGTTCCTTTATTAACATGGCCGAACCACATACAAAAAAACCACTCTCTCTCTCTCTCTCTCTCTCTCTCTCTCTCCCCTTAAACTACTCTAATTTACCTTATCCAAATTTTGGCATCATCACCATATACCTAGAAAACAAATTTAAGACAAATTCTCTACACTCTTAACACCAAAACTAAATAAAGGATTCAACCATCATGAGAGAGAAAAAATGCCAATCACTGCAACAAAACATACCCCAAAAAGCTAAATAAAAAAAATAAAAAAAAATGGAGCTTTTGCTTTCCTTCATAATAACCAAATATTGAGATCTTCCATTTACTGAGAATTATTTTCCCTCTCTAGATTTGGAGGGTAAACTGTATCAAAAATAATCCTCGCCAACAAACGGCGAACTTCCACCAGTTTTCCTACTGCTAAAGACTCGTAATCAATCTTATTCCCGCGGTTTGGGACAAAATCCTTCTCGTTACCCTTTTTAACACATTCAAACAACATGCTTACCCTTAGTGACAAGGCCAATGGGATAAAGACCTGCGAAGAAGAAAAAAGCATTTGCACATTAGAGTCTTCCAAGAAGCTCAAAGGAATCCAAATAAATGAGGTTTCAAAATGCAGTTGCCACCGTCAAATTAAGGATGACAATTGACAAGAATTAAAGAATGATTCTGGTCCATTACAAAATTAGCTGAATTGGGTGATACACAGGGTAAATATATTCACAGATAATAGATGAAAAGTCGTAATATCACAGGGGTACTGGGAATTACTATGGTCCATGTGGTCTAGCTAATAATGAAGTTATTTTTCATGTTCAGTTTCCATTACACTCTCTACAGTCATGTAATACAAGTTAACTCATGAGTGAAGTTTGTAACTTAAGCCTCGCTTTGGTTTACGGATTTAGAGAAGGAAAGGAAAACGAGAAGGAAAACTATTTCCCTAGTCTTTTCCCTAAATGCTTCAATGACATGAGAAGATAAGGAGGGTATCACAACATTTAAAATATAACACAATTCTTTTTCACCCTATTTTATTTTCTTCCTATTTTTCCTCATTATTTTTCTTAACCACCAAACATAGAAAAGTGTTTTCCCCATTTTTACCTTTTTATTTTCCTTTTCCTTATGAAAATCCATGGGCCAAACTGAGCCTAAAGGTAAGCAAATGGCACAAGGATGGTCTTAAAGTAGGCGGTGCACAAAATAGGATAGTCCTAACCTATGTTACCTGGACTCGGGTACGTGTGTCAGGTGTGGATATGAATCCGGGAGTTGGGTTCGGTAGATACCAATATTGTAGGATAAGGGGCTCACTCATAAAAGATCCAAAATTTAGGTACGGGTACGAAGACATGTCAAACAAGAAATAGAACAAGACATTCTTAAATTAAGCTATGTTTTCATGTTTATAAAACCTAAAAGCATAGCATTACTCTTAATTTATTATTATTTCACACATAATTTTGATGACATCTAATAAATTTTTGGAAAAGTAGCTCTACTTGGAGGTCTATAAATGTCAACACTAGGATATGAGGCTATTAAAAGTACTGACAACCCAAATATAATAATAAGACCTGTAATCTAGAAAACAATGTCTCTTTAGATTATATTTTTGATAGCAAGCCACGTTCGACATGGTATGAAACAAGTCGGACACATATCCCATGTCAGTATCCTTGTCATACCCACGTCAACACTGACACGGCACCTTTTATGCCAAGTCCATAGGTCCTAATCCAACAACCAAAGATCAGCTCATTACTACATTTTGAACGAAAAACAGATAAAAGCATAAGATATTAAATCAGAATTAAAGACCATGAACTATTCCATGATATCCTTTGTGATTACTTTCTGCAAATCAATCCGTTAAACATGAGAAAAGGTTATTGGTTAAAAAACGATTGGGGCCTCACCATATCCGAGCGTGGTGCTTGTGGGTATTCAATCATTGCCTGTGAAACGAAATGTTCGTTTGTCATCCTACGCACCGCAGCTTTTGCAGATGCCGCAAGATCAATGACCTCATTCATTAACACATTATCTGAATCTGGACCCTCAGGTTCCAATAATTCATGGAAGCTCGTGTCGTGTGGTAGTGAGATCTGTCTTGCAATCTTTACTGCTTCTTGTAAAGAACCACCAGTGTGTATGGCGATGCTAAATGCAGCAACCACCAAAGGATCCCGAGGTTGATCTTCCAGCGCGTTATGAAATGCTAAGATACCAACCCTGCCAAAAACATACTCTCATGCTTACCTTCAAATCACCGATAGTTCATGAGTTCAGATAAACAGTAAGACAGTGTATCAGATCTCTAGAAACATAGTCTCCACTCTCCAGCTCCGTTTAAGTTCTAGTGCAAATAGGTCCAAAAAGTTTGATTATAGGCTCAAGTGCAAATTAGCATAGAAGAGGATTACAAAAATGCATACGCAGATATTTCCTGTTCAAAGACATGCGTGCCTGCCCGAGGGGAGAAAAATAAAAAAAGATGCAATAAAGAGAATCTTATGACAAATTTTCAGTTGTTATCCTCTCACATCAACTGTGGTTTCTATTTGTGTAGGAGATGTTCTTAATCCTAAAGTTTTTCCCAACATTATTATACATGGTAAGGGCAGTAGAAGAATACACGTGTGCATAAAGGAATAAACGCGGAACTCTTAAATGGGACCAACTACATGGATTAGCAATTGACATGATCCCTTTGACACACAGACAAAGACACACAGTATCAGAACCCTGGCAGTGCAGTGCATCTGTGCATCTTACAATAGACAAAAACTTTTGAGGCTGAAAAAATTCTGAAACAATTTCGGAGATCTCATATATTCCGACCAAAGTTCCTTACCATAAGCTACAATGGCATGGCCGATCAGGTGCTAGAAGTTTATCCAGGCTAGAAAACAAGGACTGCGAAACACCAAACCCAAAGAGATAGTAAACCACATGTCACTAGCAAAACTAAGTAAAAAGTGTGAGAGCCAACACTAAGTACTACACAGATTATCTCTGGTATAATCAGACTATAAGCAATTTACAGAATCATATGAAGTGGTTGAACAAATTATGCACCAGGGGGGAAACCAGATCTTGGAATAATATTGAAATGTTTAACTTGCCAATATTGACCAATTCAATTTTTATAAACAGCAGCAACCGAGACATGAAATGTGTGAAGAATGCATTGCAATACCATAAACAATACTGGAGTACAAAAAAACATGTATGTGCCCATACCAGAAGCATGTTAGATCTCTTATCGCGTCTCCGAAAACCTTGGGAAACGAAATATGCTGCCTGTGTGATACAGTGATATTATGTGGTCTGGAAGAGATCTGGAAAACGAACAAATATCAAAAATCAGAGAAAGACCCCATACCTGGATAGGTAAAAGTATTTCTAGCAGTCCAAATTTCCATAATAACCTCAAGGAAGCTTCTGCAGACCCATATGCCAGCATATAATTCATTTCCATGAGAATCCTTCCCTGTGAGAGTAAAAAAAAACAGGAGAAGATGGAAGTTGCAAGAATCGATCATGTGACTGAAGCGCCTGCTGAATATATATAAATGTGATACAAATTTTATTACCCTGTCAAGCCTTATCACAGAGCAAGATAATGCTTTTACAGACTGAGCTGTCTCTCTAGCAAAACGAAATCCTAAACGGGCCGCAATTCTCAGGCCGCGTAAAATGCGAGCTGTGAAAGATAGTAACATAATTAAATATACGCAAAGGTAGTATCCTAACAAAATAGAAAGTGGTTAACAATTGAGCACGACAGAAGTATGTGGTGTGTTTGGAATGACATTTCAAATCCATTCCCACTAATTGTAATAACACTATTGTTTTAAAGATGCAATCTAATACTATTTTTACTTTTTCAAAAAATCAAGTCTTACTTGCTTTTGCTCTTAAGATGGATATAGTTTGTTTTTTTTTTCTTCATACGAGTAAATGAGTCGGGAGTTGATGGAACTCCACCCTTCTCAGCTATTATAGCAAATAACCCTCACTCTATCATGTTTATCCCTATATTTATAATCTTATGTTTTTGTTTTCTATTGTTATATCTAATAAAGTATATCTATATATCCACTTCGGAAAAAAGTTATTTCCATTCCAAACACAGCAATACTCACCACAATCCTCCACAAAAGAAGTACTTGCAGGAATTACACTTCGCACCTATGGATCAACGATTTATAAATTAGCACTGCAAAATGCATAATAAGCTAAAGTAAGTTTTGTAACGGAAACAAAAAGAGATACATGCACACTTTAGCTTTCCTAATATCTTCAAGTCCACCCATATAGTCATATATTGTCTCCGCGAATGGATCAAACATTAACCTGTAAATATTAAGAGAGTGTTAAAGGATGTAAACATATGGTATCAGTAGTTAGTGATGAATAGTTCCTGAAGAAGGCTATTAACATCAGATAATTCATTAAACAATAGCATACTAATAAGAGTAACAGATATAACAACATCCAACTTCAAATCTGGTAGGACTAGCGGATCACCCATTGATTGTAAAGTCCCTCTGTAAACAATTCCTCCACCGAATATAATCAGGCTCACTGCAACCAGGAGGCTTTCTGTTAATATGATTCAAGCTCCTACCAGAATTTCTTCCAGAGGTGCTAAAACTTGAAACCTATTGTAAAAGAACAAGGTTAACAATAACAACTAGAATATTATGTATAATAATATAAAATGCACTCTATAATGAAAACGCTAACTTGATATTAAACGAATTGTGCCCATATACAAACCATTTAGTAGTCCAGTAAACAAAGAAAAGGTAGGTGTAAACAAGCAAATCAACAAACCTCCACAATTGTATCATCTACATGCACATGGCATATGGGAAACCGTTTTCCGACTATTTCACATCGGGAAAATGTTCTGAGAACCTGCAAATGATTGACCACGTTTAAGTTGATGAGATTTGATTGATCACACAAACTATTAGATTTGAGAAGGGATCAAAATGGACAAAAATCACGGCACCAAATAGAAATAATCAATATGCACGCAAAAGAAAAAAATGCATACTTGAATTAGAGAGAAGGGTGGTGCTTGGAATCGTATACACCAATCCATATAGATCCCATACAGTTTACAGTCACAAGAAATATGACGCAAGAATTAAGCTTAACATTGGATTTTGACAGAGAAAAACCTCTTTCAGTTCCGCTGAAGTTATAATGTCAAAGTCTTTGGGAGTTCTCTTTAGTATGAGATCTCGCACGCATCCCCCAACAAGGTAGACCTCGTAGCCTGCATTAGAATTATCCACAGATCAAAAGTGATTAACAAGGGGGGGGGGGGGGGGGGGGGGGGGGGGCGTTGGGCACAACAAAATATTTCTATCCAATATAGGAGTTATTGTAATTACTAGGGGTGTATACGAGCCGAGCCGAGCCAAGCTCACGTGTGTTTGAGATTGGCTTGATTTTCAAACGAACCTAAAATCTAGGCTTGAGCTTGGCGTGTTTACTAAACGAGGCAAGCTCGAGTCGAGCTCATGTACGCTTGGCTTGTTTATTCAACGAGTCTGGAATTCAATCTTTATCACGAGCTTTTTCAAAGCCCTTTCCCCAGCTCTCTGAAACTACATAGTTTATAATCGATATACATATATAAATCAGAATACAAGCCTTTTATTAAGCCTATTAACAAGTTTTTTTACGAGCCTAGCAAAACTACACAGTTTTTTTAATGGATGTACATTTATAAGCAAGTATGCAAGCCCTTTATCAAGCCTATCACGAGCATTTTCATGAGCCTACTAACGAGTAACGAGCCTAATTCAAGCATATTCACGAGTTCTATCGAGCTGAGCCCATGTCTGTTTGAGCTTGGCTTGTTTGTTAAACGAGCCAAGCCCAGCCGAACCTTTATCGAACATGTTCACGAGGGCTTGTTGAGTAGTTCGGCTCATATACATCCCTAGTAACTACCATTAGTCGAGTAAAACTCAAAAGTTGATAGAAACCAATCACAAATCAAAGAATAGATAAAGCAGCATCAAATAACATCAAAAGAGTGCTACATAAGCATCAATTGTTTACACTAGTTATATGATTATAGTGACTTTGACTTCAGAAATTGAATATTGAGTAAATTCACAATATACCCTTTTTCCTTAGCACATTTAGAACCAGTCTCGTTGGCTTTGTAATCATGGAAGTCCTGATTCCCACATCTTTTGAACTAAACTTCTTCCATTCAACTGCATTCCAATCACCATTACCTACTTCACCACCATAAATGATCAAAACATCAAATACAAAATCAAAATGTACAACTATCCAAAACATGAAAAACATTGAATCACAGTAAAGAAAAGAACTTCACTCACTCTTTCCATGAGAAGTTGTTGAAACTTGAGCTCGAGCTTCTTCTTTGGAAACATCCACCGAACCAACAAGAGATTCAATAGCAGCAACAGAACTTCCGTATCGAACCTGCATCAAATTTAGCTGTTAAAATAGTGTTTCAAATCCACCAAAACTTCGTGAACTCTGTGTTTGGTTTCCGAGAAAATGAAAAAGAAAGCTAAAAGGAAACCTTGTGAACACAGTGAACGAGAGGGCGATGGATAGCGAGTTGGGTTCTGCATACAAATCCTTGAACAGAGATCGTCATTCGTCAAATTGGCACCTCACAATGTAATTGCATAGGTTAGAATTTGGGGAAACAAATTTGAAGAATTAGGGTTTCGAACTGAGAAAAAAATTGAGATTCATGGAAGGGTTCACAAGTGAAGAAGATGAAGAAAATATCCATTAAATTGGGCCGAGATATTTCGGTTCATGGGTAACCCGATAAGCATATTAATGGGCCCCCAATAACAATAGCCCATGTGTATATCCCCCAGTTAAACATAAACTTAAAAATATTTAGGCTCCAAGGGAACCCAATGGGCCAATAGGGGTATTTTCAAGGAGTGTGATTGAATCCCTTGATTCAACTTCAGTATCCAACATTTAAGGGCTTATTGTTAGTGGTCGCATAGTAATTGTTTTCTGATTTCAGTTTTTTAAAAATGAAAATTACTAATTAGGGGTGTAAGCGAATTTACAGAACTGATCGAACTGAATTGATCAACTCGGACCGATTTGTTCGATTTTCAAAAAACACATCTAGTATAATAATAGTTGAACTGAACCGTAGATTTATACTAGAATGAACCGAACCAAAATCGATCCATTCTAGTAAAAATTAGACCAAAACGAACTGTTTACACCCAAAAATGGGGATTGTTAACCATTGGAGATGTTCTAGTACCCTAAAAAAGCAACATGATTAGGTCGCCTAAACACGAGCTAAAATCAAGATATTCGTAATATATATATATATATATATATTTTGGGCAGTACATATTCATAATTATAGTTGTTGGTTTGTATTGCAATTTACATAAAGTGGTT
Source organism: Hydrangea macrophylla (assembly GCA_033977485.1). Taxonomy (NCBI): domain Eukaryota; kingdom Viridiplantae; phylum Streptophyta; class Magnoliopsida; order Cornales; family Hydrangeaceae; genus Hydrangea; species Hydrangea macrophylla. The sequence continues at coordinate 95,353,912 of CM066991.1, read as the reverse complement.
TTTTGTATGTCTCTACTACATATATAAAACAGTCAGTTTTATGGGGAGCCGTGCAAATTGAAATCAATTTGGAGAGTATTTTTGCTCACTCTATTTTGATTATTTATTGTTCACTCAGGTCTTTACTGGGTTATATGTGCCCAATTCCAGTAATTATAATAATACTATAGAGGTAAAATTAGAATAGAATGGGGCATAGGTCACCCAGTTAAAACTTAAGGCCTTGAGTGAACAATGAGTAACCAAAATAAAGCGAACAAAAATGCTTTCATCAATTTGGCACCTTTGGGAATTTGCCATGTTATTTTGTCCTCTTTAGTAATTTGTCACATCAATTTTGATTTTAACTTTGACTTTGAAAATGACAGATGGTTTCACCGATACTTATTGAGAAAATTAAAAATCAGTTAACAATTTGTTGACAATTTAAAAGTCAGTTATGCATTTTTTTAAAAATGAATGGAAGTCAATTTAAAACGATATAAATTAGAAATTAGTCAACTTTTTTTTTCCTAAAATGTATAAACTGCCTCTCTCTCTCTGGTCTATTCTCTCTCCTCACATGGCCACCACCACCACCACCACCACCACCTGCTGCCGCCACCTTCACCACTTGCCATTGCCACCACTACCACCACCACCACCACCACCACCACCACCACTCCACTACTCTTCAAGCCCACGGCCACCACCACCACCACCACCACCACCAAACCCCACCATCACCATCAAAGGGCCACTACCATCACCACCAAACCCTAACCTTTTTGTCTCTATATCCCCTCTCTCTCTCTATTTGATCTCCTTTCTCTCTCTCTAGGAGGAAGATAAACTCATAGCGGCCACCACCGCCACCACTGGCCACCGCCACCACCACCCTCAATGAGGCACCACCACCACCACCCCCACCAAACGCAACCCAAATCCCAACCTCTCTCTTTGATCTCCTCTCTCTCTCTCTCTCTAGAAGGAAGAAAAAGCCATAGTCGGCCACCACCACCACTGACCGTTGCTATTGTAGAAAGAAAAAAAAAGTTGCAGGTTTTGGAGTAACTGTCCAAACTAAAGGAATAACTCACCAAACGGTATTAGGATCAACTATTCAAACGTAAGGAGCCATTCACCAAACGGTACCGTGAGTAACTCACCAAACGGTATCGGGAGCAACTGTCCAAATGTAAGGAGCAACTATCCAAACGGTTTGGAGAGTTGCTCCTAATATAGTTTGGTTAGTTGCTCCCGATACCGTTTGGTGAGTTACTCCTTACGTTTGGATAGTTGCTCCCAATACTGTTTGGTGAGTTTCTCCTTACGTTTGGTCAGTTGCTCCAAAACTTGTAACCTTTTTTTTCTACAATGACAGCGGTCAATGGTGGTGGTGGCCGGCTATGGCTTTCTCTTCCTCCTAGAGAGAGAGAGAAAGAGAAAGAGAGAGGCGATTAAAGAGAGAGAAGAGATAGAGAGAGGTTGGGGTTTGGGTTGGGTTTGGTAGTAATGGTGGTGGTGGTGGTAGTGGTGGCCCTTTGAAGGTGATGGTGGTGGCGGTGGCCAGTGGTGGTGGTGGTGGTGGTGGTGGCCGGCTATGAGTTTTTCTTCCTCCTAGAGAGAGAGAGAGAGAGAGAGAGAGAGAGGATATAGAGAAAGTTTGGGGTTTGGGTGGTGGTGGTTGCCCTTTGAGGGTGTTGGTGGTGGTCCTTTGAGGGTGGTAGTGGTAGTGGTGACGGCGACAGGTGGTGGTGGTGGCGATGGTAGGTGGCGGTGGTGGCTGGTGAGGAGAGAGAAAACACCAAAGAGAGGGGTAGTTTTGACATTTTACACAAGAGTTGATGTGCATTTAATTTTTCAAAAAGTACATGACTGACTTTTAAATTGTCAACAAATTATTGACTGATTTTTAATTCCCCCTTACATATTTATGTCTCTGTTTTTGTCTTGTAGGAGCCAGTATAAAATACGTATGCCGCTTAACTTAGACTATCTCCAACCCCACGCCATATGTCATGCTAATTTCATATTATAGCATGAACATCAAACATGGTTTCTCCAACCTCAATCCATATACCATGCCAAATTTTGGCATGACCACTTTTCATGCTATATTTGGCACATGTCATTTGTGCCACATCAACATAGAGTATTGAAATGATATATTTTGATCATTTTCCTTGTTATGGTTTTTAACTTTTACATCCCAAATGCTTCCCCAATACATGTGGTAATGGTACCATTTGATTTTGATTGAAGGATATTGAACTGTCCTATTGCCACATGGTTTTTTTAAACTACAAAGTTCCCAACCCATATGCATTTGAGAAGTATTTGGGATGCAAAATTTGGGAAGCATACACATTTATTAAATGACCCTTTTGCCCCTTAACAAAAGAATACTTTGAAAGACAAAGGGTAGTTGGGCCAAAACATAGCATTTGAAATGGCATGTAACATCGGAGCAAAAATGTCAAAAATATAGCATTTGACACTGTAGCAATGTCAAAAAATAAAATTGGCATGATGAAAATGGCATGTAGTGTTGGGATATATATCACATGTGGGTCAATCCCATCAAAATTAAGAAATTGTGATTTGGCTAAATTCCCATTGTGACTTGATTTCTTTTGTGATAGAGTTGTATTACTTGTCCAATAAGCAATATGTTGTTAACTCTATATATAGGGATGTTGTATAGAAATTTAAGAAGCCCGTGATGTACCAAGTTGGGGGAGGGGGGGCTTCCTTCAAGAGGTTGCATGGTATAGGGTGAGAGAGTGAGGGGGGTATTGAGAGTGGGTATACAAATGGTGTGAGGGTTGGGTTATGGGATTTAATCCAAAGTGCGTGTACCAATTGTTTATTCTCAATAGTAAAAGAATTGGTCTCTCGGGCGTGGACGTAGGCTAGTTTTGTCGAACCACGTAGAAATCTGTGTTTTCTTTGGTGTGCATGTTTATTACTGTTTGTGTATTCCTGTGTGTTTATGGGGGAATTTGATTCTGCATATATAAATTCCCAATAAAGTGGTATCAGAGCCATGGTGTTCAGATCATGGTGTCAGAGGTGCATGGTAACAGTGGAGATTAACGACACAGTGGTAAAAGAAAAACAGAAAAGAAAAAAATATATATATAACAGATCGGTGGTGCGGCGTGGTCATGACTTGTGCGACAATTGGTGGCTTGTGCGTGTCTGTAATGGCCATGATGGAAGACTAGAAGTCCAATTTGGATAAAAGCTTAGGTAGTAATTATCCAGTGTGGCAAAGTGTGTGGAAAATAGGATTATGATTGGTTAGAATTTCAAGTGACTTACGAGACTAGCCGTGTTATTTGAAATTCGGAAGAAAGGTGCTTTTCATAGTTTTCAGGAGCTACGGATTCACCGATGGGTGCAAATTTATGAGATTTTGCACGGCTTGAGCTCATTTTTTGGGTGATAGATTGGATGAGACAGCAGGTCATGATCTATGGTAAAAGGCGATTTCAGTGTTATTGTGTTTATAGCAGGTTACGTATGGTGGAGAGGTTATCATATTCCACTCATACAGGCATTTCTCTTGGGTTATTAGATTCTTGGTACGGTAAGTATGTGCTTCTGGAGAAAATAATTTGATAGGTTCCAAGAAGGCAGTTGCAGACACAAGCGCAATCACCCGACAGAGGTAATTGTTAGGATACTGAACGTAGGAACGTTGATCAAATAATTTTGGAGCAGGTTTGCTATTCGGGTGGTGTGATATTGATCCCAAAGTTGTGGAAGAATATAATATTGTTGCTGAAATCACACACAGGGGTGAGAGAAGTGTGGATGGTCTGTGTCGTTTGGTTGGTAGAGTTGTACTCCCAAGTTCTCGATAGAAAAATTCTTGCAAGTTGGTGAATGGTTTATTTCACGGTCCAGACAATGGTGAGGGGAATCCTGTTAGGGAGAAAGAGGGATCAAGACTCTTCTCTGGTGGAGTTAATGGATATAATTAACTTTGGGAAGATGCACATGTATTGGCCGCGGTTTGACGAATCGAAGGTGTTGAGACCAAGTTGATTCGGGGTGTGTATGCTGGTACGGAAGACGGTCAATGGCAAACGGTTACAAAGTGGTCAACTTTGTGGGTGCTCCGGTTGAGAGGGTGATGATCATGTGATGGAATGATTGGGCAATTTTTCCATAAGTGATAAAGGGGTGATTGTTGGGATATATATCCTATGTGGGTCAATCCAATTAATTTAGGGATTTTGATTTGGCTAAATTCTTATTGTGACTTGATTTCTTTTGTGATAGAGTTGTATTACTTGTCCAATAAGTAATGTGTTGTAAATGTTATATACAGGGATGTTGTATAGAAATTTAGGAAGTCCTTGATGTACTAAGTTGGGGGTGTTGGAAAAACAGGTTTAAATGGAAAGTTTAAACGCGCAGCGGAAAAATCAAGTTATGAAACTTTATTGGCATGCCCGGATCTACTACTCGTCAATTCTACAGACGTGCACAAGAGGGGACACGAGTTATACCTTAGTGTCTTGAACCCAATTCTGATCTTCAACTTCCAGCAGCCTCCACTAGATGATCTTCACCCTTATGACTCCTGCGGATGCCTGCCAGAAAGACTAGGGTTGGTGGGAACCCTAATGGAGAGGATAGAGAAGGTTTTGGGGCTCCAAAATAGTTTCTGCAGCTTCTGACGTTCAAAACGACGAACAACCTTTTCCAGAACGCAGCTGCCCTATTTATAGATTCCCAGAACCGACCTAGACTTCGAGCGATCGAAGTGCCTTCGATCGATCGAACATTCGATCGATCGAACCATCTTCGATCGATCGAACCTGCAGACTTCAATCGATCGAGACATCTTCGATCGATCGAACCTGTCTGGACATCATCCTCAAGCATCTTTCCAAGCATCCTGGCGGAGCTAAGAGTGGGACCTCCTAGGCTCTTTATTGTTGGCTCAGACCAGTTTGTTAATTACCATGACCAAACTCTTTGATCAGCAAACTAACTAACTGGTCAGTTAAAGTTTACTCCACTATAAAACGATAACTGAACTCCAACGCAAAAGAACATATCCGAAGCGATAACTAGACTTGTATGGTGTACTAATGTCCCTCTACCGTCAGCATTCGTAATCATATTCAGGTAATCGGATAAATGTTACTGTCAACCTGAATCATGATTACTTCTTGTATTCCTTGAGTCCCATTCACCTCTCATGATTACCAAACATGTTGATAACTCTTATCAACAAGACTGCAGTACTCAGTAATCGACTTGGTGACATTCTCAAGGGAATGCTTACTCTGAAACAGAGGGTAGATTCTATCTTGACAATATATGTTCACAACCCTATGAACATGACATACCCAAGATACCCAGGTGTTGATCTCTTATAGACCTCACTGATTGGTAAGTCAAAGCAGTCATATCCACAGTCTGTGTTCATAATCGTCTCAAGATTGAGAACACGTACCTTATACAAGTTATGAGTTCCTATTGACTGTTTGACAGTCTTAAGCGTCAATAGGAAACTCAGGTCCGTCAATGCACTATAAGCACTAGCATATCAACTAAGAGATACACTCTAGTGATTGAGATTAATCACTCCATCCAATGGTAGTTAATTATGCTACAGTGTAGACTTGATGAGGTATCCAGTCTCATCATCCACTGTGACACATTCTAAGTATTAAAGAATAGTAATTCGTATCTCACTTGTGTGCATCTCATACACACACGAATTACTTACTATAATACTTAAGGATTAACAATCATCTCATGAAAAGAACATACACAATGAAATGTAAAGCTGATATCCATATATTAAAATGTCAATGTCTCATACATAAAGTAATGGTTTGAGGGCACAAACCCAACAAACTCCCACTTGCACTCATAACCATTCAGAACTACATCTAAGACCTAGACTATCTAGATGACGATCAAAGACCTTCTGTGGCAAGGCCTTTGTAAACGGATCAGCAAGATTGTCAGCTGTGGCAATCTTGGTGACAGTCACATCTCCACGTTGAACAATATCTCGGATAAGATGATATTTCCGCTCTACGTGCTTTCCCTTTCCGTGGTTCCTTGGCTCCTTGGACTGAGCCACTGCCCCACTATTATCACAATAAAGCGTAATAGGCGACAGCGACGCTGGTACCACCTCGAGTTCCATAAGGAACTTCTTGAGCCAAACAGCTTCCTTTGCGGCTTCACAAGCAGCCACATACTCAGCTTCTGTAGTTGAGTCTGCAATGCATTTCTGCTTAATGCTCCTCCAACTGACAGCACCACCTCCCAAGGTAAAGAGATGACCGGACGTCGACTTCCTCGAATCTTTATCTGACATAAAGTCCGAGTCAGTGTATCCCACTGGAATTAACTCACTACCACCGTACATAAGCATGTTATCTTTAGTTCTTCTCAAGTACTCAAGAATGTGCTTAACGGCTGTCCAGTGCTCTGGACCCGGATTCGACTGATATCTGCTAACCATGCCAACGGCAAAGCAGATATCTGGTCTAGTGCATAACATCGCATACATGAGACTTCCCACTGCAGAAGCATAGGGAACTCCTGTCATGCGATTCCTCTCCTCCTGTGTCTTTGGACACTGGTCCTTGGAGAACGCTAAACCATGCCTGAAAGGTAACAAACCTTTCTTCGAATTATCCATTGAAAACCTAGTTAGCACCTTATCGATATAACCAGCTTGAGATAATCCCATTATCTTTCGCTTGCGATCCCGAAAGAGCTTTATCCCAAGAATATAGCTCGCCTCTCCTAGATCCTTCATATCGAAAGTACTAGCTAGCCAAACCTTGACCGTTGACAATGCCGCTACATCATTTCCAATGAGTAGAATGTCGTCAACATAAAGCACAAGAAAAGCCACCACTTTCCCTTCACTCTTCTTGTATACACAAGGTTCATCCAGATTCTGTATGAAACCAAACGATTTGACCGCTTGGTCAAATCGTATGTTCCAACTTCTGGATGCCTGCTTAAGCCCATAAATGGACTTTTGCAACTTGCATACCAAGTTACCTTTCCGACCAGCTATGAACCCTTCTGGTTGTTGCATATAGATGTCCTCCTCAAGATTGCCATTCAAGAATGCAGTCTTGACGTCCATCTGCCAGATCTCAAAATCTAGGCATGCAGCAATGGATAAGAGTATTCTGATGGACTTGAGCATGGCCACCGGCGAGAAGGTTTCCTCATAGTCAATGCCCTCCCTCTGAGTATAACCTTTCGCAACAAGCCTTGCCTTAAAGGTCTCAACCTTTCCATCAGATCCTCTTTTCCTCTTGTAGACCCACTTACAGCCAATGGGTTTAATATTGGCTGGAAGTTCTACAAGATCCCAGACCTGATTAGAATCCATAGATTCCAATTCAGCCTTCATAGCTTTAACCCAATGAGCTGAATCAACATCAGCCATTGCCTCTTCGTATGTGGTAGGATCAGATTCAGATTCTATGGAGACAGCTTCAAAAACTTCTCCTAAGAACATGTATCTATCAGGCTGGCTGATAATCCTCCCACTACGACGAGGTACTGGTGCGGAAATAGGTGAAGAAGTGGTGTTTTCCTGATTTACATCGTTATTAACTACGGGTTGGACTGAGGGCTCTCCTTCTATCTCTCTAAGATCTATCCTTCCCTTAGGTTTATGGTTCATGATATAATCATCCTCCAAGAAAATAGCATTCGTACTGACGAACACCTTCTGTTCTCTTGGATCATAAAAATACCATCCATAAGTACCCTTTGGATACCCCACGAAGTAACATACTTCCGATCTAGAATCCAACTTGCTCATCTTTCCTTTTAGCACATGTGCCGGACATCCCCATATCCGGAGATGTTGCAAAGAAGGCTTGCGCCCAATCCACATCTCTCGTGGTGTCCTGGGAACAGATTTGCTTGGTACTAGATTTAGTATGTAAGCAGCGGTTTCCAAAGCATAACCCCAAAGAAATAAAGGTAACTCAGAATAACTCATCATTGACCTAGTCATGTCTAAAAGAGTCCGATTCCTTCTCTCCGCTACACCGTTTTGCTGAGGCGTGCCAGGTGCAGTCAACTGTGACAGAATCCCATTTTGTACGAGGTGATCAATAAATTCATTAGAGAGGTACTCGCCACCTCGATCAGATCGAATGGCCTTGGTATGTGTGCCCAATTGCTTCTCCACTTCAGCCTTAAACTCTTTGAACTTTTCAAAGGCTTCAGACTTGTGCTGCATTAGGTACACATATCCATACCTAGTGTGGTCATCAGTAAATGTTATGAAATACTCATAACCACCCCTTGCTCTAATATTTATTGGTCCACACACATCAGTATGAACTAATTCCAACAATGCATTGGTTCTATTGCCCTTTGCTGGAAAGGGCCTTTTGGTCATCTTACCCTCTAAACAAGACTCGCAGACTTCTATTGGTTCGAGAACCAAATCGCCCAAGACCCCTTCTTTGACTAGTCTGCCAATCCTATTTAGATTGATATGACCAAGCCTCATATGCCAAAGCTTTGTTGGATTAGTGGAAGGTCTCTTTCTTTTAGATGGTACAGTTACCATTGAGTTATTCAGTTCCATGCAAGAATCTTTAGAAATATTGGGAGTAATCACATACAAACCATTTGATTTAACACCAGAACATATAAAAGAACTATTTCTTTTAATCACAACTTCAGTTCCAAAATGAAAAGAATAACCATTATTCGATAAATTAGAAACTGAAATTAAATTACGTCTCATTGAAGGGACGTAAAGTACATCTGATAAAATCAAAACTTTATTGTCTAGAAATTCTAAAACTACGACTCCTATAGCAACCGCAGAAACGGTTGCGCTAGAACCTAGAGTAAGTACGATTTCCCCATCACTGCACTTCCTGGTTGATCTGAACCCCTGCAATGAATTACAGATATGGTTAGTCGCACCAGAATCAATGCACCAAGTGTTTGAAGTATCCGTTATAAAACTTACTTCAATCACATGTGATTCAATCATACCTTGAACTCTTGTAGCTAAGAATTCTGGACAGTTCCTCTTCCAGTGGCCCTTCTCACCGCATTGGAAACACTTTCCTTTGCCTTGGCCACCCACCTTCCCTTTGCCCTTACCTTTTCCCTTAGATTTTGCAATCTTAGGGACCGGTCCAACACTTGAACCACCAGTGCTAGCCTTCTTCTTCCCTTTCTTTCCTTTCGGCATAGATCGGGAAGAGGAAGCGCTTTTCTCAACGTTTAAAACGCTGCCCCCAGGCTTGATCACCCCTTCCGCTGCCAATAAAGAGCTCATCAATTCGCTCATTGAAAAATCCATTTTATTCATATTATAATTCAGTTTAAATTGAGCGAATGATGGCGACAGCGTATTGAGGATCATATCAACTTGGGTCTGTGCATCGATGTTGGCACCTAGGGTCTCCAGCTCGTTTAAATAACCAATCATTTTCAAAACATGTTCTTTGACTGGAGTCCCTTCCGACATCTTAGCACTCATTATCTTCTGCATAGCTACCTGTCTGGCAGGCCTGCCATGCTCCCCAAACATCTTTTTCAGGGATTCGATAATGTCACTGGCGGAATTGTTCGACTGGTATTGGTGTTGTAACACATTAGCCATAGAAGCCAATATGTAACAACGAGCCATCCCATTCGACTTTTTCCATTTATCGAACTCGCGTCTAGCAGCAGCCGAAGCATTTGCAGCGGGTTCTTCGGGGCATGGGGTGGTGAGAACATATATGTGATCCTCCGCAGTTAACACGATGTCAAGGTTACGTTTCCATTCAGTGTAGTTGTTTCCAGTTAACTTGTTTTGAGTGAGTATGGTGGCAAGTGGACTAAATGCAGATCCAGACATTATGATTTACTGAAAAATCAAAACAAAATAAATATGGATATCAGAATTTGACAGTTTGAAATAAAAGAATCCTTTTAAAACTCTTATTTTAAAACAAAGTCGCCGGAATATCGAAACGAAAGTATAAAGCCTCCGTGTGGTGGTCAATGTTTGATCTTTCGATTTATCATAACTTATCCGCTATGCAACTCTTGCAAAACAAGTTATGACTTCCGAACCTATTTGATCTCTAAGTTTCTGAATAATGCCCCGTGTGGGATCCCTTATCCATAGCTTAGCTAGTGTGTACCATTAACTAGGATCCAATCATAACCGTCTCAAGTAGCGCCTCCGTATGGTGGTCACCCTCTAACACGTCTGATTGATCTTATCAAAAGAAGTTCACATCTAGTAACCAATGAGTAATGTATCCTCCGTATGGAATGATCACCCCTGGCGAGGTGACACAGAATGCATCACTCATCTTACAGTGAACCGTTAATGGAAGATCGTGGGTGTAATTAATAAGACCCTCTCCCACTAGATTTAGTAAAAAGGATTTTGCTTTTTGAGAAAATCTGTTTCTACACACTTCCCATAAACATCTAATGTTTACTAATGTGTTGAAAACGGTTTTTGAATTTTATTTTAGAAAACTTGTTTTGCGTGCATGCAACAATGTATTATACGCCAATCACAAACAAAGCACATAAAACAAAAAACTAAAATGAAATAAAAGACATCCAAATGATGCCTCTATCTCCCATGGCTCTATCTCCATAGAACCTGCTTTTGGTTTGATCGCCTCCAGCTCCATCTTCATGGATATTCTAATTCTATTACATTGAACCTATGCCTCTTTTGAAGCTTACAATTTATCTAGAAATAGAAATAGCAACAATAAAATAAAAGGCTAGGGAAACCGGTGCGACTTTCCTTTTCGTAGGATTGAAGTCGCAGCGCCCTTTACATATGCCTTAAAACCAAACCAAACTTAAAACAACACACCAATTTAAAACATTCAAACACAAAATTAAATGCTCTTGGCGCCATGGGAGATAGCGACTAACTTTTGCTGCAAAAGGTTAGTTGAACACACATCCACGCATATATATAACAAAATATAACTATTGGAACCCTTAATTGATTCACACAGTATATAAACTCTTTACATACTGAATTAGAACTCAAACAGCATCTAACTTCTCTGTCATAGTTCGATCGATCGAAGACCGTTCGATCGCTCGAACCTTCGATCGATTGAACACTGTTCAATCGCTTGAACATTCTATTTCACAGAATGATTAAAAATTTTGCAGAATACGTTAAAATTAAACTTTTAATTTCAAAATACTTTTAAAACTGTGAAACAGAAAACCTGACAAAGAGTCTGTCTCGATCGATCGAACTCTATTCGATCGCTCGAACAACAGAAAATTTCGATCGATCGAAACCTGTTCGATCGCTCGAGTACAGAGCGTTCGATCGATCGAACATTCTTAGATCGATCGAACCCATCTTGCATCCAATGCAATCACAGATTTGTATACTGCTGCGATAACACTGCAGAAACAGATATGTGACGATGCAGTTTCGAAAGCAGTTCTAAAATCAACATGCAAATCAAAATAGTGTTCCAAAAAACGCATCTATAGATCCAAACGAGCGTGGCTCTGATACCAATTGTTGGAAAAACAGGTTTAAATGGAAAGTTTAAACGCGCAGCGGAAAAATCAAGTTATGAAACTTTATTGGCATGCCCGGATCTACTACTCGTCAATTCTACAGATGCGCACAAGAGGGGACACGAGTTATACCTTAGTGTCTTGAACCCAATTCTGATCTTCAACTTCCAGCAGCCTCCACTAGATGATCTTCACCCTTATGACTCCTGCGGATGCCTGCCAGAAAGACTAGGGTTGGTGGGAACCCTAATGGAGAGGATATAGAAGGTTTTGGGGCTCCAAAATAGTTTCTGCAGCTTCTGACGTTCAAAACGACGAACAACCTTTTCCAGAACGCAGCTGCCCTATTTATAGATTCCCAGAACCGACCTAGACTTCGAGCGATCGAAGTGCCTTCGATCGATCGAACATTCGATCGATCAAACCATCTTCGATCGATCGAACCTGCAGACTTCAATCGATCGAGACATCTTCGATCGATCGAACCTGTCTGGACATCATCCTCAAGCATCTTTCCAAGCATCCTGGCGGAGCTAAGAGTGGGACCTCCTAGGCTCTTTATTGTTGGCTCAGACCAGTTTGTTAATTACCATGACCAAACTCTTTGATCAGCAAACTAACTAACTGGTCAGTTAAAGTTTACTCCACTATAAAACGATAACTGAACTCCAACGCAAAAGAACATATCCGAAGCGATAACTAGACTTGTATGGTGTACTAATGTCCCTCTACCGTCAGCATTCGTAATCATATTCAGGTAATCGGATAAATGTTACTGTCAACCTGAATCATGATTACTTCTTGTATTCCTTGAGTCCCATTCACCTCTCATGATTACCAAACATGTTGATAACTCTTATCAACAAGACTGCAGTACTCAGTAATCGACTTGGTGACATTCTCAAGGGAATGCTTACTCTGAAACAGAGGGTAGATTCTATCTTGACAATATATGTTCACAACCCTATGAACATGACATACCCAAGATACCCAGGTGTTGATCTCTTATAGACCTCACTGATTGGTAAGTCAAAGCAGTCATATCCACAGTCTGTGTTCATAATCGTCTCAAGATTGAGAACACGTACCTTATACAAGTTATGAGTTCCTATTGACTGTTTGACAGTCTTAAGCGTCAATAGGAAACTCAGGTCCGTCAATGCACTATAAGCACTAGCATATCAACTAAGAGATACACTCTAGTGATTGAGATTAATCACTCCATCCAATGGTAGTTAATTATGCTACAGTGTAGACTTGATGAGGTATCCAGTCTCATCATCCACTGTGACACATTCTAAGTATTAAAGAATAGTAATTCGTATCTCACTTGTGTGCATCTCATACACACACGAATTACTTACTATAATACTTAAGGATTAACAATCATCTCATGAAAAGAACATACACAATGAAATGTAAAGCTGATATCCATATATTAAAATGTCAATGTCTCATACATAAAGTAATGGTTTGAGGGCACAAACCCAACAGGGGGTTCCCTTATGGGGTTGCATGGTCTAAGGTGAGAGAGTGAGGGTTCTTTGGGGCATTGAGAGTGGGTATACAAAGGGTGTGAGGGTTGGGTTATGGGATTTAATCCAAAGTGTCTTGTACCAATTGTTACTCTCAATAGTAAAAGCACTGGACTCTCAGGTGTGGACGTAGGCATGGTTTTGCCGAACCACGTAGAAATCTGTGTTTTCTTTAGTGTGCGTGTTTATTACTGTTTGTGTGTTCCTGTGTGTTTATTGGAAAATTTGGTTCCGCGTATTTAAATTCCGAACATGTAGCATTAGAGTTTCTCTTATGTAACAGTTAGTTTTCCTTTTTCAAAAGAAAAGTTATTGCTGGGATCTTCTATGATTCATCATACTTGTGTTATTTGTATCATCCATTTAATTTGGTGATATCATAAAATATGTCGGAATTAAACTACAACATTTTAGGATCAAAATTACTATGACATGTTGATACAACCAAAATCCCTAGTACCATGAAAATTTTCAAGTTATTGTAGGCCAAACTCACTACACTTTGTCAAGGATATTAGTGAATCAAAACTCTTCCCCAATAACATGTTGCAGTGGGACCACTTCAACATCCTCAAATTATAATCAAGTGGATCTCTTGTCATATGTATTTGAAAAACATGTGGGATACAAATTCATCAAAAGCGTAGCAGTACTCTATACATTATATATCTCTCTATATATATATTCTACGGTGTAGATATCGCAATTTTTCTTACCCACGACTATACTTTAAAACCTTTTTCCAATTCAAATTCAAAAATGAGTCGCCACTTAATTTTTAAAAGGAAAATTAAGAAACCATTTTAAAAGCAAACTGATCATTTAGAAACCAAAGATTGACTAGGTCTGGGGATTATGGAATGAGAGAGGAAGGAGCCCGGCGGACTAAAACACCCTCTCTCACCCTATCTTGCGATATGCCACTACTCAACATCCTTTTAATCGAATTATTAATCTAAATGTGCCCTCGACTAATACATATATATACACATTACAAAAGCATGCCCAAAGGGTGTAAAATTGCTAATGGTGAAAATATCATTCAAAATCACATAATTTACTTAACATGCAAGATGATATGCAACAAAGGACAAGAAAATTTACCCGGGATCCAGCCGCGATATTAAACGTGCAATGCATGCAAAAATGAAGATCCTAAGAAATGGTCTCTAATCCATATATACAAGTAAAACAAAATCTATTTCTAAGGTGTCGTACATGGAGTCGAAAATCAATAAAAAAATCAAAAAAGCAAGTTAAACTAGAGAAGGGTTGGGAAATTGTATCTCAAATGTGCTACAAAACAAAGATTAGTACACACATTTTAAACAAAGCACATTATTAATTCCTAAGTAATAATTCCTAACAAGAGGCAAATTCTATTTTCAAGTGTCAATCTACATGAATGAATGTTCATGGATACATGGATATGAACAATATAAAGACCATGAACTAATCATTGATTTGGATCGTTTAGCCTTTGGTTCCAAGCTTGAATAATCTTTATTAGAGTATGGTATAAGCCTTAGGTTAAGGAAAGATCATTTGAACCATTATGTACAAAGTTGGTAAAACTGTGACATGATTATGAAAATTGTTGAGAACAGACCCGAACTTCAAAGAAATAAAAGGGGTGATTCCCATGGTTTGATCTTAATGATTTTTAGGCACAAATTGCCTCTGTGAGTCTAATTTTTAACCCAAAAAGAAAATCAAGGTTTCAACGGTTAGATCTCTGGGAGTTGGGCAAATACTAGACATCACTCAAGACTGCAAAACTCTCTATCCAGAGTTCTTATGTGATTTTTTAAAAATAGTAAAAAATTCAGAAACACTTGGATCTTCTTAGGGGATCTTGTTAATACATCAAACTTCATATAAAAAATTATTTGGGGTCAGATTTACTCATTTTAAAAGGATGTTGCTTTTCTGAAACTCTGGACAGATTGTTATTGTTTCCCAAAAATCATGACCAAACCATTTTAACCATGGAATTTTGTTAAAGCAAAATATACAGTGGTAGAACTTTGAGTTATAGACATTTTCTCATTGGTTTCATTCAGTTCCAATGGTTCGATGTTTAACTAAAAATCCTTGATCAAAAGTGGTCATTGAATTCACTGCACCATTTGTCAAGTTCAACTTTATTTGTTAACCCCAACTATTAAACCATAGAGTTGGGCTTAAACTAAACCATTCTTTTCTACCATTTGATGGTCGTTGGAGACTAAGGACACTCATATAGATTTCAATGAAGTATGAATAAACTTCACAAAATCTCAAGACAATAAATCTAAATCATGGAAATAGGCTTAGATTTACACTACTTCTCCTACCATTTGATGGTCATTGGAGACTAAGAACATTCGGACTTATGGATTTTAAATGAAGTATAAGGAACTTCATAAAGTCTTGAAGTAGTGAGGCTAAGCCATGGAAATAAACTTGGACTCCAATTATCCTTCCTACCATTTGTTGGTCATTGGAGACTAGAGACACTTGAAAGTATGAAGAAACTTCATAAAACCCCAAGGTGATGTATTCAAACTATGGTAAAAGTTTGAACCGATTGACTCAATACACTAATATCAACCTCAATCCTCTCATGAATCATGAGTTCATAAGAATATTGAGGGATTCTAAACATAAGAATTCAAGTAAGACATTGAAAGCCTTATGAATCTAAAAAAAGGGACATAGTCAAAAGAAAAGAAATCAAGGTTCAAGCAACATCAAACTCCAAGATTTATTCAAACTTTAATCTCAAGGTTATTTTGATCCAACTAATGAAATAAGAGTTCAATCACAATACATGTAGTGATGAAATAAGGTGGGAGGAGAGGTTTTGAAAATGTATGAAAGGTCCTAAGCATCTATGTATTGTGATTGAACTTGGATATTAAAACTAAGTGATTTAGAGTTTACCTCTAATTATCCTCAACTCCTTTTGTTACTTTTGAAATCTTCCAAGAATGATGATCAAGCTCTTCTTCTTCTTCTAATTCCACTTCTCTCTTAATTTAGAAAGTTTTGAAAGAGAATCAATATTGGGATCCTAACATTCTAAAATTCCAAGTCTATCTTAATGGGATACACATCCTCTATATATAGGCAATCTTTAGAGGGTTATTTTGGGAAATTCGCAGCCAAAACCCTAATTTCAGCCGCCCTTTGATGGTATAAACCGACCTACTTTTGGATAGACTGTCATAAAAATGCGGCACTCTCTAGAGATGGAAGCGGCACTTAGTGATTGCTGATGCGGCAGTCACTGATTGCCGAAACGGCATTCAGTGAATGCCGATGCGGCATTTAGGGAGTGCCGTGGACAACTACACAAACTGCCATTTTTTGTAAAAATTCATTTTTTCACGGCATTTAACAAAATCTGTGGCACTCATAGAATGTCGTCCGGAACTTCGCAGAGTGCCGCACGGCATCCCGTGACTGTCGCAGAATTTACCATATGCCGTTTTCCCTCTGTTTTCTCTTTTCCTCTCTTTTTCTTTTTATTTTGAATTGAAAGAGCCTTTGGAAGAGCTTGAATCACCTTTGGAAGTCTTGGATTAGTCGGATGCTTGTCATCATTGGAACTTAGAGGTAATACTCTCCTTAATTCGACGTGTGGTCAAAATTGGGGTGTCTACACACGGTATTGAATACGAGGAGGGCAAAGTTTTTGATACTTAGAAATATGACTATTGTAATACCCTATTTTTTCATTATATTTTTGTATTCTGGTTTATATAAATAAAACCCTTGGACTCATCATTGTCTTTGTTAAACTTTAGACCCCAAACAATTGCCAACTTAGTGATCCCAATCGATTGCTATCTATTCTAATCGATTGCCATCCTGCCGACCTGAATCCATGACGTTGCCCATCCCAATCGATTGCCCTTGTATCCAATTGATTGCCATCAAATAACTGAAGCTTTAGCTGTCACCTTGCCTTCTCATTCCCTATATATATCCTCCCCCCATATGTATGCTTAGGTTGCTAAACAGAGAGAGTTAGAGAGAGAGATACGTAGATATTATATACACACACTCGTACACACATATATATATACACACACATACCATATATATACATATATACACTCACATACACTCTTTAAGAAAAGAGAAGAGAAGAAGAAAATGAGGTGAAGAAGAAGAGGAAGAAGATAGAGAGCGAAAGAGAAAGGAAAGGAAAAGAGAGAGAGAGAGAGAGAGAGAGAGATAGAGAGAGAGGAGGAGGAGGAGGAGCACACCCCGAGGACCCGCGAGCTCACCCCGAACCACCGGCGTCATCGAAACTTAACGATGAGTGTTTATACTTATATAGTAGCTTAGTTAAGTTGTTTATAATCATTTGGACAAGAAAGAACGGGCATAGAACGTATATATATATATATATTTCAGTTCGTGTTTAACTATTTATGGGGAAGAAGACGACTTCCTAATCGATTGGATCCCAATTGATTGCCATTTTTCCAATCAATTGCCATGTTTGTTAAGCCAATCGATTGCCATTTTTTCCAATCGATTGCCAACCCAACTATCCCAATCGATTACACTCTTAACCTAATCGATTGTACACTTCTGGTTATTAAATATTTCAGTTGTTTATAGATGTTGAGCTATTACGCTGATATACATTATAATGAACATCTAATGCATTGAACAGTGGAACCGTTTGTATAAGGATGATGTAATGTTGTTAATCAGATTAATAAGCAGACGTGCATAGTATTGGGTCTATTGACCGTAGAGGTCAATACTGTTTATGATGGTACGTGTGAATGCGATCGCAGAGATTGTATGATGTCGGGTGTGGTATTTACATGAGGTGAGACAATTATAGGTATAGGAAAGTTGGGACTACGTGTTAGGCTGATATGTCAAGTAATGTATTGAGCATATTGGCTGGGCATATTAGCCGTAATGTTTCGAGCGTATTGGTTGGACATGTTGGTCGTAATGTATCAGGGGCGTATTGGCCAAAGTACATTGAGGCAATTTGGCCAGAGAGTTAGGACTTTGTGTTGAGTTAATAGATTGTGTGGTACGGGACTACGTGTTTGGTTGACGTGTAAGAGAATTGGAATTTCTTGTCAGGTTGATAAGTCATGATGTATCGGGCTACGTGCCAGGTTAGAAAGGAATTGTTGAAGATATAAGGCTACGTACGAGATATGGATCCAAGCATCCATGTTATGCTTGGGATGGGTTAGGACGACATCAATTGTTATATATTAAGTTAGTGGATTCATGGAAGTGAACGACGAAAGGATTTTCTTTAATGATGTTATCTTATATACTGCATATCTATAGATACTCTATTAGTATGTATTCATTCAGCTTTCATAATTGACGATGTTTTATGCCGTTGGATATCCTACGTCCAGCTGGCTAGGGTTATGGGTATACAGCTGATGAGTACATTGCCAGGGGCTATGAGGGGGAGACCTACTATGGTGGAGGCTATACTGCGACAACTACTACGTAAGCTGAAGACCTGGACCTTTGCTGTAGTTTATGTTTATGTTTTAGAGACTCTGTAATAGTTAAAGTTATAATCGGCATATGTTACCGTAATAGTTTATTTATGTTTCAGTAGATACTAAGGTTTATAATAGTTTAGTAGTAAACTCTAGTTTTATATATCGAACTTAGAATTTCTGATGTGAGGTCTAGATCATTACTCTGATGATTAGACTTTGTTCATGGACAATGTGGTGACTGTCAACTGTCATGGCCTACGGGTCCAAAAAGGAATTTAGTTTCTCTATTTTTGCTACGGCTAGGCGTGATAGGATTTTTGGTATCATAGCCTTGCTTTTGTAGTCGTGTTCACCAATTGTCTAACATTTCTTGAGTTTATACCTTAAGATTCATTGAGATAAGGATTGACTCTGAGTAAGGTTAGGAGATTGTCCGTACGGAGTTCTCCTTGGTATTAATACGATAATAGTTCTAATTACCATGTTTAGCTAATGAATTATTTTCTATGATTATTTTTGATTGACAACTAACCGATAGATGTTTGCATAGGTACCCAACCTTACTGAATCAATGGCATGGAGACCACCTACTCGTAACCGTCCTGCACAAATTGATGATGCACCCCCAGCACCCTAGGCTGTTGATCCAACTGGATTGTTCAAAGCCTTCGTACGAAGGATGGAACAAATCAATAACCCTAGCGTGACCAACGGTAATAACCATGGACCACTTCCGAGGCAAGTTGAGGATCGAATAGTAGAGTGTTTCTGTCATTTTCGTCCGGAGAATTTTGACGGAAATATTGAGCCATGGCAAGCGGAATAATGGCGCTGGGAGATGGAAGCAATCTTTGATACCTTGGGATGTAATGAGATTGAAAAACGTCGACTGGCGACATTCCAGTTGATTAAGCGGCTGTCGATTGGTGGGAATTGAAAAAAGAGACTGTAGGAGAGGATGCGGCAAGAAAAATGCCTTGGATCACATTCAAAGGGCTGTTTTTGGAGAACTACTTCCCTCAGTCGGAGAGAAATAGGAAGGAGATGGAGTTCATCGAGTTGAGGCAAGGAAACAGGACTGTAAGGGAGTATACGGTCCAGTTTGAACGACTATCTGGTTTTGCCCTTCATATGATCAATACCTCAAAGAAGAAGAATAGGCTGTATCACCAAGGCCTCTCACTGCCACTTCAATGGATGACTCTGAATCATCAGGGTCAAACTTTCAAGGCCATGGTAGGAATGGCAATCAGCCATGATGATATCAATGGTTGAGAACGAGAACGAGAACGCTTTGGGAATCGACCACCACTAAAGGGCTAGCAAGGACCGAGACCTTAGATACAGTTCCAAGGGAATAAGAGCAATTGGACTGGTAAAAGGAAGCCACAAATTGTGTTTTCCTAAAACCGCTATGCTATAAACCCCTGCCATTGGAGGCAATACTGGCTGATGCTCTAACTGTGGGAAGCTAGGTCATTTTGCAAAGGATTCTGAGCTCCCAAAAACTACAACTAGGCAAGCGTTCTCTGTTATAAATGTAACAAGCATGGCCATATCAGCAAGGAGTGCAGGGCACGCCGTTGGGCATACAATGGACCAGCTACTCAGGGTCAAGTTGGACATACTCGTTTGAATGCGATCATTCTAGAGGATGCGAGATATGATGAAGTTGAGCAGTAGAATATAGAAGGTACCTTCACATTGTTCAGTACTCGAGTTAAAGTTTTATTTGATACTGCTGCTTCGAACTCGTTTATTGCTATCGGAATTGTTAAACTTTTGGTTTTAGTACCCTAAGTGCTTGATGTAGTCCTAAATGCAGTATCACCATTGGGTATGATCGTGAGATTAGGGAAAGTGTGCAAGGACTGCACCTTAACTCTTAAGGATAGAATTCTTCCCGCAGATCTAATCGTTTTGTTAATGAAGGAATTTGACATCATCTTAGGGTTTGATTGACTCACGAAGTATAGTGCTAAGTTGAATTATGCCAGTAGGATTATTACCTTTTCGATATCTGGAAATAAGTCTCTTAATTTTTAGTGCAACCCCTCTAGTGATCCTTTTCTTACTAGCCGTATGGCAGCTATCGAGAGCTCGAGTTCAGAACTCACTGTTGCACATATTCTTGTAGTCCAAAACTTTGAGGACGTGTTTTGAATATTATATGAATACCACCCAAGCGTGAGATTGATTTTTGCATCGAATTAGTGCCTGGTACCTTACCACAATCGAAGGCTCCTTATTGGATGGTACTAATGGAGATGTAAGAACTGAAGAAGCAAGTTCAGGAGTTTGAGGATCTCAAGTTTGTTTGACCAAGCACATCGCCTTGGGGAGAGCCAGTGTTGTTCGTTAAGAAGAAGGATGGAGTCAACGACTCTGTATCGACTATAGGCATGATTAAGAATAAGTACCCACTCCCTACAATCGACGATTTGTTTGATCAGCTGTAAGGAGCAATGACTTTCTCGGAGATTGATCTACGATCGAGATATTACCAACTGTTGGTTCGACCCGAGGATAGCTCAAAGACTACTTTCAGGACGAGGTATGGGCATTATGAATTCTTGGTCATGTCTTTTGGATTAACCAATGCCCCAGCAATATTCATGAACCCAATGAACATAGTATTTAGACCCTACTTGGACCAATTCATCATTGTGTTCATTGAAGATATTTTGATTTACTCAAAGACTGAGGCTGAACATAAGAAACATGTAAGAATCGCACTACAGACCTCTGAGATAAATAATTATATGCGAAGTTCAGCAAGTGCGAGTTCTGGCCTAAAGAAGACAAATTTCTAGGACATGTCGTCTCACAAGTTGGAATAGCCGTAGACTCATCAAAGACAGACGCAGTTCTGGATTGGAATATACCAACCACTATAACAGAAGTTAGAAGTTTTCTTGGTCCAGCTAGATACTATCGGAGATTTGTGGAAGGATTCTCCAAGATAGCAGTTCCTCTTACCGGACTAAAGAAGAAGGATTTGAAGTTTGAATGCAGTAACAAACATGAATGCGCATTCCAGGAATTAAAACAAAGATTGACCACAGCGCCAATGCTTACGATACCTAAGAACGGCGAGTAGTTCACCATTTATAATGACGCATCACACTAAGGACTAAGATGTGTTCTGATTCAAGATGGGAAAGTAATCACATATGGATCACGACAATTGAAGCCTCATGATTTGAATTACCCTACACATGACCTCGAATTAGCCGTGATTGTTTTTGCACTCAAGATTTGGAGGCATTACCTCTACGGTGAAAAGTTTGATCTATTCTCGGATAACAAGAGTTTGAGATACTTGTTCTCTCAAAGGGAGTTGAACATGAGGCAACGACGGTTCATGGAATTATTAAAGGACTACGAATTCACATTACAATATCACCCTAGAAAGACAAACTTAATGGCCAATGCATTAAGTCGGAAATCTCGAAGGATAGTGTAGTGTCACACCCCAACCCGTCATGCGTGGATTAGACCGTGTAACAAAGGATTACCCCAACTAAACAAGTATTATCATATAAAGGAATTTTATTAGATCAAACCACTCCCAAGGGTAAAATGGTCCTTTTATACTACGGTCACATTTTACACCAAAAGATTGCCCAAAAACCGCCTTTTGAAAATGTTTTTCAAGTCAAAACCACAAAATAGACTCATTTGGCAAAATGTACCAGTTTGGTTGACCAGACTGCACTATGTAAAATTGTGCGGTCGACCAGACTGCACCCTTTAAAAATGTGTGGTTGACCAGACTGTACTATGTAAAATTGAGTGGTCGACCAGACATCTTTGCTGCAGAATTTTAGCTTCCAAAATTTGCATAACCTTTATAAACAAAACCAAAACATATCTAAGTCACTTAGAAACAATTTCAAAACTTCATGAACATGTCCCTAATACATATTCAAGCATTCCCAAACATTTAAAACATCATTCAAAACATGTTTACAACGTCTCATAAGTCAAACAACCCATAGAGCACATCCCTTGCTCAAACAACTTAACCATAAGATTTTTACCAACAACATTCCCAAAACTTTGCATGTAACTCAATTATACACGGAGCTTGTCCAAAATAGTTGTGAGACGAATTTGAACTCGCCAGATCGGCCCAATACAATAACTAACACTCATAACCAACTATTAGTATATAATTTACATTATTTTTCCAAGTTCAAGTCCCAAGCTACCAAATTACAAGTTAAACGATTTGAGTCTCATGGTTACAATAAGAGTTTTAACATCACTATTAAAGGACTACAAACTAGACTCCCAACTATTAACATATGAACTTATCAACACATCTCACAACCCCCACGCCTAACCCGTCATGCCGGTCATTTCATTTCCTCCTCCCGTGCTTTACCTGCGGTGGCTATTCAATAACCACAACAGAAAATAATATTTTTTTACTTTCTCTTAGTGAATAAAGCTAATCACATGTATGAGTGTAATGTCATATTCAATGCACAAGTCAACAATCAACATACCATTTAGTCTCCAAAAGACCAAATATCAATTCACCGTGACGTTGTTCTTGCCTTTTTCCCTTATGTGCGTATAGCACCTGTAGGCACCCTAATTTTGATCGAACTATTAAAGTTAGGGGAATTCTAGAAATCAATGATGAATAATGTCCCGACGATTTTCTTCAAATTCATTGCTTCGACTTCTGAATAGCTTCAAGTTCCCAAACCTTGCTCCTAATACCCCTAGATTTGGCCAATCACTGACTATCTGTCTCGAGCTCACTGGATCATGAGTTACTTTCTATAAAAAAAAATGGAATAGATTAAATAATAATAATAATAATGATATTTTCTAAAAATAACATTGTTTTCCATTTTTTTAGATTCAAAAAGAAAAAAAGAAAAAAGAAAAATATTTTATTTGGAGACTCATATGCTTAATTTGGATTTAAAATGAAAAATGTGTTTATACATATATATATATACGGTTAGGCTCTAGAGTGAACAGGGTAGAGTGAACATACCCAGTGAACATTTTTTTTTTGCCTGAAAAAATATAAGAAAAGGAAAATAATAAAATAAAGTATCTCATGTGCTTTGAAGATTAGAGATACTCTAGAATGTTCATTTATTCCACCCAACTAAAATGTCTTTCAAGTTTCTTGGAATTACATAGAAGTGTCATGGAGAGTTAAAGATGTCATAGAATATTCCTTTATTCCTAACCCACCCCAAATTGACCTATCTACCCTTATCTTAGCTACTAAGGAAATCAAAGTCTATAAAAGACTCATTTCTCTCATTTTGTTAAGGTTGGACACTTGAATTACATAGAGAAATATATTGAGGGAGCTTTAGAGGAGAAAAATATGGAGAGAGAAACCCTACCAATTATATAACCAAACCCCACCAAAACTCTACCCAATTCATACAATTCATCAAATCTCCATTGCAGGAGCTTGAAGATTGAGGAAGAAGAAGAGGAAAAGCTTGAGTAATTCAACATCTCTACAAATTCTAAGAAGATCTAGGGGTAAATCCTTAAGCCAACTTGTTATATGTATGTAATTTTGCACAATTTTCCATATTAGTTCAGTAAATCCTCTGTCAGACTTTGATCAACGAATTTTTGTAAATTCATGATCCATTTGATTAAGATGAAACCAATTGGAGGTTGTCCCAAACACGTAAATCCACCACTGATTTTTTTTAATCTTAATTGTGTGGTTTAAGTGGTTTGATCTTAGGATTTGTAGACTAATTACTCTCTGTCCGAAATTTCAAAATAGTAAGTCAGTTTTAAATTGATTAGATCAGAGCCTTAAACAAATATTTTGAGCATCTAATAAATTTTTATATGAATTTAATGTGTTAGTAAAATCCCCTAAAAAGATTGAAGTAATTCAGATTTCTTTACTAATTTTTAGAAAATCATACAACATCTTTGGACAGAAAGTTTATAAATTCTAAGTGATGTCTGGTTTTGGTCCAATTCTCAGAGATTGGACAGTCTGATCTTTAATTTTCTTTTTGGGTTAGAAACTAGACTCACAGAGGCATATTATATCCAAAAATCATTAAAATCAAACCATGAGAACTATGTTTTTTCTATTTTTTTTAATCTCAGGTTTTTTCTCTGTAAATTTTGGAATTTTGAGACTGATTTGAAAAAACTTACCAATTATGATCCAAATGGTTCTCTAATGCCTTAAGGCTTGAGATATGTTTTGATTATGATTAATTGAACTCAAATCTGGAGACTTAATGATCCAAATCGACAAATGATTCATAGCTTATTCTAGTTCATGATAATGCATTCATCACATATGTATTGATTCTAGCAATAGGACATTATTTTGTATTGTGTTAAGTCATAATTGGTTGAACCTAGTCATGGATTCCTTGTAATCATGTTGGGATTGTACCATCTCTATATGGACATTACATTGGCTCCTAGTTGAGACTTGTATATCTATAGAGGTGTTATGATTTCAACAAATTAGAAAAAATTCATGATTGTGTCAATTTTCTCCATGTTCGATAGATTTAAGCTAGAAGTTTGGTGTAATATTTAGGATTTGATATTATATTTTGTTCAAAGCATGTGGACTAACATTTGTTTTGTAGCACTATGGAGGTACAATTGTTTGACTTTTTCTCTAGTTTATTTTATTTCTTTATTTTATTAATTTTTCGACTTCATATGCGACACCTTAGAATTAGGATTTGTCTTATGTGTATATGTGAATTAGAGACACTTTTCTAGGATTTTTTTATTTCTCGTATGCATTGCACATTTCAATATCGCAGTTGGATCCCAGGTAAGTTTTCTAGTTCACTGTTTGTATGTCATCTCGCTTACTATTTGAATTATGTGATTTTGTATGCCTTTTATCGTTAACAATCTTACACCCTTTCCAACATGCTTTTATTATGTATAGTTATATCCATATAGTATTTGAAGGTATACTTAGATTAATATTCGATTAAAAAGGATGTTGAGCAGAGGCCTATCACGAGATAGGATGAGAGGGGGTGTTTTAGTCCGCCAGGCTCCTTCCCCTCTCATTCCATAATCCCCAGACCTAGAAATCTTTGGTTTCTAAAAGACCAGTTTGCTTTTAAAATGGTTTCTTAATTTTCCTTTAAAAATTAAGTGTCGACTCGTATTTGAATTTGAAAAAGTTAAAAATCATGGTTAGCCTGTGAGTATCCACAAAACCTCTAAATTTGTCACGCCTCACAATAGCAAAAATAGAGAAAATAAATTCCTTTTTGGACCCATAGGCCATGACAGTTGAAAGTCACCAAATTGTCAATAACCAAAGTCTAATCGTCAGAGTAATGAATCAAACCACACCTTGGAAATTCTAAGTTTGATATATAAAACCAGAGTTGACTAGTTATTAAAAACCATAAGTATTGCTAAAGCATAAATGAGTATTATGTAAACATACACCGATTATAAACTTAATTATTATAGAGTCTCTAAAACATTAAGCATAAACTATAGCGAAGCTCCAGGTCTTCAACTCTAGCAGTAGTTGTCTCCAAAATAGCCTTCATCATAGTAGGCTTCTCCCTCATAGCCCCTGGCAATGTACTCATCTCCTGCATACTCATAACCTTGGTCATCTGGACGTCAAATCCAGCATAAACGCTGTCAGCTACGAAAGTCGAGTGAGTGCAACCACTAATAGAGTATCTCTAGATACGTAGTATATATATAAAACAACATAATTAAAAAAATCATCTCGTCGTTCACTTCCACGAATGCACCAACTCAATGTGTATAATTGATATCGTCCCAACCCAATGGACTCTCAAGTCCACATCACACACGCAACCTTACTTTTTACAGTACTCAACTCATTCCTTGACAATCCGATTTGACACACAGTCCGCCCTAATATGTTACGGCCAAGACGCTCTGATATAATACGGCACACAGCTCTGCCATATTATGTCACTCAGCTTTACTATACCACAGTACTCAGCTCCGCAAGCACTCAGCTCCACCACACCACAGCACTCAGCTTTGCTATACTATTACAGCACGTAGTCCCAATATGATAATGGCACGTAGCCCTGGCACACTGTCACGCCCCGACGTAGCATAAATATGAAAAGCGTTTAATTTTCTTTATGGACCCGTAGGTCGCGACAGTTTGAAGGATCGATTCCGTCCCAAACGTCGAACAACAAACATAATAACCAGAGCAGAGCAATCAAGGCTTATAAATTTTTTCTAACTTAATAGATATTACAGCACGGGGTTGTTTAAAGGCACAGACCGCCTTGAAACAAAACAATAACTTAATGTCTATTACAGTCATCCTTAATACAAACCAGTTCATAACGTAAAACTTATAACTTAAAATATGCAATGACGATAACAGTTTCTCTTCCAAAAGCAGCCGTTCTCAATTAGCATAGTTATAAGGCTCAGCATAGTCGTAACCTGAAAAGCCTGAACACGAATGTCCAGGATGCATCAACGTCGTCAGCTTCAAGAAGCTGGTGAGTATTAAAAACATAACTTTGAATGTAAAACATACCCCTTTACCTTTTGACATTTCAATTTGTAAAATCAATAGCTTGACCATAGAGAAAATTCAATTTATAAACCAACGAGGATTATATATTCAAAGTTGTTAATTTATAAAGCATATGATTGTGTATGAGACAATGCACCACACTCATCTTGCCGACTCTTTTCTCTCGACAGACACAACAACCCACTATCTCACTCAAGTATCTTTGAAACACTAAGGTAGCCACACTTTAGCAACGGGGTGCCAGGGAATGTCCAGTTTGCCTCACACTTTGGTCCGGGGTACCAGGGAGTGTCCAATGCCTCACACTTTGAATACCTAATCCGCCATGCAAATACCAGAGGAACCCTCACGCAGTATCCAGACTCGGGTATCAGGGAGTGTCCGTAGGCCACACTTTAGCACTACCATGGGTGCCAGGGAATGTCCAAGTCGGCGTCACACACTTTAACGCTACCATGGGCGTCAGGGAGTGTCCAATTTTACCACCGTCACATTACAAAGATACCCTCACCGCAATCTCAACACGTCACACTTTGGTACACAATAACCAGGGAGTGTCCACAACACAATCTCAATCTCATACTCTTTACCACATTGATCATTACTCTTTTCCACACTGACTGACACCCACATGCATATACAACTGACCCCACATGTATGTCATGAACCTTAAACATAAAGGAATTCGCTGAATTAAAGAAACAACGTACGTATGGGGATTGATAAGTCGCAATTCATCGTTTTAATCATCCAAACATAACCAATTAAGATTCTGATTTAATCAGTTTCCCAAACAGTACTCAAACAGTATATAAATTTTACCCCAAACAGTCCCTTATCACAAAACAAGCAAAGACTAGAAACTGCCAGAAGTCGCGCGAGGGGTCGCTCCCGCGGGCCGCTCGCGCGACATGCCCAATTTTTGTTTTTCTTATATAAACTCTTCTGTCTGCCTGGGGACGCAAGGATTGCGCGCGAGGATCGCTCGCGCGAGGGGTCGCTCGCGCGGGCCGCTCTTGCGACCCTCGCTCGCGCGCGCAAGTTTCAGTAGAGACTTCATCTTCTTAGTGGAGAATGCCCTGTTTCAGAAATTCAGGGTCTTTTGACCCATTTTCGAATCCGGAAGCAATTAGGGCATGTAATATATGAAATTCTTTAGTTTTTCATAAGGATTAAGAATATGAAATCAATTTAACATGAATTAAATCATAGCTCTTAAATTTATGAACGATTAAAAGTTATCAAAATTTAATTTCTTATGTACTTTTTCATATGAACCAATTGGACTCTAAAACTTCAAACATGGCATATATGATATATAATCTTTCATATTTCATTCTAAAAACAGATTTTGATTGAGTTTGGAAATTCATTGTTTTCAAGCTATGAAATTCATACGTATAATTAACAATGGAGATTTCTCAAACCAGCTATATAATCAGAAATTGGACTATGTATTACAAGTCAAGTGAGTTAGAAATACTCACTGATTAAGAGCAAAGAGATTTGTTGAGAAAGATAAGCACAATGAAAAACCAACTCCAAGCTTTGGCTATGGACTCTTTAAGCTCTTGCCTTCTAGAGAATTTTGGTATAACTCTCTGAGTTTCTCCAGATATGTGTGTGAGCTAGTGAATAGCATATATATAGAAGCCAAAGTTTGTGAACTTGGGCTCCAAATTGTTTGTTTGATACTCAACAATTGTATTTTGTTTCAAAATTGCTAATGACCACATAATACACATACGTATATACACAGATAATACATATAGGAGCTGTTGAAGAGTCACCTAGATGATGTTAAGTTAGTATAGGGTTCATATAGGTTATAGGGGCAATTAGAAGTTGTTTGGGAAATACCACTTATGGCACTAATAATGTACATCCACAATTGCATTTCCAAACAAAGCCTCAACAAATGATTAGTTTGCCATAATTGGAAAGTAATGTATAGTCACTTCCACTTTACATCATTTCAAAAAAAAGTCTGTAGAAGCAAATGTGGCGTGGATAGTTTTAAACGTAAACTGGTATTTTCGTGGCGCGGTGGTCACCCCAAAATACAGAAAATTCATTTTAACGTAGGAAGTGATTTTCTGGTTTCATAAAAATACTGATTGAGTCAAGAGAATTATTTTCACCGTCTTGAATTACAAATTTTGAAATTCACACAAGTATTACTAAATTTACAGAAATTGCAGTTTGACCCCAAAAGAAATTTAAATATGAATTACACAAGTAATAAGATTCCAAATGTGAGAACTGTAATAAAAATAAAAGCTGTCAATACCAATAGAATTTTAAATGTGAAAATGCAAATATAATTTAAATATGGACATACCAAAATTAAAATTAAATGAAATGCAGGTTGTTACACACACAACCTCAATATGCTAAAACACTCAGCCCTGATATACTAAACTCGACACGAAATCCCATATCACATAACCTCCCATATCCGACATGCAGTCCAATTCTATTATATGTAAAACCTGACACATAGTCCATCTCTTATCATACATAAAACCTGACACGTAGTCCCGATTGTATCCCAGCACCTTAGGTGCTACACCTGTCATCATACGATCTTCACGATCGCATTCGTACTCATAATTGTAAATAGTATCGACCTCGACGGTCGATAGACCCACTATCATACACGTCGACTTCTCATTCTCGTTTGCCACGTTATATCATCATTGATCAAATGGTTCCAATGTTTAATGCATTAAGCTCGTTATTCAACGTGTGTATTATTCTAATACTGTATCACCTTATCACTTATTACCCCATAGTTGCATCACAGAAGTTCGGATCGATAATCGAACGATCGAACCCCTTATATAATAAACAAAATAAACAATCTATATTTTGCAATTGCGATTGATTGGGAAACTTGGCAATCGATTGGATCCAAAACAATGCCAATCGATTGAATCCAAAACAATGCTAATCGATTGCAACTTTGGCAATCGATTGGGTTACAACAAATGGAAATTGATTGGAAAACTATCCAATCGATTGGGTCCAGACTAATGGCAATTGATTGGAAAACAATCTAATCGATTGGTACTTCATCTTCTCTAATAAAAATTCAGTCCAACATATATAACGTCCTTAGGAATAACTATGTCTAACTTTCATGAAAACTTATAAAAACATCATAAAAAGGTAACCAAGTGAGTTGGACTCACCTAATGGTGCATTTGGCTTGCGTATAGCTTATGGAGCTCAAAGCTTTCTCTCTCATCTCTCTTCTCCTTCTTTTCTATCCCAGTCTCTCCTCTCTGTCTCCTTCTTTCTTCTTCTTTCTGTCCTTCTTTCTCCTTTTCTTCTTTGGTGAGAAAGGGTATGTGTGTTTGTGTATGTATATATATATATACGGGTGTATGTATATATACGGGTGCGTGTGTATGTATATATAGATATAACTCTCTCTCTAACTCTCTCAAGGTTCAGAAACACACAAACATAACATATATATATATAGGTAAAGGGAAGGGCAAGTGGCAGCTATCAACCAATTGATTGGGGTCAGTGGCAATCGATTGACATCAAATATTTGATGGCAATCGATTGGATACAAGGGCAATCGATTGGGATAGTACCATATAATGGATTCAGGTCGGTAGGATGGTAATTGATTGGAAAACAAGGCAATCGATTGGTACTCAAAAGTTGGTAATCGATTGAAAATTATGACAATTGATTGAGGTCTAAAGTTTAACAAAGACAAGGACGAGTCAAAGGGTTTTATTTATATATACAT
This sequence comes from Hydrangea macrophylla, assembly GCA_033977485.1. Taxonomy (NCBI): domain Eukaryota; kingdom Viridiplantae; phylum Streptophyta; class Magnoliopsida; order Cornales; family Hydrangeaceae; genus Hydrangea; species Hydrangea macrophylla. The sequence goes on along the minus strand of CM066991.1, from coordinate 95,323,036 downwards.
AAATACAATAGTACAATGAAAATACAGGGTATTACAAAATCACACCATCTCATACACCCTGCATAGTTGGGTCGTCACCTACACACCTTTACACAGTTAAGTGGTGAGTACTCTTACACAGATTGGGCTTTCCACGTCTCCCTTTTATGGAGTAAATCCATGGTGAACCAACATAAGGCTTCCTTCAACCCACATAACACATAATATATCAACGTGGCAATTCACACACAATTTAATACATATTAAACTTCCAATTTAAAGTAAACTAGCCAAACCCACATAAATCAACATGTTAATATATCCAATTCTCATATCCATGCTTTAATCTACAAGAATTCAGCATACTAACATATAAATTAACATATTTAACATGATTTACATTTAGCCCATGGATTTGAGTCACTCACCTCTTACAGATTTTACCCCAAATAAGCGAATTCCTTAACAATTCTTGCCTAAATCCTACTCTGGAGTAATTCCTACAAGTTTTTGGCAACTGCGTGGTCACTGATTAGAATGAACTACCAAAATCCGATGATTAAAATGTAAAAAAAAGAAAGGTATAAAAATGACCGTCTCACCTCCACAAGTCCGAATAAGGCTTCGGTTCGCGAATTGGACGACAAACGGCAATGGAGCGGCGAATATACAATGCCGAAGCTTCTCGTCTTCCCTTCTCTCTCTCTCTCTGTCTCTCTTGGTGTCTCTCTATTTTCCTTAATTTCTGTAAATTATGAGAGTTTTTCCCCTCTTGACACACACACACACACACACATGCAACATGCATGTTGTGTCAACCCCACATTTTCTCTTTCTTTCATTTATACCCCCAAAACTCTTAAGTTCTTATTATGAAATCCCCAAACATTCCATTAACTATCCAATTATCTAAATGGGTATTTGTCTAAGTCCCATATGGGTCCCACGCGTGGTCCCAAATATTTTGTGAAGCTACTAACATCCTACTAATTATGAATCATTTTCATTTATGCCCTTATACGGGTATCCAAACTGGTACTAGAAGCTAACATATAACATTATAATATATAAGCATCTTTAAACATGTAATTTTTTTTTCTTAATCATGTAAATGCAAATTTTTATTTTCTGGGCCTTTAACTGGGGTCCACTTCATTACCTGTTCCTACACACTGGGGACTTTTTCACGGGCGAGTCCAAAGCCTTCCCTTAATCCATTATATATACTAATCATATGAATTTAATGCATATTAACATGTTGATTAACCCTTTTTCCGGGTACGGGTGTTTCAAGTAGCTTCTGTTATGGTCAAGGAGTGGGAAGCGCTAGAAGCTTTGGCTGAATTTGATATTCAAACCTCAGACCCAAGGTAAGAACAACACTTTGGATGTCTCATGGTGTAACCCACCCTCATCAATCGTATTTTGGAGGCACATAAGAAGAATAAAGAACTTCAGGAGTTAAAAAACAAGCAACACAGTAAAAGAATTGGAGAATTGGAGTATTGATGCAAATGAAACACTCAGATGTAGAGGCAGACTTTGTGTGCCAGATAAGGATAACTTAGAAGAGACGTACTGGACAAAGCACACAAGTCACGAATGACTATCCACACAAGAGGTACAAAGATGTATAAGTAGTGGAAGAGACCTTCTGGTGGGAAGGTATAGAACGATAAGTTACTGAACACGTATCCCAATGTCTTACATGTAAGCAAGTGAAGGCAGAACATCAGAAACCACCTAGACTTCTACAACCATTACTAGTTTTTGGATAGAAGTGGGAACACATAACCATGGACTTTATGGTAGGTTTGCCGAGATCTCAGCAAAACCACAATGTTATTTGGGTAGTTATGGACCGACTCACCAAATCAACACATTTCATAGCTTATAGTATGTCGTACCCGATCGAGCGTTTGAGCCGAATGTATTTACAATAAGTCGTACGACTGCATGGTATACCTGTTTCGATCGTATTCGATCATGATTCAAGCCAGAGTTCTGAAAGAGTCTACGAATAGCTATGGGAACTTCATTGAGCTTGAGCACCGCCTTTCACCCATAGACTGATGGACAGACTGAACGAGTCAACCAAGTGATGGAAGATATGCTACGAGCGAGTGTTATTGATTTTGAGAGCTTATGGGAGACTCATTTACCGCTAGTAGAATTCGCATATAACAACAGTCACCACCCGAGCAAAGGAATGACACCCTTTGAAGCACTATACGGAAGACCATGTCGATCACCTTTGTGTTGGGTAGAGGTTGGAGATAATCAACTACTTGGACCAAAATTAGTTTGATAAACTATACGAAGATTAAGATTGTGAAAGAGCGAACGGTGCAGAGTAGACAAAAGAGTTATGCAGATAAACGCCGCAAAAGTTTGGAGTTCAGTGTTGGAGATCACGTGCTATTCAAGGTATCTTTGGTGTGAGGAATTGTTAGATTTGGAAAGAAGAGAGGAAAGCTAGCACCGCGTTTCATTGGACCATTTAAAATCCTCGAACGTGTAAGAATGTTTCCTACAGACTCGCGTTGCCTCCTAAGATGTCAGGAGTGCACAACGTCTTTCACGTTAGCATGTTGAGGAAGTGTGTTCACAATCCGAGTCATGTGATCAACTTTGAGGACATCGATGTGAATGATAATGTATCGTTCCATGAAAAACCAGTGCGAATTTTGGATCGAGGAGTTAAGAAGCTGAGAAATAAGGAAATTCCATTGGTAAAGGTTTAGTAGAAGTTCTACGACGAAGGAGAAGCTTCTTGGGAGCTAGAGTCAGAGATGCGTGAGAAGTATCCAGTTTTGTTTAGCGATACTTAGTTCGGATTTCGGGGACGAAATCTTTATTTAGAGGGGGATGATGTAATACCCTATATTTTCATTATACTTTTGTATTCTGGTTTATATAAGTAAAACCCTTGGAATCATCCTTGTCTTTGTTAAACTTTAGACCCTAATTGATTGTCAAATTCCCAATCGATTGCCAACTTTGTGACCGCAATCGATTGCTATTCTGCCGACCTGAATCCATGACGTAGCCCATCCCAATCGATTGTCGTTGTATACAATCGATTGCTATCAAATATCTGAAGCCAATCGATTTTCATTAGTTCCAATCAATTGCCATTCAGTTGCCACCTTGTCTTCTTATTCCCTTTACATATCCTCTCCCCATATGTGTGTTTGGGTTGCTGAATGGAGAGAGTTAGAGAGATACATAGCTATTATATATACATACTCATATATATACACACACACATCGTATATAAACATATATATATATATATACATTCACACACACTCTCTAAGAAAAGAGAAGAGAAGAAGAAGAAGAAGAAGAAGAAGAAGACGAAGACAGAGAGCAGAAGAGAAAGAAAAAGAAAAGAGAAAGAGAAGAGAGAGAGGAGGACACCTCGTGGACCAGCGAGCTCACCCCGTATCACCGACGTCACTGAAACTTAACGGTGAGTGATTATACTCACATAGTAGCTTAGTTATATTGTTTATAATCATTTCGATAAGAAAGAACATGTGTAGAATGCATATATATATACATATTTCAGTTCATATTTTATAGTTTTTGGGAAAAAAGACGACTTCCCAATCGATTGGACTTTTATCCAATCGATTGCCATTCGATCCCAATTGATTGCCATTTTTTCCAATCGATTGCCATGTTTGTTAAGCCAATCGATTGCCATTTTTCCTAATTAATTGCCAACCCATTTATCCCAATCGATCGCACTCTTAACCTAATCGATTGTACACTTCTAGTTATTGAATATTTAATTATTTATAGATGTTTATCTGTTACGTTGATATACATTATATGTTGATTGTTAGTATGGTATTGAGTAATACACCTGTTTGAATAATGAACCTCTAATGCATTGAACAGTAAAACCATTTGTATAAAGATGATATTATGTTGTTAATCAAAATAATAAGCCAACATGCATAGTAATGGGTCTATCGACTGTAGAGTTCGATACTATTTATGATGGTACGTGTGAATGCGGTCATGGAGATTGTATGATGTCAAGTGTGGGATTTACATGAGGTGAGACAGTTATAGGTGTGGGAAAGCTGGGACTACGTGTTAGACTGACATTTCAGGCGTGCTGGCCGTAATGTATCGAGTGTATTGGTTGGTCGTGTTGGCCGTAATGTATTGAGCGTATTGGCTAGACGTGTTGGCCGTAATGTATCAGGGGCGTATTGGCCAGAGTACATCGAGTTGGTTTGACAAGAGAGTTAGGACTTCGTGTCGAGTTAAAATATTATGTGGTACGAGACTTCATGTCTAGTTAACGTGTAAGAGAATTGGGATTTTGTGTCAGGTTGATAAGTCGTGATGTATCAGGCTATGTGTCAGGTTAGAAAGGAATTGTTGGAGATATAAGGCTATTGCGATATGTGGATCCAAGCATCTATGTTATGCTTGGGATTTTTGGGACGACGTTTGTTGTTATATATTGAAGGGTAATACTTGCGACACAACCTTCATACAACTTTCATACAACCTCCCCAAAAGATGTGTCTATCTCTTTCCTGTGTCACTGTGGGGTCCAGTGACATCACAGGAGAGATATAGACACATCTTTTGGGGAGGTTGCATGAAAGTTGTATGAAGGTTGTGTCCCAAATATTACTCTATATTGAATTGGTGCATTCATGGAAGTGAACGACGAAAGGATTTTCTTTAATGATGTTGTCTTATATACTGCATATCTATAGATACTCTGTTAGTATCTGCATTCACTCAACTTTCGTAGCTGACGACATTTTATGCCGCTGGATATCCTACGTCCAGCAGGTTAGGGTTATAGGTATACAGGTGCCAGGGGCTATGAGGGGGAGACCTACTATGGTGAAAGCTGTGCTGGAGACAATACTACACGAACTGAAGACCTGGAGCTTCGCTGTAGTTTATGTTTATGTTTTAGAGACTCTGTAATAGTTAAAGTTATAATCGACGTATGTTGCCATAATACTTTATTTATATATGTTTCCGCAAATACTAATGTTTGTAATAGTTTAGTAGCAAACTCTGGTTTTATATATTGAACTTAGAATTTTCGAAGTGAGGTGTAGATCATTATTCTGATGAGTAGATTTTGGTCATGGACAATGTAGTGACTTTTGACTGTCATGGCTTATGTAGTGACTTTCAACTGTCATGGCCTACGGGTCCAAAAATAAATTTAGTTTCTCTATTTTTGTTACTGCGGGGCGTGACAATTATATTAAAACATATATATAGATATATTTATATATAGGACTATATTTTTCAATATTATTGTTTTCTCTCTTTTTTATTTTGACAAAAAAAAGGTTCTATTTTACTTATATTTTTTTTTTGAGAAAATTTATATGTTGCAAATATTTGATCAAAATATTAAGTTATTTTCCTATTGTACAAGTTTTTTCTTTTCTTTCTTTTTCTTTATTTTTTATTTTACATTTTTTATTTTATATAAAATCAAAGGAAAGAATAATGTTTAAAGTTTTTCAAATTTTTATCTCAAATTTTCCTAACATATATTTTAATAGTACTAGCTAAAACAACTATTAGTACTATTCTAATTTAAAATTATTACTATTACTAAATATATATTATATATTTAATAACAATATCAGAAAATTTCATTTCTCCAAAACAAAGGTAGGTTTCAAAATAAACAAGTACAAATCAAAAGAAAGAAAAATTACAAAGTAAAGCATAATAATTTCCTGAGATGTACTGCAATCTCTCAATCCAAAGATATCTTGGACTGTGGTGTAGCTCAATACGGAGCCAGGACAAAAGGAGAAAGTTGCTAACAATTATTGGTAAAGATCAATCCAAAACACTATGATTGCGAAAAGAGCCTATATTTGAACCGATCTGACAAAAAAAAATGTCAAATCTGCGATAGATAAAATCAAATTCAATCACAAAATAAAAAACTGAAGAGATTTTGCAGAGCACCAAGTGACCAAGACAAAAAAATAAAACCCTCCTAAAAAGGGATAAAACTCCCAAGAATGGACAAACCCTCTAAAATGAGGGACAAATTCTCCCAATGAGAGGTAAAACAAAAAAAAGTTTTAACATTATTTGAGAGAGGTTTTTCACTATTACCTTATTTATTTATTTATTTATTTATTAAAGAAGGTTTTTCACTATTACTATTCTAATTTAACATTATTTTCCAACTGGCGTGTCCAAGGGCACATGCCAATGTCTACCTAGTATAAGGAAAAAAAAAAAAAAGTATTTTGGTCTTAGTTAGCTGTTGTACATGTACTCATATCACATGTTTTTGAATTATTTGTTGTCGGCAGACGCTGGCGTCGTCCTGTGGTCGCCATTATCTCACTGACTACGCAACTTCGAGGGGCTACAAAATGTAAAGTCAGGACCAAAAGACTGGAAAAAGTTAAGGACATGTTCGGTAGATGGAGAATAATACTTTATCTTTCTTATTTCATGTGCAGGAATTTAATTATTTAGAAGGATAAAAAGAATTTATACTTATTTTTTATAATTGTTTATAGTTATTGTATTTTTTTTTTTTATTTTGTTTTGGTGTTGATTATAAAAAATAATAGTTTAAAAAATTAAGTAAAACTTGTATACTAATTTAAAAAATTGAACAATGATTTTTAGAATAGTCCAAAAAAAAAAAACATAAAATAAGACGGATGAAGTATCATTTTTACCTTGTTTGTTTAAAAGTGGCAGACTTTAATATAAATAATTACTACTCCACAGTTTATGTTGTTACAGTACTTGTTAGTTAGGGGACGTAAATTGCACGTTTTATTTGTGTTTTTCTAGAGAGGAACATTATGATTATGGGGGAAGGGAAAATTGGGAAGTGGTCTAAAAGGCGTTTGGTACAATTTTGTCTTCCCTCCTTGACTTGTTTGACTTTAGGGCTTACAGTTGCTTTATTTGTTTGTTACTCCTTAATATATACAAATCTTTCCTTTTTTTTTTTTTTTTTTCGGAGAAAGTGAGTGATCGTAGCTAAAGTTTGCTTCCAGTGTCTGTCAGTCCATGGATAATTCAGCATTGCTACGAGCATTTTTAATAGACTTATCAAATTGAGTTTTCTTTTTGAGTTTTCTTTTGTGTATGTAGCACTACTCTTTATATTGGGAAATGTTTGGTATATACATTTTTTGACACACTTTTTAATACATTATGCTTTATACACATGTGCTTTGTGCTGTTTGAATTTTTCACACTTTTCTGTGTACCACTTACATAGCACAAGGTACATGCATTTAAAGCTGTGTTTCAAAAAGTGTGTGTATGTAACACTACTCATTTACATTTGTAGCACTACTCACTGTATGAGTCTAATATTTTCCTTAAAATATTCATGATAGTAATGGCAAGTCAAAATTAAGGTTAAATAATACTTAATAATATCAAAAGTGAAAAAAAAAAACAAAACAAAATTTAAAAGGTCTATTGGAGATGTCTTAATATTTTGATTAAAAAATAACTTTTCATATTGTCACATAGGTCTCCATAGTATTATCTTTAGCAAAAAAAAAAAAAAAAAAGTCTCCACAGTACTACTTTAAATAATTTTAAATAAATAGATTGAAGAGACTATTGGATACTCTTACCAACCTTGTGAATTGAAAACGTGTGTATATTGTTTAGGGTAGAAATTTTCAGCGAACATGGGTTATGGTTATATTCGTGCGGTAATGACTCATATAACATTACTGTGCAAATATGACAACAGAGAGGAAAAAAATAGAAAATTTGGCGAAAAATTTCATTCTATTAATATTTTTTAGAATAGGTTCACCAATTGAAACTTCATAACAATAAGTCTTATAATTGTGATTGTATTTAGGGATTAGTTCAAAATATCCCATTATGAAATAATTGTATTTCTTTAGTGAGGACATCTTTTGCAGCCCTGCAATCAGCTCTTATTAGAAACTAGTACATACCCGTGCCCGTGGGCACGGGCGAAAAAAAGGGTGGAAGTGAAAAAATAAAAAATAAACGGTTTATAAGAAAGTTTGATAGCTAAACACAAGATGATTCACTAAAACTATTTCATAAACAAAAGATGCAATGATCGAGTAAAGGGGATAAGTTTAACCAAACAACTTAATAATCAAATAACTTTCATGTCGATTGGAATTAAGACGATAGAGTATTAAATACAAATTGTAATTGTGAAGTTAAAATTGTTTAAACTCCAATCATTATGAAATAAAAATAACAAAAAAAGATAAGCCAGTACGGGTTATCGCCAAACATTAAATACATAACGGTCCTTAAAAAAATATTAAGTGTTCTCTAAAATCTTCCTTAACTAATAAGAATAAATTGACTACCAATCTATCTTTTAACGGGCAAGTTATGCATTCTCAGCATCACTTTGTAGAACATTTGAGTATCAATCTCAATGTATCTTCCCCAATGTGTTGAGTGCACATAGATCTAGAAATTAACAAAAAAAAAATCTATATTAGTTTAATGCAAATGTAAATTATTAAAAAGTTAAATTATACGAAAAATGATACATCTATCTAATATTACCGTATTGACTTTCCAGTTCTTCAAATTACGGGAATCCATTATCTTATAATCCCTTACTGCATACTCCCACTCCCACGCTACCTCTTTAAACTATTTCTACAAAATAGTAGTTCATGGGTCAAATACAGCAGCACCTTCAGAATCAAGTATAAAATTAAAAAAAATTATTATTTACCTGTCAATTGAACATATCACTTATCTTGTCGTTGGAATTATCCATCACACTCTTCTCCACATCAGTTAATGCTTGTACACAGAGCAAATCAAATTCCATCTCCGTTAACTTATATTCTAAGTCTCTCAATTCATTAATTTCTTTATTTCGAGACGTGTGCATTTCGTCCTTTGGCCATGACTTTGGGTGAGCACACCCATGCCTTTTCAAAAAAAGAAGCAACCAAACAAAATCCAAAAAAAGAAAGGATATTGTTATTCTTTCTGTGGGGCTTTAATTTTAGAAAGTTTTTTTAAAACCCCTTTTCCATCAGAGACTACTGTTTTCTTTTTCTTCTTCTTTACTTTTTTTTTCCTTTTCTTTTTTAAAAGCACAATTTAAAAAAAAAAAAGAAGAAGAAGAAGAAGAAGAAGAAGAAGATGAATAATAAAAAAAAAAGAACCATTTTTCTTAAGAAAATTTATTTGCTTATTTTATTTCTTTGTTTTTTTTGCATATTGAGAGGGGATTGTAATCTTTATTTATTGTTTTTTTTTCCCTTTTTAATCTGATTTTTTTACGAACACACACGCGGGTCACATACACACTCTATGCACACACACACACACACATGTTTCTCTCTCTCTCTCTCTCTCTCTCTCTCTCTCTCTCTCTCTCTCTCAACAGCCAAACACACATACACACATGCACACAAACACGCACACAATTGAGTTTTATGGAGTGTGTATTAAGAGAGTCTAAGGGCTTTTGGTTGAAGCCCCACCAGAATAGTAATCACGGGTAGAACAACTTGCCTAGTGCTAAATTGAACGCGAATTGTCATATAAACAATCATTCTTTACACATAAACCAACACTGGGTGAAATTAGACAACAAATTGGCATATGTTGACAACATGGATTTTCATACACCAGCACTTATAAAAAAAAATTATATTAGCTATCTTGATCCTTTCAATGTTAATTTCGGACAACTCGGGATTGAGGTTGATTATACTTGGTATTTGTTGATCTACAACTCGGGCATCCAAAAAATTCAGTCTATTTAGACCTGAGGAAATAGAAGTATGTGATTTTTTGTGAAGCATTGGATCACAACTTTGTTGTTCACATGACTTCACATAGTTCTAACCACTCTTGTTTCAATTTTTTTCCCTCCAAAATTAAACCAACTCACTCTTTCATCCCAAAATTGTACATTAATATTTTTGATTTGGTCATCCCAAAATTTTTCCAAAAAAGGTAACGCGCCACTTTTATGTTATTAAAAAGTTTCTGGCAGGGAAAAAAAAACCAAAAAAAAAAAAACAAAGGCTTAAGAGATATGTCCTATGTATTGGGTAAGGAATAGTTTACCCGTACCCTATAAAAAATAGAAGGACAACATATGTAAATTAAAAAAAAAAAAAAAAAAAAAGAAATAGAAGAAAAAAATTTAATAAATTATCAGTTACAAATATTTAAAAGAACATGTAAATTGAAAACATGATGATATGGCTTATTAACGAAATTGCACAAAATGACCAAAGTGGATGTATTAATTAAAGAACATGCATACAATACACATGTAGAATTGGGAGAAAAAGCTAATGCTTAGCTTCTTCTTCTTCTTCTTTTTCACAGGTATACGAAGCAACTAAAACTCCAATCATAATGTACCATCAAAATCCTACATGGCCCTGAGATAAAAATAAAAATATTAATGATGGGGGCCATGGGGCCCATGCTAAGCGGGAAAAAAAATCCTAGCACATTATGTAGCATACAATGAAAAAATTTATGAAAGTGTACATTAATATCATAGGCGGTTTGGAATTGCTTAGAATTTCTTTTGGTTTTGTGGTTCATCAGTTAATTTTATTACATAGGAGTCTATATATATCTAATCTAATATATAATTCTTAGTAAAATATGGACTAATACTAATCCCAACCAGGTGATATGGGGGTTTGAGGTTTCTTAATTGTTTTCTTCTTTCTTTTTCATTTTTCATCACAATGTGAAGGAAGAATTCAAATTTGCACCTACGATATAAGGAAGTTAGTGCCGGTCAAGTCAAATAAGACCTCAATTCTTAGTTTGAGTACTTTTCTTGAGAGACTATCTACATCAGTTTACTAATTTGATTACATCAACAATATGAAACAATCCATATAGCTTAATCATGCCTATTGCGCCATTGGATGACAGCCCATCAAAGACAAATTGGATAATGAATATGATCCAAACATGAAGTGGGATTTGTGTGAGGTACAACATATAGAATACCATTTCAGTGTGGAACACATGCAAACAGTGATTCCAAACACACACAGATTCATTCACACACACAGACACATGTAACTCTACAACCACACCCATAAATACCAACCTGTATCTTATATTTTTTTTCGGAAAAAATATGTATCTAATATTCATATTACATATCTTGAGGTTGCAGTCTCTCTTAAAAAACACAACTGGACGAAAACGATTACATAATTAAGTAGTCTGTGCACAAACAAAAATTAATTTCTAGCACTAAAGGTTACTTCTCGCATGGCCAAACAATTGAAAAGAAAGAAAAAAAAAGGAGAAGAATAATTAACTGCTCTATTGGAATGTCCACACATGTAGAGATCATCAATTACACACAAAAAAAATGATTTCTCATCTAGCTTCTATTTTGCAACCAATTTCAGACTTTCAAAAATCTGAATATGAGGGTATATAAGCATGAAAACAGAGTGAGATAGAGAACCTAGTGAGAGAAATGTTGGTGTGGAGAGGAGGTGGAGGGGTGATCACAACTTCAACCTTGGACTGGAACTTTGTTGTTCTAATGCACACTCTATATGCACACATGCAAACCAAACTAAGAGAGAGAGAGAGAGAGAGAGAGAGAGAGAGAGAGAGAGAGAGAGAGAGAGAGAGAGAGAGAGAGAGAGAGAGAGAGAGAGGTGCGTATGGAGTAACGTGAGACGGAGATGTGGGATTGCTGGGTGAGAGAGAGAGAGAGGATGAAGTTAGGGAGTTCATTAGGAAAAGGGAAAAAAAAAGAAAGATAAAACGTGGGGTAGTTACGTGAGGGAAGTGGAGGGAATAGTGGTGAGGAGAATTATATGGTATGTGCTGTTTGGTGTGCACTTATTTTGTGACCATTGGATTGAGCAGATCCAAGGGTGTAAATAGATGGTTGTGTCTTAAGAGTCAAGATCCAATGATGAAAATATAGGCAAATATTAGCCCTTGGATCAATTTTTTCTGTGGTCTACACCGTTCCCCAATATTAATATAGATTCTTGATTGAGAAGATCTCTTTCGAATTTAGTAACACATAAAACTATTGCCAGAATTTCCTTTTTAATGGTAGAATAGTTTTTCTGTGCTGGCTTCCATGAGCCTGAAGAAAATTTGACTAAATGTTCAGAGTTGTTAACTCTTTGTTTCAGAATTCCACCATATCCCAGATCTGAAGCATCTGTTTCAACAATTTTAAAAGCACTAGGAATAGGAAGGCATAAACATGGCAAAATTTTGACATTTGCCTTAATTTTCCTGACAGCTTCAGTATGGACTTTAGTCCATGGTAGATGAACCTTTTTCAGTCTATCATATAAGACTACTGAATCCTTATAAAGGTTTTTATAATACTCAGAAATATAATTTAAACTTCCAAGAAATCTTTGAAGTTGCGTCTTGTCTTTGATCTCATCTGGAAATTTTTCTGCAAAGACAATGGCTCAGTCAATTGGAATAATTGTTCCTTTATTAATGTTATGACCAAGAAATCTCACATTAGCTTGAAATAATTTTATTTTCTTGGCTGAAACAGCTAATCCATTTTTCTTGATAATTTTATAAAAAATATCCAAATGTTTTCAATGTTTTTCTATAGATGAAGAGTATATTAATACATCATTTATATAGACAATACAAAAACCAGAGTAAGGGTTAAAAATATCATTCATAATATTTTGATACTCTTAAGGGGCATTTTTAAGATCGAAAGGCATAGCATTCTACTCATAATGCCCAAATGGAACATTAAAAGCAGTTTTATATCTGTCATTCTCCGCCACCTGAATTTGCCAATATCCTGATTTCATATCGAATTTTGAGAATATTAATGCTTGGCAAAGTCGGTTAAGTAAATCCTTTTTATTTGGAATAGGATATCTAATCCATTTAAGCGCAGTATTTAGAGGCTTGTAGTTTATTACAAGTTTAGGAGCACCTCTTTCAATTTCTGCATTTTTGTTGACATAAAAAGCAGAACAACTCCAAGGAGATTTACTTTTTCTGATAAGGTTTTTGTCTAATAAACCTTGTATTTATCATCAAAGTCCTTTTCATATGATAGAGAAACAATATGTTTTTTCCTATGCCAGAACGCATTAGGATGTTTAGAACAAATATTGTCCTCTAAAGTTTTTTTTGGAATTTTTCAATTTTTAATTTAAAACTTGTTTGGGAGAGTTGTTCACTAATTCTTTTGTGAACTAATTCTTCCTTTATTAAACAAATTTTTTTTCTTTAAAAACAATTTTCTCTTTAAGAGAATGAATTTCTGTTTCCAAAGGTTGATGAATGAATTTAAACAAAACTTCTTTATCCATAAGTCTTGTTAATAAACCTTTTTTAGTAACAGTAAAAGGTTTAATAAGAGACAAAAATGGAGTTCCCAGTATAACTGGTTGGTTTAAGGATTTAACCAAAATGAGTATTTGGAATACAAATTCCTTTATTACAAACATATGCTTTAGGAATTTTGTATTTGATATATCCAACTTGCTTCCATTAGCAGCACTCAGATTTTGAGTCGTTTTTTCAAAATATTTAAAAGGTACTAACCCTTCTTTTATACAGTTCATATCTGCACCAGAATCTAATAAAGCGATGGTATCCAATATAAAATCTTCTCCTATAACTATAGAGATTTGAGTATACCATTTTTGATGAATTACTCTTTCCACAGAAAATATTCCTGTTTCTTCAACAAAACCTTCTGGATAATCTTCTTATTCATTAATTATCCTTTTACCTTTATCCACTGTTTGGAAGGTTTCTTCAGGAATAAAATTTTCTTATTCAAGAGCATCAACCCTAGATTTTAAATCTCTTATAGAGTTTTTTTAACTCATTTATTTCTTCTTGTAAATCTTTAGTGGAGGGTATATTACTTTTAGATTTATTTGTTTTAAGGGTCACTCTGCTAACCACATCTTTGAAGTTATAAACTTCACTTTCTCTTTGATAAACTTCTTTCTGATTCCTGGAAAAGTCTTCTCCCTCTAAGAATTTCATATATTGCATGATAACTTTTTTCTTTTCCTCAGGATCAGTAATTTTATCAATAATCTACAAAATTAATCCTTCTTGAGCATATATAGTATTTATGCTTAATCCATTAGTTTGTAAAATACTTTCATAGAAATCAATTTTTTCTTTACAATGATCAGAACATCCTACATTTTCTTCTTCTTGTTGTTCTGATGGATCTTCTATGATTTCATCTATTACATCTTCTGAATCTCCATAAATTTCTTCTAATTCTCAGAACATCCTACATTTTCTTCTTCTTCTTGTTCTGATTGATCTTCTATGATTTCATCTATTACATCTTCTGAATCTCCATAAATTTCTTCTAATGCTTTTTCTTCTTCTTCACTTAAAAGCATAATAGAGATCAACTGATTTTTAAAATCATCATCAATGTCTAAAGAATTTATTTTCTGTTTGACTTTACATTGACTTTTATAATGACCTGGTTTACCAAATTTAAAACATAAAGGGATTTTTCCTTTTCCTTTTGCCTTAGGTTTTCCTTTAGGCCTTGGTTGAGATTTTCCCTTTGGTTTCCTGGTATTACTTGTTTTGGGTGTTGAAAACTTTGTTTTAAAAGTTTTTCTGGGTTTCCTATCAGGTGTACCCATATCATAACCCAATTGTTTACAGAAATCTCCCAATTCTTTATCTCGAGAGTTCCTTTCTTTTTTCATTTGCTTCCTCAATTTTATATCATTACAAAGAGCTAATCCTTCAGAATTTATTTCACTGATTAGTTCTCCATAAGTATATGAATCATAAGGAATCAAATTATTATTCTTCTGCCTTATCCTTATCCTAATTTTTTCAACAAAAAGAGTAGGCAGTCCAACAATAAACCTTTCTTTCCAGAAATCTTGATTAGCATCATTTCTATACATCAATCTGGATAAGAAAACATCTTTATACCATTTGAAATGGGCTAAAGTAGGACATTTGAGATTGATTAACAAATCTCTTCCTCTTTCTAAAATCTGAAAAATATCTTCTAAGAAATGGAAGGTTATAGCAATTAAAAGAAAAACAACGCATCTGGAATAGGATTCCTATTTCTTCCTAAAATAGGACTTCCATCTTCCTCTGTTTTAACAGCATTTAAAATTTCATCCCTTTGAGTCTGAGTTAAGAATTGATTCCACCATCCATGAAGTTGTCCAGAAAATCCGGAAATGAGAAGATTTGCAACAATAACTTCTGGATTTGGATCAGTAATTCTAACTCTTATGGCACTAGCAGCCATGGCCATATGTTGAAGGATTTTAATGACTTGATGATCAGACATTCCATCAATATTCCATTCATAAATGGAATTTCCATTGTACTGCATTGGATTGATGGTAGGTCTTTCCTCAAATTGAAGATCAATAGGGGAAGGTCTTGGATAGTAATTCTGGGTCTTAACCGTAGAATTAATAAATTGACTTTCTAAGGCAACAATATCCAAACTTTCTCCTTATGGGGATACCTCCTCTTCTTCTCCTTTATGGGATATCACATTACATTGCATTTTATCTCCATCCTTGGTTCCTGATGAAGAGGGTTCAAGATTTTTCTTCCTTTCTTCAGATTTTTGGTCTTGAACATTTCCTGTTCTAGTTATCGGAGTTTCTTCAATAGTATTCCATTTAGTTTTTAACGCATCTAGAAACTCTAAACTATTAGGAGGAACAACTAAAGGTTTTTGCCATACCTTAGTTTTAACCTTTTTGGGTTTTGGTAAGGCTGAGGGGAGAGTAGAAGTTTCAACTTGATCCATCGCAAGTTGGTGTTTTATTAAACTTACATTTTCCTCTATTCTGCTTCCTTGTCTACCTAGAGACTATAAGAAGATGTTTGTAAAATTAATTTGTTCTTGCAAATTACTTGTTTCTTCTTTGGTTGCCATCATGGCTCTTCTAGGTGATTCGGGAGCTATGTCCTTTTTGATGGGTGAACATTTAACCTTCTCGTTAGTTTTCCTACTCCTAATATAAATGCTACCATTAGGAGGATGAATACTTTCATGAACTTCTCCTGAAGGACATAATATCCATTTTCTTAAAATAGGATCACTAGAAGCCTCTATTCCTCTTGCAAGATACCATTTTAACCACTCAAAATATGGAACATGTTTTTTAACAATTTTCAAATAAACCAAGAATTGTTCTTTGAAATTGTGTTGTGCTTCTTCTGGGAATGTTTTTAACATTTCCCTATTTTCTTTATTTTCTGGTCTTAGAAAATCTTTATTTAACCAATTTCTATCTATTTCAAAGTCTGAAATAGCATTAATAGAAAAAAAAACCCCTGGCACTGAATTCTCATCTCCACTGTCATTATAATAAATGACTTTGGGTAGCTGAGTTTCAGTATTCTTTTTTACTCCTTGAATGATGGGTTCTTTAAACTCATTCATTAGCTCTTTCCCCGGCCTCCTTCTAAAACTATTAGTTCTTTTGATTAATCGAGAAGTACTACTAGTTATAGAAGATGCTGAATCAACAAAATGTCTAGATGGATAGCGTAGAATAACATTCCCGTGCTCATCTTGTAAAACTTCTTGAGGTTCAAATTCTTTAAAGTATTTTGAGGTTGGGAATTTTCTAGAATCCATTCTGTTGGAGGAGTTATTTCAGACCATTTGATCATTCTAGGAACAGTCACAACAGACTTATCTATATTAGCTTGGATCAAAGTAGTAGTCTAATTTGCTTCATTTTTAGCAATTAAAGATTTAAACTTAGGACACATCGTAGTCATTACCTTATAGTATAACCTATATCCAACCGATATATTTTCACTTCCCATTTTCATGTTATATCTTTGGGTTTTGATATTAAAGGTAAGGACATCAAGGATATTAGCATCAGTTAAGCTGACTGTAAAATCAAGAAAACTGTTGAAATATACTGGTCCATGGCAAAGGCTTGATTCAATCATTCCTATTAAGAAATCCATAAAATTTAGATGTCTAGCATCTTTTAAGCATGCTAGAAGAGAAGTATCAAGTCCTCTAAGGGTCATAGGTCTAATACTAACTTGTACCATACCTATATGGAGGAATTTAAAACCTCTGAGAAGATAATCTGAAATAGCTTGTGGAGTTAACATTTGAAAAGAATGATTTTTTATTTAAAATTTGATGTGTAGATTCCACAGTCTTTATTTTATAAGATTTTCCAAAAGAGCACAGTGGAATTTGTCTGGGAATCTACTTTTCTAACGGTTGTTTTGTCTTGAAGTAATCATTGCCATATCTTTATTAAAAGAGAGAATCCTCTTTTTAAAGGATAAGAATACTTTATAAAAGTATTTTGTCCTTATCTTAGTGATTAAACTGGGTCTCAAATCCATAATCATCATTATTATGGGCATAATCACTTTCATAAGGATCCCCTTGTCTGTCTTGCATTGATGAATCAGATAAGGGAATAGTTTCATCATCACTGTCTGAATCAAGATTTAATCTTTTACATAATTCATATTTAACTCTTTCTTTAAGTTCTGAAGAACTAATCTCAGGATATCTGGATTTTAAATCCATCTTGATTTGAGATTTAATCTCTGAAATGTCAGGAGATGATGAGGAACAATCCTTCTGGGAGGAGGAGGAAGGAATATCAATACTAAGAATTTTTTCCATCCTGACTATGGTGAGGTCTGGAGTATTACCTGTATAACATGATCTTTACCTTTGCCTTTATTTCTGAAATAATGGTGATCAGGGTGTCTTCCACCTCTGTGACCTTCAGGGGTATAACCTCTGAAGTTAGGCCTCATGGTTTGTTGGCGGGAATTCACGTGTAAGGAAGTCGGGGAGAGAATTTGAACTTCCTTTTATAAATTCTATTTTGAAATCAAAGGCAGATAGAATTCCCTGCCATCTAGCAAAAATTTGTTTTGAGGTGATATTTTTTAACATCTTTAATGAGGACATCTTTTACAGCCCTGCAATTAACTCTTATTAGAAATTCTTGATTGAGAAGATCTCCTTCGAATTTAGTAACACATAAAACTATTGCCAAAATTTCCTTTTTAATGGTAGAATAGTTTTTCTGTGCTGGCTTCCATGAGCCTGAAGTAAATCTGACTAACTGTTCCGAGTTATTAACTCTTTGTTTCAGAATTTCACCATATCCCAGATCTGAAGCATCTGTTTCAACAATTTTAAAAGCACTAGGAATTTGGAATACAATCTTAGCAAATATACCATTTTTAATAGACTTATCAAATTGAGTTTTCTTTTTAAGTTGAAAAGTCAAGTAGAAAATAGCTACTTCAATAGAATTTACATTTGTAGGAGTCAAGCTGAAAAGTCACTAGTTTCAAAATACTCACTCCACAAAAGTATAGAGTCAACTTTACTCCTAAAAGTGAGTTTTTAGCATTAAAATATGAACACTATTAGATTCACACAATGAACCACACACTTTTTCAACACACTACTTTAAATGTTTGTAACTAGTGTTGTTTGAATTTTTTTAAATATTTTTTTGTGTCCCACTTATACAGCACATGGTACATGCATTTAAAGTTATGTGTGAAAAAAGTGTGTGATTCACTGTGTGATTATAATATTTCCTTAAAATATTCATGATAGTAATGGCAAGTCAAAATTAAGGTAAAATAAAACTTAATAATATCAAAAGTGAAAAAAAAAACAAAATTTGAGAGGTCTATTGGAGATGTCTTAATATTTTGATTAAAAAATAACTTTTCATATTGTCACATAGGTCTCCATAGTATTATCTTTAGCAAAAAAAAAAAAGTCTCCACAGTACCACTTTAAATAATTTTAAATAAATAGATTGAAGAGACTATTGGATACTCTTACCAACCTTGTGAATTGAAAACGTGTGTATATTGTTTAGGGTAGAAATTTTCAGCAACATGGGTTATGGTTATATTCGTGCGGTAATGACTCATATAACATTACTGTGCAAATATGACAACAGAGAGGGAAAAAAATAGAAAATTTGGTGAAAATTTTCATTCTATTAATGTTTTTTAGAATAGGTTCACCAATTGAAATTTCATAACAATAAGTCTTATAATTGTGATTGCATTTAGGGATTAGTTCAAAATATCCCATTATGAAATAATTGGATGACTTTTCTACCCCTAATCTCTACATATAGAACCGTATGTATATATGGACATATATTTAATACATATTTAAATATGGAATCAGTTTTCAAATCTTACCAAATCTTATTCAATCCCCATTGATGTTGCATATAATATATATATATATATATATATAGAAATAATATCCCAATGTTTTTAGGATATCACTTTACAAATTTGTTTCATTTATATTGAACACCACTAATACACTTCATTCTATAATAGTCCATAATCCATTCGAATGAGATAACAGTCCGCACAGTGTGAAATTTTGTACTGCGTTTTACAGTATGGAATTTCACACTCAACTTTTTCATACTGTGTGATTTACAATGTGAATTATACAACTATTTCATTTGCTTTAGTTGCGTCCGCGCCATCGGCAGTTTCAGAATTGAATATATTAACCAATTTGTGTTCATCCATCTCTCAATTCATCACAAAGTGAAACTCGTCATTTTATGAAATTTAAAAGTGTACAATTTCATACCACAATACTATGAATACATTTAACAATGTCTTAGCACAAATTCATTTGCACATTCATTTCACATATGACTGCAATAATTCATTGACATCACATTTTTACTTCACATAGTATACAATTTTGCAACACAGCTTTGAACCAAGAGCATGAGTGTTAAATTTTACACTACTACCTTTTGAATAACAACCTTTGAACCACAACATAGTATACAATTTCGCACTACAACTTTTTGAACCAAGAACATTAATGTTAAATTTCAACAGTGTGAAATTTAACAGTGTCCATTTTCAAACACCTTTAAACTTGGGATTTGGATGGGATCTGAGCAATTGATACAACCTACACAACAAATGAATTAGTATAAACAAAAAAATGAATGACAAACTTTACCCTAACAATAACACTAACAATAACCCTAAAATCAATCCATTTATATATACAACTCTGTTTTCACAATTCAAACTTCAAAAGAAAAAAAAAAGAAAATTATGACTTTCTTCAAGAAGAAACTTCCAGTCCATTCTTGGTATATCTCGACAACTCTGACGACCAACCAGCCAAATGTTGCTAGAATATTCCATTTTCACCTAGAGGCTTGAGTTCGATTTTTGGCTCCGGTGACATTAAATCACAGTCCAAATTACTTGAGTATGTCACCGTTGAACTAGCCGACATTGCCGGTGACGATGAAGAAGAGTATTTCGGCGACAACGTGGAGGAAGAAGAAGAAGAGGTGTTTGATTGCGTCGATGGTGAGAGAGATGACGACATCAGATGTTGTCTCGGAGAACCTTCAAGTGACGATTTGCGCCACCTTGGCCTCAGCTGGACATTTTTTTAGAGAGAGAAAGCTAGAGAGAGAAAGAGAGAAAGAAAGATGGAGTTTTGTTTTTGAATTTGTGGGATTAGTTCAAAAATATGTTTTAATTAGATTTAATTTGCAGTAATTAAATATGGTAATATAATAAATAATAAATCTCTCTCTCTCTCTCTCTCTATATAAATAATACATTATAGGGCATTTTAGTCTATATTTTATTTGTGGACTTATGACTAAATTGTTTTTGGGGGTGAATCTATTACAACAAAATTACACTAAATAGGATTTTATATTACTTAACTCAAAAAAATATCTGAAAAAGCTAAAGCGATGAAGCAATTACGACTAGCCACTTCTACCTCTATCTCTAGCCCCCTCTGGATTCTCTTTCTCTCTCTCTCTCTCTCTCTCTCTCTCTCTCTCTATATATATATATATATATATACACATGGCATATACCAATATTACATATACTTTGAAAAAACAAGCCACTTTCGTACTTACAAGAAGATGAGAAAATATATGGGCTTAATTTTTCATTTTTTCTTTTATGTATATTTAATATTTTGGTAATGATGAGGAACCCAGTAATGTTTTTTCTGGGGATTTACATCAACTTATGCTTGATAGCTCATTGACTGCTACATTCATGCTATGCTTGGTGGGAGAGATGAAAAAATTGAAAGAAAGGAAAAAAAGGAGGGATGAATTGGTAATATATGTTGGAAAAATGAAGGAGGTCTTACCTTGTATATGATAAATAAAAGGCTTAATTGTAAACTACACTCTTGAAGTTTGGTCTTTGTTTCATTTTAGTCTTTGTAAGTTGGTCCCTAATTGAAAAATCAACCAAAATCCCATTGAACACTTTTTAAGTTTTTTTTTTTAACTAATCAGGTCTACTTAAATCGTTAAAACTTGTTGTAAATTCAATATATTAAAATTTTCAATTTACTAAATTTTCAGTTTTTATCAAACCAACACCTTTTCTTTTCTTGTTCTTTTTTCCCCCCTTCTGGATTTGTTCCTTACGAAGATAGCAAAATGAATTAAATTTGCCAAAATTTGCCTTCTCATTGAATAATTTTTACATATTTTTGGACTAAAAATAGAGAGGCAAAGAAAACTTCATAAGGAACAAATTCTGAAATTGATTACCCTGAAATGTAGATCTCATATTACCCTGAAATTGAAAACTTCAATGCCTTGAAACAAAGAAATCAAGAACCAAAAGGTAAGGGCTCGCATGGTAACGTTTTCTGTTTTTCAGTTTTTAATTTATTTAAAAGCAAAAAACTTGTTAGGTAACATTGCTTATTTAAAAAAAAAATACAAAAATAGGAAACACGTTTGATAACAATATCAATATCAAATCTATTTTTCAAAATATAGATCTCAAAATACATTTTCTATACATGGAGATATCCAAAACCATTACATTCCAAAACATATATTTCTCATACTCAAACAAGTTACATAACCATTAAAAATAGTTTTGCATTCAAATTTTATCTAAACATGCACAAAACATATCCCTAGATTCCCCACGAGCAAGTTAATCATGTTTTTCCCCCCTCAAAAAGAGGGTAAATAAATCCAAAAAAAGTTGTACATAGTATAAGGGGCATCCCCCCCCAGATATTACACAAAAGCTAAAAAAACATGCTTAAAAGAACATCAAAGTCAAGGCTAAGTATGTGATGAGAATCTATGTGAATCAAAGAATCAGAGAGACACCCATTCCAAACAACTGAAAAAACATGCACAAGTTAATCACGTTAAACACTCGTCCAAATCTGATTAGCAATTAAGTCCCTTACACAAGCCATTTGATGCAACTGATTTTGACTCACATCAATCTCAAGATTGAACATTGTGTATTAATTTCAACTAGTTCAATTTTTCAAAAACAAGTCATGCAATTGTACTCTCTCTCCTTTTCCCATCTAGATGCTGAGTCAAATATTTATTTCCCCTAAATATTGGAAATTATGGTAAAGAGTGCAGTGGTATAAAATTAAGCAAAAATTTATGAGAACCCCATTTGCATTCTAGCCCAAAAAGAGAACTCGAAAGTCTTAAATCCTACCTACCCAACTGCCTAAAATTCAACAATATTTGTAGTACAAGTTCTGAACTGAGCTTGTCTTTCAAATTACTCAGCAATTGTTAAACACTAGTTGTTTCAGTGCTATGATTACAGGCAAAAAACAGAAAGAATTGACATAAAAGGGACTTGCAAAATCAAAGTCAATCACCAAATCTGAAAACAAACTCAAAAGTCAATGCAAAGTCTAGCTAAAAATTCACCGCCATTAAACCAAAACTGAAAACGTGTTTTGGTAGCCGCGTTAAAAAAAAGCAAAAAATTGAGAAGGCATTTGGTAATCGTTGTGGTTTATTCTTTCTTCTTTTTCATCTTCTTCTTATTATTATACATATTTTAAAAACAATGACATTGGGCTAGAAAATGAAAATAAAGAAATTGTTTTAAGATTCCTGTTCTAGGTTTTTTAAAAATAAAAACTAATTTTCGTTTTCAGAATTCAGAAAATAAAAAGAGAACTGCAATACCAATGAACCCTTGGCGAAGGTTGCCCTCTGTGGTTTAACTTCATTGGCAGTCTGACAATACCTCAGTATATTTTTATGCATGTCATATTCTATATTGGTCTATTGAATGCTCCCCAGGACATGTTATGATCCCAATCATCTCACGTCTGTTAAGTGCAGGCTTGGTGTGCGTTTTTAGCTTATGGAGTTTGGACACCCTTGTAAGCTAAATTTCAAAGACTGAGGGTTTGTATCAAGGCAATTGTTGCAGATCAATGCTCCACCCATAACCTTTTTCACAAAATATTTACAACTATACATTCTGGACCTTGATTTTAGTAGACCTCATGAGGATCCCACATGGTTGGAAACAATGGATAATAAACTTCAAATAAACAGTGACTAAACTTGATCGAAGTACGTATAAATATGCTGTCCGAAAAACAAATTTACGTCTCATACTCGGTTGTTTTGTGGACTACGACGTCTTGTTCTTGAGGATACTACGATCTTACAATTGAAGTACAACAAACTTCAATTGTTTTGCAGAATTGTATGTATATGAATTGCTCTCTCTATAACTCAAGAATGGATGAAGAAAAGAAGAGATAAAATCTGTGAAAAAATATATCAAAACTAACTATATTGTATATATAGAGGTGTCTATTGGGTAAGAGATGTCTCTTTGCACAAATGATTGTGTCCCAACACCTATACACTACACATATAACAGTATATACACGTTTATCAGCCATTAGAACATATTGAAGTTCAAACAAATTCGAATTTCTATATGAAAAGTTCTTATGTAGTAACCCGTATGCCCCTTTGCCAGAACTCGTTTAAAACTTCTTATGTAGTAACCCGTATTTTCATATTTAAATTGATGATTTAGACTTCGTGTGTGATTTTAGCGAAAATTGGTCATAGGGGTATTTTGGTCATTTTTCTAATTTGATAAGTCATGAACTGAAAATATATTTTTTGGGAAAAGTTGCGTAAGGTTAAATGATTTGGTATTCGTGTTGGAACTTAAGAGTTTTCGATCAACGTTTTGAAGACATCTCGATTTTAGTCATTTTGAGAAAATACCCGTTTTGTATTTATACGACATTTTATGTATTTATACGACTTTTTAATTATATTATTTAATAATATAATTACAAGAATAATAATTATAATAAAAGATTATATTTTTCTAACTAGATTTCCTAAAATATACTAGCTAACTCTTATGCATTTGTGTGGTGTATGTGTTGTAGATGTGTTCATTTGTGTGTTATGCATTTGTGTGGTGTATGTGTTGTGCATGTGTTCATTTGTGTGCTATGCATTTGTGTGGTGTGTGTGTTGTGCATGTGTTCATTTAAGAGCTAAGCATTTGTTTGGTGTATGTGTTGTGCATGTGTTCATTTGAGGGCTATGCATTTGTGTGGTGTGTGTGTTGTATGTGTGTTTGTGTTGTGGACCGCAAGTTCCAACTTGGTGACCAAGTTTCCTAAGTCTATAAATAAGTCCCTTTCCTTTCATTCAATTTACTAATTGCTCTATACTTCTCTATCTTCTTCACCTCAACTCTCTCTCTCGGCAACTGTCTCTCTCCTTCCCACATATTATATATATATATACACACACACACACACACATCATATATGTAGCTTTCATATACATCTATATAGAGATATATATACACAATTATAAATATATATACACCTTGGGTTAGTGAAAGAAGAAGTAGAAGAGAAGTGTTTGGGAGTTGCTCAACATCATTTATAGATACTGGGTTGTATACAATATGCTTTCTAAATTCTCCAGATTATTTCTATGTTATCTCTACTTGTACTCTTTTTGCAGTTATGTTGTCCTTTCATTTAGAATCAGTGAGTATGTGTTTATTGCTAATTACTATGGGACTAAAGGGTCATGAGCAATGAGCACCTACTAATAGTCCAACAAGCCTCAGGAACCGACGTACTGGAGACGGGTGAGGTGAGGTGAGGTGAGGTGACTCTCTGCTATGTGACCAAGAGTAACCTGGTATGATGCTATTTGTGTGAGTGGTTGGTTCTTGTGAGCGGTTGGTTTGTGTGATTGGTCTATTTATTTTATTTCATTGTACTTTTTGAGCCTTTGATATTCCTGTCATATTGTATACTTTCCGGTGTGGTTTTAGATGCAGGAAGTGTCGGTAAGTTAAGTCTGGAAGGGAAATAAGGCTAAGGATGATATAGGAGATTCGTGGAGAATATGAGTCTGCTGGGAGTTTTAAAGAAATTTTGTATTTTTATTTTAAAAAATCAAGTGTAATTCATTTTAATTTTCAATGGTATCAGAGCCTGTTCCCAGCCAGAAGTGTAGGACTATATCGAGGTTTGATAGTCTACATCTCCTGGGAGGAATCAGAGAAGGTAGAGAAAAAAAATTATTGTTTTTACAAAACAAAATATAGTATATTTGTTTTAAACATTGTTTTAAGATATTTATTAAGTTATTTACCAAATACCTTTATCTCTAGATTTCGGGACAAAATCTCTGTTAAGGAGGGTAGATTGTAGTGACCCGTATTTTCATATTTAAATTGACGATTTAGACTTCGTGTGCGATTTTAGCGAAAATTGGTCATAGGGGTATTTTTTGGTCATTTATCTAATTTTATAAGTCATGAACTGAAAATATATTTTTTCGGAAAAGTTGCGTAAGGTTAAATGATTTGGTATTCGTGTTGGAATTTAAGAGTTTTCGATCTCCGTTTTGAAGACATCTCGATTTTAGTCATTTTGAGAAAATACTCGTTTTGTATTTATACGACATTTTATGTATTTATACGACTTTTTAATTATATTATTTAATAATATAATTACAAGAATAATAATTATAATGAAAGATTATATTTTTCTAACTAGATTTCCTAAAATATACTAGCCAGCTCATATGCATTTGTGTGGTGTATGTGTGGTAGATGTGTTCATTTGTGTGTTATGCATTTGTGTGGTGTATGTGCTGTGCATGTGTTCATTTGTGTGCTATGCATTTGTGTGGTATGAGTGTTGTGCATGTGTTCATTTAAGAGCTAAGCATTTGTTTGGTGTATGTGTTGTACATGTATTCATTTGAGGGCTATGCATTTGTGTGTTTTGTGTGTTGTATGTGTGTTTGTATTGTGGGCCACAAGTTCCAACTTGGTGACCAAGTTTCCCAAGTCTATAAATAAGTCCCTTTCCTTTTATTCAATTTACTAATTGCTCTACACTTCTCTATCTTCCTCACCTCAACTCTCTCTTTTGGCAACTGTCTCTCTCCTTCCCACATATTATATATACACACACATCATATATGTAGCTTTCATATACATCTATATAGAGATATATATACACAATTATAAATATATATACACCTTGGGTTAGTGAAAGAAGAAGTAGAAGAGAAGTGTTTGGGAGTTGCTCAACATCATTTATAGGTACCGGGTTGTGTACAATATGCTTTCTAAATTCTCCAGAGTATTTCTTTGTTATCTCTACTTGTACTCTTTTTGTAGTTATATTGTGCTTTCATTTTGAATCAATGAGTATATGTTTATTGCTAAGTACTATGGGACAATAAAATGTTATTGTAGAAGGGAGGAATAGAATACTTCTAGATAAGTCTGGATCATTGACGGCTCAAGCTAGCCTTCCAATCTTGGTAATGGAATGATGCACTCTTCTGGATAAGTCTGGATCATTGACGGCGCAAGCTAGCCTTCCAATCTTAGAAGAATGCACTCTTAGCTGCTGCCCTCATGCGCAAAATTGTGCCTTTACAACCTGTTTTTCAAGCTTTACAGGCTGTTTGAAAATATTTTCGTAGTATTGCCATTGCTATAAGAAACTTGACCTATATGAGTTAGAGAAAATTGTAGACAACATGCCATCTTCAAGCGAGGGTGGGGAGATATTGTGATTCCACATCCAGTAGTCGCTGCAAATGATACTAGTTTGTAGCCGAGTGGGAGAAACTTGACCTATATGAGTTAGAGAAAATTGTAGACAACATACCATCTTCAAGCGAGGGTGGGGAGATATTGTGATTCCACATCCAGTAGTCGCTGCAAATGATACTAGTTTGTAGCCGAGTGGGAGTACACCGCTAGACGCTAGTGGAAGTGTGCCAAACAGTGGGAGTGCACCATTGGTTACTCAAGATTCTTAGGTAGTACAGTGCAATTGACGAGGATGGTTCTCCGTTGGCGTTTTGAAATCTGCGGGATGCATTTTCCTGTGCACATTGGTAGATGATGCCGCGACAAATTCTTATGTAGAAGCGCTTTGTTCATCTGCTAAAGTTGAGTGAATATTTTGCTATGAAGGGTGATATGATCTCTATGGACAAAGAATAAGGTCTGTCTGGGAGTTAGTTGATATTCTGTCTGAGTGTAAGACTATTAAAAACAAGTGGGTTTTTGAAGTTAGACTCAGGGCGGATGGTTCAGTTGACAAAGATAAAGGCGCACCTCGTGGTGAGAGGTCAAACCCAAGAGTGGGTGTAGACCTTGAAGACAAAATCTCCTTAGTGGTGATATTTTATTTTCATTCGCCTTATCTTAGTGATTGTCGCACATTTAGTTTTAGAACCCTTTTCAAATGGATGTTGATACTGCTTTTCTTAATAGAGAGCCAAACGAAGAGATCTACATGTATCAACCTATTGATTTTACAACCGATGGGAATGAGCCAAAGTATGGCATCTCAATTGATCTATTTAAGATCTCTAGCAATTGTTTAGGCAATGGCACTTGAGGTTTCATGATTTGATCGATCTCTTTCGTTGAGATGATTAAAAAAGACCAGTGTATGTTGTCACGCCCCGGAGTAGCCAAAAATAGGAAAAATTTAAAATTTCCTTTCTGGGCCCGTAGGGAATGACGAGTTACATAAAACTGACCTGTCCGTGCAACATACTAACATAATATAAATCAGAGTAAGGAATTGCAAAAGCGTCTAATGGTATTCATGGGGGAACTTAAAGTATTTTGCTACTTAGGCTATTACAGAAGTTCCAAATGAAAACCATTAAAGATAAGTTGGACGATTGACGCCACTTAAATTATTACATCAACCAAAAGATAGTTAAAACATAAAAGAAGTCTTAATACGGAAGTGGGCCAGGGTCCTTCTTCTAGCTGGCAAACCCGTAACCTTCGTTATCATACTCTTCCTGATAGTCTGCCTCATGATCACCTTCCTGATAGTTCCCATCTTGAATATAGTGATATTCACCTTCAGGGTTACCTTGGTAGTCCTCCTCATTATAACCTAGACGTAAAATGTCCAAGGCAGGGAAGGAGCCGTTTGCTTTTGAAGCTAAGTGAAATCGTCTTAACCAATCACTCCTAATACATTTAAGGATATACAGGTACAACAACATCTTGAAATAATATTAATGAGCATATGACATGGTAGTATGACGACACAATGCAGTATTGATATATTCGACTTTTACTCAACCATGGACACCACAACTGACTCATGTGACTTGTTACATTACCAGTGTAACGCCGTTAGCTTAGAGTAGAATGATTACGTTGCTATCGTCGCATAGTAGGGCCCTATAGCAAATTTTGGTTTTAAAAGAGTGTAATCATTGGACTCTTAGGTCCTCGTGACCTTGCCGGGAGAATAGAATAGTTACAGCGCTATCGTCGCCTAGCATGGCCCTATAGCATTCAAAAGGTAACTATTGTTTCGGATGGATACTTTGCTATCATTGCCTAGCAGGGCCCTATAGCGTATCAACCAACAACTCATACATAACTTCAATGATTTCAATGGAAACTCTGGCTATCGTCGCCTAGCAGGGCCCTATAGCAGTTTCATTGTTGTTCCCATTTACTTGACTGTACCACTCGGACCACTGCTGTCCATTTAATGTGTAAAACAATGTGACTGGGTTAGTTCCCGTGACTAACCATGCAGACGTCAACATTGACATCATGACTTGACTATGTTCATATGAATGTTCATGTGACTATATAAATGTGAAAACATGATAAGCAAGAATGTCAATGATTATTAACTAGACGTGGAGTATAGTAAACTAACATGTGTTCATTTTATATATAAAACAATCTCAATAATTATTTAATTCTTACTTATAAGCTTCGTCCACGCTGGACGTACTGGGTATACATACAATACACAAGAAATAGTTCTATAATATACCAATTGAGTTAGGACGACTCACCATGAAGCGGGTGTGTAGAAACAAGCGTAACGGTGGTTCCTACAAAGTATGTAAATACATAGAACGTTGATTAATAAACATATTAGAATCAAGAGCATAATGGTAATTGTGCCGGGTGGGTTCCTAAACCTCAACATGATGATCCGTACATCATTCTGAGTTTAACGCCATTGACTAGACTCAAATCGGAGTCCGTCGCATAAAAGGCTAGGTTTTCTATACCAGTTTTGGCCCTAAAGATAAGCTGTATTTTTGACCGTGTCGAAAGGTCACCAAACTTTAAGGGAATGTTCTAGACATTATTCTAAGACTCTGGGAATTGACCGCGTATTTTTCTGAGCTACGGTTTATTTATTATGAATTTCTGAAGTTTAGATCGTCTAATAATAGACTGCGGGGTCCCATAATTATAGAATATAATTTAGGGAGACATTTGACCCTTATAAATATTTTTGTTAAATACTAGGCCTTAAAATAGGCTAGTAGTATTTTTCTCATAATTTTCGGAGTTCGTTTGGTATTTTAAATAATTAAAATTCAACCAAACGGGACTTATAATAATTAAATATTATTAGAATTATTAAAGTATGAGTTTTATAATTAATAATTTATAATATAAAGGCATTAGGCTTTAAGAAAAGTCGGTATAATTTTCCTATACTTAAATGTAGCCATTAGGTATTTATTACCTAATTATTTTAATTTAAAACTATCACCTATTATTTATTTAAACTAATAAAGAATAAGTATACTATATAAGAATAATCCATAATTTCATAATATAAGAATATTATCAAGAATAATATTTCAAATTATTAAATAAGATTTATAGTATTTTTGAAACTATTTTTAGATATTTAAAACTATTTAAAATAATTTTTGTAACCATTTATAACTTATTTATAATCATTTATTAATATGTAGTAATAATAAATAATACATACAATACTAACCTGTATTAATCGAATTAATAAAACGTTAATTAAACTTAAAAAAACAGATTATAAATCCTAAATCAGGATTAACAGACTAATTAATTATTAAAAACAGATTAATAAAACCTTAAACAAGATTAACAGATTAATTAACAATTAATTATATATAAAAGCGAAAACCCGCGGGTCACCCAGATCCGAACCCGTACCCACGGATTACCTATATACAGACTCAACAGAGTCCATCATCACAAACTCGCGGGTCGACCCGAACCTAATCGGATTATCCAAATGCACTAAGTATAAGATCCAACCCGCAAACCCAAACCCGGATCTACTTTTACTCACAATGTACCCACCCAGTCACGACCCGAACCCGACCCACCAAATCTGGCCGGATCCGAAGTGAAACGACGTCGTTTCATTAAGTGACTTTCGGCTTATATTAAACGACCCAACCCGTTTATGATTAAAACGATATAACCCGAATTAAAACGGGTATGTACCTCAGTTTAAGCTTGGGATACAAGCCTTTAAAACTCTAGGGTTCTGGTCATCTTCTCCGGCGTCTAGCCGCTGCCGTCGAGCCTTGTTTTCCACCGGAAAACTTTAAATCCTCATATCTCTCTCATTTATCCATAGAAATTGATGAAATCAACGCCAATGGGTTCGGTTTGAGATCCTCTATCACACACTAGGAGATGGGACAAGGGTTTACTCATTTTGGGTTCCCACTAATGAATTATTCTTTTCGGGTTATATGGAGAATAATGGACTGCATGTTGAGTTTGGCTTACCCAAACTTGAAGCTGCTTCTATGGGGTCTTTTGGGGACTCTTAGGGTTTGATTGGTATAATTTTTATGGGCCCTAGTGGTGTTTGAAATTTCAAGCTTTGGTGAGGGGCTTTAATGGTTACCGGAGCCTTCTAAGAGCCTTAGGCTCTGTTTGGTTCGCATGAGGGGGTCTGGGAGGTTGTGTGAGGGTGTGTGTAAGTGTGTAGGAGTAAACATGGGGTGAAGTTTACCTCAGGGGAGTCTCCTTTCTCCTTCTTCATCTCCGGCGAGCTCACCTCCCTCTGCGTCTCTTCTCTCTCAACTCTCGGTGACCCTCTCTGCCTCTCCCTTCTCATGCACACACACACATATATATATATATATATACAGATTTTGCAATCTGTTGGACTGATAGGGGGGATGGGATTGATTAGAGAGGGGAGAAGTGAGTGTACCGGCGGTGGGGGTGGGGGGTGGGTGTTTAAACCCGGCGGGTAAGGGGGGGGGGGGGGGGGGTGTGGGTAATGCCCGACGGGTTTGGGGGGTTTAATTGGGTAGGTTAGATACCCAATGGGTGTAAGCATGGTGTGTAGTACACTATGCTACTTAGGGAAGATTCTATGTGTACTAAGTTTCTAAATTCGTAGGGATAGTCGTCGTCTAGGGCTTCGTGCAATACAGTCTAATTAAATACAGATTTTACGGGTTCACGCACAACGTCAGTCCGGGCCTTGAAACTTACTTCTGAGTTATTAGATACGTATATGTATTTGGGTTCTAGAATCAAGAACTTAAAGTACCGGAATTTAATATGAACAAATACGGGGATCCGTTTATTAATACAAAAATTTTACGGGTATTACATCATCCACCTGCTATTAAAGATTCCGTCCCCGGAATCAGAGTTAGCTATACATTGAAAAGGTATGGAAACTTCTCACGCATCTCTGATTCTAACTCCCAAGAAGCTTCATGCTCATCATGATGTTTCCACTGAACTTTCACTCGTGGGATCTCCTTAGTCCTCAGCTTCTTAGTTCCTTGTTCCAGAATTTTCACCGGTCCTTCATTGAAAGTCACATTGTCGTTTACCTCGATATCTGTGAAGTTGATCTCATGAGACGGATCATGCACGATTTTCCTCAGCATGCTAATATGAAAGACGTTATGAACTCCCGACATCTTGGGTGGCAGTGCAAGTCTGTAAGAAACTTTTCCCACGCGTTCTAGAATTTCGAACGGTCCAATGTATCTTGGTGAAAGCTTTTCTCTCTTTTGTCCAAATCTGACAATTCCTCGTACAAGTGATACTTTTAGGAATACGTGATCTCCAACATTGAATTCCAAGTCCTTCCGGTGTTTGTCAGCGTCGCTTTTCTGTCTGCTCTGAGCTACTTTCATCTTTTCTCTGACTATATTGATCTTTTCATTAGTTTCTCGAACCATCTCAGGTCCTAGAAGTTTGTCCTCTCCAACTTCTACCCAATACAAGGGTGATCGGCACGGTCTTCCATATAAAGCTTCGAACGGTGCCATGCCTATACTTGAATGGTAGCTTTGTTATATGCAAACTGTATTAGCGGTAGGTTCTCTTCCCATAAACTTTCAAAATCTATCGCGCAGGCTCGAAACATGTCTTCCGTGACTTGATTGACTCTCTTGGTTTGTCCGTCGATTTGGGGGTGAAATGCTGAACTTAACTTCAACGAAGTCCCCAGTGCTGTCTGTAAGCTTTCCCAAAATCCTGACGTGAAACGTGAATCACGATCTGACACAATTGACACGGGTACTCCATGTAGTCGAACAACTTGTTGTATATACATTCTGCTCAATTTCTCAATAGGGTAGGTCATACTATAAGCGATAAAGTGAGCCAATTTGGTGAGTTGATCCACAATCACCTAAATAGCGTCATGATTCTGCCGTGACCTTGGCATTCCGACAATGAAATCCATCGTTATGTGCTCCCACTTCCATCCGAGAACGGGTAGTGGTTGTAACAATCCTCCTACTTTTTGATGTTTTGCCTTGACTTGCTTGTATGCCATGCATTTGGATACATAATCCGCTACTTCTCTCTTCATTCCGTCCCACCAGAAGTTTCTCTTTAAATCCTTGTACATTTTCGTTCCTTCGGGATGAACTGTCATCCTTGACTTCTGTGCTTTTTCTAATATATCTTTTCTCAGGTTGTCCTCATTGGGTACACAGAGTCGGTTGCGACACCTAAATCCTCCATCTGCTCCTATATTCCACTCGGCGGGGTCCTTTGTCGATGGTTTTTTAAACCATTGACGAAGTCCTTCGTCCTTTCCTTGAGCTTCGAGAATATAACTTACGAGCGTTGGTTGTACTACAAGACATCCAAAGAATCGTTCTTCGCTTGACTCGAAAATCTGAAAATCGAACTCCGTTAATATCTCCAATGCTTTCCATTCTCTGACCATGAGAGAAGATACGATGAGCTTGCGGGATTTCTGACTTAGTGCGTCAGCAACAACATTTGCTTTGCCAGGGTGGTACTGCAACGTGAAATCGTAGTCCTTTAACAATTCCATCCATCGTCACTGTCTCATGTTCAACTCCTTTTGAGAGAACAGGTATCTCAGGTTCTTGTGATCTGAAAATAGATCGAACTTTTCTCCGTAGAGGTAGTGTCTCCAAATTTTGAGTGCAAAGACGGTTGCAGCTAGTTCCAGATCGTGCTTAGGGTAGTTAAGCTCATGAGGTTTCAATTGTCGTGATCCATACGCTATCACTCTTCTATCCTGCATCAGTACACAACCAAGTCCTTGGTGTGATGCATCGCAGGAAATGGTGAATTGTTCACCGCTCTTCGGTATTGCAAGCACTGGCGCCGTGGTTAGTCTTTTCATTAATTCTTGAAATGTGCGTTCATGCTTGTTGTTCCATTTGTATTTCAAGTCCTTTTTGGTCAGTCCAGTAAGAGGGGCTGCGATCTTGGAGAATCCTTCCACGAATCTCCGGTAGTATCCAGCTAGACCAAGAAAACTTCTGACTTCCGTTGCTATGGTCGGTCGATTCCAATCTAAAATAGCTTCAATCTTTGTCGAATCCACTGCTATTCCTTCTTTTGAGATGACATGTCCCAAAAATTTGACTTCCTTTAGCCAGAACTCGCACTTGCTGTATTTAGCATATAAGTGGTTATCTCGTAGAGTCTGAAGTGCTATCTTTACATGTCCTTCGTGTTCTGCCTCTGTCTTAGAGTAGATGAGGATATCATCTATGAGCACAATGATGAACTGATCTAGGTAAGGTCTGAAAACTCAATTCATTAAATCCATGAATACTGCTGGGGCATTGGTCAATCCAAACGGCATTACCAGAAATTCATAATGTCCATACCTGGTTCTGAAGGCTGTCTTGGGTACATCTTCAGATCGAACGAGCAATTGATGGTATCCGGACCGTAGATCTATCTTTAAAAATGTGGTAGCTCCTTGTAGCTGATCAAACAAGTCATCGATCCTTGGTAGTGGGTACCGATTCTTGATTGTGACCTTGTTCAATTCTCTGTAGTCGATACAGAGTCGAAGCATTCCATCCTTCTTCTTGACGAACAATACCGGTGCTCCCCATGGCGAAGTGCTTGGACAAACAAATCTGAGGTCCTGGAGTTCTTACACTTGCGTCTTTAGTTCTTGCATCTCCATTGGGGCCATTCGGTAAGGTGTCTTTGATATCAATGAGGTTCCAGGCATTAACTCAATACAGAAATCGATTTCCCTTTTGGGTGGTAGTCCTTTAACTTCTTGGAAAACATCTTCGAAATCTAGAACTACGGGAATCTGGTTAATAGAAATCTCATCGCTTGTGGTCCCAAGGGTAGCTAAGCAGTTGGTGTAAAAAATGTCACACGAGGGATTGTACTTGAAATCAAATGGTTCACCATCAGGTGCTAAAAAGAATATGGATTTGCTAGCACAATCTAACTTGGCATGGTATTTTGCGAGCCAATCGATTCCTAGGATCACGTCGAATTCCTTCATCGACAGAACTATCAAATCAGGGGGGAGGTTCTGATCTTTCAAGTTTAGAGGGCAGTCCTTGCATACTTTTTCCAACTTAACGCTCTTTCCTAGAGGTGACGCAGCGTTCAAAGCTATATCCATCATTTGGGGCACTAAGCCTAAGCGTTGCACTATTCAAATTGCAATAAATGAATTAGATGCTCCAGTATCGAACAAAGCTTTCACTTGACTGTTAGAAAGGATTAGAGTACCTTCCAGATTCTTCTGCTCTCCTTCGTCAAATCCTGCTTCCTCTGGAATAATAGCATTGAGGCGAGCCTGTCCTTGAGTTGACACTCCATAGTAACCACCTCGGGGTGCTTTGCAATCCTTGGACAGATGTCCCTTCTTGTTGCAGTTGAAGCAGACCACATCAGAGCGACTGTTCCTCCTCAGGGCATGACAATCCTTGGACATGTGTCCAGGAAATCCACAATTAAAATAGACTCCGGGTACTTGTGGTTCCTGATTGTCCTTGGGGCAGAGTCGGCTTAAATGGCACAGCTGGTTTGTTGCAGAATGGAGCCGTCTGCGGCTTCTTCTCACCATTCCAACTCTTGAATCCTTGATTGCGAGCCGGGGCTTGTCTCGGTCTCTGATTAAATCTTGGAGGGGGTGGTCGGTTTACAAAATGCTTCTGTTCACGACCGGTAATTTCCTCAAAGCCATGAGCCATTCCTACTAAAGCTTTGAAAGTTTGATTCAGGTGGCCATAGGTCAGCTTCTGCAAAGGTAGAGAAAGTCCCTGGTGATACTTTCGGTTCTTCTTCTCCGGGGTATCAATCATGTGGTGCGTAAATTGAGAAAGACGCTTGAATTGTACTGTGTACTCCCGCACAGTTCGGTTACCTTGCACCAAGTCAATAAATTCCTTCTCCTTTTTGTTCCTTTCTGTTTGGGGGAAATAATTTTCTAGGAACAGTTCCTTAAATGCTGTCCATGACATCCTTTGTGCGGCTCCTCCTAGTGTTGCTTTCTCTGATTCCCACCAGTCAGCTGCAGCATACATCAATTGATATGTAGCCAGTCGACGTTTCTCAATTTCAGAACATCCTAGTGTTTCAAAGATGATGTCTAGTCCACAAAGCCACTATTTTGCTTCCCACGGTTCAGTCATTCCATTAAATTTATCTGGTCACATTGTATGGAATCGTTCCACCGTACGATCCTCTTATGGTCTGGGTGGAACTATGGGATTGATGTTAGCATTGTTGTTTGGGTCGTGATTATTCCTGATGTGCTCCAAGCGTTGTAAGAATGCTCCAAAGACTCCAGTGGGATCCATTCCAGCAGGAATGGGCTCCGGTGCTCCTTCAGCTGGGTTTGGGAATCCTAAACGTCGATTTTTCCTTGGTCGGTCTGCCATTGGGTAATTGGTTTACCTACAGAAGTCTTCTACTCAGAACGTATATGTAGGATTCATCTAGATATTTGCTAACATATTTGAAAGTGATTTAAACAAACCAACAAACATGGATACAAGTATGGTACTAAACATCTTTTTTTCATTTAATATTAAAAACGATGATTATAGAATTGAACTAGCCGAGAATACGTGATTACAAAAGAAAGATAATATCCTATTACACGTATTCATACATCATAAAGGGTCATAAGCCCAACGTTATCCTAGTACATATATAAACTTGGAATAACTAATACATCATAATAGGTCGTCCTAGGTTAGTCATCCATATCTGACTCGGATGTGATTTCTCCCATATCAGAGTCGTTAGGCCCATCTGCATCCACAATGGGTTCACCCAAATCCCAATCTTCAATTTCAACATTGCCTTCATCCTTTTCATTATCATCATTATCCATAGGCTCTTCTATTATAGGGTGAACCTCCATAGGTTGATGGGGCGCTTCCTGTTCTGGTTCTTCCTCGGGATCCTCTTCTTCGTCTTTCTCGTCTTCCTCTTCTTCTAGATATGCACCCGGTTTATCATCAGACATTTTTGTATTATCAGGATTAGCAGCAGGTTCTTCCACTAGGGGTACTACTTCCGCAGGGGCATTCCCATTAGGTGGCCAAACCAGGTGATCTTCTGGGTGAATGGAAGGTTCTTGTAGTATCTGGTTCACTAGTGGTTGGAAGACTGAATCATTCATTGCTAGTCTTCTTATCTCTCCATGCATTAACTCTTGGGTGTATGCAGTGTGTATGGCTTCAACTTGAAGTCGGTGTGGGTCAAAGATATTGTATACATGCCGCTGGACTCTCAGTCCTCCCCGAAGGCGTTGGCGGGCTCTCAGTTGCACATTCTCAATGAATCCTTCCGGGTCGGCTGGTTCGATGCCATCTAGGTAAATCATGTGACCTCCAAAGTCATCACTGACATAGCGGCCTGGTTCTCGAGAATGTGTTTTATGCATAGGCACTCCTTGGAATGGCGGGGGTTGTTGGAGGGGTACAGGAGGCGGTGGGGCCATTTGGTAGGCACTATCGTGCATCTTTTCAAAGTCTTCAGGGTTCTTAAGTAGCACGACCATTTCGTCCTGGACTTTCTTGATGATTTCAGCCTCATAGATTGCCTCTAAGCGTAGGGTGTCATAGTTATAAACGTTATTCTTATTCATTTCGACCCATAAGTTTCTCTTACCTCTGTCTCTAGCTAGTTCCTGGATTTGGTGATGGTATATATCCGGGGTTGCTGGTACTATGCGGTCGGGGAAAATCAGACGTCCTCCAAAAGGATCCGGAACATAGTGGGGTTCCATATTACCTATTTCATCAGAAGAACTATCTAATTAAGGTATTGGTTCGAATTGTCTTAAGGTTTATCACTTACAATTTAACTTATTAAATTATAAAAGAAAATAATGCAAACACGGGAAAACAAAAAACTAATAAGTAGGTTTTTCATTAATAAGAGAATATTTACATAAGAGGAATTTTGAAATACAACTTTTACATACATATTCGTCAAAATGTGGGATTATAATCCCAATACAGCATTAATACAACATACGCTAACTAGGGCGTGCTAATCCTCTAGTTGTGGAAGTTCTTCCGAGATGTCCATCTATTCAGGCGGGGTGAATGACATCCATCTTTCATTGTCCCACCTTATCGGCCAGTCAGGGTCGTATGTGTACAATGTTCCTTTTTCAATGAGGTCTTCATCAGTCAGGTAAATTTCCACTTCTTCATCTTCAGAGCTGTCTACTGGGCTGACAGGAGTCTGTAGGGTGGTGATCTCAGTCCGTGCTTCTTCTAAGTTGATTGTCACAGGGTCCTTAGGAATGTCAGAGGCTTCATCCACCTCTATTGGCACTAGGCGGGGTGTTATAACGATATGATGCACGGTCGGGGGAACCTTTTTCATAAAGAAGAGGCATTTTATCAACTTTCCTATCTTTTTGTAAGCCTGATGTCTGAAAGCGGCACCAATGCAGACTAGACCTTGGGGAAAGGCTTCTTTGTGGTTCTCCATACTACCTGTTTGACAGAAAGACTATTTTAGTATCAGTTGTCATTTCTAAAGTACCTTAAGGTTCTTAACTTAAGGGTGTCAGACAGTCAGCGAGCACAACTAAACCTAGTGCTCTGATACCAAAAATCCTGTCACGCCCCGGAGTAGCCAAAAATAGGGAAAATTTAAAATTTTCTTTCTGGACCCATAGGGAATGACGAGTTGCATAAAACTGACCTATCCGTGCAACATACTAACACAATATAAATCAGAGTAAGGAATTGCAAGAGCGTCTAATGGTATTCATGAGGGAACTTAAAGTGTTTTGCTACTTAGGCTATTACAGAAGTTCTAAATGAAAACCATTAAAGATAAGTTGGACAATTGACGCCACTTAAATTATTACATCAACCAAAAGATAGTTAAAACATAAAAGAAGTCTTAATACGGAAGTGGGCCAGGGTCCTTCTTCTAGCTGGCAAACCCTTAACCTTCGTTATCATACTCTTCCTGATAGTCTGCCTCAGGATCACCTTCCTGATAGTTCCCATCTTGAGTATAGTGATATTCACCTTCAGGGTTACCTTGGTAGTCCTCCTCATTATAACCTAGACGTAAAATGTCCAGGGCAGGGAAGGAGCCGTTAGCTTTTGAAGCTAAGTGAAATCGTCTTAGCCGATCACTCCTAATACATTTAAGGATATGCAGGTACAACAATATCTTGAAACAATATTGTTAGCCTTAAGGTATATTAAGGCATATTTAATTATGTTTTGATGATGTCAAATATGCTATGATGATTACAGGATTCATATTGTTTCATTCCTTGTTATTATCATAGTTATTTTTATGCTCATATATAATTTCATGTATTAATTTTGTATCAATGTTTTTAACATCTTTGTGTGCATGAGATTTAATTGATGTAGATCAAGATTACAAAGAGCTCAACAAGGATCAAGCTTGAAGACTTAAAGATATTTTATCCTTGGTTGAAGTCTAGGACCATCATTGTAAGGCATCTTGATCTCACATTCATAGGGGCTCAAACAAACTCTAAAAGTTAAAGTTTTGGAAATAAATTTTAAGAAGGACATATTTAAAGCAATGCTCTAACCATTTGGAAAATAATTAAATGTTCAATCTTATATGGTTGGAAAGGTATTTGAATCTAGTTTCCAAAACATCAAACGGATCGCAAATCCGATTTTTGTAGATGGAGTTATGGCCATTTTAGTGGAGATGTGTCTGGCTGTCAAACAGGGAGGGGCAGTCGACTGAGGGCCCGATGCAGTCGACTGAAGTGAGCAAAATGTAAACAGAACCCTCTATAAACACATCTCAGTCGACTGCTTCATGGCCCAGTCGACTGCTTCAAGGTCCAGTCGACTGAATCGATCTGAAAGGCAATAACGGCTAGTTTTTAAAGGGGTTTTTAATTACCAAACTTGCCACCAACGGCTATAATCTTCCAAGGCCTATAAATGCATGTTTTCCCAAGCTATTTGGGGTTGAGTTTTTGATTGGAAAACATAGTATTGTTCACACATCTCTTTGATCTTTAAACATCATCATTTGAGCCCTAGTTGTGTGAGTTTATCAATTTGCTCAAATCTTTCATTTGTATTTCTTGAGAGAGCAAAATTGTAGTGAGCTTTAATTGTATTATCTACTCTAGAGAGAGAGAGAGTTATCAATTTGTATTCAAATCAAATTTGTAAAGAGTGAGGGTTAGTAACCCTTGATTGCAAAGAAGAGGTTTTCTTCTTTGGGAGAGATTGGAGGCTCTTGTAACGGTTTGGTGCACACCCGTAAGTGCTCCGGGAACGGTTTGGTCTAAACCTGTGAAGTAGATCGGATTAAAGGAATCCTCAAGAGGTGTTCTTGAGGGGTGGATGTAGGCTGCGGGGTGCGATTGCCGAACCACTTGAAAGATTGGTTTGCAAGTATCTCTTCCCTTATCTCTTTACATAATTGCTTGTGATTGTGTTTAATTTGTTATTAAGTTTTTAAAAGGTTAATTTTCGCTAAAACCTTATTCACCCCCCCCCCCTAATGTTTCCACATTTGGGCCAACAATTGGTATCAAAGCTTCAGCTCTTCTGTTTTCAAAGGTTTTGAAAATTTTGAGTTAAGATCTATGGAAACTACATATTTTGAAAAAGGTTATTGCATTAGCACTCCTCCATCATTGAGTGATCATAAGTATGATCATTGGAAGAGGAGAATAGAAATTTATTTTCTTTCACTTGACTACAATCTTTGGAGTATTGTCAAAAATAGTTTTTCTCTTAAACCAAAGATTGAACGGAATGAAAGTGATCAAAATAACTTTCTATTGAATCTTAGAGCAATGAAAATTCTATATAATGCTTTAGATAATACCACGTATAATAGAATTCGTTAATGCTCTAATGCTAATGAAATTTGGTTATGTTTAGAAAATATTCATAATGCTACTAACCAAATCCTTGAGTTGCAACAAAGAGTTGTTGATGTTATAGGAAATGTTGAAAATCTAACCCATCAACAAGAAGTACAAAAAGGGGATTTTGTACAAGAGAAAGAAGATAGCTATGTGTGCCTATTTGCCAATAAGGAAGATGAGGAAAAGAAGCAAAAGAAAATCAAGGCCATTTGGGATGACTCGGATAGTGACTCATCCGATGACGACTCAAGCAATAATGAAGTAGTTCTAGCAAATGGGGTAAATTCTAAACCAACCTCAATTATTCAATCTCATGATTATGATGAACTTCAAAGTGCATTTGAAGAATTACACGAGGAGTTGGAAAATTTGGGAATCAAATATATAACTCTTAAAAAGAATTTTTCCAAACTTTCAAATGAGTTAAATATTTTGAAATTCCAAAATAAATCTTTGAAGATTGAAAATGAAAAACTTGTATTAAGAGCACAATCTTCAAATAAGATTGAAAAAGAAAATTTGAAGTTGAAAAGGCAATTGGATGATTTAAAATCTCAAAATGAAATTTTGAGAAAAGAAAAGCTTGTTTCAACCAATCAACCTTCAAGTGAATTTATTAAAAAGGAAAATGTTGAATTGAGAAAGGAGGTGGATGATTTGACAAAAACTTTGGCCAAGTTTACCCAAGATGAACAAAATTTGAATATGCTTTTGGGAAAACAAAAATGTGTTTTTGATAAGGTCGGTTTGGGATTTAATCCCACATATAAGGAAAAGAAGTACAAAAGTTTCTTTGTAAAGTCCACATCCTCTACTTCAAATTCTCAAATTCCTCACAAGAAATTCTTTGTTAAGGAATCAATCTCAAATGAGACCCTTCCCCATGTAACTTGTCATTATTGCATGAAAAAGGGGCATGTTAATTACAAATGTTCATTTCGTAAGAAAATTAACATGATTTGGGTTGTAAAAGGGCCTTTCCTACCACCTCGGCAAATGGAGCATCCAAGAAATGCTTGGACAAAGGTTAAGTATTGATTTGGTAACGGTAGGTTAGTAGGTAATTTTGTTTTGATTTGTTT
This sequence comes from Hydrangea macrophylla, assembly GCA_033977485.1. NCBI lineage: Eukaryota > Viridiplantae > Streptophyta > Magnoliopsida > Cornales > Hydrangeaceae > Hydrangea > Hydrangea macrophylla. The sequence continues at coordinate 95,281,147 of CM066991.1, read as the reverse complement.
TCATCATCCTACTTAAGTTTATTTTATTTTTTGATTGATTTCATATCATACACTTACTTGTTTCATCCACTTGCGATTTGGATATGTCTTTACATAAATCATCATGCTCTTGATATTGCTTATTTGAAAAATGATGATATGCTTTTGTTTGATTAGACAAAGTTTTTAGAATGGTTAGACCAAATGATGTTTTGTGAATCATTCAAATTTTTGCTGCTGTCATTTTTTATGGACTGCTGAACAAAGCAGTCGACTGGTACCCCGACACAGTCGACTGATTCAGGTGTGAGGATTTGAACTTTTTGTTTCTGAATTGTTAAGTCGACTGAGGAGTCGACTGATCGAATGCACAGTCGACTGATGCCTTTTTGTTTTCGTCGACTAAAGGAGTTCTCCAGTCGACGGATCCGACTGAATTTTTGTTTTTATTATTTTTTGAGCTCTCCAACTTTATTATTGGTATCTTTTGGGAGAATATGCTCTCTATTCATATCTTTTGGCATCTTTTATCATTGCACATACTTAGGGGGAGCACTTTCATGTTTCATTAGCTCACATGTGGTTATATTTGTTTATTTTTGGTATCATTTTGGCCTTTTGATTTGTATGCCTATTGTGAGGGGGAGCTTTGTGTTTTATCCCCAAATGTTTTTGATGATGTCAAAGGAGGAGAAATATGAGAAGTATTGGGGAGAAGTATTTGGGTAGTTATCATTCATGTTCTTCAACATTTGATATCCATTATGAATGATAATATGAAAATGACCAAATGTGCTTATATTGGCATATCCTTCATTGGTTGTTTGCCATCATCAAAAAGGGGGAGATTGTTAGCCTTAAGGTATATTAAGGCATATTTAATTATGTTTTGATGATGCCAAATATGCTATGATAATTACATGATTCATATTGTTTCATTCCTTGTTATTATCATAGTTATTTTTATGCTCATATATAATTTCATGTATTAATTTTGTATCAATGTTTTTAACATCTTTGTGTGCATGAGATTTAATTGATGTAGATCAAGATTATAAGGAGCTCAACAAGGATCAAGCATGAAGACTTAAAGATACTTTATCCTTGGTTGAAGTCTAGGACCATCATTGTAAGGCATCTTGATCTCACACTCATAGGGGCTCAAACAAACTCTAAAAGTTAAAGTTTTGGAAATAAATTTTAAGAAGGACATCTTTAAAGCAATGCCCCAACCAATTGGAAAATAATTAAATCAATCTTATATGGTTGGAAAGGTATTTGAATCTAGTTTCCAAAACATCAAACGGATCGCAAATCCGATTTTTGTAGATGGAGTTATGGCCATTTTAGTGGAGATGTGTGTGGCTGTCAAACAGGGAGGGGCAGTCGACTGAGGGCCCAATGCAGTCGACTGAAGTGAGCAGAATGTAAATAGAACCCTCTGTAAACACATCTCAGTCGACTGCTTCAAGGCCCAGTCGACTGCTTCAAGGTCCAGTCATCTGAATCGACCTGAAAGGCAATAACGGTTAGTTTTTAAAGGGGTTTTTAATTACCAAACTTGCCACCAACGGCTATAATCTTCCAAGGCCTATAAATACATGTTTTTCCAAGATATTTGGGGTTGGGTTTTTGATTGGAAAACATAGTATTGATCACACATCTCTTTGATCTTTAAACATTATCATTTGAGCCCTAGTTGTGTGAGTTTATCAATTTGCTCAAATCTTTCATTTGTATTTTTTTAGAGAGCAAAATTGTAGTGAGCTTTAATTGTATTATCTACTCTAGAGAGAGAGTTATCAATTTGTATTCAAATCAAAGTTTTAAAGAGTGAGGGTTAGTAACCCTTAATTGTAAAGAAGAGGTTTTCTTCTTTGGGAGAGATTGGAGGCTCTTGTAACGGTTTGGTCTACACCCGTGAAGTAGATCGGATTAAAGGAATCCTCAAGAGGTGTTCTTGAGGGGTGGACGTAGGCCGCGAGGTGAGATTGCCGAACCACTTGAAAAATTGGTTTGCAAGTATCTCTTCCCTTATCTCTTTACGTAATTGCTTGTGATTGTGTTTAATTTGCTATTAAGTTTTTAAAAGGTTAATTTCCGCTAAAACCTTATTCACCCCCACTCTAAGGTTTCCACATTTGGGCCAACAAATATTAATGAGCATATGACATGGTAGTATGACGACACAATGCAGTATCAATATATTCGACTTTTACTCAACCATGGACACCACAACTGACTCATGTGACTTGTTACATTACTAGTGTAATGATGTTAGCTTAGGGTAGAATGATTACGTTGCTATCGTCGCCTAGCAGGTCCCTATAGCAAATTTTGGTTTTAAAAGAGTGTAATCATTGGATTCTTAGGTCCTCGTGACCTTACTGGGAGAATAGAATAGTTATAACGCTATCGTCGCCTAGCATGGCCCTATAGCATTCAAAAGATAACTATTGTATTCGGATGGATACTTTGCTATCATCGCCTAGCAGGGCCCTATAGCGTATCAACCAACAACTCATACATAACTTCAATGATTTCAATGGAAACTCTGGCTATCGTCGTCTAGCAGGGCCCTATAGCAGTTTCATTGTTGTTCCCATTTACTTGACTGTACCACTCAGACCACTGCGGTCCATTCAATGTGTAAAACAATGTAACTGGGTTAGTTCCCGTAACTAACCATGCAGACGTCAACATTGACATCATGACTCGACTATGTTCATATGAATGTTCATGTGACTATATAAACGTGAAAACATAATAAGCAAGAATGTCAATGATTATTAACTAGACGTGGAGTATAGTAAACTAACATGTGTTCATTTTATATATAAAATAATCTCAATAATTACTTAATTCGTACTTATCAGCTTCGTCCACGCAGGACGTGCTGGGAATACATACAATACACAAGAAATAGTTCTATAATATACCAAGTGAGTTAGGACGACTCACCTTGAAGCGGGTGTGTAGAAATAAGGGTAACGATGGTTCCTACAAAGTATGTAAATACATAGAACGTTGATTAATAAACGTACTAGAATCAAGGGCATAATGGTAATTGTGCCGAGTGGGTTCCTAAACCTCAACATGATGATCTGGACATCATTCTGTGTCTAACGCCATTGACTAAACTCAAATCGGAGTCCGTCGCATAAAAGGCTGGGTTTTTTATACCAGTTTGGGTCGTAAAGATAAGCTGTATTTTTTCCGTGTCGAAAGGTCACCAAACTTTAAGGGGATGTTCTAGACATTATTCTAAGACTCTGGGAATTAATCGCGTATTTTTTTGAGCTACGGTTTATTTATTATGAATTTCTGAAGTTTAGATCGTCTAATAATAGACTGCGGGGTCCCATAATTATAGAATATAATTTAGGGAGACATTTGACCCTTATAAATATTTTTATTAAATACTAGGCCTTAAAATAGTTAGTAGTATTTTTCTCATAATTTTCGGAGTTCGTTTGATATTTTAAATAATTAAAATACAACCTGATGATGCCAAAAATTGGTAACAGTAAAGTAAAGCAATTTAGGAGAGAGAGGGAGAGAGAGTGAGTGAGAGACTATTTTTTGTATGTGGTTCGGCCCTGTTAATGAAGGTACCTACGTCCACGGGTGTGTCTGAGCACGTTCACTAGCAGATCACCGGCGGGCCTGGTGAGCCAACAAAGAGGGGCGACACTACCAGTAATACCGGCCGGGTGTATACATATAATGGTGAATTTTGTAGAGGTGTTGTGTAGACTAAAGAGTTGTTGGCCGCCCCCTTCATGAGGAGTGAGAGGTCTCTTTTATAGATGTAAGAGACCTACTCGTACATGGATAAGGAAATATAATCCTATTAGGGTGTGATTGATACCAATCAAATAAGTTTCCTAATTGTATTAGGATTGATTGTCTTTAATTGTGGGGGTTTCCCAATTGGATTAGGAAATAGATGCACTTTCCATTAGTCTTCTAGCTTGAGTAGAAAACTGCCCATAATTTTGGGTGTATCACAACCAAACGGGGCTTATAATAATAATTAATAATTATTAGAATTATTAAAGTATGGGTTTTATAATTAATAATTTATAATATAAAGGCATTAGGCCCTAAGAAAAGTCGGTATAATTTTCCTATACTTAAATGTAGCGATTATGTATTTATTTCCTAATTATTTTAATTTAAAACTATCACCTATTATTTATTTAAACTAATAAATAATAAGTATACTATATAAGAATAATCCATAATTTCATAATATAAGAATATTATCAAGATTAGTATTTCAAATTGTTAAAGATGATTTATAGTATTTTTGAAACTATTTTTAGATATTTAAAACTATTTAAAATAATTTTTGAAGCCATTTATAACTTATTTATAATCATTTATTAATATGTAGTAATAATAAATAATACATATAATACTAATCTGTATTAACAGAATTAATAAAACGTTAATTAAACTTAAAAAAACAGATTATAAATCCTAAATCAGGATTAACAGACTAATTAATTATTAAAAACAGATTAATAAAACCTTAAACAAGATTAACAGATTAATTAAGAATTAATTATAGAGTTAATTAGTAATAAATCCAATCTACTCTAAGATTGTTGTAATTGACCCAACCCATACAACATTTTAATGATAGGTCCAGATGTTTATTTAGTGACCAAACTATCCCTATGACTCATCAAAAGAATCATTCCCATTTAAACTCACCCAAAATCAAGGGTTTTTAAATTTTAAACACTATATATAGATAATATATATATATATATATTGCATCTTCTCCAACGTTTCATACTCTCTCTCTCTCTAGAAAAATGTACTACATATCAGTTGATTGTTCACCTCCTTCCAAGAACATATATGGTTCTACATTCAATTCCAAGCTAAAAAACTTCCTAGGCGTCCAAAAAGCGTGACGGTGAGGCTCCGGCCGTACGGCTCCGACGAGTAACGACAATGGGGAAAAAAGGTGATATTTTTTTTTTTCAGTCGTGTAAAATTTTGGTACTACATGTTGATGTATGATTTTGATGGATCATTCATTGTGGGATTGAAGACAAGATTTGGGAAAAAATTAGTTTTTGCGTGTGATTGCAGTCTGGAATTTAGCACTCACTGTTACATGTTTGGAAATTTTGTAAAATTCCTCAAGAAATTTCGGAGGTGTGAAAATTCCCCAACAATAATTGACTTTGATGGATCGTTCATTCTATAGTGCAAAATTTAACACTGCAAACGTATTAAATTTCACACTATTGCTCTTTCGCAGCATGGTTTTGATGAAGACCAAAAAAGAAGCAGCTATCTTGGAGAAGATAACCAACGCAGATTTGTCAACTTTTTTCGGCAGAGCCATGTTTATACTTTTCTCTATTGGACATGCTCGAGGCTTTCACAACCTTCGCAGGGATGTGATGGCTTCATATTGGTGCTTTTGAAATGGTGTTATCTGCTATAGTTTCATTGTGGGATTGATGGTTTTTTTTTCTTTTCTTTAAATTTGTTTGCCTTTATATTTTTCTTATTTTTTAATGTGATTGGGGTGGATTAGCGTGGTTCTGTTGGATGCATGCTAGGTGTTTTGTCGAATTGTTTGTCTTGTGCTCTTGACTAATATTTGAGAGTGGCTCTTGGGTTAATTTGTTCTTAATCTTTCTGTTTTAGAGAAACAAATTTGATTTGTGGTAGTATGTAAAACATTTTTGATCTTAATAGGGTTTTCGTAGTATCAGTTTGAATTTTCATACTACTCGCAGTGAAAAATTTAACCTAAACATTATTCAGCAGTGTGAAATTTCACACTACTCGCAGTGAAAAATTCATTCATTTATTCCAATTAAGTTGATATCTTCTCCTCGATCTATTGTTATCTCCTTCAATCTTAAAACTCTCACGAATGCAGTATAATACATACTGTCATGAATGATTATTGGTAGAACAGAAAATCCATGGATGGCATTAGCAAGATGTGACAAACTCATAATGTAGATACGTAAAATCTTAAGACTTTATTTTCATTTATTAGATATCCAAAAATAAAGGGATAGGAGATCAAATTTTTCAACAAATTTTTTTTTTTTCAAAACCTAACGTGATTTATGGCACAAATACAAAAAATGGAAAGCACTATAATTATGGGATATTAATTCAAAATGAGATATTGGCAAGTCAAAATCCTATCATAACAAACAGAATTAATGTGTATATATGGCAAGTCAAAATCAGATTTAATGAAAGCAGTGAAATTTTGCAGTGTAAAATTTCACTAATAAACCAGTTGCAGTGTAAAATTTCACACTAACAAACCAATTACAGTATAACAATGAACTATTTGCAGTGTAAAATTCAATACCCACAGAAAGACTCATTTATGATGTGATATCTAGATTGAATATGCAATACACTGTGAATTAGAAATGGTGAAATTTGTTTGTAACCGTTTTGTAAAGTAATATCCTAAAATATTAGGATAAAATTTCTATATATATTGTAACCAATATCAATTGGGATTTGATAAGATTGGTCAGATTTGGTAACTGATTCAATCATTAAATCTGAATTAAATATATATATGTATATATATACAGTTCTGTATATATAGGTTAGGGGTAGAAAAGACATCTAATAATTCTATAATAAGAAAATTTGGACTAATCTCTAACAACATTTACAAATATAGGGTCTATCATTGGGAAGTACCAATTGGTGGGTCTATTACAACAAACATTGGTAGAATGTGATTTTTCACTAAATTTTTCTTAATTATATATAAAAGCAAAAACCCGCGGGTCACCCAGATCCGAACCCGTACCCACGGGTTACCCATATACAGACTCAACAGAGTCCATCATCACAAACTCGCGGGTCGACCCGAACCTAATCGGATTACCCAAATGCACTAAGTATAAGATCCAACCCGCAAACCCAAACCCGGATCTACTTCTACTTACAAATGTACCCACCCGGTCACGACCCGAACCCGACCCACCAAATCTGGTCGGATCCGAAGTGAAACGACGCCGTTTCATTAAGTGACTTTCGGGTTATATTAAACGACCCAACCAGTTTATGATTAAAATGATATAACCCAAATTAAAACGGGTCTGTACCTCGGTTTAAGCTTGGGATACAAGCCTTTAAAGCTCTAGGGTTCTGGTCATCTTCTCCGACGTCTAGCCGCCGCCGACGAGCCCCGTTTTCCACCCGAAAACTTTAAATCCTCATATCTCTCTCATTTATCCATAGAAATTGATGAAATCAACGCCAATGGGTTCGGTTTGAGATCCTCTATCACACACTAGGAGATGGGACAAGGGTTTACTCGTTTTGGGTTCCCACTAATGGATTATTTTTTTCGGGTTATATGGAGAATAATGGACTGCATGTTGAGTTTGCTTACCCAAACTTGAAGCTGCTTCCATGGGGTCTTTAGGGGACTCTTAGGGTCTGATTGGTATAATTTTTATGGGCCCTAGTGGTAGTTGAAATTTCAAGCTTCGGTGAGGGGCTTTAATGGCTATCGGAGCCTACTAAGAGCCTTAGGCTCTGTTTAGTTCGTATGAGGGGGTCTGGGAGGTTGTGTGAGGGTGTGTGTAAGTGTGTAGGAGTAAACAGGGGGTGAAGTATACCTCAAGGGAGTCTCCTTTATCCTTCTTCATCTCCGGCGAGCTCACCTCCCTCTGCGTCTCTTCTCTCTCAACTCTCGGTGACCCTCTCTGCCTCTCCCCTCTCATGCATACACACATATATATATATACAGATTTTGCAATCTGTTGGACTGATAGGGGGGGATGGGATTGATTAGAGAGGGGGGAAGTGAGTGTACCGGCGGTGGGGGTGTGGGTGTTTAAACCCGGCGGGTAAGGGGGGTGTGGGTAATGCCCGGCGGGTTTGGGGGGTTTAATTGGGTAGGTTAGATACCCATTGGGTGTAAGCATGGTATGTAGTACACTATGCTACTTAGGGAAAGATTCTATGTGTACTAAAGTTTCCAAATTTGTAGGGATACTTGTCGTCTAGGGCTTCGTGCAATACAGTCTAATTATATACAAATTTTACGGGTTCACGCGCAATGTCAGTCCGGGTCTTGAAACTTACAGTCTGAGTTATTATATACGTATACGTATTCGGGTTCTAGAATCAAGAACTTAAAGTATCGGATTTTAATATGAATAAATACGGGGATCCGTTTATTAATACAGAAATTTTACGGGTATTACATGTGTACATTGAGCAGTCCATAAAAGGTGTTCTAATTCTTATATTGTATGACAACAATATCCTTTTTATTTAGTTAAAATGGTATGGGTCAAACCAACTGTGTGTTGGGAGTTAGGATTGTGGGAGCCGTTCATAGACCTATTTTGTTCGTCTCTAGAGACTTACATAATAGAAGATTCTTGAACACTCTCGCATACAATACTCAAAACCCGTAGATACCCCAGTTAAGAAGGGAATACTCTTGACCCTAATTCAATGTCCAGAGAACGATGAGGAAGTAAGTGTCCAAAGTGCTATAAGCATCCATAATGGGAAGCCTGACGAATACTATGTTGTATTCTTGTTCAGATATTTGCCATGTGGTTAGTTTAGTTAGTTGTTGCAAGAGTAACCTTGGTCCAGTTCATTGGACAGCAGTGAAGATCTTTCTGTGATATGTTCGCATGATTGTGGATCTCACCTTATGGATGGTAGAGTTTTTTGAAGAGATGAAGATGATGCGATGCTCATTGGTTCAGCGATTGAGACGAGCGCATGTCCATGTCTATCTACGCATTCACATTAGTTGATGAAGCATTCGCTTATTGTAGTGAGAAGCAGACATGCATCACCTTATCCATAATGTTAGCTGAGTATGTGGCTTGTTCTGCAGCCGTTCAGGAGGTTGTGTGGTTAAAGAGGTTCTTACATAGCGTAAGCTTCTTGCCTCAGGGCGATGTAGCAGTGTTGGTCTATTGTGACGGCACGTCAGTTCTAGTTTATGCAAAGGACCATAAGTACCATGGGAAGTCCAAGCGCATAGAGATCCACCACCACTACATTTGAGATATGGTTGCACACGACGAGGTTGTTTTTATAGTACATCACTACTGGTGATATGATGGCTGATCTTTTGGATCAAGCCAATTTCTAGAGATTCGTTCTTGTCCCACATTAGTTGTACGGGACTCCGTAGGTTCTGATGTACTTTAACAACATTATTTTTGACATTATTATTACTAGATATTTATTAGTATAATAAAATCAATGGTTTTCCAAATTTATTAGTTGTTAGTTGGATGAATGCACATTTTTTCTTTAAAGTGTCACCAGGCTTGAATCGACCAGCTCACATGGGTGATTCACCTTGTCGCCGAGATAGCGAAGTTGGACATGTGTGTCCATAGCGCTTAGATGGCGAGCAAGATGAGACATTTATGTTCATGGCGCTTGGATAGCTAGCTTGGATGTGTGTGTCTGTAGCGCTAGGAAAGCGGGCTAAAACACTTATATCTGCGCGGTATAAGAACAACGAGCTAGATATAAACCTTGATATCCTCATATGTCGCCTTAGCTTAGAGCTAAGATGAGACCTAATCTTGGTGCTTGGTCGAACATAGAGAGCACCCACTACTCTATGTAGCCTGTTTATAGCCGAATATGAGTTTTTAGACGGACACTGGTTGTAGCGACTGTGCTGGAAATGTCAGGTTAGACGTTTATGTAACGTCTAGACTAAAATTCGTATGGTGTTACTTTTACCACGAATTGACATGCCCATTTACATGGAAGAATGCCATACCATACATTTCATACTGTATGTGCTATTTTGTGATCGTTTATGGAGTAATGGATTAATCCCTATTTCATTGCTGTGTGAGCCATGTAGTCTCCCTGTAACGGGGATTCTACACAAGTTACCTTATGACCTGAGACTATGTCACGCCCCGATGTAGCAAATTCAGGAAAGCATTTAATTTCCTGTATGGACTCGTAGGTCGTGACAAGTGAGTATGACCAATTGTCCCTGCAAACAAATAACTTAAAGCAACATTCTAAAGGAAAGGATACTAATAAACCTAAACTCCAGAATTTAAAACTTACTAACTATTACATAGGTCGAGGTTTTAGGCACAAAACGCCCTTATTCAAATTCTAACAAGGTTTATTACAACTCTGAAAGGAAAGACATAAGGAATACAAAACAGCTCTTCTGGAACACCTCCGGTCATCTAACTAGCATAGTCAACGAACTCTGGCTGCTCCTGACTTGGAAAATCTGGACATAGAGTCCAGGACGCACCGACGCCGTCAGCTTATGAAAGCTGGTGAGTAAAATAAACATGTGCTCGCAATATATATATATATATATAAGCATATAAAACAAAGCTACAAATTAACATTAACAGTAATATATTCAAGGTTCCAATTTCAACATAAATCACGGGGGAATATAGTAAGAAATAAATACGTAATTGTACATGAATTGTGTAATATCTTATCTTGCCAATTCTTTTCTTTAAAACAACCCAATTCAACCAACACATCATCTCAGATACCAGGAGTAATAACTACTCAGTCATCCAATTCATACGCTACACTATCGCCTCCAATACCAGGAATACTATCCGATCGGTATTGAAGTCACACACCACACTACTGCCTCAGATACCAGGATTAATATCTGATCGATATCTAGGCCGATCACAACCAACCATCGCTCCGGATATCAGGAATACTATCCGATCAATATCCGAAATGCGCGCCTTAGATACCAGGAATACTATCCGATCGATATCTAAGTCGTATACAACACTATCACCATCGCTTCGGATATCAGGAATACTATCCGATCAATATCCGAAACGCGCGCCTTAGATACCAGGAATACTATCCGATCGATATCTAAGTCGTATACAACATTGTCGCCTCCAATACCAGGAATAATATCCGATCGATATTGAGGTCGCACACCAGACCGCCACCCTTTACTCTTTTCACGCTTTCTCACACACATGCATGTCGACACAACCTCGACCCTAATATGTATGTCGATGTTTCTTAAATAACACCATTAATTAATCACAAAGCCGGATAATCGTACGAGCATAGATTTTGGTCTTAGTCGTTCTTGTTCGTACAATTCTTAAAACATAGACCTTTAAAATAATATATTTGCCAAACAGTTCCTTGAAATTTCCCAAAACATTTTCCAAACAGTCCCTTACCAAAAATTATACAAATTGCCAAAACAGCCACCTCGCGCGAGCGGATTGCGCGAGCGAGGGAGAAGGGATGTCGCGAGAGCGAAGGGGGAGACGGGTCGCGCGAGTGGGGCGATGGGTCGCGCGAGTAGGTCGCGCGCGCGAGTTCTTGCAGTTTCATCATCTTCCTCATTTTCCCCTGTTTTCAATTTTAAAAACTGTTACAGACCCATTTCTGTTTTCTGTTCGTACCAGGACACGTAAATGTGAATCTCTTCGGTTTTCCGTGTAGATTACAAATACGTTATCAATTTTAACTAATACGGATTGTATCTCTAGATATTCGCGATTAAAGTAAGGGTGTCAAAACTTTAAATTAACGGTACGTCGCGATATGAATGAATTACAACGTAGGATTTGAACCGTAGCCTATTGGGACAAAGATCTTCCATAATCAATTCACGGAATTGAATTTGGTTGAGTTTTACAAAACTCCAATTTTAAGCTTCCATGGTGTATCACATATATATACACATATACACACATATATACACTGAATTATACATATATAAACATTGTGAGTGAGTTTAAATTACTCACAGAGGTGATTATACAGAGAATTTCGAGACCGAGAATATCCGCCGTGAATTCCGTCGTCCAATCTCTATTCCTCCGTTTCTCTTGATCTTGATATATATAGCTATATATGTATGCATATAATATATAAACTATATAAGTGTGTGTGTGTTGTGTGTTCTTGAGAGGAAGAGAGAATGGAGAGAATTTGAGAGATACAGTGAGAGTTTTGAGAAAATAGAGTGAACTGTGAGAGAAATTTTGAGAGAGAGACACAACCAACGTATATATAAACCCACTGTTTTGGGCTCCAAGCAATGGGTAGAAATTACCCGGTGAGGTTGAGCTCACGTGCTCCCTCACCCAAGACGCGGTATAGACGTAGATTGAAATTAAAACTGGTATTTTATGGTTGAAATAAAGATACAGAAAATTATATTAGTGTAGGAAATAAATTCCCGGTTTGTACAAAAATATAGATATCGCTTTTGAAACCATAGAAAGTATTTTAGAAATTACAGTTTGACCCCAGATATATATTTCAAAAAAGAAATTAAAACAAATACTCATGGAAATGAAATGCAGTATTTATTTATTAATGAAAAAGAAATTATAGGGTGTTACACTCTACCCACCTTAACAGAGATTTCGCCCCGAAATCTGAGCGCACCAGACATCTTTGGTGGCAACGCGAGTCGATAAGCCACTTTCCCAACACGCTCCAATACCTCGAATGGTCGGATGAAACGAGGTGCCAACTTCCCTCTTTTCTGACCGAAACGTACTACTCCCCGAACGGGTGAAACTTTAAGGAGTACGTGATCTCCGATACTGAACTCCAAGTCCTTTCGTCGCCAATCCGCATAACTCTTGTGTCTACTCTGTGCAGTTTTCATTCTTTCCTTGACCAGTGAAATCTTGTCATTGGTTTCTCTTACCAAATCTAGTCCCAAAAGTTCTGTGTCTCCTACCTCAGCCCAACACAATGGAGATCGACATGGCCGTCCGTACAAGGCTTCGAACGGTGCCATCCCAATACTCGAGTGATAACTGTTGTTATACGCAAATTCAACTAACGGCAAGTGCGTCTCCCAAGACTCTTCAAAGTCAATCGCACAAGCTCTGAGCATATCTTCCATAATCTGATTAACACGCACGGTCTGTCCATCGGTCTGAGGATGGAATGCAGTACTCATCTTGAGCGAAGTTCCCATAGCCTTCTGCAAACTTTCCCAAAATCCTGAGGTAAAACGTGCATCGCGGTTTGATACATTGACACAGGCGCACCGTGTAGTCGCACCACTTGTTGAAGATACATTCGACTCATCCTTTCTATTGGGTAAGTCATATTGTACGCGATGAAGTGTGCGGACTTTGTCAGACGATCCACAATTACCCAAATTGAGTCATGATTCTGTTGTGACCGGGGTAATCCAACCACAAAATCCATAGTTATATGTTCCCACTTCCATCCTGGAACAGGTAAGGGTTGCAACAATCCCGAGGATCTCTGATGTTTGGCCTTCACTTGTTGACAAGTCAAACATTTAGACACAAACTCGGCTACTTCTCGTTTCATCCCTTCCCACCAGAAGTTTCTCTTCAAATCTTTATACATATTTGTTCCTCCTGGGTGTACTGTCAGTCTTGATTTATGTGCTTCTTCGAGAATATCTTTTCTCAAATCTCCAGAATCTAGCACACACAATCTGTTGACATCGGTATCCTCCATCGGTCCCAACCTTCCATTCTGCAGGGTCCTTTTCTGACATCTTTGCGAACCATACTTGAAATTTCTCACCTTCCTTCTGAGCTTTGATAATTCGACTCACAAGTGTTGGTTGTACTACGAGGCATCCAAAGTGATGTCCGTCACTTCCCTTAGAAATCTGTATATCAAATTCTGCGATTGTCTCTAAAGCTTTCCATTCCCTCATCATCAATAAAGCAATCATTCCTCGAGGTTTCCGACTTAGGGCATCAACGACTACATTAGCCTTACCAGGGTGGTACTCTAATGTAAAGTCATAGTCCTTAATCAGCTCCATCCACCGACGTTGCCTCATGTTCAGCTCTTTCTGAGTAAACAAATACTTGAGACTCTTGTGGTATGAGAATAAATCAAACTTCTCCCCGTAGAGGTAGTGCCTCCAGATCTTGAGTGCGAACACGACAGCTGCCAATTCCAAATCATGAGTTGGGTAGTTCAATTCATTTGGCTTCAACTGCCGTGAATCGTAGGCTATAACCTTTCCGTCTTGCATAAGGACACATCCCAATCCTTGATACGAGGCATCACTAAAAATAGTGAACTTCTCACCATCCTTTGGTATCGCAAGTATTGGCGCCGTTGTCAATCTCTCTTTCAATTCCAGAAAAGCGCGTTCATGCTTATCAGTCCATTCAAACTTCAAATCTTTCTTAGTCAAGCCAGTTAACGGGGCTGCTATCCTTGAGAAACCCTCTACAAATCTCCGATAGTAACCGGCGAGTCCCAGAAAACTTCTGACTTCTGTAGCATTGGTCGGCCGAGTCCAATTCGCCACTGCATCGGTCATTGAGGAGTCAACTGCGATTCCTTGTTGAGAAATCACATGCCCGAGGAACTTAACTTCCTGAAGCCAGAATTCGCATTTACCGAATTTAGCATATAGGCGGTGATCTTTGAGAGTCTGCATTGCAATCTGTAGATGTTGTTCATGCTCTTCCTCTGACTTGGAATAGATCAAAATATCGTCGATGAAGACAATAACAAATTGATCCAAAAAGGGTTTGAATACTCTGTTCATCAAGTCCATAAACACAGCCGGAGCATTCGTCATCCTAAACGGCATCACTAAAAACTCATAGTGTCCGTATCTCGTCCTGAAAGCAGTCTTAGGTATGTCTTCCTTCCGCACCCTCAACTGGTGATACCCTGACCGTAGATCAATCTTAGAAAAGGTCATGGCTCCTTGCAACTGATCAAACAGATCGTCTATCCGAGGTAAAGGATACTTATTCTTGACAGTAACCTTATTCAGTTCTCGGTAGTCAATACACAACCGCATTATCCCATCCTTCTTCTTCACAAACAACACTGGTGCTCCCCAGGGTGAAGTACTTGGACGAACAAAGCCCAACTTCTCAAGTTCTTGAACTTGTTCCTTCAGCTCCAATAACTCTGTAGGGGCCATCCTGTAGGGAACCTTGGTTATAGGTCGAGTGCCTGGCACCAATTCCACACAGAATTCTATGTCCCTTTCTGGCGGTAATCCTGAAATGTCTCGGAATACTTCCTCAAATTCCTTAATCATCGGGATTGATGACACTGTCACCTCTGCACTGATAACCTCAATGTTTGCTAGGCATCTGGTGAGGAACATATCACCTGAAGGGTTACATTGGAAATCAAAGAGTCGATTCCCATTGTCCGCAAATGTGATCCTCTTCCTTGCACAATCCAACTTCGCATGATTCTTCTGGAGCCAATCCATTCCCAGGATTATATCAAATTCTTTCATCGACAGAACCACCAAACTCGCCAAAAGTTCACGGTCTCCTAACCGTAGAGGACAGTCCTTACATACATGTAATAACTTGACGGTGGTCCCTAAGGGTGAGACAGCACTCAAAGCTTCATCTAAACGTTGCGGTACTATTCCCAACTTTCGAATAGTCTTAACAGATATAAAGGAATGTGTAGCACCCGTGTCAAATAAAAATTTAACATGAGAATTAAACAAGGTTAGAGTACCTTCCACTACTCGTTGCTCAGGCGGTTCCTCCTCATAAACACCTCTTCATACCCTGTTTCTTCATAACCTGCCGCCTCGGGGATAACAGCATTCAAGCGGGCCTGTCCTTGCTGACCATAGTTACCTTTCCTGGGGGCTCGGCAGTCCTTACTCATGTGACCTGGTATACCACAGTTATAGCACACAATGTTCAGACGACCAACACGCCTAGGTGCCCTGCAATCTTTAGCTCGGTGACCAGAAACTCCATAATTGAAGCAGTTATTGTTTTTGGCCCCTTCTATTGCTAGAGGCTGATACTGCTGAACTGCTTGTGTCTGCTGAGGTTTCTTCCCTCCACCCCAGGTCCTTTTCTGTCCCTAAGGGTACCCTGGTTTCTGTCCGAGATAGCCCTTCTGCAGAGGTCGATTCCCAAATGGTTTCGGATTCTGACAACCATCATTTTCCAACCCCGTAGCCAATCTTACCAGAGCTTCAAATGACTGGCCCAAGTGCCCCATAGTCAGATGTCGGAGAGACAAGTTGAGACCCCGGTGATACTTCTTGATTTTCTTCTGGGGAGTGTCCACCATATGTGGAGCAAAGCGAGACAGACGCTCAAATCGAGTAGTGTACTCACGGACAGTCAGATTCCCTTGAGTCAACTCCATAAACTCTTTCTCTCTCTTGTCCTTCTCTTCTTTAGGAAAATACTTCTCGAGAAACCTTTCCTTGAACACCACCCACGACATTCTCCTTGCAGCTTCTTCCCCAATAGTCGCCTTTTCAGCATCCCACCAATTAGCCGCTGCATAAGACAACTGAAAGATAGCCAGACGCTTCTTCTCCAGATCAGTGCACTCGATGGTCTCAAAGATACGCTCCATCTGGCGTAGCCACTGTTCTGCTTGCCAGGGTTCATCCGTCCCAGCGAAATACTCAGGTCGTAGAGCGCGAAACTCCTTGAGGAGCTTGTCTCCAGTTTGGTGAGCTTGCCTCCCATTCCCGTTGTGATTCCCATTCTGATTATTGTTCCTCGCATTCTGATCACTAACCCTCTCCAATCTTCTTACAAAAGCCTCAAACATTCCGGTTGGATCTACTACTGGGGGTACATCTTCAATAGCGGGACGATTCCTGAGATTTCTTCCAGCCATATAATCGAGAGAACGGTACCTATCCAATGATCAACAAGAATACGGTCAAACTCTCGAGAAGAAAGGAAAATTCTAAACGATAGAAAGCGACTAAACACGGAATGAAGTTGAACTATCTTATCTTAATTCTATCTTAACGGGAGATCCTATGTGTCTTGGACAATTGGTCGAACCATAACCTGGCTCTGATACCAAAAAGCCTGTCACGCCCCGACGTAGCAAATTCAGGAAAGCATTTAATTTCCTGTATGGACTCGTAGGTCGTGACAAGTGAGTATGACCAATTGTCCCTGCAAACAAATAACTTAAAGCAACATTCTAAAGGAAAGGATACTAATAAACCTAAACTCCAGAATTTAAAACTTACTAACTATTACATAGGTCGAGGTTTTAGGCACAAAACGCCCTTATTCAAATTCTAACAAGGTTTATTACAACTCTGAAAGGAAAGACATAAGGAATACAAAACAGCTCTTCTGGAACACCTCCGGTCATCTAACTAGCATAGTCAACGAACTCTGGCTGCTCCTGACCTGGAAAATCTGGACATAGAGTCCAGGACGCACCGACGCCGTCAGCTTATGAAAGCTGGTGAGTAAAATAAACATGTGCTCGCAATATACATACATATAAGCATATAAAACAAAGGTACAAATTAACATTAACAGTAATATATTCAAGGTTCCAATTTCAACCTAAATCACGGGGGAATATAGTAAGAAATAAATACGTAATTGTACATGAATTGTGTAATATCTTATCTTGCCAATTCTTTTCTTTAAAATAACCCAATTCAACCAACACATCATCTCAGATACCAGGAGTAATAACTACTCAGTCATCCAATTCATACGCTACACTATCGCCTCCAATACCAGGAATACTATCCGATCGGTATTGAAGTCACACACCACACTACTGCCTCAGATACCAGGATTACTATCCGATCGATATCTAGGCCGATCACAACCAACCATCGCTCCGGATATCAGGAATACTATCCGATCAATATCCGAAATGCGCGCCTTAGATACCAGGAATACTATCCGATCGATATCTAAGTCGTATACAACACTATCACCATCGCTTCGGATATCAGGAATACTATCCGATCAATATCCGAAACGCGCGCCTTAGATACCAGGAATACTATCCGATCGATATCTAAGTCGTATACAACATTGTCACCTCCAATACCAGGAATAATATCCGATCGATATTGAGGTCGCACACCAGACCGCCACCCTTTACTCTTTTCACGCTTTCTCACACACATGCATGTCGACACAACCTCGACCCTAATATGTATGTCGATGTTTCTTAAATAACACCATTAATTAATCACAAAGCCGGATAATCGTACGAGCATAGATTTTGGTCTTAGTCGTTCTTGTTCGTACAATTCTTAAAACATAGACCTTTAAAATAATATATTTGCCAAACAGTTCCTTGAAATTTCCCAAAACATTTTCCAAACAGTCCCTTACCAAAAATTATACAAACTGCCAAAACAGCCACCTCGCGCGAGCGGATTGCGCGAGCGAGGGAGAAGGGATGTCGCGAGAGCGAAGGGGGAGACGGGTCGCGCGAGTGGGGCGATGGGTCGTGCGAGCAGGTCGCGCGCGCGAGTTCTTGCAGTTTCATCATCTTCCTCGTTTTTCCCCTGTTTTCAATTTTAAAAACTGTTACAGACCCATTTCTGTTTTCTGTTCGTACCAGGACATGTAATATATGAATCTCTTCAGTTTTCCGTGTAGATTACAAATACATTATCAATTTTAACTAATACGGATTGTATCTCTAGATATTCGCGATTAAAGTATGGGTGTCAAAACATTAAATTAACGGTACGTCGCGATATGAATGAATTACAACGTAGGATTTGAACCGTAGTCTATTGGGACAAAGATCTTCCATAATCAATTCACGGAATTGAATTTGGTTGAGTTTTACAAAACTCCAATTTTAAGCTTCCATGGTTTATCACATATATATACACATATACACGCACATATACACTGAATTATACATATATAAACATTGTGAGTGAGTTTAAATTACTCACAGAGGTGGTTATACAGAGAATTTCGAGACCGAGAATATCCGCCGTGAATTCCGTCGTCCAATCTCTATTCCTCCGTTTCTCTTGATCTTGATATATATAGCTATATATGTATGTATAAACTATATAAGTGTGTGTGTGTTGTGTGTTCTTGAGAGGAAGAGAGAATGGAGAGAATTTGAGAGATACAATGAGAGTTTTGAGAGAATAGAGTGAACTGTGAGAGAAATTTTGAGAGAGAGACACAACCAACGTATATATAAACCCACTATTTTGGGCTCCAAGCAATGGGTAGAAATTACCCGGTGAGGTTGAGCTCACGTGTTCCCTCACCCAAGACGCGGTATAGACGCAGATTGAAATTAAAACTGGTATTTTACGGTTGAAATAAAGATACAAAAAATTATATTAGTGTAGGAAATAAATTCCCGGTTTGTACAAAAATATAGATATCGCTTTTGAAACCATAGAAAGTATTTTAGAAATTACAGTTTGACCCCAGATATATATTTCAAAAAAGAAATTAAAACAAATACTCATGGAAATGAAATGCAGTATTTATTTATTAATGAAAAAGAAATTATAGGGTGTTACAGACTATGTCATGAAGAGGACGCTTGATGACGCTACTTTAGCGTACCATCCTAGGACAAAGAGACAAATACCGTCCTATGGGGCACGTCTAGGAAAACGGTCGAGTTAGTTGGATTGACATTAGTAGGCAGGGTAGACACTTCGATAACACACTATGTTTTATGACTCATTAGCTGGCTAGCAACAATCGTATACGTACTGAGTGTCATGGGTACATTACATATTTGGGGGTGTAGCACTACTTTCTGAGGGATTAAGAGTGCTAGATCCGGTGTGGTTGAATCTGTCTGGGTAAACACATGAGAAGCTTTCGAGTGATGCGTTTTGCTAATTATGTGATTGACTTAGCATCTCAGCTCCTGTCGCTGTACGTTTATTTTTGTGAGGTCGCATGTTCTATTTCCCGTATAAGGAGATGATGAAAGTTGGAATCTGAGAGATTTTGTTTTAGCACAAAGCCCTATGTAGGTGAGTGGGAGATGTTAGCATTTTTGTGGGTTATGGGTCACCCACATAATCTATGGACCGGGTCCAACGAGCTTAGCTTAGGGTCCAAGAAATCCTATGTAGACTATAACTTGGAGTCCTAGGGCATGTATATGTGTGTGTGTATAACACACATAAACACAACTCTACACACTGTAAGGAAGACGCCCTCTCTCTCTCTCTCTCTTTCTCTTTCTCTTTCTCTAGCCAAATCACACTAAGGCTTGGGATTTAGAGCGTGGATACAAAGGGGGTGTCTCTAGTAGGCATTCTCACGACCCGTTCGAAGCACAAGAGTGTACACGGAAGCACTAAAGATTAGCAGTTCGTGGGTATTATCGTCGGGATCGTAACAATGCTTCCAAGATGATCGGTGATCGGGTATATTCCGCTAGGTATGTCCTTTACCCGACCCATATGCTTGCTTGATGCATATTTATAGCTAGGAACCAGGATAGTGCGACAATCTTGAGGGTTTGAGAGAACAGCATAAATATGTGCTCATGAGTGCATGCCATAGACTGGAAGATGTTCATGCACAACTTGATGTGACTTTTTGGATTCCTAGTCCCATCGAAGCGATCAATTTGTGGCATTTTGAAGTTCTCAGCCAGTTTCACTTTGACGGGTTTGAACAGGCCTTCTAGATCTAGCATGTAATCGTTGACCCCCTTGCTCTTTCTCAACACACTTCCTAGCTTGTCAACTTTGTCCATCTTTTCTTGGAACTTTTTTTTGTATGCATGTGGCGGGACTCCATGAAACCAGTCTTCTTCTCCATTATTCTTATATACGGCGACATGAGGTGGTACAAACCCAGATGGAAGTGGTGGGAACCCAAGATGGTACATGGCTGCTGCTGCTTCAGTTCTTCCATGAAACTCAAAACTTGGGCCAGACGATCAGATTGCTGGCTTATTGTTGCTCCTAACTCAGTGACCTTGTTTTCCAACTCTTCATGATTTATGCTGAATACCTTGGCGGGCTGATTCTGACCAAACGATTGTTTGAACTTCTAACCCAAAATGGGGATACCAGCGGTTGACTTTTGGAGTCTATACTGACCTACAGATTCGAGAGGAGAAGTGCATCAGATTCTGACAGTGATGACTAGACAGACAATGACAGAGATGTTAGCGAATGTGAACCGACTTGTGTACAGACTGACTGAGACAGTGTGTGCAGACTGATGAGAATGGTGCATGCACATGAGACAAGCATGCGGATGCAAGCTCCAATCTATATGATGCTCCTATTTCTAACAGATAACAGTTAAACAAGTAAGGTCCTAGCCATATAGAGTGTGCTAACCTTACTTTCCAGTATGATCACCAAGGGATAACATGGATTTTTGGGATATTTCGAGAAGTTTGGACAGAGTTTCTGGGAGAAACAGGGATTTGGAAGATTCAGAGGAATTTCCAAAGTTATGGGAGTTTCTAGGAGAAATAGGGATTTCTAGTTGATTTGGATTGAACTTATGAGAAAACAGGTATATTTGGGTGAGTTGGATAGAGTTTTTGGGAGAAATAAGTATATCGGAGTTTTTGGGAGAATTGAGATTTCTAGGTAATCTGGGGGATTTGGACGAAATTTCTGGGAAAAACTGAGATTTCTGGGTAATCTGGGGGATTTGGACGGAATTTCTGGGAGAAACTGGTATATTTGGAAAAGCTGGGAGATTTGGATAGAGCTTATGGGAAAACAGGTATATTTGGAAAATCTGGGAGATTTGGACAAAGTTTCAGGGAGAAACTGTTATATCTGGGTAATTTGGAAGATTTGGACAGAGTTTCTGGGAGAAACTGTTAAATATGGGAAATCTGGGAGATTTGGACAGAGCTTCTGGGAGCAACTGGTAAATATGACGAGAGCAAGTGATGACGGTGATCATACTGTCTAGCAAGTTTTCATATTCCTATGCCTTAGGACCAACAAACAAGATTTGCGGTGTATATCTTTGTGAACATAGAGCAGACATCCTTATCATGGTGCCTAGGTAGGTCAACTCAATGTAATCACATGTGAGTGATTGCCTTTATCACGCCCCGACGTAGCATAAATATGAAAAGCGTTTAATTTCCTTTATGGACCCGTAGGTCGCGACAATTGAAGGATCGATTCCGTCCCAAACGTCAAACAAAATAATAATAATAATAATCAGAGCAGAGCAAGTAAGACTTACAAATATTTTATAACTTATTACATATTACAATACGGGGTCAACTAAGGCACAAGCCACCTTAAGACAAAACAATATATATCGTCTATTACAGTCATCCTTATTTCAAAGCAGTTTATAACTTAAAACATAGGATATTGATAACAGTTCTATCTTCCAAAGTAGCCGTTCTCAGTTTGCATAATCATAGGGTCCAGCATAGTCATAACCTAAAAAGCCTGAACACGAATGTCCAGGACGCATCAACGCCGTTAGCTTCAAGAAGCTGGTGAGTATTAAAAACATAACTTTGAATGTAACACATACTCATTTACCATTTTCCAATTCTCATTTAATCCAATAAGTTTACATTAAGGATAGGAGTTTATTTTAGAAAAACAACCACAATATCATATGAAAGATATAATTCATATATGTGACCGTGTATGAAAACAATGCACCATCTCATCTTACCGACTCTTTTCTCTCGACAAAATCCAACAACCCAACTTTCTCACACCAGTATCTTTGAAATACTCCGATAGCCACACTTTAGCACAGGGGTGCCAGGGAATGTCCAGTTTGCCTCATACTTTGGTCCGGGGTACCAGGGAGTGTCCAATGCCTCACACTTTAGTGCCTAATCTGCCTCGCAAATACCGGAGGTAACCTCACGCAGTATCCAGGCTCGGGTACCAGGGAGTGTCCGTAGGCCACACTTTAGCACTACCATGGGTGCCTGAGTTCAAGGAGATCGCGCGCGTGGATCGCTCATGCGGGTTGCTCGCGCGATCTGCCTAATTTTCATTTTATAATAAAAAACATTTCTTTCTGCCAGAAAACACACAGCTCGCGCGCGCGAGTTCAGGCAGTGTCTTCGTCTTCTTCACTGAACTTTCCCCTGTTTTAGAATTTCAGGGACATATAATATATGGATCTCTTCGGTTTTTTTACCAGGATTATGAATCCATAATCAATTTAACATGAATCCAAATGTAGATCACGAATTTTACGAAAAACTAAAAGATGATAAAACTTAATTTCTAATCTACTTTCTCCTATGAACAAATTAAGCTATAAAACTTTAAATATAGCAGCTACAACATGTAATCTTTCATATTTATCTAAGAAAACGGATTTTGATTGAGATTGAAAAATCTTGATCTCAAGCTATGGAGTTTCAAACATAAAATTCAACAATAGAGATGTTTAAATTAGGCAAATACACACAGTAATTGAGCACAAATTACATTTGGAGTGAGTTTAAAATACTCACAGAGATTGATTAAAGTATGTTTGTTGAGAAAGAATACAAGAACAAGAGAACTCCAAGCTTTGGCTATGGAGATGAGCTTTCTCTCTCTATAATTTTATATAAGTTCTCAAACTCACCCTCCTCTCTCTGTGTATAGTGTAGAGTGTGTAATGGAAGGAGAGAGATATACGAGTTATGTAACCTTATAACTTGGAGGCCAAGAACTTTGTGGTTTACTCAACAAATTGGGATTTTTGTTTCTCAATTAAAAACATATACACAGATGTATACATACGTATACTCATCTCCACAGTTTAACCAAGAGCCATGTATAGGTATGTAGGGGTCAATCTTGAGATGTTTGGGTAACTAGCTTTTAGGCACAACATAACACACACAAGTTAAACATTCCCAAACAATGCCTTATCCAATGATTACTTGCCATAAATGGAAAAGTATGTGTCAAATCTTGATTGGTGGAGTTTCCCAAACTGTGGGAGATCGACGCGGCACGGACAGTTTTGAAAGTAAACTGGTATTTTCGCGGCGCGGTGATCACCACAAAAATACAGAAAATTCATTTTAGTGTAAGAATTGATTTCCCGGTTTTATAAAAATACAGGTTGAGTCAAGAGAAATTATTTTCACCGTCTTTGAAATACAGATTTTGAAATCCACACGGATATTACTAACTTTTGTAAAATCACAGTTTGACCCCAATAAGAAAATTCAATATGAATTAAAACAAGTATTAAGGTTTAACACATGAAAATTGAAATTAAATTAAAGCAGACAATTATTAAATATGACAAATGCAAAATTGCAAATAATTAAATGAAATGCAGGTTGTTATAGCCTTGGGAATCATAAGAAGGAGGTTCTACCTCATGCCACACAAGCGTCTACACCGCGCAGGTAATCCCTTCAGGGCGTACAACAGTTATATCACATTGTCATATCTGAAAAGATAAATGAACAGTCCTATGAAAGGATCTTCATGAATCTATATGCAAAGGCTGGGTTTAGTCAAAAAGGGTCCATTAACGAGAGTTCCAACATACCGTCAGAGAGACAGTACGGAAGTTTTTACTCTTTTTGATATATCTTGGAAGATACAGTATCAATGGTGACTTGTGCTCTGGCACAGCATGACCTGAACAATGTCAGCGCTACATTTCAGACACATTCAAAGGGAGAAATGCAGAAGTGCAATGCGGTGAACCAGACACAGTAAAAAGATGATTTTAAGGATGCTTCTTATGAGTCAAACCTCTGTATTATTTTGTTTTGAAAAATAAATATCCCCAGCAGAGTCGCCAGATTATGGACACGCGGAATCGTTCGTCCACTCTTTCAGTTTGTTTAAAATTGATTTGGATCAAAGAAAGAAAAGGAAGGTCTATTGAAACCAGATACAGAGTCGCCACTTGGTCTTTAGAGAACCAAGAAACCCAATTTGACTCACCCAAATGGATAAAGGGCACCGGCAAATAACTTGGCTCGGGGTTTTGGTACGAGATACGAATGAGCCTTTGTCGTGACTAAAACACCCTCAACTTGCCCCGTCTTTCGACGGGCCTCAATTAGCATCCAAATAATCATCTTATACTATGTTTGGTTCGACAATTAATACTATGATATTATATTACATCTCATAAAAATATTGAAATGGAAGATCAAAAGATAAGATATCATTCATAAGATCTAAGTCAAATACCACACAATGCAAAAGTGAAAGATCAAGTTTTCTTAATCTAAAGTGGACATGGATTGTTCTTGAAACAATTAATCAAAGAAAATGAAATATGCTTAGCAAGCTAGTATGATGCATGTTAATCTTTGAGAAAAGAAGATCTCTCAATCCCCGAGATGGATGAGAAAGGAAGATTAGATCAAGGGGGAGCATGAACATATGATCAAGTTCATTCCTTATAATCTCCTTAGATTAGGTGTCACACAATCTCCGAATCTAGCATGGATTCAATGTATGATCCTAGAATGTGCAACGGTTGTAGTGTGTTTGTGTACATGGACTTTCTAAAGTGACTTAGAAGTCTAGAGCATGCATGAATGCATGAAGGAAATCATCATAGGATATGTACAAATATAGTATGGACTACTTCCTAAGATATGAACTAATTTGGAGTGCATGTGAGCATCAAATCAAAGAATGAAAGTAAAAGTATGCTGGCTGTGAATAATGGACAGAACAGTGAGTTGATTTTGTAAAATGGAAAATTGGGGTTAGAAATGTTTTTAGTTCATGATATTTTATGGAGATCATCCTTATTGTGTCTAGAACACATATCAAAAATCCAAATCACTTTTGAAGTTACAGATTGAGAGAGATCATATGAACAAGAGGGGTTGCTCAGAAACAGAGTCCGTACTATCGACTGAAATGTTGAAAAATCTTAGAAAATGAAAACAAAACATCTAGAGGCCCATATTATAAAGAAAGTTCTCTAAGACACTGAAGTTTAAGGTAAAAATGAGTTGGGACCACTTCGTTTGGAAAAGTTTTCTGAAAACAAGTTGAAAGTTAAAGATGTTGAGTTCTAGGAATATTTGTACCAAAATGGAACCCTTCCAAGTGTTTTTAGGACATACCAAAAATCATGGGTGTTCTATAATGAGTTAGGAAGATTTTCCAAGTAGTCTTGTAATCACCCTTTGAGTATTGAGTTCTAGATAATTCTTTGAACTTAGATCATTCACTGTTTCGAAGATTATTGGAAAAGAACAAGATTTATTTCTTGGAATCCAACTATTGGGGTTTTAGAAGGGTTTTGAAATAGAGGATTTGAAAGCATATTTTTAACATCAAATAGAGATTATGACCTCTTGGAATATCAATATTAAACTCATATAAAAAACCTCCAAGATTGTTAGAGAGGTTTGTAGACACCCATTTTTGTCCAACAAAAAATGTTAATACTATTTACCCCATTTTTACCCAACCCAAAAAAAAAAAAAAAAAAACAAAGAGGATTTTTTTTTACTTCTTTTCTTTTCACCAAGCTAGGTAATTTTAAAAAAAAAAAAGAAAAAAAGATGTTGGGATTCCTTCTTGTAGTAATAAAAAAAAAAGAACAAAACACCAAGATGTTGAGATCCCTTCTTTTAGCAAAAAAAAACAAGAAAAAAAAAGATGGTGGAGTTTTCTTTTCAATAAACAAAACTTGGTGGATTTTTGCTATTCCATAAAAAAAAAATGCAAGTAGTTTGATCTTTACTTAAAAAACAAAATGGGTGGGTCTTTTAATTTTTAGTGGAGAGTTTTAAAAATAAAATAAAAAAAGAAATAAAACTCTTGCTTGACCTATAAACAGAGACCAATGCAAACTAGGGGTGTAAATCGGTCGGTCGGTCGGTTTTTTTCGGTTTTTTTGGTGTATAAAAACCGACCAATAGAGGTGTAAAGCGGTCGGTCGGTCGGTTTTTTAGGGGTTCGGTCGGTTTTGCGGTCGGTTTTAGCTTGAACATGTATTTTGAAAACCGACCAATCGGTTTTCGGTTTGGTCGGTTTGCGGTCGGTTTGCGGTCCGCGGTTTTTTCTTACACCCCTAATGCAAACCAAAAAAAAAGGGGAAGGAGAAGAAAAAAAAAGGAAAAAAAATAGCTTTCTCTATATCTCCCTCACCTTACTCTTCATCTCCCTCACCTTCCCCTTCATCTCATTCACTTAATCATTAAAAAAAAAATCCACCAACAGAAAAAAAAAAAGAGTTTGCATTTTTCCACCACTACACCACCTCTTCTAACCAGCACCATCAAGACCACCACTACAATCATCAATTTCCGTTTAGCTACCATATCACCACAAATCTCATCAACATATCTTACACTCACCTCACCACTATTGCCATCCGTTGCCACCCAACCATCCTCATACCGCCTCAAATCATCAACCGCATTCCCGTCACTTACCATCAATATTCTAGCAAATTTCTCGAGTTCCTCTAATAACTCAGATTTTTTTTTATTATTTTTTTGTACATATCATTTATATTCCCGCTTGATAATAAAAAAATAAATAATAACATCCACGTCATACTCGGAATTACTTGGTTTCCAATATACAAGTCACGTCCGACTCTGGATTACATGGTTTGCAATACAGGAATCCTACGTGGTTTCTACTAAGGAGAGCCATGTTCTACTGGGGATGACACGATTGCTAATACGGGGACCAATGTTCTACTGGGGACTACATTTTTTTTATATGAAAATTCATGTCTAAATAATGAAGATCGCTTAATTCGCATAAATAAAGGAATAAAAAGAAAGAAATGATTAATTGGACTCAACAATCCCCTTTGCACTAGGATATCTTCACAGGTAGGTATTCTTATCCTACACACGCTTCACATTTTTTTCTTCCTTTTGAGCACCGACTCTTACTTCCGGCATAAAAAATAAAAATACAAAAAGAAATCTCTTTTCTTTATTTTGGGCACCGACCCTTACTTCTGGCATAAAAAATAAAAATACGAAAAGAAATCTCTTTTCTTTATTTTGGACACCGACCCTTACTTCCGGCATAAAAAAAATAAAAATAAAAAAGAAATCTCTTTTCTTTATTTTGGGCACCGACCCTTACTTCCGGCATAAAAAATAAAAATACAAAAAGAAATCTCTTTTCTTTATTTTGGGCACCGACCCTTACTTCCGACAAAAAAAATAAAAATACAAAAAGAAATCTTTTCTTTATTTTGGGTACCCACCCTTACTTCCGGCATAAAAAATAAAAATACAAAAAGAAATTTCTTTTCTTTATTTTGGGCACCGACCCTTACTTCCGGCATAAAAAAAATAAAAATAAAAAAGAAATCTTTTTTCTTCTTTTGG
Source organism: Hydrangea macrophylla (assembly GCA_033977485.1). Taxonomy (NCBI): domain Eukaryota; kingdom Viridiplantae; phylum Streptophyta; class Magnoliopsida; order Cornales; family Hydrangeaceae; genus Hydrangea; species Hydrangea macrophylla. The sequence continues at coordinate 95,253,115 of CM066991.1, read as the reverse complement.
GCACCGACCCTTACTTCCGGCATAAAAAATAAAAATTTAAAAAAAATCTCTTTTCTTTCTTTTGGGCACCGTCCCTTTCTTCCGATATAAAATTAAAAAATACAAAAAAAGAAGAAGACAAAAAGAAAAATACAAAATGGATTTTCTCAAAATAAAACTCCAATGCCACCTTTGCTTGGAATCTGCTAATAATACAGGTAAGACAGGTAAGTCTTCATACTTTTAATGGGCACCGACCCTTACTTCCGGTATATTTTTTCAGTCATTTGGGCACCGACCCTTACTTCCACCATAGGAATAAAAGAACAGAAAAAGCAAAAAATGCAAAATACATTTTCTTAAATTTGGGCACCCACCCTTACTTCCGGTACACTTTTTCAGTCACTTGGGCACTGATCCTTACTTCCAGTATTGGAATAAAAGGACTGAAGAAAAAAAATAAAAATAAAAATAAAAAGTAGAAAATAGAAAAGTACAAAAAAAAAATACATCATTCTCCAATCACTTATGTAGTCATATTTCAATCTCAATCACTTTTCAAAGGTTAAAATCTAGGACTATACCATGTGGGTTAAAGTTCCTAGTTACACCGACTCTTTCTCATATCATTATATCACACTTGCACGGTCAAACGGGACCACTTTTCTTTCTCTAAAAAAATCATGCATATACTCACACACAGGTCAGAACTACGTTTGACCTGATTCTCGTCTGGGGATACGTAAGCAACTCTCAAAGAGTGCGGCCATACCTATCACACTTTTTGTTCTATTCACTTTCTGCAAAAGAAAAACTTTTTTTCTTTATCAAAAGAAATGCCCCATTTTAATAAAAATCACTAAAATTGGCAACCGTGTTTGCACGGATGTTCGAGGGTGCCTAATACCTTCCCTCGACATAATCGAGTCCCCGAACCCATCTCAAAGATCTCTGGTTTTCGCATGGCTATTAAGAGTCATACTTTTAAAGGGCCTACTTTTCTCAAATTTTTTTTTTAAAAAAAGTCAAAGATGAATTACTTTAATTATCTTTGCAGGGGTCTTAACACCCCAAATGTTAGGTGGCGACTCTGAACTTTTTCAAATAGGCCCTACCATACTCTTTTCACCATTCCCAATAAAATATCAAGTTGCAATTCACCCACTCTCTGGAAGTCGGGCCCACACCGACAGCCCAGAGCTCCGAAAACGCGGGCGCGACAAGGTTTGTTCTCATTTGAATGTGACCTCAAGAATACATTTGAATGTATTGAGGTTATACTCATCATCTATCAAACATGTTTTTGAGGTCAAGAGCTACTATCCATATGGATTCACTCACCTCAAACTTCATGTCATCATTTAGGTGATGATGAACTAGTAAGTAAATAAAGAAAAGTGAAAAAGAAATGAGGTCAGGAAGAGATGAACATAACATATAAACAAGCAGGTAAGTAATCAATAAATGATATTCAATGAGATTATGAACTTGTAGCTTGGTGTTTCACTCATAAATGGCGACTTTGGACATGGAAGTAGCTTTCTATCTCATAAATGCTCACTAAAATGGTGGTTGGGTGTACTAAAGTAAAATGACTCTCAGGGGCATCTCTTTAGCATCCTAGCAAGGAGCTTACCTTATTGCCCTGGAACTAGAGGAGTAATGAAGTAAAAACAAAGTTATAAACTCACTTTCATGTTGAAAATCAAGAGGTGGAAGCTCACTTTCACTATCCTAACCTTATCTCTACAACTTTTCTCTCTACAACTTCTCTAAACTTTGTATTTGCACCCCCTAAAATGAAGAGCAAAGGGGGGTTTATATAGGCCAATTTGGGGGTGATTTTGGGATTTAAAGAGTACTCCCATTGGTCCCAAACATCTGTGAACAAGAAACTACGTCGTTTTGGTTTTTAATTAATCAAAATGGACCCCCAAAATATAATACAAAAATGGACTGTTCTGGGGGAGAGTGCCTCGGCGGCATTGGGCCTGTGTCGCGGTGGCAGTGGGCCAGTGCCGCAGCGGCATTGCTTCTCCAACGTCCGGATAATGCCATTTAGACCCCCAGAGGTTCCGGTATTCGCGAAAAGGCCCTATTTCGTCCGAAATTCACAGAAAATGCGTACAAAATCCAAATTGATCTTGTGATATACCGTTGGAAATGTAATGGAGTCTACTTTTTATAAAAAATAGTTCAGAGCATAGTTCAGAGTTAGGTCACTTTGAAAAGTTTTGCGGTATTTGTGATAAAAGCTGATTTGATCGCCTTTTTCACCTTCGGAAATTCATGATAAATTCGCTTTGAATCCAGAAATTATGTGCGATATACCATTGGAAAGCTATTGACCTCTAGTATTCATAAAAATATTTGAAAAATGATACGGTGCTCCTGTTTTGAAGTGAATTTTTTGGTCAAATCTGGGATTTCCAGGAAGTTCTGGGAACCTCTAGGAGCTACCAAGAGCTGACGTTTTTCGTCCAATTTTCTTTTAAAACTCATTTTAGTACTTTTCACATGATCTAGAATGATCTCAGAACTTTTTGGCGAATTTGGATGATTTAGGTCAAATCCTGGTCAAACTTCGGTCAAACCGATCAACGTGGACTTTTCGGGGACTTCTGGGACTTCCAGGGGTCTCTAGGAGCTGACAATTTCATCTTATTTTGCTCCAAAACTCATTTTATTACTTTTCTTATGACGTAGCATATTTTCAGAACTTTTGGTCCAAATCTGGGAGTTTTTGGGCTTTCGTGGGTATTTTGGTCATTCTGAGCATTTTGAGGGATAGAACTAACTTTCAGGAGTCCTTTTTTTTTTAAAGTCTTTTTCGATCATTGTGAACCACCAACCTATGGGTCACCTAAATCTGATAGCCAACAAAATGGGGTGTCTCCAGGCTGGCTCACCATAAATATCCAATGGGTAAGCATTCAATTGGTATATTCGGGTTGGGAACCACTGCCACCATATTGAAGGAAACTACCCATCTGTCCTGAAATGTGTGTGGAACTTATGCTCTAACCCGATAGGGATTCTGTGTAATAGCGTTGTTTATTTTCTGTGTGACGATATTGTATGATGTGATGTGGTTATATTTTCTTTGTGAGTATTTTTGGCAGTCTATGGGACACTGTTATTCTATAAGACTTATTTTATATTTTTTGGTTAACTCATACCAGTATTTTATATACTAACCCCGGTGCGTAATGCATTCGGGGCGTTTCTATATGAACGTAGTCGAATGTATGTGCAGGTTTAGAATTTGGAGATTTTCTTTGGAGCTTCTGTTTGGGTGAAGAGTTTGTTCCGGTGTTGTTTATTATTAGAGTTGTGCTTATTTTTTTGTTGTACTTTATTTTATTTCTGGCAGTGTGGGCCATATTTGTATTATTGTAATAAGGATTGTCTATTGGATATTGGGAACGTTGTAGTTGCTCTGACAAATAGATGTATAGATTTTATACTTATTTATTTTATTTCCGCTGAACTCTGAAAAGAGGGTTTTATTGAATAAAAATAATATTTATTTTGTAAATCGAAAGGATATAATATGTGTAATGGAGTTTAATTCCTTTTATAATGAAAATGAATGTTTGGGAATACAGGTTTAATAATCGTGAGTTTTATTTAAAACAAGATTATGTATATTTATTTAATGGGTATTAAATTTTATTTTCAATATAATCATTTGTTAACCTGTGTGAGGATGTCACCCTTGGGGTTTTGGCAATTGAATATTAGTCCGGATATATGTTCTGAATTGAACATTTAGTTGTCAAAAAATTCGGGCTGCGACACTTATCGCATTCATAGATTTTAAAACCATTTGCGATCATGGTGTGGTCGAATTTCTGATGCCATTGTTTTGGAGCTTGTTTCAAACTATGAAGAGACTTAACGAGTCGACACACTTTATATTCTTGTCCATAGAGGGCGGTGACAAACATTGAATATTGCACATTTATGTACCAATATAATAGACATAGTGCTCATTTAATCCCCCAAATTCCTAGTTTTATATGCATATTTGAATTAATATAATTTAATGGTGATGTCACTCAAATACGTGTACTTAAGTGTTTTTACATACTTTATATCTTTGGGTAAAAATGAAGTGAAATAAAGGGAAGGAAAGAAGTAGCGACCACACTATAGTATTTCTAGTGTGAATAGTAACCAAACAGTAACAATCACTGTTTGGTAGGAAGAAAAAAAAAAAAAAAAAAAAAAGGGAAACGAAAGTAACATCCAAACTTGGATGTTACTATATAAATATAACTTTTTTTTTTTTCCTTTTGCTCTATCTCGCTTTCTCTTTCTGCTTTTTTCTTCATTTGCAGGCAACTGTCAGAGAGTTGGAGAAAATTGAGACTGAAGAAAAAAATACCAAGTGATGAACGCAATGACGAATTCAAAAACAGAATTCATCTATAAAAAGAAGGAAGAAGAGCCAAGTAATGAGAGCAACAATTACGACAACACACACTGTTAGGGAGAAAATAGTATAGGGAGGTTATCATATGAGCACTTCATATTGTCTCTAGAAGTAGAAAACTTTAGTTTTTTTTTTTCCTTTTATAGTTCTAGTAGTTGTAAAATTTTACTTTTATGTAATTGATGATTTCGTGTTCAAAAAAATGTAGTAAAACTTTGTGTACTGTATTTCTTAAATTAAAATACTATTTGTTTTCTTGTATGACTTTTGTCAATTTGTAGTAGTAAAATATTTCTATTAAAGTTTAGATGTAATATTTTTAGTCTAGTTAGTACTTGTAGTTGTCCTCTAAAATAGTTTGAACCCCAAATTTTCAGTTTTTATAGCAATATTGCTATTCACTAGAAGGCAGATTTTGCAAGTAAATGCCAGATTTCTTAGGCACTTAGTTGTTATAATCATCTATCGAAGCCCCAAGCACACCATACCCATATCTCACTCCCAAATTAGATTAGGATTTGGCTTGACCTTATTTGTGTTCTTGAAGTTCAACCACTGTGACCCCACAAGAATCCAAAGTCAAAGGTTTAGTATTTTATTATTTATTTAGTGTTTCCATTTGTTTATGTTTTATTAGCCTAGTTGCACTAACTTTGTTGTTTTGAGATTCCACAAATTTAGCCCCAACTTATGTTAAGTGAAGGAAAAAATTTATTATTATATTTCACCCTTATCTTAGTTTTATAACTTAAATTTTAATTGGGCAGTCACTGTTTACATCTATTTAATCTTTCTTTAAAAGAATATTTGGAAGACAGCTTCAATTCCAAAATAATAGGCTAAAACTTTAATTGGGGATATGCAATAAAAACTTAGAAACCACAGCTTCTGTGCACTAATCTTAAATGGGCAATTTATCTGGATGGGTTGTTTTTCCATTTATGGCCAAAAATATCTATGTATCTATAGTTTATGACCATTTAACATGTTTATATACTATGGCTATATTGGGCTCAAAAGATTACATATTTAAAAAAAAAAAAAAGAATATAATTATGTGGATTGTCAAACTATGCCTTTTGTCATAAAAAAAAACACCTAGCATACTCAAACAACTCATATGACAAAATTTATATTTCAAATATGTGTTTATATGTATTTCTATTCACTAATGGACATGCAATTGTATAGTGACAGAGTGGTGGGGACTGGGCGTCGAATAACCCACGTCCGCGGCGGGTCACGGTTCGAACCTGGTTACTGCCCAATTGCCTTTTTATTTTTCTTTAAACCAAACGACGTCGTTTCATATCAAACCTGGCACACTTGATATGACCCTGACTAGTGAAAGTTTATTTTTAAATAAAGAATGACTCTGCGGTCTTAAATGCCAAATGCTTTTCAAATGCACAAAAGTTGTGGGATCTAGTGTTGGTTTGCATATTACCAATTCTTTAAATCATTTCCCCCTAGTTAATTAGTATTTCTTGTTTCAATAGTTTTGTTTAAATATTTGTATTATTTATATCTTTCGCTAGTATTAAATTCAAAAAGTTTATCTCACAAAAATTTAGCGTTTAGTTCTTTTTGTTCATTTTCTTACTAGTATCTTAGTTAATTTATTTTGCACTGTTAAAATCTTAACCGTAAACTACTTAGGAAAAAATAGCTTATAATTAGTTTTATTGCAAAAAAAATATAAAAACTAGTAGTTAGTAAAACCCCACAAAAATCCATCATCTTTTATTTTCTTTTTAAGTGACAAAATAGTTATTGCCTATCTTTGTTTCCCGTTCCCTATGGGTTCGACCTGGACTTCCAGAACTTTATTACATGTACGATCACCTACACTTGGGTGTGATAAGAAAACGCGTCAATAGAATGTCGTCAGGCGGCGATAGCGATTACCATCCTAATGGAAGTAATCGTAGTAACCGAAGAATAAGTATCAAAGAAATATATTCCATCTTTTTGTCTCTAGCCTTTTGCGACTAGTCTAGCTTTGTACTTGTCTATGGTACCATCGGCTTTGAGTTTCTTCTTAAAAATCCATTTGCAACCAATTGGTTTACTACCTGGAGGTAAGTCAACCAACTCCCAAGTATGGTTTTGCATAATGGAGTCCACTTCACTATTTACCGCTTCTTACCAATAAGGCGCTTCGGGTGTACTTATAGCCTCGTTAAAGGTTTGAGGTTCACCTATAGTAACTAGTGTCACAAAGTCTGATCCAAAAGAAGTAGCTTTCATAGCTCTTTTGCTCTTTCTAGGAGCAACTTCGATGTCTTCGTCATTCTTAGAACTTGAAGAAATCTCTTCAATATTTCTTTTAGGTTCTAAATTTTGTCTTCCTTCCCTAAAAGGAAAAAATGTGTTTGAAGAACTCAACATCTACCGATTCCATGAATGTGTTGACACGAATGTCGACATTCTCGGACTTAACCACAAGGAATCGATATGCAGCGCTATTATTAGCATAACCAATAAATACACAATCTACAGTCTTGGGTCTTAGTTTCGCTCGTTTAGGAGGTAGAACTTGTACCTTAGCTAGACACCCCCACACTTTGAGCTTTTTATATGAGGGTACTCTACCTTTCCAAACTTCATAAGGTGACTTGCTAGTCTTCTTATGTGGAATTCTATTAAGAATGACATTTGTCGTAAAAATGGCCTCCCCCCCCCCACAAATTGTGTGGCACACCTGAGCTATTCAACTTAGCATTTGCCATTTCCTTGAGGGTTCAGTTCTTCCTTTCGGCTACACCATTTTGTTGTGGTGTATATGACGCAATTGTTTCATGAATAATCCCATTATGAGCACAATACTCAGCTAGTGGAGTTGAATCATATTCACCTCTTCTATCCGATCTAACTTGTTTTATTGTTCTAGATAACTGATTTTCAATTTCAGCTGTATATGTCTTAAACATATCCATTGTTTCATCTTTAGAACTAAGTACGTAAACATAACAATATCTACTACTATCATCTACAAACATAACAAAGTATTTCTTTCTACCTTTTATTGGAGTTAGTTTTAAATCACATAAGTCGGTGTGAATTAAGTCTAGTAATTCACTTGTTCTATCTATGGACTTAAATGACTTTCCAGCAAATTTTGATTCTATATTTCACATCTATACGAATTGTCAATTTCAAATTTAGGCAATAATTCTAGATTAACCATTTTATGCATGTATTTAAAATTCACATGTCCTAATCTAGAATGCCACAATGAATATAACTCAACAATATAATAAGAAGCTATAACATTCTCATTATTAATAATTTTAGGAGTACAATTAATCTTGAAGAGCCCTTCATTGAGGTAACCCTTTTCTATATACATTCCTCCTTTAGTCAAAACAAACTTATCAGATTCGAAGACTAGCTTGAATCCTTTCTTACTAATCATAGGACCTGAAATCAAAATCTTACGAATTTTGGGAACATGCAAAACATCTAAGAGCCTCATTTCCTTTCCGAAAGTGAACTTTATAACCACATTGCCTTTGCCTTCAACTGTCGCAGCCACGACATTTCCCATATAAAGCCTCTCACTACCATTCGACTTTGTGTAGGTAGAAAACATGTTTCGATCCCCACAAATGTGTTTGGTAGCCCCGGTATCCATCCACCAACCTTTTGAGTCGGTTACAACACAAGACTCCATGATCACCGCTGCAAATATCCATCATGGTAGTTTGGTTAGGCTTCTTGTTCCCATTCGGTCCTTTCTTATGACGACATTCACTAGCATGATGTCCGAGTATTCCACATATCCAACAATTCCCTTTTATCTTCTTGGGATCTTGGTCCTTAGACCCATTGCATGTAGACTTCCTTTTTCCTCCCTTATTCTTAGACTTAGAAGTGGGTTTTGAAGACTCACCTTCAACAAGATTTGCTTTTAGTTCCGAAGTACCTTGCTGCCCCTTCTTATCTCCCTTGTGATTATCTTCCTCGATTTTCAAACGGACCACCAAATCCTCCATCGAAAGTTCCTTACGATTGTGCTTGAGATAGCTTTTGAATTCTTTCCATAAGTGGCAATTTTTCAATTATAGATGCCACTTGAAACAGTTCACTAATAGCCATCCCTTCCAAGATGATTTGGTTGATGATCACTTAAAACTCTTCCAATTGCTTGACCAGAGGAATTGAGTCTACCATTTTAAAGTCCAAAAATCTGCCCCCAATGAACTTCTTTGTACTGACATCCTCGGTCTTGTACTGTTTCTCCAAGGATTCCCATAGTTCTTTGGCGGTAGTAATAGTCGAATCGACGTTGTAGAGAATATCTTCTAGCCCATTTAGGATGTAATTACGACATAAAAAATTGGAATAATTCCATGCTTTCAATGCGGCTTGTTGTTCCTTTGACGGATTTTTAGTAGGAACCGCCGACTTATCTTGTCATAGGATGTGAGCAAGGTTGAGGGTTATGAGATAGAAGAGCATCTTCATTTGCCATCGTTTGAAGTCTTCTCTCTTAAATTTCTCAAGCTTCTCGGCATGAATTCTTCACAATAGTTAAGTAGATTCTCCAGCCATTGTTCCAACTATTAAATTTTGTGTTTTGATTATTGGAAACAATGGATAATAAACTTCAAATAAATAGTGACAATACTTGATTGAAGCACGCATAAATGCGCTGTTCGAAAAATAAATTTATGTCCCATACACGATTGTTTTGTGGACTACGACGTCTTGTTCTTGAGGATATTGCGATCTAACAATTGAAGTACAACAAACTTCAATTGTTCTGCAGAATTGTATGTATATAAATTTCTCTCTATGACTCAAGAATGGATAAAGAAAAGAAGAGATAAAATCTATGAAAAAGTCTATCAAAACTAACTATATTGTATATATAGAGGTGTCTATTGGGTAAGAGATGTCTCTCTACACAAATGGTTGTGTCCCAACACATATACACTACATATATAACAGAATATACACGTTTATCAACCATTAGAACATATTGAAATTTATATAAATTCGAATTTCTACATTAAAAGTTACAACTCTTCACAAACTGGGTCCGGTCAAACGGGGTCGGTTGATTGGTCGAATGCCCCTCTTCCAGAACTCATTTTAAACTTATTATAGCCATTGACCCGGTCGACCGGTCGAAAATCCCTCTATTGGAATCTTGAAACTTAATGTTCCAAGCCTTTCCCTGAGCATTGAGCCGGTCCATAGCGATCCTAACGATCCCTATGAGCTTATATAAGCTCCCATTCACACCCCGAATCTAACACATGCATCCCACGTGGTACCCACTGAAATTAAGGTCTAAGATGTGTCGATTGTGGAAACGTTTGTGAAGGGTGACAAGCGGGGGTATTTGTAAAATACAACCGCGCTAAAAGAAGAAAATGTGTTAAATTACTTCACAATTCCTTCTTATCTGCAATTTGAATTACAATGCTAGTTTGTACACAACTTGATTAAACTATGATAAGTTGTTTGTTTTAGCTGTAGTTTGTGCAGATTACTGTTGATGTGTAAAGAATTAGATGAAAAAGATGAAAGGGAGTGCTGAATTTTAATGAAGACAAGTAAAGGATGAAAAGTGAACCTCGATCGATTGAAGACCATTCGATCGATCGAAGGTTCGATCGATCGAGAGAGTTCAAGCGCTCGAAGACTCCAGAAGTTCAATCGATCGAAGGATGTTTGATCGATCGAACATGGTTTTTATCATATTTTACACGCACGCAGCCGAAACGGGTTTTCAACCCTAACATTAGGTCTTAAGTATATATACTCGTATTATATACGTCCAGAAGGACGCCCACTTTCATTTTCCTCAGTTTATAGAGAGTAGAGAGCTTTACTTTGTTATTTTTGTAGGTTTTCATCAAGAATATACATTATTTGTTGGATTCTTCTTGGTTTAATACAAGTTTTCGTTTCCAGGTTACTTTATTTACGTTCTGTACTTAGTTTATAGAAGTTTAATCGGTTCTCTAGTAGTCTTGCATGTTAGTTATAGTTAAATATTTAATTTTCTTAGATTTTATGCAAAAATCACAAACAAATACACCTTTAATGGAACTTTACGTTAAAACTGCATCTGAGACACTTCAGACGATGTCTGAGTAGTCCCCAGGTTGGGAGATCACAATGAAACCGTGATCTCAAGCCTCTTCCATGTAGTAGAATAATTCCTGTGTTCGATCGATCTAAATATCTCGATTGATCGAAACAGCGATACAGTCAAGCGATCGAGGTCAGTTCGATCGATCGAGGGATGAAGATATTCGATCGATCGAAAGCGAGTCGATCGATCGAACTTTTTGATTCTTGAGGACATTCTATGCAGTATTCCTAAACTTTCTGCTTTACTGATTTGTTATCAAATTGTCCCCAAACGCTCAGTTTGTCAAAACAGTCTGTAAACTTTAAGCCTTGAGGCATTTTTCTTCAATATATTTTGCAAACCACCCTCAATGCTAACACCATTGTAGGTGAGAGTCTAAACTATTGTTTTAAACCGCTCTTGTGTATTTTGAACTCCATTTTGATGATATAGTCCCGGTCATGAAAGGACTATAGATTCTTTATCCTAAGAGAAATACGGAATACTGTAGAGAGTGTACTCTATTGAGCTTCAACGTAACTGCATGGTAGAAGGCTAGGTTGCGGTGGATTTGTGTAATCCCAACATTTCCTTTTAGTAAGAAAAACATGTTTTAAATCATTGCTTTAATTAATTAGTTGGTAATTAGTTTAATCTAGTTTTATTGTCTTATCTTTAGTAGTTGATAAATTGTGGGACTTTGTGTTCTGCCTTATTTAAAATATTGATTTTTATTTTTCTTTTTTGAGATTAATCTAAGTAATTAGTTTAACACCTTCCCTGTGGGATCGACCTGCACTTAACCAGACTACTACTTGCACTATTACCTACACTTGGGTATAGCACACAAGCCCACACAGGAAATTCTCGTGTCAAGTTTTTGGCGCCGTTGCCGGGGAGGGCGACAAGCTAACGCTTCGATTACCTCAATCTATCCTTATCTCTTTCTGTTTTTCTTTTTTCTTTCGTTCTTTAGACTAACAACTACTTAGGGTCTTTCCATTTATGTCCGATAATTCCATCGAAGGAATTTACAGAAACCCATTCTATTCATCCAATTCATCTAGTTCTATTTACCCCATAGTTACACCAATTGATTCAATGGCTGATAATCAAAGTGAAAACGGTGATAATGTGGTCGTACCAATCGACGATTCACTGCGTCCTTTGTGTGACCTCATGACACCCGAACACGCGCCTACGCCATCTTGTATTCTCATTCCACCTCATGCAGGCGAATTCCAATTTCGTAATGGAATGATTCAACTCCTTCCTACCTTTCATGGAATTGAGAGCGAGAAGGCGTATCTACATGTTAAGGACTTTGAGGATGTTTGTAAAACTTTCTCACAGAATTGTCCTGTAGATGTGATACGTCTAATGCTATTTCCTTTCACTCGAAAGGATAAAGCAAAAGCGTGGTTACTCACCCTAAAGCCAAACTCCATCTACACTTGGCATGCGATGAACACTGCTTTCCTGAAGAAATTCTTTCCACCTCTCATGACCACCGAGCTTAAATGACAAATAAATTCTTACAAACAAAAGAGCAATGAAACATTCACCCAAACTTGGGAACGTTTCAAGGATTTGCTACTCTCATGCCCACATCACGGGTACGAGAAATGGCGAACCTTCAGCTATGAAGGATTAAATGGTGAAACTAAGAAATTGGTCGAGACCATGAGTTCAGGGCCATTTCTTCGCAAAAACACGGAGGAAGCTGAAGCTCATTTTGAGTGGTTAGCTGAACACGCCCATGAGTGGTCAAATTCAGACGATGTCCCACGCTCACAGATATCCTGTGTGGAAGAGAAAAGTTTGTATCAACTAAAAAGTGAGGACCATCTGATGAATAAGTATGAAGAACTAGCTAAGAAAGTGGAAGAATTGGGAATGAAAGGAGAGAGTTCTAGGCAGTTTTTGCCTGAAGAACCATGCGGCACATGCAACATGCTGGGACACACTACTCAATACTGTCCAAATGTGCCGTATTTTCAAGAACAACCCCCCATGGAAATGAATGCCATGCAAGGGTATAGGGGGACGGAGAATTCCTACAATAATTACAATTCACAAAATAGCAATAGATGGAATCACCCCGGGTTCGATTGGAAAAACAATGTTGGGACTCAAAACCAATATCAACAACCACAACCCTACAATAACAATAATCTATATCAAGGGCAATACAACAGGCAGTCCCAGCCATTCCATCAAAATAGAGTAAATAACTTTAACAACGCTCAACCCCCTAATAATCAACAGCCAAATGTTTACGTGCCACCTCACAAAAAGGTACAAGAGGAAGAACCACTTTTTAATGCGAATTTAACACAACAGGTAATTCAAATGATGAGTAAAATGTCTGCGACATTAGAGAGAATAGATGCACGTTAAGAGGGTTCGAGTGGTACGTTTCCTGCTCAACCACTTCAAAACCCTAAGGGATACAACAGTGGTTCCCCTAATCATGAACAGGCAAAATCCGTGACGACTCTGAGAAGCGGCAAGGTCATAAGGAAAAACATGCCTCATTCTACTCCCGTGGAGTATGAAGAGGAAGAAGTGGTAACTAAAAACCACTCATCTACTCAAGAAGAGGAGTCGTCCACTGATGACAATCCATTAGAATCAAACGAGGATGCTCCTAAAGAAGTGGAAGTTGAGAGAAGGCCTGGAAAGGAGCCCATCAAGGACAAATTACCTAAATGCCCTTGTATCGCGCCTTACCCTCAAAGGCTCAAGAAGCCCCAACACGAGGCAAAGAATCAAGAGTTCTTAGAGTTATTCAAGCAAGTTAAAATTAATCTTCCGCTCCTTGATGCAATCAAACAAGTGCCAGCCTACGCTAAGTATCTAAAGGACTTATGCACGGTCAAGAGGAGGCAACGTGTAAAGAAACATGCCTATGTCGCTTGCCAAGCAAGCGCAATCATTCAAAATGAGTTGCCTCCAAAGTTTAAAGACCCTGGCACCCCAACTGTCTCGTGTAGAATTGGGAATCAAAGGATAGACAACGCACTCCTTAATCTAGGAGCTAGCGTAAACTTGCTTCCATATTCAGTATATAAACAACTAGGGTTGGGTGAACTCAAACCCACCCGAGTTGCTTTGCAATTGGCAGATAGGTCAGTCAAATATCCTAGAGGAATACTAGAAGACGTTCTAGTACAAATAGATACATTTGTCTTTCTGGTCGATTTTGTGATTCTGGACACTGAACCTGTGTCTAATCCATGTTCACAAATCCCGGTGATCTTTGGACGTCCATTCCTCAACACCATTGATGCCACAATCAAAATAAGGAGTGGTCTCATGACCATCATATTCGGGAACATGACTTTAAATGTCAAGATTTTCTCAAATCCCCGACCCGAAGAATACGAGGACGAAGAAGAAGTTAACTTCATCGAAACGGTCATCGAAGAAGAGGCTGATCTTGTAGAATACAAAGATCCTTTGGAGGTAGTGGTGTCACAATTCGACGCTACTTATCAACCTAACGATTCTACCCCATTGGACGCTACTCTAAATCATGACTGTCTCATGATGGAAACTAAAGCGGAAGATAGAGATGAATGCATGTGGGTCACACCATATGAACCCTTGCCTCCGAAAACGAATTAACCATGCCTTTGAACTTTTAGTTTCCCGATTTGGAATTAAAGGAGCTTCCAAAAGAGCTCAAATACGCTTTTCTAGGGACTAAAAAGACTTATCCCGTGATAATCTCATCCACGTTGAATTCAGAACAAGAGGATAAGTTAATTCAAGTGCTCAAACTGCACAAGGGAGCATTGGGGTGGACTATTGCCGACCTAAAAGGTATAAGCCCATCTATTTGCACCCATAAGATATATCTAGAGGAAGACGCTAAACCGTCGCGACAAATGTAGAGGCGTCTGAATCCTAATATGCAAGAAGTAGTAAAAATGGAAGTCTTAAAACTTCTAGACATTGGGATAATATACCCTATCTCTGACAGCTCTTGGGTTAGTCCAACCTAGGTGGTGCCCAAAAAGGCTGGTATAACAGTTAACCCAAACAAAAACAGTGAGTTAGTACCAACACGCATCCCCACTGGATGGAGGATGTGTATTGATTACCGAAAGTTAAATACTGTGACCCGGAAAGACCACTTTCCATTGCCATTCATGGATCAAATGCTCGAAAGAGTGGCAGGTCATAAATTTTATTACTTCTTGGACGGATATAGTGGCTATAACCAAATCGAAATAGCTCCTGAAGATCAGGAGAAAAAAACTTTTACTTGTCCGTTCGGTACATTCGCCTACCATCGTATGCCTTTTGGCTTATGCAATGCAGCTGCCACTTTTCAGCGGTGCATGTTAAGCATTTTCAGTGATATGGTTGAACAGATACTCGAGGTCTTTATGGACGACTTCTCAGTGTTTGGCCATAGTTTTGATAACTGCCTAGAAAACCTAGAGAATGTGTTAGCGAGATGCGAGGACAAACACTTAGTACTAAACTGGGAAAAATGTAAATTCATGGTGACCAAGGGAATTGTCGGCCACATTATCTCCGATAAGGGTATCCAATTCGATAAAGCAAAAATCGATATAATTTCAAATCTGCCTGTCCCTCGTACAATCCGAGACATCCGATCTTTTTTGGAACATGCTGGATTCTATCGACGCTTTATCTAAAATTTTAGTGCAATCTCCCGACCACTGTGCCAACTCCTAGTCAAAGACGCACCTTTCGAATGGTCGGGAAATTGTCAAATAGCTTTTGATGCACTAAAAGAACACCTTACCTCCGCACCGATAATACAGGCACCCGATTGGAGTTTGCCATTCGAGTTAATGTGCGATGCTAGTGACTACGCCATTGGAGCAGTTTTGGGACAGAGGAAGGACAACAAGCCTTATGTAATCTACTATGCCAGCCAAACACTTATCGAAACTCAAATGAATTACACGACTACTGAGAAAGAGTTACTGGCAATAGTATTCGCTCTAGACAAATTCAGGTCTTATTTAATAGGGTCCCCAATAGTCTATTTTACAGACCACTCGACCCTCAAGTACCTGCTATCTAAGAAAGACGCAAAACAGAGGCTTATCCGCTGGATACTCCTACTCCAGGAATTTGATATTACTATCAAGGATAAAAAGGGAGTAGAGAATGTGGTCGTCGACCATTTATCTCGGTTGACATTCACTGACAACATTGCGCCGGTACCTATAAAGATGAATTCCCAGACGAGTAACTGATGGCTATCTCCAGTTTTCCTTAGTACGCAGATATAATAAATTACCTCGTTACAGGAGAGACCCCGAGCCATTGGTCAAATCAGGATAAGAAAAGGTTCCTTTCGTTCGCACGCCATTTCTTTTTTGATGACCCTTACTTATTTAAGTATTGTGCTGATCAGGTCATCAGGCGTTGCATTCCGAATGACATAACTGTAATTTTGGCCTCCTGTCATTCTGAAGCCTGCGGTGGCCATTTTGCTTCCCAAAAGACCGCACACAAAGTATTGCACAACGGTTTTTATTGGCCCACCGTGTTCACAGATGCCTATGCTTTTTGTAAATCGTGCCAACGATGTCAAAAGCTTAGTACACCTTCGAAAAGGAATTCGATGCCCTTAACTCCCATCGTCACGATTGAAATATTCGATTGTTTGGGCATAGACTTCATGGGCCCATTTCCTAAATCTAATAATTGTGAATATATACTCCTTGCTATGGAATATATATCAAAATGGGTGGAAGCAATACTAACGAGACGCAATGATCAAAAAACGGTAATGTCCTTTCTTAAGGAAAATATCTTATCGTGTTTCTGAATCCCAAAAGCCCTAATAAGTGACCAAGGCAAACACTTTTGCAATAGGCCTTTGGAATCACTACTCAAGAAATACGGGGTGAATCATAAGATCGCTCTAGCCTACCACCCACAAACGAATGGGCAGGCGGAGCTGGCTAACCGTGAAATCAAGCACATTTTGGAAAAGATGGTTAGTTTCAACAGAAAAGACTGGGCCCTATAAACTGACTGATGCTCTTTGGGCGTACTATACTGCCTACAAGACAAATCTAGGAATGTCCCCATATAGGCTGGTGTATGGTAAGGCATATCATCTCCCCGTTAAAATTGAGCATAAAGCATATTGGGCAACACGCTCATTAAACTTTGATATTGAAGAGGGGGACATCTCCAGAAACTCCAGTTGGCAGAACTGGAAGAAATCCGATGAGATGCGTATAACAATGCCAAACTCCACAAGGAACGGTTGAAGGCTCGCCATGATAGAACAATTTTTCAAAAATCTTTTGAGCCTGGACAGAAAGCTTTACTATACGATTCGTGCCTTCATCTCTTCCCAGGAAAACTCTGATCCCGGTGGATAGGACCCTTCACAGTCAAATCTGTCTTCCCACATGGAGCCGTTGAGTTATTTAATCCTAAGAACGATGGAAGTTTCAAGGTCAACGGCCAAAAGGTAAAACCGTTCTTAGAAGATTTCCAACCCGAGGTCGAGCACATCCAACTGGATGAGCCCGACTATACCTCAACCTAGAACGCTCAAGGGCATTTTTATAATGTTGTTGTACTTTTTCTTTTGCTGTTTCTCATTTTGTTTTGTTCTTTTTGTTATTTATATCTTTCTGAGTATGACCTTGAGTGTAATCTGTTATTCTATTTCTATCTCCTGCAGGCTGTCCAACATGAGGGATGACGATGTTCACTCGATAGGGTCATGGGCTGATTCAGAATATCAGAACCCACCGTGGACTGCTAATGAAATAGCATTTTGCTTATCTCCATACCAAGGGCCAAGAGCCGAAGATGTCGTTGACTTAACCCACGGATACATCCCAAACAATCCCGCTCTCCTCCAGATCAACCCATTGGAGCACATGGAACTCCCTGAAGAAGAGGGAGAGCCTGAAGGATATGCTGTGTGGGAGGTCGATGACGCGTTGATGGAACAGTGGGAAAATGACTCAATGTGGGAGCCATGGAAAGAAGAGGACTTACAGGATGTGGTGCCCGAACGCCATAATGCCGTATTCACATATGTTGACGACTTCCTGGTCATCCATGGGGTTCCCTACATTTATGAGTATTTGAGTTACTTTTTGTTCAGGCTTCAATGCCCTCTACCTGCTAGTGCACCTGGGAATATCCGGCCAATAGTGAGGTTAACTCTAGGTCACATTCTTTTATCTTTCCTTTCTTGTTGCTTTATTTAATTCTTCCCGTTTGATCTTTCCTTTGTTCTAGTAATTTATTTTTCTTCGTTTTTGTTTTTTGTTTCCCTTTGTCAGGAATATCACTATGAATCCACCATTTCTACCGTTGTACCTTCTACATAAACTCTTTCATGGATTTGGACCATACATAAGGTCCCCTAGAACTCCGCCGCAAGAAGAACGTCTGATGCGCAATTACACTCCATTATCCTTGTCTCCATCCGGATCCCCTGTTGTCGGTGGAATCAATTCCTTAGAGAGTTCGGACTTGCTCGATGATGTCCTCGTTGCTTTCCGCTTGTTCTGGAAAAGGGAATCATCAAGTTTAGATTCTACATTTGAAGTTCTGGCAGAGAAGGAGGTTGTGGAAGATGAAATCTTCCTGCTTGACGAATATTGTTTCACTTCAATTGTTTTATGTCATTTCATATTTCTTTCATCAGTTGGAGTGTTTTCTTAGACAAAGTTTTGTTAATTTCAGCTTTATTTTAGTTTTTCTTTTTCAATAAGGTTTTAAAGACCATGTTGGGGGCAATAATATTGCAAATGGATGCTATTATGAAGATTTATTTATATAAATTTGCAATTTTCTACTATGAGGATGATGTTTTTGGCTTACATATCTTGCCAATGAACTGTTTTATCACTATTCTGTATGTCCAGACCAGTATTAGTTAGTTGGGGGTGTTCAAGTTATCAATTCTATGATCTTGTAGAATTTTAGAGTTCGATCGATCGACCGTTGCTCGATCGATCGAGAGTATCAGAACCTCGAGCGCTTCAGCAGGGCTCAATCAATCGAGGGTTCGATCGATCGAACCATCTCGAGCGATCGAGACCTGTATTTAAACGAAACATCGTCTATACACTTCAGCAGCTTTTCTCTCTCCCTCACTTCCTCGAGCGATTGAAGACAGAGGGCGATGCACGCATTTTTGGACCCCCCCACTTACAACCACATCAATTGCGGAGCAACTGGGCACACTGATCATCATCATCATCACCCTCATCTTCTTCTCGGCGCGTCTCTCGAGGTGAGACCCCAAGACCCCTCATTGTTTCTTTTCATTTCAAATTCATATGGGGATGCCCCCGATGGTTATGTTACTCTTTTTCTTCTTTGTCTTGTTATATTTGTTGTTTGCGGGTCTTTTCCCTTATCATCGCGCGAGACTGCCACTTCACTGTGTTCGATCGATCGAACTGGTTTCGAGCGATCGAACCCAGCATCCTTTCAATCGATCGAACAAGTCTCGAGCGATTGAACCTGCAATTTTCTCAATCGATCGAACATGCTTCGATCGATCGATCGAAGTGTGACAGCTTCATTTCCTTTTCTGGTTTCCCTGTTTCTAATGTTTCTTTGTTTGTTTCTTATGTTTTAGGGCTAAACAATGAACCATATCACTGGGTATCACAAAGCTAAGCCATTTGACCTAACCATACCCAACCCTATACCCGATCACGGGTTTCGAAACGAAGAAGACCGGGTATGGTTCACTCGATATTTCCAGTCGCGCAAGGTCATACTTGAGCGGCCCCTCGAGACAGCATGGCTGGCTACTCCTTGGTATCTTGCACGGATACGTGCCATGCCACAGTGGTACACGCTCCTCTCCCAGCCTAAGTATGTTAATCTGTCCTGGATCCAGGAGGCGTGTGCGACGATGATCAGGGATCCAGTTGCTCCGTTCATACTCCGCTCATTCTTCTGTGGTCGGGAGATTATTTTTAGTCCGACCACCGTCTTTGCTGTTATTGGGGTACCCGAGGTACCTGATTGTGTTTGTCCGCATCACCCTGACACACCGCTGCTCTCCCCGACTATTATTATTAGAGAGATCACTGGGGGTGCTTTTCCGGCCTGGGATGGCGAGGATCTTATTCTTGACTTCTACCTCACGGATAATTATCATATGCTGCACCTTGCCCTCAGCAATTGCCTTTTAGTGACATCTTATCGGGAGAAGATTGCAGCGTGGTACGCCCAGGTGTTATATACGATTGGGACACGACAGCCTGTCTGTTTACCTCGCCTATACATTGATTTCATGAGGCACCCTACTCGATACATTCAGGCCAAGAAGCACCTGAAGGGTGCTTGGACCATTCACAGGGTTATTGAGAAGGCGGGTCTACTTCTATTAGCGGGTGATATGACTGCCCAGTCTCGCAGCCATTTTGGTGAGACTGCTTCCCGGCGGTCTGAGGCGCAAAAGAGAAAGAGGCGGGGTAAAGGCAAGGCGAAGGTTGGAGAGAAGAGAAGGAGAGTAGGAGGCACCGATACGAAAGGTGCTGCTTCTGGGACGCCCACAGAGGCTGAGGAGCATGATTCAGAGGAGGAGATGGATCCTGTTGAGGAGGTAGCGAGATTTGAGTTGAGACAGAGGTCTCAGGCTCGTACCCAAGGAGAGTCATCTTCTGCGCCCTTCCCGACTATTCATGAGTTGCTATTGGAGGAGAGAGAGGCCAGGATTAGACTTGAGGGTAAGGTGGATCAGATGACTACACTGCTGGAGGCGATCTTGATACAGATCGGAGTCGACCAGACAGTTCATGCAGCTTCTGCACCACCACCCATTGATCCACCTACAGCTGCTCCTGCCATTTCTAGTGGCCCACCTACTACTGCTGAGGTTCCACCATCCACCACCGGTCCATCATCTGCCGATCCTTCTTCCCAGATTGATCCTGTAGCTTCTAAATCATCGGCGTCACCGCCGACTACGGAGATACCACTTCCACCTCCTCTTGTCATGGCCGACACACCCTTATCTATTCCAGCTGCCACGATCACGAGTGACCCAGCGACACCGACTGTTGCTGAGGGTGACGGTGGGGATGCTCCTGATGTTTTTATTGAGATATTATCAGATGTAGCTAGGGGTGAAAGTTAAACCGAAAAAACCGAACCAACCGACCGAACCGACTGATTTGGTTCGGTTTGGTTCGGTGTGCCTCTTACTTCGGTCGGTTTCGGTTCCTATTAATTAAAAAAATCAATTTTCGGTTCGGTTACGGTTTGTCATTTATTCAGACCGAAGCCGACCGAACCGAACCGAACATACAATATACACTACGTTATATATACTACGTATATATTATATACTGTATATATTATGTTGTTAGTACAAAAGCTAACGTATACAACAAAAAAAAATAACAGAAGGAAAAAGTAGACCAACTTTGGCCTGACGAAGGAAAAAGTAGACAAGACCTCACATTTTTCTTGGAATAAGACAAAAGCCTAATCTAAGTCTAACCTAACCTAGAGTCCTAGACTGAGTTGTCATAGACTCTTAGTCACTCGGGAGAAACAAATGAAACAAACCATCTCTCTCAAACCCTAAAATAATAATCTAATTAATTAATTATACATCACAGATTCAGTACCCTAAGTTCCTCATCTTATTCACTTCTTACTCTAGCCGCAGCCGCCTCCTCCTCCAGCCCTCAGCCATCGTGACAAGCCTCCAGGCCATCCATCCTCCACCTCCCTCAGCCCTAGCTGATGTCGCCTTCCTCTTCCTCCTTTCTATGCGTCGACCTGATCGAGCTCTTGTCCTCTCGCTTCGTCTTCAAGATCTCACCGCCTGTGTTGCTACTTGCTACGAAACCACTTCAAGATCTCACAGCAAAATAAGAAAAAATGTTGAAGAAAAAGAAGAAGATCACAGCAGAAACCTCGCCACTGATCTAGAGAGAGAGAGGAACTCTGCAATGTAAAGAAGACGCCACTATAGAAGTATGTAAATCAGTTCATGTTTTTGGTTGTTCTTGATGTGTTTATTTGAGGTTTTTATGATCTGAGATTTGGGCAATTTGGGTGTTTGTTCTTGATTTGGGGATTTTTGGTTTTGAAGATTTGTTTCTCTCTCATCTGTCTCACGCCCACCGAAACCGACCGAAACCGAACCGAAAAGATACAGTCGGTTCAGTTCGGTGTTACACTACTTTCGGTCGGTTTCGGTTTCTAGTGTTTTAAAAACCGATTGGTCGGTTCGGTGGAATTTTACCTCTATAAACCGACCGAACCGAACCGATTACACCCCTAGATGTAGCCGATGATGTCTAGTTTCTGGGGGATCGGTGTTGTTGATTATTTTTTATTATTGGGTTGTTTGGATATTTTGGTCATTGTGGTTGGATTTGGATGTGTTGGTTGGTTGTTGGATATATTTTTGGATACTGTTGGGATATTTTGTATTATTGGATGCTTTGTATATTTTGTATTTTAGTTGCATGGTGCATATTATCACTATTCTGTTCTTTTATTTTATTTTATATATATTTCCAGTGATTAGTTCCAATTTATGCATGGATCCAATGCTCTATATTTCATATTCTTTTGATCTCTGCTGCTTGGAGTTTGTATGCTTTCTGTACAAGTTGTTACACTTGCCATTCTTATGATGATATATATCAGGTGATATCTCTCTATCTATTTTTGAAAATCGCCTGCTGAGGACATTGCAATTTTCAGTTGGGGGTGGGATGTAGATAGATAATCACCTATGCACATTAGTTCGTAGCAATCTGGACCATTCTATCTATTGCGTATGTCATACAATTTCCACAATTTCCATTAGCAACTAAAGTGAATTACCAAAAAAAAAAAAAATTCACATTCAACAATGCAAAATTTTCTATCTATTAAGTAAGTTTTTGAATTAAATTGGTAGAATAATTCTAAATATTCACTTTTATTCACCTGTTGTCAAGCAATGACACAAACATTTTATTCTCATCCTCTTATGAATTAAGTTCACACGTTTTTTGAGTTTCGCTAGGATGAATGCATATGTTGAGTATTCTTGTATCCAAATCATTTGCACGTGTTAATAGCTATGCAGAAAACTTAAAATAAGAGTTAATACGACTTTCGTACTTTAAAGAATGAAGTAGTGAAAACTAGTTACCCTTAGTGAGCTTTTGAGTCCAATCTTCAATTCTGAGGGAATTATCACATTAAAATTCGAATTGTTTTTCTTGAATATGCCGATTAAATTCGTTAAATAGTCTCTAATTCTTTCATTTTGGCTACTTGTTAGAGGAGAACGTTCAGGGTTTATCAACTAAACTCAATGAACATTGACGTATAAAAATTAAGAAGTTGAGAAAATGATTTAAGCCATCGTTTTTGCTCCTTACCTTCTCCATTTACCTATATCGACATCTCTGAATATGCATTGTTCTTAACCCCACACCTAATAGTAATGCCGAATCCATTATGAAATTTTATATCCCTACTTTCATACCTTGACCTCAATATACCCTATTGCACACCCATTGTGATTAAATTGTTGAAGTATGAGGAGGGAATAGTGGTGAGAAGGGCTGCATATATATATATATATATTAAAAAAAAATACGTATGGAGAGGATGGTTGGAATAAAGTGAAGAAATTACTGAAACACAGCCACATGCTGGAAATGTGCAATTTCTTACCCCTTTAATTTCTATCCTACTAAATAAAAACCGAAAAGTCAAAGCCTTAATGATTCTCAATAACTTAGTTAAACATGAAAGTGTAATTTGAGTTATCCACGGTATTTCGCTCCTCTAGTAAGTAGTATTCCTTTCATGAGACTACTCACTCTAAATGTTCATCTTTTATAGAGTCGAGTATGAAAGCATTAGTATCCGAAAAATCACTTCTATTTAAGCTTTCATACCATGTGCGATCATTATTAGCCAAGTTTCTGTGGGATGTTCATTTGCGAGCGTAATAACTATGTGAGGATTGAGTTGAAACTACAAGTTCTGAGAGTATGATAGTTTAAATAACTCTAAATAAAGTTTGATGTATAGCTATTAATTTCCCACGCACACGGATGCAGGGATGTGATGCGTACGTTGTTTTTATCTTGGTGACATGAGGAACATGTGCATTTCTTTCATGGTTTGAATGAGGATGATGTGTTTTGTAGAGCTAAATCAACAGTTGAATGGAAGAAGGAATGTTTAAAAGTTATTCTATATCTTTTTGAGCTTAAAACAGAGAATTTTGTGGGTACATTCACTGCAAACCCTCACGAGACAACACTCGTCCACTAGGGGAAACCTAGGGGTTTAACGGCTTGTTGCATTTGCTAAATGCAATCGCGATTCCTGCGAAAGTGAGTTAGGTCATTTTCTTTCTTGTTATCTTAATCTAGTTAATTTGGGTTTAGTTCATTTTAGTTTTCCCTGTTATAGTTATAGTTTAGCTTGTTTTTATTTTCGCTCTATTGCTAGAGACTAGCAACTCGCTAGTTAGGGGTTGTGACAAGCGGGGGTATTTGTAAAATACAACCGCGCTAAAAGAAGAAAATGTGTTAAATTACTTCACAATTCCTTCATTTATCTGTAATTTGAATTACAATGCTAGTTTGTACACAACTTGATTAAACTATGGTAAGTTGTTTGTTTTAGCTGTAGTATGTGCAGATTAGTGTTGCTGTGTAAAGAATTAGATGAAAAAGATGAAAGGGAGTGCTGAATTTTAATGAAGACAAGTAAAGGATGAAAAGTGTACCTCGATCGATTAAAAACCATTCGATCGATCGAAGGTTCGATCGATCGAGAGAGTTCAAGCACTCGAAGACTCCAGAAGTTCAATCGATCGAAGGATGTTCGATCGATCGAACATGGTTTTTATCAGATTTTACGCGCACACAGCTGAAGCAAGTTTTTAACCCTAGCATTAGGTCTTAAGTATATATACTCGTATTATATACGTCCAGAAGGACGCTCACTTTCATTTTCATCAGTTTATAGAGAGTAGAGAGCTTTACTTTGTTATTTTTGTAGGTTTTCATCAAGAATATACATTATTTGTTGGATTCTTTTTGGTTTAATACAAGTTTTCGTTTCCAGGTTATTTTATTTACGTTCTGCACTTAGTTTATAGAAGTTTAATCTATTCTCTAGTAGTCTTGCATGTTAGTTATAGTTAAATATTTAATTTTCTTAGATTTTATGCAAAAATCACAAACAAACACACCTTTAATGGAACTTTACATTAAAACTACATTTGAGACACTTCAGACGATGTCTGAGTAGTCCCAGGTTGGGAGATCACAATGAAATCGTGATCTCAAGCCTCTGCCATACATCAAAATAATTCCTGTGTTTGATCGATCGAAATATCTCGATTGATCGAAACAGCGATACAGTCGAGCGATCGAGGTTAGTTCGATCGATCGAGGGATGAAGATATTCGATCGATCGAAAGTGCGTCGATCGATCGAACTTTCTGATTCTTGAGGACATTCTATGCAATATTCATAGACTTTCTGCTTTACTGATTTGTTATCAAATTGTCCCCAAAGGCTCAGTTTGTTAAAACAGTCTGTAAACTTTAAGCCTTGAGGCATTTTTCTTCAATATATTTTGCAAACCACCCTCAATGCTAACACCATTGTAGGTGAGAGTCTAAACTATTGTTTTAAACCGCTCTTGTGTATTTCGAACTCCATTTTGATGATATAGTCCCGGTCATGAAAGGACTATAGATTCTTTATCCTAAGAGAAATACGGAATACTGTAGAGAGTATACTCCATTGAGCTTCAACGTAACTACATGGTAGAAGGCTAGGTTGCGGTGGATTTGTGTAATCCCAACATTTCCTTTTAGTAAGAAAAACACTTTTTAAATCATTGCTTTAATTAATTAGTTGGTAATTAGTTTAATCTAGTTTTATTGTCTTATCTTTAGTAGTTGATAAATTATGGAACTTTGTGTTCTGCCTTATTTAAAATATTGATTTTTATTTTCCCTTTTTGAGATTAATCTAAGTAATTAGTTTAACACCTTCCCTGTGGGATTGACCTGGACTTAACCAGACTACTACTTGCATGATTGCCTACACTTGGGTATAGCACACAAGCGTACACAGAAAATTCTCGTGTCAGAGGGGTTGTGGGTGTAGCATTTTTGATTGTTGCACAGATGGACCAATCAAATTCTATAACAAAAATCATATATATGTACAATTCTTATGCATAAATCTTTTTGTTATTTTATAATCTAGGTAATTAGTGAAAACGACATTATAATAAAAAAAAAATTTAGAGTTAAGGACAATTAAATTCTTGATTAGGAAAATGTCCTCCATAAAAATATGTTAAGTGGAATTTCATTTGGCATACATAAATATTAAGTGAAAGTTCACTTAACTCGACTTTTGAGGGTTTTTTTAACAAATTAAAAATCAAGTTGGATTTTAAACTCTGGACAAGTACTTCTAGAGATTTTTGACTAAAATTTTATTATAATTTCAAGGAATGATAAAGTTCCCTAAAAGAGTTGTTAAGAGTGTAGAGACTGTTTACAGTTTCTAAATGTCATAAAGCAATTGTATTGTTATATACGTCCATGTATTTTTGCATGAGTAATGCTAGAGTCGTAAAAGAGTCACAAAGAGATGCTCACAAAAGGATAGGCATTCCATGTGGCATCTATGTGGCAGTAGGACCCACCACACTTAACTCTGCCACATGGGATGCCACATCCTTTTGTGAGCATCTCTTTGTGACTCTAGCATTACTCTTTTTGTAGTTGTTAATCAAAACATTAAACAGGTTCAAAATTCATTTTTAAAGTTTTGATATGGGGATGCAACTCAAGTGTGTTGATTTTGGGTTTAGGTTGTTAGCATTTTGTGAGTTATGGGTCACCCATATATGTTATGGACTCCAGGACCACGTCCAATGGGCTTATCTTAGGCTCCAAGTTACTTCAAAGTAATTCTAGTGGGATTAGACTTGGGAACCCTAGTCCAACCCTACTAGTGTGTGCCTATATATATATATATACACTAGCAGTGAGCCCGCATAATGTGCGGGATAATGGGACATAAATAATTTCAATTTATCAATTCTCAATTCAAAATCAATATCAATTAAATAACTTGTTTGCACAATTATGGTATTTGAGAAGCAAACATATTTTTACCCAAAAAGAAGAAGAAGCAGCAAGTACACTCAAACTGTCACAAAAAATATCCACAACCATGCCAACGCAAGCCCAGAGCACCCTATTTTCTTAGAATGTAACTTAAACAAATCTATATAATGCACTGAACTTTTTGAAGGAAGCATTTTGTGGTTAAGCTTTTTAGTTGTCAATTTGGCAGTACCAAATAAACCAAGATCATTAGAAGTTAATGCCAAATAAACTCTCTTAATGACCATTTCCATAGTTATATTGTACACGTATTTTGAAAGGCGGGAGAGGAACTAATGGTCCTAAGATCAATGATGCGAATATTGTGTTGATATATTCACTATGATTACAATAGACATCCTTAATATAGGCTAAGAGAGAAACCCAAGAGGGAAGGAAAAAAAAAAGGAGTACAAGGAGAGTACAATAGTAGTACAACTGAACCTAGACAATATGTATAATAAAATACATTGAGTATTGTACATTATTCTAATAGCCCCCTTAAACTCAAGGTGGTAAAATGGAGACCAACTTGAGTTTGCAAATCTTGAAGATGTCTGGGTGAATGAGCTTTGGTGAAAACATCGGCAGTCTGATCAGTGGAGGAGACTGAAGTTAGATGAATGGTGCCATAAGAGAGGTGATGGCGCTTGTGGGCAATTTGAATAGCACTTTGGTTATCACAATGAATGGTTGTAGCAATGGAATGATTGACCCCCGTGTCTTTAAGTAACCACCGTAGCCAGAGAAGTTCCCGAGTGACATCAGCAAGAGCACGATATTCAGTTGCTGTACTTGATCGGGCAACAACAATCTGTTCTTGCTGCGCTAGGAGATAAGAGAGTCACCCAAGAAGAAACAATACCCAGTGGTGGAACGACGGTCAGTAGGATCGCCTACCCACTCTATATCTGAGTAGGCACGTAGCTCAAGAGAAGAGTGAGTAGAGAAGTGAAGACCATGAAACAGAGTGCCCTTGATATATTTAAGAATGCGAAGAACTGCTATATAATGGGTAGAGTGAGGAACAGAGAGAAACTGACTTACAATATGGACAACTTAGGAGATATAAGGTCTGATAAATGAGACTTCCAACTACCTGTCGATCTAAAGTAGGATCAACCAAGAGTGTACCATCCATAGGAGTGAGCCTACAGTTAGGCTCAAGAGGAGTGGTGCTAGTCTTGTTGTTTGTAAGTCCCGCCTGTGTAAGTAAGTCAGAGGTATACTTAGCTTGAGAAAGATAGTATCCGTCAGAACCGAAAATGATCTTAAGATCTGGAAAATAATTAAGCTTGCCAAGATCTTTTATTTCAACATGTTGGCTGAGATGGGTTTTGAGATCCAAGATGCCAGATGTATCATCTCCGGTGATAATCATGTCATCAACATAGAGGAGAAGAAGGATGGTTTGGCGAATAAAAAGAGCCAAATCATATGAGCTGACTGTGAACCCAAAGCGTTCAACAATAGTGCTAAACTTTGTAAACCAGGAACGGGTAGCTTGCTTAAGACCATAGAGAGCCCGATGGAGTTTGCAAACTTGATGGGGATGATGATTATAACCAGGAGGCGGACGCATATAAACTTCTTTAGTGAGTTCACCATTGAAAAATGCATTTTTGACATCCATTTGGAATAATTCCCAACGGCAAACTACAATCATTGCAATGAGACTGCGGACAAAAGTGAGTCGGGTAATGGGGGCAAATGTTTCCTCATAATCAATCCCATACTTCTGGGTAAAGCCCTTGGCGACTAGGCGAGATTTATAGCGATCAATGGATCCATCTGAGTGAGTTTTGATCTTGTAAACCCACTTACATCCCATAGCATTTTTGCCATTTGGCAAGTCCACCAAATCCCAAGTGTGATTCTGTTCTAGTGCATGTAATTCATCATCCATTACTTTTTACCAAAGAGGATTAGAGCTAGCCTCATGATAGGATTCAGGTTCATGATGAGAAAGAATGGTAGAAAAGGCAACATAATCACGAAGAAGAACGGAAGGAGTTTTTACCCGATTTCTTTGGCAGAGAGGTGGATCAGGTGCAGGAGCGAATCCATCAGTCGAAGCAGGCAACTCAGGAGACAGCAAGGTGGATAACTTAGTTAGGGTAAATGTGTCAGAGGATGATGGAGATGGAGAGGCTGATAGAGGCGTGTGTCAAGAGGTAAGGCTGTATTAGTAGGATCCGAGAATAGGTCTGCGGAAGGATCAGTGAAGAGGAGAGGGGTACCATCAAAGGATAGGTGAAACTTGGAAATAGAAGAAACATCTTGTGTTCTTAGAAGACAACATGTCTGGACACTCGAAGACATTTGGAGTAAGGATCCTAACATCAGTATCCCTTATGTTCAATATCATATCCTAATAAGCAGCATAGACGGGATCAAGAATCTAGTTTTGTGAGCTCATGTGGTTGGAGGAGAATAAAACAGGCATAACCAAAAACTTTAAGTGCTCTATAGTCAGGGGGCTTGCCATATAGACGTTCATATGGGGATTAATTCTCAATGACTAGGAAAGGAACATGGTTCTTTGTGTAAACATCTATAAGCGCAGCCTCTTCCCAAAAACGCTCAGGACAGGAGACAGAGGTAAGAAGAGTACGGACAGTGTTTAAAATATCTCGATGTTTGCGCTCAGCCCATCCATTTTGTTGGGAGGTGCTGGGGCAAGAACTATATGGAAGAAAATTAAGGATTCCTGAATCAGTAAATTCAGCCGCATTATCAACACGAAATACTTTGATATCACATGAGAATTGAGTTTTAATCATAGTAACAAAATCAGAGCATTACTGAGGTAATTTGAACCGACTACGCATAAGAAAAATCCAAGTATAATGAGAATAGTCATCTATAAAAATTACAAAATATCTAGAGCCTCCCATAGTAGCAGTTGGTGAAGGGCCCCAAACATCAGAGTGAATTAAATCAAAAGGAGCCAAGGAAAACGAATCACTTTTGTTGAATGGCAATGCCGATTATTTTGACACTTGATAAGGAAGACAATCAAAATGTTCCTTATTAACAAAACCTAACTGACCACTAGATACTAAGGTTTGTAAGAGTCTGGCAGAGGCATGCCCAAGATAAGAGTGCCAGAGAGTGATGGACTAGAGGTGACTGGAGCAGTTGTTCGAGTGGATGAGCAGAGATGTGATGGAATGTGAAGGTTGAGGAGCTCAAAGAGTCTTCCAACCTTACGGCCTATCCCAAGTGTCTGTCCCGTCTGTGGATCCTGTACATAACAACCAGAAGGCGAGAAAAGAATCGTAAAACAAAAATCACACAATTAAACAACAGAAATAAGATTTAGAGTTAACTTGGGAATACAATATGTATCTGGAAGTGAAGTGTGTGGTGTGGGAACGTGTCCTATATGACTAATAGACATAGGAGTGCCATCAACTGTTTGAATGGTTCTTGTGTGAATAGCAGAATGTTTGGTAGAGAAAAGAGTAGGATCATGTGCCATATAATTATAGCAACTAGAGTCAAAGTACCAGAATAAATTACCTGACATGAATGATAGGGCAGCAGAAGATGAATTACTAGAATGGGTGAGGAATTGTTTGATAATATCCTCAATGTGAGAGGCAGAAATTCCTTTGATAAAAGCAATGGATGCTGAGTCACCAGTAATAGTAGCAATGAATTTGGAAGGATCACCCTGAGGCATGAAATTCAGTAAGGGTCTGGCAGGATTCTAAAAGCAGTTAAACTAAAGGTGGCCAGGGCATTATTTTTTACAATATTTACAAGTGTGAGTGCGACAGTCTAAGAGTGTATGTCCAGGTTTCCTGTAGTAGTTGCACCAGTATTTGGAAGACCCAGAAGAACCAGAAGGTCCAGACGTAGATGAGTTATAATGAGTTTTAGGTTGAGATCCCCTGGGAGTAGCGAGAACAGCATCATAATGAGGTCCTTTGGGAGTAGCGAGAACATTATGGGTAGGTGGTATCTTGCGAGTACCAAGATGAGTTTCCTCTAAGAGAAGTTTAGTAATCGTTTGATCCAAAGTTGGTAAAGGACTACGATGGAGGAGAGATGCACAAACATGCTCGAAGTCATTAGTGAGAGCCATCAAGAAGAGAACCAAATGTTGGCGATCTCGATAGGAGGAAAACTTCTCGGCACTAGTGGCAACGACAAATTCAGGTTCAGACGAGGTGAGTTGATCCCAAATATGGTGTATTTTTGAGAGAAAATTGTTGATTGTTTACCCGGGGTGTTGCTTCATAAGGTGGAGAGTGCTTAGAAGTTGGTATTGGTGACCAAGATCAGCGATGGTATAACGCTTGGCCAGAAAGTCCCAAAGAGATTTGGTAGTGATGAATCTACCAAATTGGAGACGGATAGAATTATCACAAGTGTTGCAGACCCAAGTGATAATTTGGTGGTTCTTGCTATCCCAATCTTCAAGTTGATCTGCAAATTTGGTTTTATCTTCTCTTGCCATCTGGGTGGGTTCGGTAATATCACCAGTGGTAATACGCCAAAGCTTGCATCCACGCAGAAAACTAGATATGGATTGGGCCCAAGCGATGTAGTTTGTTCCATCTATAGTGATGGAAATGGGTTGAAAAGTGTCGTTACATTCCATAGGGAATAGGCAAGGGATACGAAGGAGTGATTTAGGTTGAGTTTGGGTCGAGTCCGGTTGGGTCTGGTTCCGGTCGGGTCAATGTTGGGTAGAGCTTGGATCGGGTCAAGACTGGGCGGGGTCTTGTTTGTAGGGCCGGGCCTTATGGGTAAGGTCTTGTTTGTAGGGCCGGGTTGGGTATTGTTTATAGGGTTGGTCGGGACTTGTTATTTAGGGTTGAAATGGGATAAATTGTAGCCGCAGTTTGGGGGTCGGGGGTTTTAAGGAGCAGCGGTGAAGGGGATTGATGATGATGTTGTATAATGATGAGGTTGGTTGGTGTGGCAGATTGGTGGGTCGGTGTTGTGGCTTGATTGGGTCGGTGAGAACGAGGGTAATGGTTCATATATACTTTAGTGTTGTAAATGTATGAATAGTTTTGGGTTTTGACTTGGTGGGGCCCGTTGGTTGGATTGATGTAAACAAAAATAAATGAATCTTATGGTGATGATGGCAGTGATGATGATTATAGTTTGGGGTTAGTTCAACGTGATGGCTATTGACAAAGATGAAGGACTTGTTTGGTTGAAGATTGGTCAAGGCCTTATTTGAATCTGGGACTCTGTTTCATGGTCTTCACTTCTCTGCTCACTCTTCTCTTGAGCTACGTGCCTACTCAGATCCAGATTGGGCAGGCAATCCTACTGACCATCGTTCTACCACTGGGTATTGTTTCTTCTTGGGTGACTCTCTTATCTCCTGACGCAGCAAGAAACCTACTGTTGTTGCCCGATCAAGTACAGAAGCTAAATATTGTGGTCTTGCTGATGTCACTCAGGAACTTCTCTGGCTACGGTGGTTACTTGAAGACATGGTGGTCAATCATTCCATTGCTACATCCATTCATTGTGATAACCAAAGTGCTATTCAAATTTCCCACAATGATGTCTTCCATGAACGCACAAAACATAATGAGATCGACAGTCATTTTGTGCGCCATCATCTCTCTTGTAGCACCATTCATCTCACTTTAGTCTCCTCCACCGATCAGATTACCAATGTCTTCACCAAAGCTCATTCACCCGGACGTCTTCAGGATTTGGTTTCCAAACTCAAGTTGGTCTCCATTTTACCACCTTGAGTTTGAGGAGAGCTGTTAGAATAATATACAGTACTCAATGTATTTTATCATACATATTGTCTAGGTTCAATTGTACTACTATTGTCCTCTCCTTGTACTCCTTTTTTTCCTTCCCTTTTGGGTTTCTCTCCTAGCCTATATTAAGGTTGTCTATTGTAATTATATTGATTATATCAATACAATATTCCCTTCTCTCTATTCTTTCAAATACAATAAATTTTCATTCGATTACATTAGGTATAAAATATAACAAATGGATTAAAGAGGATGCTTAGAGTATTATACTTTCTCATACATCTTCATATGTACTCAACCAATAATCATCTGCAATATAGATCAATTTTATTGATTAGATTATCAATCATAAAACACATGCTCTTACATTAAAAAAAGATCAGTGCTACCTATCCAAAAATAAATAAATTAGTGCTTCAACAAAAAACAAAAGCAACAAAAGTAAAACAACTGCTAAAACAACTACTGCTCATAACAATGAACAAAATTCACATAGAGTCAATAATAGGAGAAAGAAATTTATTCTGTACCCAAAAATTAAAAGCATCATGGATATCACAAAGAATCCACTACTACTCACTTCCCTCCCCTCAAGTATTTCTTCATGGATGCATATGGGTATGTAATTTATAATGGAAAATAGCTAGTTGAGTGCTCGTTAATGAATAAGGAGAAAATATGTTTAGGCTTTATAACTCCAATCATGCCTTGATTTCTACCATAAATAACAAACTCGCTGAGAGAGCGAGAGAGAGAGAGAGAGAGAGAGTGAGAGAGAGAGAGACGTATTAGATAGTGGGATATTTTTATTTACCATTATGTTTTGCAATAATGATTGAATCTTTTCACTCACTAATGAAAGAATACTTAATACTGAATTATTGTACACGTAATGTTTTATCGATATATATATCATCAGATTGGATTTTAGTGTGAAGAATTGCCAATATTGTGACAGGTGGCAAGATATATATGGGTGTATAGGGCTATACAAGAGTTGATACACACAAAAGATACAACTCTGTCTCTCTCTCTCTCTCTCTCTCTCTCTCTCTCTCTCTCTCCTCCCCCCTATCTCTAAATTCATTTCTGGGTCAAATCACACTAGGGCTTGGGATTTAGCGCGCAGAAATAAAGGGAATACCTCTAGTAGGTATTCTCACCATTGATTCGAAGTACAAGAGCGAACACGGAAGCACCAAAGTGCATCAATTCAAAGGTGAAGACGTTGGGCTCGTAGCAACACTGAAAGGACAATCCGTCAGGTTATTCCACAAGGTATGTGTTTGTGAAGAATTTGTCCAGCCAATAATGAAGCACCACGAAGGATTCGACGTGGCATGGCAGTTAATTGAGTAGATTTAACGTGGTGACAGTTACTAGTAGTTTGGCCATTTTGTTCTGTTTGAAAGAGTAATTGCTGAGGGACACGCGTTGAACAGTGAAGAATAACTGAGAACAGGTGTCAACTCAAGACAATGCCACGTGAATTGGCAGCTACCAGTTTGAAAAGAAGATGGAACATTCAAACAAGACTACTGTGAAGCCTCGATGATTATAAATAGAAGAAGTTTGTGATCAAGGGAGGGGGACACTCAATCAACTTCAGGCAACACATTTTTATCCCTTTACAAATATTGTATTTTTATCAGTATGTTTAGAGTTTGAGTTAGGACACCTTCGAAGTTATCTTCAAGGTTAGATTGTAGTCTTTATTACTTAATAAAATAGTCTGTTACTTTACAATTTTCCTTTACTTTACTGTTCTTTCATAGGAGTAGTTATACTTCAATTAGTTCGAAGTTCTTTTAGTCATATCTTTACACATTTAAAGTCCTTGTTAAGGCATTGAACGTCACCACAATCTCCCTGGCGAGGCGCAGTTTGGAAACTAATTACATCACACACATTGGCAATTTGCTTGCCTAGCACGCTCGCATTCATATAATTCCACTTATATCCTTAGAGGAATTTACCAACTAAACATTTTTGGCATGCCCGGTGGGATCTTAGTGTCAAAAGATGACAAACAGAAATCTTCGAAGCAATAGGTCTGTAGATAATGCCAATGTTGGTGTTAAGAATGCTGAAATTGGTGGTTCTCCACACCAAGATCCACAAAGCAGTAATACTGGAAATCATGTAATCAATGAAAACCCAGTAATAGGAGTTGAAAATTTGAACCCAAATCCAAATAATGGAAATGTGGGTTCAGGAATTCAACATGATCTGGTGAATCAATTGACACCAGTGTTCGATCATTTGGGAAATATGATTTAGAACGTTAATAATCTAATTAATTCCCTTAATAATAACATACCACATCTTCCACCAATAATGGTGTCAAGTGGTAATCCTTCTGTGATTAGACAGAATGGAAGAGATCATTCTCATGGCTTATTTTAGCCAAATCCTTCAGTTCATGCAAATGAGCCTCCCTTTAGGCCTAATTCATAAGATTGTTTCTATATGCCTGTCCCTAATCCTACTATTTCAATGTTTGAAGGGACTCAAAGGTATCATATAGGACATGGTCAAGATCAGATCTACAGACCAATGAATATCGAAGAACCTAGGCTTAGGGAAAACATAATAGGCCAAAATATGAGAGTGAATAACAATCCTATATTTGAACCAGACCCTACTAGAATAGGAGTGGGTCGAGGGAATGAAATTCCTAGGAGGGTGGATAATGTTCTCCAACCACCTCCAATACCACCAATGAATCCTCTTTTGGTTCAACCAAGTCATCAACAACCACCTAGTATGGTTGATAGAAATGATATAATCAATTTAATCCATGAAGTTTGTAGACCCATGGCTTGGGGGGGGGGGGTACAAACTCTAGTATATAAGAAACCTTATCCTTACTGGATTGGTAGGATTGAATTCCCTACCTTTACTATGTTTACTGGAGATGGGAGTCAATCTATAATTGAACATATAGAAAAAATCATCAATCAGTGTGCTGATGCAGGAAACAATGAATACCTTAGACTTCGTTTATTTCCTAGTTCATTGACAGATACAACATTCACATGGTTTCTCAATTTGGCTCCTAATTCGATCCATAATTGGACATAGATGGAAGAATCCTTTCATACTCAATTTTTTTTAGACAGAACCAGAAGTGTCTATGGCTGCTTTAGCCAGACTCTGTCAAAAACATGATGAAAAGGCTACTTAGTTCATAAATAGGTTCAAAAGGGTTCGAACAAAGTGCAAAATCATCTTGCAAAGCCTGAATTTGTTAAATTGACTCAAAATGGTCTCGAATTTAGACTTCAAAAGAAGTTTGATGCACTAGAATTTAGAGATCTTGTTGAATTAACTGCTTGAGTCTCTAGATATAAAGCCCTGTTGGAAGAAGAAAATGAAAGAAATGCTTCTTCACTAAAAACATATTACAAAGATTCTAATTATGAGATAGATGCTGCAGAAATAATAGGAAAAGAGCCTTTCACATGTAAAAGTCTTGTGAAGAAAAATGTTCTATAGAAGTATATAAATCTAAAGGATCGTTTAAGAAATATTCCTTCGATGTTTATAAACTTGATGAAATTTTTTATTATTTGTTAGAAGGAAAGATAATTAAGTTGTCTGATGAGACAAAATTACCTTCTAAGGATGAGTTAAAAGGTAGAAAATATTGTAAATGGCATAATTCCTAGACTCATTCAACTAATAACTGTACTATTTTCCAGGACATGATTCAAGATCTGATCAAGAAAGGGAAGTTGAAGTTCTCTGAAAAACAGATGGGGGTTGATGAGGATCCATTCCCAGTAGTGCAAGAAGTCTCCATTAATGTCCACAACATTTTCCTTGAAACTCTTGTCAAAGAAAGGGAAGATGCAAATGAAGAAGATCAAAAGAAAAGGCTCGAAGAGGTAGCAAAGAAGAATCCTGAATTTTCCATTTTAAACCAAGAGTATGCAAAAAATTTATGCATTGGTTGTGGGAAAAGATATGCTGAGATCTATGATGAAAGGGTCAGGGCTAAAATAGGCAGAAAAAACAAACAACCTTCATTCGAACAGAAAAGGGTGAATACTTTGTATGATTCTCCATATTAACTAATCATGAATGTCAGAAGAGGACAATTTAAAGGTCCAATCTACCAATCTTTGATGCACACTGAACCAATGACAACAAGATATTCTCCAAAACCAATGGCTCATTTCAGAGCCAATTATTCAAGGAGTTTTTATGCTCATCAAGGAACATGCAATATGTGAGGCCAGGTATATCTTATGCACCAAAGAAATATCACATGGTGCAAAAAGGAAAACAAGCCCAATTTATACCATCAAAATTAGTACCAGCCAATGTGGTACAAGCTAAGATGAGTATGGCTACTTTGAATGCATTACCAAGAGTTGGTGAAACATCACAGTCAGATGTGCCTACATTGGTGCCAGGAGTACCAAATTGGTTTGTTATGCAAGATGATAGAGTCAAAAATATAGTGGATTAACAAGGGTCTCAAAACAAAAACAGGATGATCAAACCTCCACAGGTTGAAAAGAATGCATGGCGTGTGCTTCAACATCCTAAAGGAAAGAACCAAAAGATGGTTCTTGTGATAAATAGGACTCAGCAAAGGAGACTTCAGAGGAAGTATACCATGTAGAAAGAGTGTTCCAACATGAAGACCCAAAGTCAAGAGGTGGAAAATGAGAATGAGAAAGATTCTAGTAGTACTTTGAAGCCAAATCCTAGATTTTATCGTAACGTTAAGGCAGACAATGATACTATGTCTGAGGAAAGTATCATTAAAGCCAAGGTTATAGAATTGGAAAATTCCAAGTATAGACGAAGGATATGAAGAAATGACAATGGTAGAATCCCAAGCTTTGGGAAATACTGAGATGAAGCTCAATGATGAGATTGTCAAGAATGAGAATATACACATCCAGTTTGGTACATTTCCAGAACCAATGGAAGTTAACACTGCCACATTTACATTACCAGAGATCTTTGAAGCAACAAAAGATTAACAAATAGATGAAGAAATGGAAATGGAAGTATCTACTGAAGATGTCTCTGAGAAATTGTTGCTTGTAAAGGAAGACTGTGAGATTGAAATAGTGAAGGCTGATACTCAGCTTTTCATGCTAGCTCCAATTGCGTTGAAGCTCAATTATATCAAAAGAATGTTAAACCAATTGACCAATTGGCTGATATGCCATTTGGTTCTTTGGAACCATTGGATGATGACAAGGTGGTTTAATGATTCACACATCTATAAAAATAAAAAATGTAGAAGAGACCATTCGACTGGTCTTACAAAAGTTAATGATTGCAAATTTGGAATGAAAGATTGAAAAAGATTTGACCATAAATTGGTCAGATTATGTCTTCGAAGAAGATTCCCAAGAGTTAAGGGATGCTGGCAAGGAAGAATTATCTGTAATGCCAGAAAATTCTATACAAGAAATGATACAGGATCCTTTATTGGAGATCAATTTAGGATCAGATCAGCAAAAAAGAATTACTTATTTAAGTTCTAAACTTGGAAAGTGTGACCAAAACAAATTGGTTGAATTATTAAAAGAATTTCGAGACTATTTTTCTTGGAATTATGATGAATTACCTGGACTTGAAAGAAGCTTAGTGGAGCATAAATTGCCTATCAAAGCTGGATATAAACCAGTAAAGCAGCAACCTCGAAGGATGACACCAAAAGTCACCATGAAGATTAAAGAAAAAATCGAAAGGTTGCTCAAGGAAGACTTCATTAGAACTGCCAGGTATGTTGAATGGCTTTCAAATTTTATTCCAGTTATGAAGAAAAATGGTCAATTGAGTCTGTATTGATTATAGAAATCTGAATTTGGCCACACCTAAGGATGAATATCCTATGCCAATAGTTGATTTATTAATTGATAGATTTGCTGGAAATACTATAATGTCTATGATGGATGGTCACTCAGGATATAATCAAATATGTATTGTTGAGGAAGACATTCATAAAACTGCATTTAGATGCCCAGGGAATATAGGTACCTTCGAATGGGTATAAATGCCTTTTGGTTTGAAAAATACAGGAGCTACCTATCAGAGACCTATGAATACTATCCTTCATGACATGATTGCAACATTTTTAGAATGTTATATAGATTACATAATTGTCAAATCTAGATCATTCGATGATCACCTCATACATATGAAATTAGCATTCAAAAGAATGAGATTTTTTAAACTCAAGTTAAATCCATTGAAATGTGCTTTTGGGGTTAGTACTGGAAATTTTCTGGGGTATTTGGTATATGAAAAGGGAATTTAAGTGGATAAGAATAAAGCTCAAGCAATTATTCAAAGTAAACCCCCTTCGACAAAAAAGGAATTGCAAAGATTCCTAGGACAGATTAATTTCATTCGATGGTTCATTTCCAATACTGCTGGAAAAACTCTGATATTTTCTCCTTTGTTGAAATTGAAGGATCATGAAGAATTAAAGTGGGAAGATAAACATCAAGCTGCCTTTCAAGCCTTGAAGGGTTATTTGGTGAAGCCATCAGTGTTAATGCCTCCAAGAAAGGACAGACCAATGAAGTTGTATATCTCAACAGCAGAAGCATCAATTGGGGTTATGTTAGCCCAAGATAATGATGATAAAAAAGAACAGACTGTTTATTACCTTAGTAGGTTCTTAAATCCTATCGAATGCAAATACTCCTTTATAGAAAAACTATGTTTATCCTTGTATTTTGCAGTAATGAAACTGAGATATTATTTTCTTCAAACTGAAGTCTATGTGATTGCTAAGTTCGATTTAATCAAGTACATGTTGACTCGACCTATTTTAAGGAATCAAATTGGTAAATGGATTCTTGTTTTATTAGAATTCTGTTTATTCTATGTACCACAAAAGGCAGTGAAAGGGCATGCCTTAGCAGATTTTTTGGCTGACCACCCAAATTGTCTCGAAACAGTGGAAAATTACAAAATTGGACATATAATTATTAGTCCATGGAAGTTATGGTTTGATGGTTCAAAAACTGAATCTGCTGCAGGCATTGGATTCATTATTGAATCACTTGAGAGGATTAAAACCAAATATGGCTTTAAACTAGATTCGATTCAATGCACTAATAATCAAGTTGAGTATGAAACTCTAATAATGGGTCTCGAAACCCTGTTAGATCTTAAAGCTACATTTGTAGATATTTTTGGGGATTCCTAGTTAGTTATAAACCATATGAATGGGGAATACAAATGTATGAGTAGTACTTTAAAGATATATTATGACACTATAATAGGTTTGTTATCCAAATTCGATTATGTAAACCTCTTGCATATTCCTAGAAGGTTTAATGAAGAAGCCAATGATGTGCTCAACGGTCATCTGGATTTAGAGCAATTATTGAAGATGTGAGATGGAACAAGTTACTTATAGGAAATTACTGTCTATATTGGTAGATAGATTACCTTGTGTTAACATCTCAAATGTAGAAATTCATAATGATTGGAGAAAACCAATGATAGATAATCTCTCAGGATTAGATGAAAAGCCCAATAGAAGAATAAGATTGAAATCTGTCAATTACATCATGTACAATGGAAAATTATTCAAAAGAGGAAGTGATGGATTACTACTCGAATGTTTAAGTAATCTCGAAGGAATTAAAGCTATAGCTCAAATTCACGAAGGATTATGTGGTGCTCATCAATCTGGGATTAAAATGAGATGGTTACTTCGAAGGCAAAACATTTACTGGCCAACAATTTTAAAAGACTGTATT
The DNA here is from genome assembly GCA_033977485.1 of Hydrangea macrophylla. Taxonomy (NCBI): domain Eukaryota; kingdom Viridiplantae; phylum Streptophyta; class Magnoliopsida; order Cornales; family Hydrangeaceae; genus Hydrangea; species Hydrangea macrophylla. Next base: position 95,212,950 of record CM066991.1, on the reverse strand, counting down.
GAATTTACCAAAGGATGTCAAGAATGTCAGAACATGGTCCTTTGAAATATTTACCCACTATTGATCTTCAATATGTGGTAAAACCTTGGTCTTTTAGTGGTTGGGCCATTGATGTGATAGGGAAAATTGATCCTCTTTCTTCGAAGGGTCATGGATTCATGATTGTGGCCATAGATTATTTCACTAAATGGGTAAAAGCAAAACCCATGCAAACTGTGACTCAAGCAATAGTTATCAAATTTCTAGAAAATATAGTATATAGATTTGATATTCCTCAAACCATTGTATCTGACAATGCTTCTATATTTGAAGGGGATGTGGTTGCTTTTACAAGTAAATTAGGGATTACAATGTCAAATTCAACCCCATATTATGCCCAATATAATGGTCAAGCTGAAGCAACTAATAAAATCATAAAAGAAAATATGGCTAAAGTCATAAAAATAATCCAAGGATGTGGCATGAGATTTTGCCAGAAGTTTTGTGGGCACATAGAACTTCGAAACGAACAAGTATAGGGGTGTCTCCTTATGCTTTAACTTTTGGTCATGAGGCAGTTTTACCAATTGAGATAAAAGTTAATGTCTTTGAATTATGAAGCAAAATCAATTATCCTTGGATGATTATCAAACATCAAGGGCTATTGAATTAGAAAACATTGATGAAGAAATAGTTAAGGCTCTTAATAATATCCTAATACAAAATAAAATCATAGCAGGAGGATATAATAAAAAGGTCCAACCAAGAACCTTCAATGAAGGAGATTTGGTTTGGAAAACAATATTGCCTATTGGATCTAAAGATCCAAAGTTTGAAAAATGGTCTCCTAAGTGGGAAGGGTCATTTCAAATCCATAAAGTTTTTAAAGGTGGATTTTACCATTTAAGACATTTAAGTGGTTATGTGTATGTAAGGAAAATCAATGGTAGATTTCTCAAACTATATTATCCAACTGTTTGGGAAGCAAGAAATTTAGAATGAGATGTAACATTCAAAGATTAAGATTATGTATTCATGGTCGAAGAAATTACAAACCAGATTTTGGTAAATTACAAAATCCTATGGTATAATTCTTTATACCAACTTAACTATGAACTTAGCCGTTAATCTAAAATTGTCCCAAGACCTAGTATACAGTTTTGACTGACTAAGAATGTATTTCTGCCTAGAGATTGATTCTTGGTTCTTCAAAGGTTTAGACTCAAACTCTGTCTTCAAAACCAGAAGCTTGGCTCGAACATCTTCCTGGTTGATCTATAAAGCATTCAGTTTAGTCTCGACAAGCTCGAGCTCCTTCAAGAGGCTCTCACTTTTTGCAGAAAGTTTGTCAATAACAATGTTGCTCTCATGAAACTCTTCTAGCAATTGGTTCATTGCTAAAGTCTTTTCTACTGTATATTCCATATCAACTTCCAATCTTTTCCTTTCTTCAACAACTTTCTCAAGTAGGAAACAGTTGAAATCAAAAGTTGACATGAGCTCTAAAAATTGCCTCTTTATTTGGGACAGAGATTTCAGAACTGTCCAACATGAATTGACTTAAAATTTTCAAAGCTCTTTGGACTTATTTATCTTCAAAGATTTCGAATGCAATTTTGTTAAAGAGCCTTAATGTAGCAACTGCTACTATAGGTTCCATTGAAGGCACTTTTGGTATACTCTGACCTCATTTGTTGAAAGAATTCTTGAAAGTCAATTTGAGCAGTGTCTTCTGTCTTCAAAACATATTTCAGGCTGTCCTTAAACTCTTTTACTTCCTCAGGGATAAGATTGGGAGGAAGAGACATATGAAACTCTTCAGAACTTGAGGGGATTGAAGCAGCTTGAGGTATGAATGGATCTTGTTCCACAATAGCTTCAGGATCAGATTTTGTACTGACCTTCGAAGGCCCAGTTTCAACTTCAGCAGCAGATTCAATCTAGTCAAGAAAAAGGATAAACAGTTATTTGTAACCTATTTGTGAGGAAAGATAGGAACATGAAGGATACGAAGAGAATTTCAATGACTCACCACTGGTTGATATTCAAGCAGTAAAGGTTGTATGTCCTGTAAAGGAGATTCTTGAACCTCTAAAATCTTAGGATTGGGAACTTCTACTTGTGGGATTGATAGAGTAGGCTCGGGTTCAGGTTCCACCTTCGAGATGGGAACTGCTGGAATGGAAGCTTGCCCAATGAACTTCGAACCAGCATCTGCTTCAGTAGTTGTCTTGACTTTTTTTTTTCCGAACAAGTTGTATGGCAGGGCTCGAGTCTTCTTCTTCTTCATCAGATTCTTTACTTCTAATTGCTTGAGGAGGGCTCTCTGCTGGAAGAATCAATCTTCTTTTAGGTCTGGAAGTTGGGAGAACAGGGATTGAGACCTTTGAAGAAGCTTGAAGAGAAGGTGCAGCCTTCGAAGACTTAGGCTTTGGATGAAAAGAAGAACCCTCACCAGGTGTTTTTTCTATGTTACAGAATTTGAACAACAGCAATTAGAAAACCTTTTTCTTTATTCAAAAGAAAAGTGATTGAGTTGGTAATCCATTTGCCTTTTGACTTCGAGTCAATATGTCTCAAGAGATGGCATTTGTCCATTGATACTGCCATCAAATTTTCCCACGAGCTTAAGAAGGTAGGGGTGCAGGTTGTGTATACTGGTAGAGAGGTGAACTCCAGATTGCTGACTTTGTTATGGTAAACTGCTAAAGTAGCAATTATCACTGATTCTGGTACTCTAGAAGTGGTTTTATAAGCCATAAAGGTGTTGGCTTGACTTCTGATTGAAAAAGGAATTGATTGGGTGAGACCAAACTGTCTTAAAAATTAGTTTAGGAGGTAGAGTTCACCAAAAGATTTAGTGCTAAGGGTGTTTCCAAAAAACATTTCTCTGCTGATCAAAAAGCTTCCCCATGCAGCCTTTAATTCGAGTGCATTCGTTGTTCTATCCAGAATATGACACAGCCACAGAGGGGAAAGAGTAGTTTTATCCTCAAGATTGTAAAGGATAGAAAAAGTTCAACCTTACTGTAGAGTGATCGAAGAAGAAGGTAAGAGATTCTTTGAAAGTATCTTTAACATTTGGTAGTAGGGCAAAGAAAACCCCATGAGGAACATGATTTTCTCTAGGGCCTAAATTGTGAATTTATGGAAAATGGGCATAAAGCCATAGTTACAGAATCCAGACAGGACCACCTTGATTTGGAAGAAAGGTGTCATAGCACAAATCAGAAAAGGATCTATATAGGGATCCTAGCACAAAGGGAGCCAAAGCTAGTCTTCGACCAGCAGCTAAAGCTTTGGCAATATTAGAGAATTCAAGAATAACCCTTTGGGAAGAGGTACATAACAAATGCTTCAAAAGTCGTAGAGAAGAAAGCAATAACACTCTGTGTCTGTTACATTCCCTGATGACTTTTTATGAGAAGTTAGGAAATTGGTGTATCCTAAAGATTTCGAATCAGCGTGAATTGGAGGGCTGTCAGATTCTACCATATATGGGTGAACATCTTCCCCATGAAACAGAAATCCTAATAGATGACAGATATCTAAGACGGTTGGACCTATTGGACCAAAACAAATTTGGAAATGGTTGAAGATAGGGTTCCAGATGCATAGAGCTCCAGTAAGTAGGTTAGGACTGGCTTCGATTGGATATTTCGAGAGGTTAACAGCATGATAGATTTCAATTGCAATCAGGGCCATTCTCTTCTTGTCTAAAATCCTTTCTACCCATTCTGGCCACTCTTTCCCAGGCTTGGGCCAATGTCGAAATTTTAATTCACTCATGGGAATAAGAATTTTTTGTTGATATGCTAGGTGGTGTTGTCCTAATCTAGGGTAATAATATGAAGTTTGAGATTAGGAGTACTCAATCAGGGACTACGGCTATGGAAGATTCATGGTTGGAAAGGTTACAAGGACAAGGATTTTGTTGATTAGTGAGGTTTCTTGCCCATTCGAATACTGTTCTTGTTCATCTTGAATAATTTTTTCAAAATCATCGCAGACTTTCTGAAGTTGAGTATTGTCTCTGGATGTAGCCATTTTTGGAAACAAGATAACCAGAATAGAATGAGAGTGGATAGAATGCAAAGGAGATAGATGGGAGAAGAAGAGTTTGCAGAAGTTAGAAGTTTTTTTTTCCTTATCCCTTATCTATTTATAGCCTTTAGTGTCGTTTGGGAAGAAACACATTTATTTAGAAAGTAGCCGTTAGGGTTGGTTATTCATTTAGCCGTTATTTCAAATATGAATACATTCTGGTTTAGAATGAACAATTTTAGTTTGGTCAAAACGTACATGAATATTTATAATTCATTGAACTTAATGGCATTGCAATTACAATTACAGACATAATTGATAATAATGTGGAAACCCATAAGTTACGAGATTATGAAACATATTCCAATAGTAAGCAAAGTATTCTGCTTCTATTTCTATCTTGAGGCCTAAGTTTCTAGCTTGCAATGTCAATCTGTCTTCACTTTGAAGGGAGAAATAAGCATCCTTGAGTTGTTCTTCATACTGATTTAGCCGAGAATTGATCTTGGCCAAGGCTTTGCGACAACCTTGAAGCTCCTTGGCTAATGGAGTTTTACCTTGAGAGGATATGCAATTCGATCTTGGAGGTCAGGCTTCGAATAAAAGGAAGTATCACTCTCTTCATCAGAATTTCCACACCCATAGATATATTTGTCTTTAAACTCTGATACTTCATCAAGGAGTGTAATGGGACCTTCCTTGAAGCTTTTATACAGGTCTGTCAAGTAATTCAGGTGTATAACACTTTCTTGATGATGAGAATACCACTTTACATAGGTAGGTAAGGCTCGAAGGGTGAAATCAAGTTGAGTTCGAACAAGTGTTGAAATGTCCCATTCACGACATAAGATGTGATAACTCCAATCAAAATTAATTCGAGCCTTTGATTCTTGCAAAATGGAGAATGGGAGGTGTGAGAAAGCTACTACAAGTCTCTGCGCTTGAATAACTAAGCACAAGGAAGGTGATAAAATAGGGGGGATATGTTCGAACCTAGGACCCCTCCTGCACAATTGGTGTAATTTTAAGAAAGGTTTACTCATGTCCTCGAATGGGTCAACTACTTGTACTTTTGTGTCAGGAAAACCCAATATTGAGTAGTCCAGGAGAAGCACTCTTTCTTTGTAATCTTTTTCAAAAAGTTTACATTTGGATAAAAAAACGCTGAGGAATAATGCTCATTGGAAAATTTTTCATCAGTTGCCCTTACATATGTGTGAATAGGAGGCCTGCCTTGGGGAGTTAAGACATTACCTCTTTAAAATCTTCATTAGGAGGACTGGTGGAAGAGATCAACCAAGCTTCAACAAGTTTTGTTCTCAAGAGAAGCAATTCGAGAAAGGATAATATGGTTTTATTATTCTACTTCGAATGATTCCTTCAGTCTCTGGATATTCAAAGTTTGGATGAATAACTGAAGGTGCAGTAGTTGGTGTTTCCAGGTTTATGCCTCTGTAATATCCTACACCTTCACCATGGGAAATGGGTTGTTCCCAAGCGGGAGGAAATGTTTGAGAATTGTAGATTGATTTCAAAGGGTTCAAAGATGAAGTTTGCCCTGATGAAGATAGACTTGGTCGATTTAACATGTTGTGCCATTTTTCCCACTTGGAATATGTGAATGGCTCAGGAGGAATCTGAGGAGGATCCCAATTGGTTCGATGAGCAATTTTAGGACGTTTAGTTGACAACATCACTTCTTCCGGAATCTAAAGGGAAGTGATCACCAGTATCGAACGAAGATTGAGAAGAAGACATGATTAACAGAATAGATTCGAAGTAACAAGAAAAGTTGGAAACATAAGGACTAAGCAAATAGTGGCCAATGTGAAAGAAAATACAGATTTGGATCTTCAATTTAATCATGTTCAGAAGGTTGCATGAAAATTACAAACTGCCTAGCATGATCTTGCCACGATCACCATTATCTTTTTCGATTCAAAAGGAAAATGGCGCAGGGGGTAATGTTTGTGATGAATTTGTCCAACTAATAAGGAAGCACCACGAAGGATTCGACGTGGCAAGGCAATTAATTGAGTAGATTTAATGTGGTGATAGTTACTAGCAGTTTGGCCATTTCGTTCTATTTGAAAGAGTAACTGCTGAGGGACACGCGTTGAATAGTGTAGAATAACAGAGAACAGGTGTCAACTCAAGACAATGCCATGTGAATTGGCAGTTACCAGTTTAAAAAGAAGAGGGAACATTCAAACAAGACTACTGCGAAGCTTCGATGATTATAAATAGAAGAAGTCTGTGATCACAGTAAACACATTTTTATCCCTTTACAAATATTGCATTTTTATCAATGCTTTTAGAGTTCGAATTAGGACACCTTTGAAGTTATCTTCAAGGTTAGATTGTAGTCTTTTTTTACTTAATAAAATAGTCTGTTACTTTACAATTTTCCTTTACTTAACTGTTCTTTCATAGGAGTAGTTATACTTTAATTAGTTTGAAGTTCTTTTAGTCATATCTTTACACATTTAAAGTCCTTGTTAAGGCATCGAACATTACCACAATCTCCCTGGTGAGGCGCGGTTTGGAAATTAATTACATCACACACATTGGCAATTTGCTTGCCTGGCACGCTCACATTCATATAATTCCACTTATATCCTTAGAGAAATTTACCAACCAAACAATATGTCCTATACCCGACTCGTATGCATGTGTGCGTATTTATTTACAGGTATGTCCAAAACTGGCCCAACTTTTACAAGATTCCCTGGACCTTCTCAGAGCCCGACCTCTATGTCACGTCCCAGTGGATGAGAGGATTCCTGGAGGTTTATGGAAGGATCTACAGATAACTTAGAATTACCAAGCCGTGACATCTAGCTCGACCATTTAACTTAAAGTCCTACCTTAACCAAATTCTGTTTGTTCAAATTAGGCTAGGTTGCTAAAAGAAAATAAGTGTGATAAATAGTAGCTAAATGCCAAATTTCTGAGACAAGTTTGCAACATTTATAACTCACTTTAGCCTAAACAATTGCATAAAACAAGCAATTTATGCATTTTTAATGCCAAATCTCTAGTTAATTTGTGTTGGGGTCATATAAGGTCAAGTTAGATTATCCAAGTTCCAGCCTTATTTTACAACAACAAATTGTTTGGATCTCTTGACAAAATTTTTTTGACAACAAAAGTATAAATCTGTTGATGAAAATTTAGGCAAATGTGAAAAATTCTTGTCCTGACAGTGCAAAACTTTTGGAGACAAAGTTGCATAGTACTAGGAAGCACATACACTGTTAAGAAGGTAACGCGTTGTGAATCGTATAGGGTACGATAAACAGATACGACACTTCGCAGACACTTTTCCTGCCTTAACGCGTCGCGAATCGTGCAGGGTACGATAAACATATACGACACTTTGCAGATACTTTTTCTGCCGTGTTCGCATACAAATTTATTTATTTATATATACCTATACATAATTTTTATTTTAAGAATTTGTCGTGTTTTGTATCTGTGTCTGTGTCCGTGCTTCGTAGCGATTTAAGAAGCACTTGACTTATCTTGTACTATAGCATCATGATTTGTCAATCTCACTGGTCATGTTAAAGTCCAGTGTTCTAAAAATCCTTCTAGGTCCTATACCTTACCCAACTGCCTGGATTTTTACCTAATCCTTGGCAAAAATCCTACAGTAATTTAGGCCTATAGTAATTTAGGCCTAATATAGGTCGGGTCTAGGGTCCTGGGAGGGGCAGGCGGCAGTAAGATTGTCATTTTTGTGAAATAATAATAACAAAAAAACCCTAATAAACACATCAGCTACAACAATCGTTCACTCGTTTGACTACTAAGATTGAGAGAGAGAGAAAGAGAGAGAGAGAGAGAGAGAGAGAGAGAGAGAGAGAGAGAGAGACGATGACGACGACGACGACTAGGAAGAAGAAGAAGAAGAAGAAAAAGAAGACCAAGAGGTACGCACCTTGACCTTCGGTTTTCCAAATTAGGATTTCTGAAATTAGGGATTCTTCTCTCTGTCTCTCTCCTCTTGTGTGTGCGTCTGCGTGTGAAAGTGTGACTGTGTGTGTGCGAGTACGAGAGCATGTGTGTGTGACACTGTGTGTCGTGCGACATTGCGAGAATGTGTGTATGTATGTGCTCGTCGTGCTGCTAGTGTGTGTCACTGTGAGTTGGAAGCTTAGTTTATTGGTAAATATCAATTTAAATTATATTGTTGATATTTGATAATATGAAATTTTTCTTCATATTAGATTAATTGTCTATATATAATTAATTTTACTTTAAAATACTAGTCACATAGGCCTCCGCTTGCGGCCCGCCTACTACCTAGTAATTTTTAGAACATTGTGTTAAACATGTTCAAAGTTAATAAGACCCAAAAGCAGTACAAGACTTGGTCAAACATTTAAATCAGAAACTTCACTGGAGCTCTGGTCTTCGTCAAGTAGACATTTTTGTTGGTACCTGAATCCTAGCATGATACATAATGTACCAATTCTTAAATTCTCATGTACAGGGCGGATTGAGTGAAGGACAAGGGGCTCAAGCCCCTCTTAATTTTTGAAAACTTGTAGATTTGCACTAATATATATATATATATATATATTTTTTTTTTATAGTTGAGCCACCTGAAACTTATAAAAGCTCCTCCTTGACATTATAAATTTGTCATATTAAGATCCCTCTCTCTTATGTTTTTTTGCTAATTATATAAACATCCCTCCTCTTATGTCTTTGTGATAATTTTTATAACATTAGCTTAAATTATCTATACAAAATATACACAACATATGTATAAATACGACCATTTTTTTTTTCCGGAGACACTTGTACTCTAGCCTCCATCAAACCCCCTGGATTGATTTTCTAGATCTGCCCTTGCTCATGTAGACCTTCCATTCTACCAGTATACATATTTTGGTGTATATGATATAGGACTGGATTGAATCATGTGCAGTGGTGGACGCACATTATGTCCAGGGAGCACAGACAACCCCTCAAGTTTTGATAATTATATTTTTGATTTTAGAATTTTATAATTTTTATAAATAGGCCCACTGTGAATTCTAAAAGATACCATATAGTATTTAAGTTTCACCAAATATACCCCCAAACATCACCTTGAAGAATTAAAAAAATTTCATAAATGACCACCAAATTGGGAGTGTAAAAAAAATTCTATAACCTCATCTCACATCTTTTTGACTTTTTATCACTATCATTTAATGCCAATGCCATTTCCCATAAAAATAAAAACTCTCATTCTACCCACTTTCTCACATCTGCTCTCTCTCTCTCTCTCTCTCTCTCTCTCTCTCTCTCTCTCTCTCTCTCTCTCTCTCTCTCTCTCTCTCTCTCTCTCTCTCTCTCTCTCTCTCTCCTTTAGTTTGTCTAACAAAATCTCTCTCTCTCTCATATGATAATATCACAACTCAAGTAACACCAAGTCTTTCCCAACCAAAAAAAAAAAGTAACACTAAGTCTGCGATAAAAGTTTTAGACACAGGCCCTTTGTACTTTTGAAATTTCTATACTTATATGTAATATTTTACATGTTTTAGATATAGGTCCCTTAAAATTGTATGATTTACCCAAATTATGCGTGTTAAACAAATTCTATATATGATTCTTGTTGGAAAAATAGAAAGGATACGGCTATGAATCTGATTGAGGCGTGCAATAGTTTGCACTGTCTTTACGAACAATTCCGCCCCTCGGAGTCAATGACTCGATGCACAAGGTCTCAGCGCTATGCTCTCCAGGATTCAGCAATCAGTGTCTTCCAAACGTGCACTCGAATTGGAAGACTATTTGAGTGCTCAGAATTGCTCCAGAAATAATAAGGAATTTTCCCAAAATATAGTTTTTGAAGATTACAGAAAAGAGAGGAATTTTCTATCTGTAAATGGGAAGAGGGAAGGCTATTTATATTAGACAAATTGCCCAACGGTCATTTTATTAAAAACAGATTTAATAGCCTCCAACGACCATATTTTTAATATGGGAGTTAATAGATTTAATAACCTCCAACGGCAATATTTTTAATAATGGAGTTAATAGATTTAATAGCCTCCAACGGTCATATATTTAATACAAGATACTAGTCACATTAATGTAAATTACTTTATTTGTATTTTTGAAATAAAAAGTCCAATGCTCAAATAAGAGGAAACTCAATAATTCCAATAATTCTACCATTTTTCACATAATTATGTACAGTTAGACCCAAAAAAATTTACCTCGGGGGCGTTGCCTCCGAACCCCCGCACAAGCTAAGCCCCTCTTGACCAAAAATCCTGAGTCCACCCTTAATCATGTGAATCACGTGTAGGTAATTTATTGTGACATAATAAAATTATCTTAATATGATCGTAACAGTAAACAAAATTTATTGCTTGTTCAGTATATATTGTGACATATGCATGGTTGGACAGAATGTGAATCACGCATATAAAATGTGGTTTCGTAGTTAAAACTTGACCCATTTTCTTAAGCTTAACTAGAGACTTGACATGGTAGAGTCTTATTTGTGAGAAGTCGCATGTTTGAGTCTTATATTTTTTTGACTACAATAGAGTTTAGTTTATGGTTATGTGCGATGTGAGGAAGGGAGTTGAAACTTGATATACATTAATGTTTGGTTAATTTTGTAACAATTTATTTACTTATTTTATTTTATTTATATCAAAAGATGGATTGTATTCATTAATAGAATTTTGCAAAGTTCTCGAGGTGAATTATTTTTGGTCTATTTATTCATTTTTTTGGGTCAATTTTTTTGAATAGCATTTTTTCCCCCTACATTGTGAGTTGATTGCTTATCGTATTTTGTAAAGATTGAGTGATGGTAAAACAATTTAGGTTAAACTAAAGTGAGAAATGATGATAAAAAAAAATGTGATGGGACACATATTTTAGGTAGATTGCTTTACAATTGGGGGAAGTACTATACATATGTTTCAAAAAAATTGAGGGATTGAACTTGGAAAAAGGGTTGAGCCAAATATTTAAGGTTGGGCTAGATTATCATTGAGCTAATATAATATGTTTTGTTTGGATTGAATGATAATTTGAATTGGGTTAAATTGAAAAATAGGAAGATTAAGGCATTATGTCAAATATTAGGGTAGACTGAACTACAATTAAACTAAAATTTTAGGGTAGTACAAAAAAATCTGAAGTTTGGGGGACTATAGCCCACCCTAGCCTATAATACATACGAGGCCTTTGGCAGTAGAGTGCAGTTTTGCTCACTCTAAAATTGCTCACTCATTGTTTACATTGGCTAATGTAGTGGGACTCATGACTTTTTTATTATTAATTAATTCTTATTTAATTTGATCCCACTACATTAATTAATGAGAAAGTTAAGTAAGCAATGAGTGAACAATTTTTGGATGTGCAAAAATATATTCTTGGAAGTAACTCTAATAATGCTTAAATCAGTTAAACTTTTTAGATACTGTAAAAAGATATCTCAAAGGTTGCTCGCCTGGCAGCATTTTGTCAAATTTGACATTTTGCTACTCCACCTAGTATTTAGTTTACAAATTTACAACCCAAGTAGCCAATTTCTATGGGTCCATTTGGTGCAGTGTTTAGTTGCGTTCAAACAGCTTAACAATTGCAAAAGTCAATTGTAATCCGTTTGGCTGCTTCTCTGTAAATTAAGATTATCTATTTTGGCGTGATATAAACACAATTTGGCAAAATTGGGTGACACAAATAAAATATTATGTGCTCTTGTGTAACATCTACGTGTAGGTAATCGTGCAAGTGATACAGTTTGGATAAGTCCGAGTTAAACCCACAAAGAAAGAATAAATCAGTATTGCTTTAACCTAAATTACTTATGTGAGAAAAAGAACTGAAAAGATGACTTTATTCGAAAGATTTCTTGGCTACTTGACTTTTAATTGAAGAAAACTAAATATTAACCTAAGTTTGAAAACGGTAAAATATGAAAACTATGATTAAATTAATAACAAGAATTAAACTAAGTGAAATTACTTGCTTTCCTAAACTAATATTTTGAATTGTAAGCGGACTTCCTAACTATGGGCCCGTATGATAAAATTGAAATTTAAGTGCCGAAAATTAAGTGCTGAATTTTAAGTACTGAAAATTTTAAGTGATTAGTTATACAAACCGTGTTTCAAGTATTGAAATAGACTGCATCCAGTGATTATTTTCAACAAAATTTTTTCACTTAAAGTTTTCAGTAGAATTTTAGCTATTTTTTCAATTAAGTGGTACATTATCAAACACACTGAAATATATTAAGTGTTGGAAGTTTGCATTTTCACAAATTAATTGGATTATCAAACACACTCTAAACTAGTGTACTAAATTAAACTATTTAATGCAGTGAAAATAAAATAAAATAAAATAATTCAAATATAGATAAAGCATCAGGTATACAGGTAACCAATCAATTCTCATGCCTAAGGAAAGATACTGACACCCCAAGCCATTTGAAATTATGCCTCTTTATATGCAAGTATCATTAAAGTTGTAACGTATAGTCGACATAAAGATGTGAAATGATTTTAACAATTCTATTTTATTAAGTCTGCGCAAAGTGTTTACGAGAACAATTCATCAACATTACTAAGAGCATCCACACTGGGTATAGCAAACTTAAGACTGATGTTTGCTAAGTTTAGTGTACCGATTAAATACACTCGCAATGGGTAAGTTGTCCAAACGGCACACACAATGCCGTATAGAGTCACACGGCACACACAATGTCGTTTGAAACTCACACGGCACAAACAATGCCGTTCAAAATTCACACAACACACTCAAACGTGTGTGAGTGCTTGCACCATAAGAAAACAAACAAACAAAAAAAAAGGTCAAACGGCACACACTATGCCGTTTGAAAGCGGCACGGCACAGTGTGTGCCGTTTGGGAGATGATTGTTTGCGTGGCACGGCTTTGTGTGTGCCGTGTACACTCTCACGGCACACTCAGTGCCGTCACCCTCGTACATTAGCGAAACTTAGCTGTACACTAAATTTAAGTTCCACTAAGTTTATTTGTTGTACACTATTGTACACACTACCCATTGCAAGCGTCCTACAACAAACAATGCTTAAGTTTGTTGTATACTGTGACCTGCTGTGGATGCTCTAACTAAACATAAATAAAAAGCAAAACTAAAACTATGTCTATGAGCTGTGTTCACAAAACTAGTAGAAATCATGTTGGATAAATATGTGTGTTTGGCCATGTTTAAGGGCTAATAAAAGTGGGATCCATTTAGAGTTTTAAGTGGGGTCCTTATGGATTTGTGTTCTTCTCCATGAGGAGATGAAGTTTGGATATTCACATGTCCAAAACTATTGATGGGTGAATCAGAAATTAATGGTTAAAGGTTGCCCCATACAAAGAGTTGTTGAAATGAAAGAGGTTCACAACTTGCCTTGTCCCACATAGGAAAACTAGAAGTAGCCTTTAGTGTATTTATAAGGCTACTTCATGTTTTGGGTTTGGGCCCCAAGGGGTACCCAGTTTTGTGGAAGGGGGAGGACCTAAGGCCCTTTGGGTTTATTCCACACACACGCGCGCCGCCGCCGACCGACCGGCCGTGCCGAGCCGAGCCGGGATTGTGGGTGCGGGTGCGAGAGACCCTTGGGATTTCTGCACATGTTTTGCATTGCAAAAACCTTTGGGATTTCTAAACTGTTGCAAGATATGAACAGGTTGTAGTTACAGAAAATGGAAAGGCATATGACTATCCTATATATATCACAGCTTCCCCTCAGTCTAGAGATACGAAATTACAAAGTCTTCTTCTACTGTCATATACTGTCCTTGGTTTCTTGAGAGAGCACGAAGCATAAAAAGTTCGCCCTAAGAAGCCGTTGTATCCTGGGAGACAGACGCCGACAATTTTCTCAAGCACATCCGGTGAGGCGGCGAATCTGTTTTAAGGAAACTGTGAATAAAAATCACAGGCCTCGGTTTGATAATTTTTCTTGTTTATTTTTTCTGTTTCTGTTCAAGTGTAATATTACTGTTTTCATTACTTATAATCAGAAACTGTTTCTGTTTCCAGTTATATCAATGAAATATTTCTAATAGTTTTGAAGATAAAATATTTCCAACAATCTTAAAACAGATTATATATATTTTCAAAACAAAAACAGATTTGGTTTTGGGAAAACAGAAACTATTTTGAAAAAAAAACAGTTTTATAAAAACTGCTACTGTAATTATCATTTTCTTCCCAAACGGTGCAGAATCTGGGAAAATTGCATTAGATGGAAAGTGTGCAGAATCGTGTTTTGCTTGAGACCTTGCGAGCAGAATCTTAAATTTCCTTCGTTTTCCTAATAAATTTTTGAAAACGAAATTCTGCTACTGTTAAAAATTAAGAGAAGGAAAAAATAAAATATTACATTTTAATTTATTTTCTCCTTTGATAATATTTTCAGAAATGGAAAATCAGAATGTGAACACTGCTGCAAACCCATCTATTGCAAATGATGGTGCTACAGGCTCCAACACTGTGGTGATTGGCTCCATACCTCTGAAGGTTCCCTCAATCCAAACGGTTCCTGTGAACCATGGGGAGAAACCCGAGAAGTTTAATGGTGTGGATTTCAAAAGGTGGCAGCAAAAGATGCTGTTCTACCTTACCACCTTGAACCTTGCGAGGTTCTTGAAGGAAGAGGCTCCTGTGCCAAATGAAAATGAACAAGACCGAGAGGTTGTGCTAGCTATTGATGCTTGGAAGCACTCGGACTTTCTATGCCGAAATTATGTGTTGAATGGCCTACACGACACACTCTATAATGTGTATAGTGTTAAGACCACTGCTAAGGAACTGTGGGAGTTTTTAGACAGAAAGTACAAAATCGAGGATGCCGGGTCAAAGAAATTTGTAGTGGGAAGATTCCTCGACTATAAGATAGTGGACTCGAAGACTGTGATCAGTCAAGTTCAAGAGCTGCAAGTAATCTTGCATGAAATCCATGCTGAAGGGATGACCTTGAGCGAAACTTTTCAAGTTGCTGCTATAATTGAGAAGCTACCCCCTGCTTGGAAGGACTTCAAGAACTATTTGAAGCACAAGCGAAAGGAGATGAAAATTGAAGATCTCATCGTCAGGCTTCGAATTGAAGAAGACAACAAAGGGGCTGACAAGAATTTGGGAAACTTTGTGGCCAAAGCAAATGTGGTTGAGCATGGTCAAAGTTCGAAAGTGAAAAAGAAATCCTTTTCTGGCAAAGGATACAAAATGGGGCCAAAAGGTGGTATCGCCAAGAAGCAAAAAATTTCAGTTTCAAGGAAAGTGCTACAATTGTGGCAAAACTGGACACCGGGCTTCTGAATGTCGTCAGCCACAAAAGAAAGTCCAAAATAATCAAGCTAATATGACGGAGTTAGATTCTATCTCAAGGGATGTCTCTGACATTAATCTGTCTGCTGTGATCTCTGAAGTGAATTTGGTGGATTCAAACCCACGGGAATGGTGGATAGACACAGGTGCCACTCGCCACATATGCTCCGACAAAGCTATGTTCACTTCCTTCGAACCAATTACAAGTGGTGAGAAGATGTATATGGGAAATTCTGCTACCTCGGATGTTGAAGGCCAAGGAAAAATAATTCTGAAAATGACTTCAGGAAAGGAGCTAACTCTCAACAATGTCCTTTATGTACCGGAAATTCGCAAGAATTTGGTATCCGGATCTCTCCTAAGCAAGCATGGCTTCCGAATGGTCTTTGAGTCAGACAAGGTGGTGTTGACCAAAGCGGGAATGTATGTGGGGAAGGGGTATATGTGTAATGGGATGTTCAAACTTAATGTGGCAACTGTATTCCCAAAAGTTAATAAAATGAGTACCTCTTCTGTTTACTTGCTTGAGTCTTCCAATTTGTGGCATGGTAGACTAGAACATGTTAATTTTAATTCTTTGCGAAGATTAATTAAATTAGACCACATACCAAACTTTCATATTGATGCAAGTTATAAATGTGAAACTTGTGTTGAAGCAAAGTTAACAAAGACTTCATTTCAATCAATTGAAAGAAGCACTGAACCTTTGGAATTAATCCACACTGATGTATGTGATTTAAAAATGGTTCAATCTAGAGGTGGCAATAAGTATTTTATTAGAGCATCCACAGTGGGTTAGGTTATAGGATAACTTAGGACAACTTAAGTTAAAGTCGTTAACAACGCGGTTGCTTGTACTAATGTATAGGATTGTAAAACTTAAGAAAACTTAACTTTGTGGTACCACTAAGTGCGGCTATTGTAGGGAGAAACGGCAGAAGATGTGCCGCCTAGATTCCAAACGGCACATGAAAAGCCGCCCCACAATTGCACGGCACATCATGTGCCGCCCCACAATTACACGGCACATCATGTGCCGCCCACTCCACACGGCACATCTTGTGCCACCTACTCCTTCACGGCTTACCTTCTGCCGTTTGGTCCCAACGGGTCTAATTTAGAACGGTATTTTAAAATTTACCAACGGCATAATTTTAACAGTCGAAATTGTAAATCTATAAAACAGACTGTTTTACAGTTCAATATTAGATATGTTTTGCATATTTGTTGGTAGACAGATTCGATCTCATACCCAATTTTTCTTGAAAAAATGGGTTCCAGAATTAGAACACCAAATATGAGACAATTTGAAGATGAAATACTCTGTCATGTATATGTTAAGGTAAGTACAAATCCTATTGTTGGGAACAGTCAACCGGGTTCAACATTTTGGCGCACAATTGAAAACGAGTACAACGAAAATGCAGCAATTGTGATTAAGCGCGCTGGCGGTAGTCTTCAAACACGATTCTCAACAATTTCACAAGCAGTTATGATCTACTCAGCAAAGATAGCACACCATTATGGGTCAAGTCATGATAGCGGGACAAATGAGCTTAACTGGGTAATTTATCATACTATTTTGTGTTTAAGTTATCTTCAATAATTCATACTAATTGCGGTACTCACGTTTATCTTATGAGCAGATAAATCGTGCGCGTGAAGATTACCACGCGCAGACGGGCAAACAATTTGTGTTTGATAACTGCTACCAAATATTAAAGCAACTACCCAAATATGATACTAGTACGACTAGGATCAACACGCATCGTTTTAGTTCAGATGGTAATGAAACATCATCGCCTGGTACTCCAACCACTCCTATTGCAAGCCTAAACCTCACCGATGATGTGCAAATTGACATTGAATCACCATCAGATAGGCCGGAGGGCAGAAAAGCTGCTAAAGAACGCCAAAAGAGAAAAAGTAGAGCTAGTAATGTTGCTGCTAACGCCGCAGTTGTTGAAAGTGTTGATAAATTTGCAACACAATATGCGCAAAGTATTGAAGACAACCGTGAATCAAGAAAGCGTTTTGAAACACAAATGGAAGAGTTGATAAAATTAAGGAAAGATGAGGTGGAATGCAGGAAAAATGAGATGGAAATCAAGTTGCGAAAAGAGGAACACATAATAATGACAACTGATACAAGCAACATGTCATCTGCCCAACAGCAATACTACAAAATGTTGTTTGATGAGATCCTTCAGAGGAGGCAAAGCCAATCACAGAATCGTGGATCTTCTTCTGCACCACTCTAATTTATCATAGCTTATTGTAATTTAGACTTCTCATCACTTGTTGAATTACATTGTATTTTACCTTTTGAATCATGGTTGTTCTTGAGCGTACAACTCCCAAACATGTTCTATTAGATCATTACGCAGTTGCTTGTGTTTTTGTCCGTCTCGCATTTTTGCCTCGCGACCCATAAATTCATAGAACTGTACCTCAGCATCCCTATGAATTTCTGGAATAGGTTCACTATGGTCATATTCTGCACGCCAGTTGCAGTCACGCCTTTCATCTTCTACAATCATGTTATGCAAAATTATGCATGCTTTCATTATCACGGCCAACGCTTCTTTGTTCCATAATTTTGCTGGATTACGTATAAAAGCAAACCGAGCCTGAAGAATACCAAATGCACGTTCAACATCTTTGCGGCATCCTTCCTGATAATGGCTAAAAACCTTTTCTTTCTGTGAAGTTGGGTGCTTTAAAGTCTTGACAATAGTGGCATATGGTGGGTAAATGCTGTCTGCAAGATAGTAACCCATGTCGTAGTCATTGCCGTTAATAGTATAGTGGATTGGGGGAGTACGACCATGAAGTAGATCCTCGAACACAGTAGATCGATGTAGCACGTTAAGATCATTGCACGATCCAGGCATTCTGAAGAAAGATCTCCATATCCAAGTATCATACGATGCCACTGCTTCAAGTATAACTGTTGGTGCATTTTTGTGACCAGTATACTGACCATGCCACGCGGTAGGACAATTTTTCCATTCCCAATGCATGCAATCGATGCTACCAATCATCCCTGGAAAACCACGTGCAGAATTCTCCGCGGCCATGCGTGTTATATCTGTGGCAGTGGGCGCTCTTCCATACTCATCTCCAAATACGGCAAGAATAGCAACACAAAACTTTTTCACCATTTGCAGGATAGTGGTCTCTCCCATACAGAGGTATTCCCCCCATATATCAGATGATGCACCGTAAGCCAAGCATCGCAAAGCAGCAGTAATTTTTTGGTGCGAGCTTAGTCCAAGAGTGTGTACAGCATCATTCTTTTGAACAAAATAATCGTTGTAGTTCGTGACTGATTCAAGAATTCGATTGAACAAAGAACGACGCATACGAAAACGTCGTCGGAATATGTAATCTCTGTATATTGGCTCCTCAGCAAAGTAATCGCACCACAAGCGCATGTGGCCCTCTGCTCTTTTACGGTTGATAATTCTTCTACTTTTAATTTTGCCACTATCTCTAACAATGTTTGTGAGAGCAAGCCATTTTTGTGTTTCAATGAAAATTATCGGAGATTCATCTTCATCATTTGAGAAATTTGCTTGGTATTGGGCTAAAATGAACTCTTCCAAATTGCCATCCATGTTCACTGATGCAGTGTTCAGTGAATGACTAAATGAAATAAAGGGTATGTAATTTGTACAAAAAAGTATTGTAGATGACAATATATAGGCAAGGCATATAACCATTGCGGAATTTTAATATAACCGTTGAAGTTATATCCGTTGGGATTTAAAATATGTCCGTTGGGGGTTTTTTAATATAACCGTTGAAGTTATATCCGTTGGGATTTAAAATATGTCCGTTGGGGGTTTTTTAATATAACCGTTGAAGTTATATCCGTTGGGATTTAAAATATGTCCGTTGGGGTTTTTTTAATATAACCGTTGAAGTTATATCCGTTGGGATTTAAAATTTGTCCGTTGGGGTTTTTTTAAATATAACCGTTGGAATTATATCCGTTGAGTAAAAACTAAATGTCTATAAATACAAGCTTTTTATCCATTGCATAGATAACAAACATATCTAGTCATGAAAAATCTAGATACTCATATTGAAGAAAAATGGAAAGAAATCATCGCGACGTACGATGTTGGCGTTGTTCGTTTATCTCCGCATTTTTTTAAATCAAAAGGTGTTTGGGAGTTTCAGCTACGTCGTTGGATAAGTAACAATGAACAATGTTCAAAAAAATTTGGGAAAGCACTTGATATTACAAATTCATGTGAGTTTTGGAGGTATGTCCCAAATGAGTTATTTGCAGCGATATTGAGTGATCCAACGTTTGATTCACTTAAAGATTTTCTTCCATCAATGCATGGTCAAAGTTCAAGGAAAAAGATTAGTAAATCTACTCTTCGAGAAGATAGTACCATTGGGGTAGGACAACCAAATCCAGGTGATGACGATTCGGATTTTGAATGAAGAAAATGTATTAGTCAGATTAATCAAATAAGAATTGTGTTATCTTTGAAAATGATTAACTAATGACTATTCTTAGTTCATCTTAATAACATTGCATACAAACATCACTGTTACATACAAATAACTACCCTCTATAAGCCCATGTCATATTGAATTTCTCTTCTGTCATGTTTTGAGCTACCCTTTGTTGTGTCGATTCTGCAAGGTTAGGAGTGGAGAATGATGGTCGATAAACATTTTCAGTAGAAGTAAATGTAGAACTCTGTAGTCGTACAATTTCGGCATCCTTCTCTGCAATTATTTCCTCGCGTAAACGAGTCTCCTGCATGAGTGTATTGCGCAAAGAGCGACCATAATCTCTAGCATCGATATACAAGTCCCTCCACTCTTCTTGGGTATGTGCACTAGATGGTGGGCATTTTGAGGATCGTGGGTGGAAAATATCAATCGTAATAATTGCGCCATCGGGTGCGGCAACATCAGCTGTCCAATCAAAACGGCGTATGTTATGTGAAGATTGTGACGTTGAACCAGGACATGTCTGTGTATTGTAAACACCGGGGTTGTAAGACGGTGTAGGTGGTTGGGGCAATCGAATATGAGGGGGACAAACTGCTGCATAACCTATACCATCTGTGTTGACATAGCGTGTGAGTGGAGGGACTACTGCACCCCGTGAAATCGTCAAACTCTTGCTGAGTCGCAACAGTGACGAAATGAGACGCTGAGGGCCAGCCGTTTGCTCGATGAAAATCATATTCTTCTTTATTTATTCGGCACATAGGAGATGGGGGGTTATGTGGAATAACTATAGTACCCGTCAATTGCCTATAACATCAGTCTCCCAAATACCATGTTCCGCCGAGTAGAGGATCCCACAATAGTAGTCTTTGCGTAGACATTGTATACGCATGTTGTATGGCATCCACTACCCTCCATTGTGAATTGATGTACGGTGTCCAGCATATTGCATCCGCCGATCTCATTTCAAGTTGTTGTTGGTGCGACCCAAAATTAAATCTTACACCGCCCCTAGTTGCTGCGCGCTCTTCCTTAGCCCATCTTTTTATCCTCGGCCAATAGTCAATTTCAGCAATCCGTAGCACAGGCGTTGATGTGTGTGTGTACTCGTAGAAGAAGTACTGGATAGATTAAAAAGAGGATTTTAGTCTATAATAAAGTCTAAGAATAATGATTCAACAATTTTAGATGATTGTACCTCAATTAATTGCCAAAAGCAGTCCACGCTTCTTATATCCCGACGGCAACATATGTCCAGTGCAAAGTAGATACGGGCCAATATGGCAGACCCCCAATCGAAATCTCCGACTTTAAACACGTCATGTACGTACGATAGCCATCCAACAGGAATCGTAGAATTCCCATTAGGGAAGAACAGAGAACCGATACAGTAGAACAAGAATGCTCTACCAATAACAATAGGATCGAGCGATACCTTGGCCTCAAGTTGTTTAATAGCACCGTCAATGTACTCCCCCACGTCGGACAGTTTTATAGCTCCAGAGTTGTACTTGTCAAACGATGCCCCAGGAAAATAACGATCAATAATGATTGATGCATCTCTAAATGCTGTGTCGTTATATGGAGGCAACGGCACACCCAGCCCAATAGTAATACCTGCAATAGTAAAACAAAAATTATTAACACATAGGATTTCTCATTAAAAATATGGAATATGTTTTAGGAACGCACCTGTCATGAAAGTAAAATCGTGAGGTGTGATGCCTAGCTCAACTAATGGTAAATGAAACGTGTGAGTCGTGTCCCACCACCGTTCAATACATGATTCTACTAAACGTTGATCAGATTTTGGCATATTCAGCGTCAGTAGCCGAGACCAACCAGCACGGTCAATAACACTTTTGATTTGTTCAAAGTGTGACAGACGGTTGTAGAACAAGTGCACACTTTTCCAACTGCCACGCATTTTGAACCTGTGACCTTGATTGTTGATCTCGGTTTTGCCATCAGAGGCATGTGGCTTTTCGTCGACAACACGTGCAAAATCTTCAATCGAATCTTCTTGAGTACGTGATTGTGTTGTGTTTGTAGAATTATGTCGAGTACTCCTTTTCCCAAACAATCGATGCATCATACTTGTGGAAGAAACTCAAAATGAAAATAAATTAAAATTTTTTGTCGGAGAAAATGAAAATGAGAATTGTATTTGGGTGAAAACCAAAATGAAATTAATGAAAATTAAAAAATTTAACTATAAACACACATAATTTTATTTTTGCTCAAATTATAAAAAAGACAGAGAAGTTGAGAGTATATAAATCCTCAAATGTTTATATATAAACGGTTTGTTACCGTTGGGATTGTGACCGTTATAGATCAGTTGGTATGACCGTTGGGATCACACGGCACAAGATGAGCCGCTAGGAGTAACGGCACATGATGTGCCGCCCCGAATGCTCACGGCACATGATGTGCCATCCCAATTTGTCACGGCACATGATGTGCCGCCCCATATTCCCCCATTGCAAAGCACCTCCTCCCTTGTACAATAACTTAGACTAAGTTTCCTTAAGTTTTAATAACCCACTGTGGATGCTCTTACTTTTGTTGATGATTGCACTAAATACTGTTATGTGTATTTGCTAAAAAGTAAGGATGAAGCTTTGAATAAGTTCATTCTATACAAGACAGAGGTTGAGAATCAACTAAGTAAAAAGATTAAGGTGTTGAGAAGTGATAGGGGTGGTGAATATGTAGCGCCATATGGTGAGTTTTGTGCACAAAATGGAATTATTCACCAAACCACCGCACCTTATTCACCTCCATCAAATGGAGTTGCTGAAAGGAAAAATCGTACCTTAAAAGAAATGATGAATGCTATGTTAATAAGTTCTGGATTGCCACAGAACTTGTGGGGGGGAGGCAATTCTCTCCGCAAATTATATTTTAAATAAGGTACCTCGAAAAGAAAGTTGATCAAACCCCGTATGAACAATGGAATGGTCGAAAACCTTCCTACAAGTTCTTACGAATGTGGGGGTGTCTTGCAAAAGTTCTTGTACCTATTCCTAAGAAAGAAAGGATAGGTCCAAAAACTGTTGATTGTTTATTTATTGGCTATGCACATAATAGTAGTGCGTATCGATTTCTTGTACATAAATCTGAAAACCCAGATATACACAAGAACACGATCATGGAGTCTAGAAATGCGTCTTTCTTTGAGAATATATTCCCTTGTAAAGAGGAATATAGTTCTAAAAAACGCACATTTGAGACTGTTGGGGAAACTAGTAAAACCCAAGAAGAAAATGTAGATATTGAGCCTAGACGTGGGAAACGAGCTAGAACCTCAAAATCTTTTGGTCCAGACTTTCTAACTTATGTTATAGAAAGTGAGTCCCAAAGCTATATTGAAGCTATTAGATCACCAGATGGTCCATTGTGGAACGAAGCAATCAAGAGTGAAATTGATTCTATCCTACAAAACCATACTTGGGAACTGGTAGATCTCCCTCCTGGTTGTAAGCCATTGGGCTACAAATGGATTTTTAAAAGAAAATGAAGACGAATGGTACTATTGATAAGTATAAAGCAAGGCTTGTCATCAAAGGGTATAGACAAAAGGAGGGTCTAGACTACTTTGATACGTATTCTCCGGTTACGAGAATAACATCCATTCGTATGATTATTGCGATCGCAGCGTTGCGAGGTCTCAAAATACATCAAATGGATGTTAAGACTGCCTTCCTTAATGGAGATTTGAATGAAGAAATCTACATGGAACAACCTGAAGGATTTTCTGCTCCAGGGCAAGAAAATAAAGTGTGTAAGCTGGTCAAATCATTGTATGGCTTAAAGCAAGCTCCAAAACAATGGCATGAAAAATTTGACCAAGCTATACTCTCTAGTGGGTTTAAAATCAATGAGTGTGATAAATGTGTTTATGTCAAAGACACAATTGAAGGCTATGTCATCCTATGTCTTTATGTTGATGACATGCTCATAGTGGGTAGTAGTAATAAAATCATTAAATCCACTAAGAAAATGTTGAATTCTAAATTTGACATGAAAGATATGGGACTTGATGATGTCATATTGGGCATCAAGATCTCTAGAAATACTAATGGACTTGTTCTGTCACAGTCACATTATGTAGACAAGATCCTAGAGAAGTTCAACAAGTCCGATACTAGTATAGCCAGGACGCCTGTGGACTTAAGTCTACACCTATCTAAGAATACTGGTGAGAGTGTTTCTCAACAAGAATATTCTCAAGTGATAGGAAGTTTGATGTACTTAATGAGTTGTATAAGGCTTGACATTGCTTATTCTGTTAGTAGAGTAAGTAGATATACTAGTAATCCTAGTACTGAACACTGGAAAGGGATAGTAAGGGTACTGCGGTACTTACGATATACACGTGATCAGGGATTGCACTACATGAGATATCCAGCTGTATTGGAAGGATACAGTGATGCAAACTGGATATCTGATATGAAAGATTCAAAATCTACAAGTGGATATGTTTTCACACTTGGTGGTGCAGCTGTATCATGGAAATCTTCAAAACAAACTTGTATTGCTAGATCGACAATGGAATCTGAATTCATTGCGCTAGACAAGGCAGCTGAAGAGGCTGAATGGCTTCGCCATTTTGTAGAAGATATTCCTAGATGGTCAAAACCTGTGCCAGCTATTTGCATACACTGCGATAGCCAATCTGCTATTGGAAGGGCACAAAGAAATATGTATAATGGTAAGTCTAGGCATATTCGTCGTAGACACAATACCATTAAACAACTACTCTCAAGTGGGATTGTCACAATTGACTATGTAAAATCAAAGGACAATATTGCGGATCCGCTAACCAAAGGGTTAAATCGAGAGTTAGTTAATAAATCATCTAGAGGAATGGGACTAAAGCCTATGACGTTACAAGGGAATGGAATGGAAACCCAACCTAGTTGACTGGAGATCCCAAGATCTAGGTTCAAAGGGACAACCTAATTTCATGTACCTTAAGAGAATCACTGAGAAGAAATGTTCTTCTGCCCATTTCTATGATTCAATAGTGATACCTGCATGGTGTAAGGGTAAGCTTAGCTTTTAATGACTATGTGCGTTGGTATAACCAAGCAGAGTATAGCAGGATACTCTAAATAGTCACCTATGTGAATGTGAAGTGGGGCCGCTTCTAAAAGAATTTGAGAAAGGCGAAATTCTTTGATAAACATTCACTGAACCAGGCGAGTGTTCAAGGTCAAAATGAACACAAGTGTAAGAACTAAACTATGTTTGGAAAGCTCCTGTGTGATGTCTATCGGTTGTTTACACTAATGGCAATCAGTTCAAGACTATACGTTCACTGGTCAGCCAGTAAATCTGATAGATTGTCACAAGGGAAGGTTCAAAGCCAAAAGCTACCTATCCTTTGCAGGAGTGATCCGTTGTGCTCTCTCTCTTGTCGAGTCACTGTCTCACATCGTTTCGGTTAATTTCATTCATGTGGGGGATTGTTGGATAAATATGTGTGTTTGGCCATGTTTAAGGGCTAATAAAAGTGGGACCCACTTAGAGTTTTAAGTGGGGTCCTTATGGATTTGTGTTCTCCTCCATGAGGAGATGAAGTTTGGATATTCACATGTCCAAAACAATTGATGGGTGAATGAGAAATTAATGGTTAAAGGTTGCCCCATACAAGGAGTTGTTGAAATGAAAGAGGTTCACAACTTGCCTTGTCCCACATAGGAAAACTAGAAGTAGCCTTTAGTGTATTTATAAGGCTACTTCATGTTTTGGGTTTGGGCCCCAAGGGGTACCCAGTTTTGTGGAAGGGGGAGGACCTAAGGCCCTTTGGGTTTACTCCACACACGCGCACACACGCGCGCACGCGCCGCCACCGCCGTCCGACCGGCCGGGTCGGGTCGTGGTCGTGGGTGCGGGTACGGGTGCGGCCCGCACAGAATATTTCTTTTTACACCCCTCAAGTTTAGTTTTTTCCCATCTGTAAAGAGAGACCCTTGAGATTTCTGCACATGTTTTGCATTGCAGAAACCTTTGGGATTTCTAAACTGTTGCAAGATATGAACAGGTTGTAGTTACAGAAAATGGAAAGGCATATGACTATCCTATATATATCACAGCTTCCCCTCAGTCTAGAGATACGAAATTACAAAGTCTTCTTCTACTGTCATATACTGTCCTTGGTTTCTTGAGAGAGCACGAAGCATAAAAAGTTCGCCGGAGCAGTTGTACGTTGTGCAAGTACTACTGCCTAAGAAGCCGCTGTATCCTGGGAGACAGAAGCCGGCGATTTCCTCAAGCACATCCGGTGAGGCGGCGAATCTGTTTTAAGGAAACTGTGAATAAAAATCACAGGCCTCGGTTTGATAATTTTTCTTATTTATTTTTTCTGTTTCTGTTCAAGTGTAATATTACTGTTTTCATTACTTATAATCAGAATCTGTTTCTGTTTCCAGTTATATCAATGAAATATTTCTAACAGTTTTGAAGATGAAATATTTCTAACAAATCCAAGTTAAGAATCATCAATATCATGCTTGTTAACATGCATGAATATTACTTTGATCAATGTTTCATTTCTTATTCCTAATTAAGAATTTAGCCTCAAATACTAAAATTGAATCAAGCAATAATATAATGATAAACATGATAAAACTAATCTAATCAATCTCAAACAGAATAAAAATAAACAGAAAACTAAACCAAAACTTGGAAATCTTGACAAAAATTGAACTTGGTTTTAGAACCCTAGGATCTCCTAAAAGCTACTCTGAAACTGATATAATATGATAGTGTGTATAATAAGATGAAGTTGGGGGTATATATAGGTTTTGAGAATCCTAAACCTAAATAAAAACTACTGCCGCATAATCTACAAAAGCGCGACCGGTCATGACGATGACCAGTGTTGGGTCTTTAGCAGGATCGGTCATGGTTCACTGCAACTTGCATTTGCACTGCTTCAGGTCTGCCCTCTACTTCCTTAATTCCATTCATGCTAATTAAGTAAATGCTATTGTTTAATCCATTTCATTTATCTTTCATTTATTTAAGTCAAATTGTAATTAAGAAAACACCTCTATTTGTATTCAATAAAAATTACTTTCAAAGTCAAATTTTTTTAGATAAAAAGTCAACTTTTCTTTCGAAGAACAGATTTCAATTTTCTACACAAATCTTCTTAAAACTCCTTGTTTTCTCAAGGTTCTCTTCTATTTAAAAATTCTGAAAATCATTATTAGTATAAGGGGGAACCTATAGGAATAATTACTGCCATTTTTAATTTCTTAAATCCAAACTTTTTCGTTTCACCTTCTTGAGCCATTTGGCCATTTCAAGGTCAACCGTTGACTTTTTAGCATCCTGTAAAACTTTGTCTATCTATTTTCATCCAAGCAAATTATAACTTGTAAAAGTTAATAAATACAATTGTTTTAGAACTAGACTTATAAAATCCTAATAATCTCGAAACACATGTAAAATTAGAGATTTTAGGATTAAAATATACATAAATAGTCATGTGATTATGTTATAAATATGTAATATTTATCTCTAATTTCTGGATTACCCAGCTTAGAGAAAGCTATCAAATCACAGGTCAAACTAGTTTAAAATGACCGAATTGTCCCTAAAATTTTCAAATAATTATAGTAACATTCTCCTCACTACGAGACAAGAGGTCACTCATTGTTTTTTTTTTTTTTTGATGGCAAAGCACCTATAGGTACCACGCACTCACATAGAGGGGGCCACAGACCCACAACCCAACTTTATCCCAAGGGCAAACTCCCCGAAAGGACGACTCCAAGAGGAGTCGAACTCCCCCACTCCAAGAGGAGTAAGAGACCGGATACCAACTGGGCATTCTTCTCACTACGAGACAAGAGGTCACTCATTGGGTTCGCCAATTCATGTTCCCCTACAAATAGAGGGCTAAAATGTGTCCGAGAGTGGTACACCCCCTTAAATTTATAAAACTACTTTGTGACCCTTGACAATGAAAACAGTGAACGTTTTTTTTTTCTTTGTGAACTACCCTTGCTTTACTAATTTTATACCAAAATTGTCCCTTAATCAAACTATAGGTACTGCCCCATTTGGTTGTATTAACCGGATAAATGGAATAAAAATCAGTTTTAAATTTTTTTTTTTTTAAATTATGTAACTAACGACCTTTTTGTAGCATTATTTACAAATATATTTTAATTAGACTAAACTATGTATCAATACAATCCTAATAGGATTGTATTTTAATTATAGGGTACAATCGTCTCTTGACACTCTATATCATGTTTCCATTAAGATAACAAAACACTTAGATAATATATTTTTCCATCATATCCAAACACTATCACTATCATAATCTATTTTGACCATAATCAATTCTAACAAAAGCAATCACAAAGCAATCGCAATCGTAATCGTAATCGTAATCGCAAATCATAAGCTATCTCAAACAGACTCTATGTAGAATTTGAGAATTGTTTTTCTGGTAACAAATTTGACACTTGAAAGACATCAAATGTTATTTAGGACTTTTTGAATTTATTGCATTTTTACCTTTAACATCTACACTAGCACCCCCCAACTAGCCGTCGTCGCCCCTCCACACACTCTTTCACACCTCACTAGCCACCCCACAAGCACCGCCGCCTCACCACCTAGGAAGTACGGAAACTTCAAATTAAGGTCACGTGCCACGTGTCGTGTCGTATCCGACACATGGACATGACACTTCTTGGACACTTTTCTTGTGGTGTCCAAGTGCAAATTTTTTTTGGATTTATTGTGTCAACGTGTCTGTGTCGTGTCGCATCCGTATTGATGTGCCCTTGTCTGTGCTTCATAGCTCACCACACACGCCTTCACACCTCACGCCACCACCCACTCATTCTCACCACCACCCAAATTGGGTTATATAATATCGTAAAATTGCTATCTTAGATTAGAGTAAAAATATTTTAGTTAACAAATTTGATTTTGAGATAGCAAAGTACAATTTGCTATCTCAAATTTGATCCTGACAAAGTACACGTAGTAGAAATTGTACAAGTTTCAATTTAGGTCGGCTCGATTTACTTTGTCAAGATCAATTTGGACATAATTACAAATACAGAAGGATGCGATGGATCCAGTTTAGTACTTAGGATTAGTTTGACCACCATTTTGGAAAAATTATCCCGTGTGACGAATTTTGGTGTGACGGATTAGCGTGAATCGTTAGATTAATGTGGAGTCCACAAGATCAATAGTCCATGATGATCCGTCACACCAAACCTGTCACATGAGATAATTTCTACCATTTTAGTGCTTCTCATTTTTTAAAGCACAATTTCATGTTAATTCATTAGTAACTAGTTTATGAGCTTTGCAAAAATAAACTTAGAGCTTTTTTAGGGGAGCTTTTTTAAAAGCTCTAGAAAAGCTCAAAGTTGCTTTATATGTTGATCATGATATTTTTTTGAAGAGTAGTGTACGTGTCACTTCTATAAAATTATCAAATAACTTAATAATAAATTTCATAAGCTCGTGCATTTTAAAAATGTCACAAGGGGCAGACTAAGCCTTAATGATGCGCTAATGAATCATTTAAAATTAGTTCAAAAAAGTTCCATTGTTCTCACTGCAATTGAATGTCACCCTACACCTAAGAAAAAGGGCCAATTAATTTTTAGACAACACATACATTTTTTAGGGACTTTCGATATTGTTCCGCTACATGATGACCGATATAATACATATTTAGATATTATTTATAGAAAATGACTTAGGTACATTATTTTAGTAAAAATGTCACACACACAACACATTTTATAACAGGACTTTAAATGCATGTACCTTATTAAACATTATTTATAGAAAATGACTTAGGTACATTATTTTAGTAAAAATGTCAACACACAACATATTTTATAACAGGACTTTAAATGCATGTACCCTATGCTATATAAGTAGTGCATAAAAAAGTATGAAAAATTCAAACATCATAAGGTACAACACATTTGAAACCCTATTATAAAATATATTGTGTCTAACATTTCTCATCACCTTAGATCATTTTGATCCAATTTTAATATGTGATTATTTCAAATAAATGGCTCATATGCATCACACAAGCACACTTTATTTCTACACTTAGAATGAATAACATTTGTTACATAAGAAAATGTACCAAATTGCTATCCTTCATTCCTTAGTCTAAGAATAAGATGATTAAGTCAAATATATTTTCGGACATCACTTAGTTAATACATACTAGTATATTTTAGTACATGTATCATGTATGTAGCGCTCCATCACATAACTAGTCCATGTAATCCACGCGTAGTGTCCTACGTTGTAAATAGATAAATGTTATATTTTCTAAATTTTTATCTTAAATTAAAGTGTTTTTTAAATGACGTGATAATAGAATCAGGTAAATAACTATTAATTAAAATTCTACTGGTCCCACTGTGTTAGACCTGACTCCACTGTCACATCATTTGGGAAGCATTTTTGGGACAAATTTTTTTGAAAAACATAACAATACTCTTGTAAATATTGCCATTATAATATGTGTGACCACATTTTGTAGTTCATAACATCCCCTTTGGTAGGGTTGTTCAAAATTTTTGCCAACCCGCCAAAACCGAACCGGCCCTGCCCGGCCCGACCCGACCCGACCCGACCCGAAACAGTTTGGATGGTTTGGTGCTCGGATCAAGTGGTGGTTTTAATTTTCATTTCTCGTGGGTTTCAGTTTGAGTGGCAGTTTTAATGTTTATTTCTCGCGGGTCACCCGACTCGACCCGATCGAATAGTTGTCGTAACTCCAACCCTACCTCTCTCTTTCTCTCTCACATCATGATGATCATGCCCCCACCACCGTCGCCGCTGGAGATGGATGTCACGCCGCTGCTAGGGATGGTTGTCTAGCCCTCACAGATGCCGGAATAACTCAAGCCCTCTCATTCTCTCCCCCTATCGCCGCCGGAGGTAAGGTCTCTTTCTAGTGGTTCAATCTCCTCCTACAAGGCCCTTTCATACTCTTGGTTTTGCAAATTTTTTTTTGGCTATTGTGTAGATTTGATCTGTTCTTATCTATGTAGTTAGTTAGCATTAATTTGGGTTTGTAATGATTTTGGAATCAATTCCAGTTGTTTGTCTTTAGATCCCTCTTTAACTTAACTTTATAGATTTTTTTGCACTTTTGTTTACACAATTTGAACTAGTTGTGTTCCAGACATATTAGTCAGTTTCACACGAGACTCGACCGAAACCGATCCGACCCAACAATGTCGGTTTTGTGGGAGTTTCGGTTCGGTAACGGGTGACAAAACAGGGACCCGAAGGTCATCGGGTCGGGTGTCGGGTTTCGTCTAACCCAACCAAAACCGACCCGTGAACACCCCAACCGTTTGGAATCCACGAGGGAATGCAAAAAAAAAAAAAGTGTTTGACAATTTAACTTGGAAAAGTGATTTTTCTATATAACATGATGAAAATTGAAATTTGACACATAGCTAAGTTATTACAGATGACATTGGTACAATTTGAACCACAAATAGGGATATTTTTGTAGAGTAACAATTTCATTAATTCAACTTTTTCTTAGAAAAGTGTCCATACTGCTTTTAAATTAGCATATTTGTTTAAGAATAAATCAAAAATTTTAAAATTATATATAATAAAAAAAAAACTACGAGGAGTTACCAAATCAAACCAAGTTATTCAATAATCCCATATGAGTAATTCGAAGCTTCCCAAATTAATTTTTTTCAAAAGTGTTTTTCTACACATGTGGTAGTAAGCTCAGTTAATTTTAATTGATTGATATTAAAACCATTAATGCATAGAATCTCACTACCACATATATTAAAAATTACTTTTTGAAATTTTTTTTTAAAAACATAGCATTACTCATCCCACATACACAAAGTCCCCATCCTGTCATTCACATTCATCTCTTTGCAGTGTGAGTTGATGAAGGGCCAGAGCTTCGCACAAAATACCACGCGTCATTACGTAGCCGACCCCACATTACCCTTTGATGGAAAAATTCTTCGATACGAACCAAGTCATTTGGTGGTATCATGTAACTAAAATGGGGTACAATTAGGGATATAAGAAAATCGACCAGATTGGTCGAATCGATAGATTCGGTCCAATTTTCAAATCGTTCATCTAGAATAAAAATCGAATCAAATCGTGTAATTACATTCAACCGAACCGAATCAAAACTGATTGGTTCTACTAAAAATTGAATTGAATCGAACTAACCCGTTCCATTTCGCCGTTAGGTACAATATTTTATGACCCAATGTTTAGTTGCCTAAGCAAATCACTAAAGAAACCACATGAATATAAATATTTTGTTATTTTAAATACAATATTTTATGATACTTTCTATAGTAATGTTATTTAGATAACAAAACATTATTCCTCAATCTTAATGTATGATACAACTATACCGCTTTAAAGTATGATAGAATTCTCTCCATTTGATGGGATTCCCACAACAACAATTCATAGTCCAAGTCCACAAAATGCAGAGTGTGGTAGACCAGTCAAAACCCCATGAATACAATGCTTTTAAATACAGATCTATAGCATTTACAATCTCATGATTCTTCCATTGACCTCAGATTCTTTACTTGTCTCACTCTATCTCACTCTATCCAGTATGAGTAATGGCACGAGTACAATTATTTTTTATAATACATTTATAATACAGTAATTTTTACTTTTATTTTAAAAGATAGTGAGTTCAAGTGAAATTTAACCGGATCTTAGAGAGAAATAGAAATAATTGTAAATAAGTTATAAAAAATAGCTATACCCGTAGCATTATTCATCAAGTATATCATTATCATACCCACGTCCCAGAGAAACGATTCTATGGTCTCGGGTCAGGACCATATATTGGTCCCAATCAGTAGTAGACTACCATGTGATCAAATATAGATTTTTTTTTTGTTGATATTTTAAAAGTTAAATTAGTTTATCACAATTCACATGGCAATCCCTACTTGTGGAGACCACTGCTTGACATATGGTCTAGGACCAAAAAAATATGTTTCTCCACCTCCCAATCCCTCCCAATGCACACAGAGAGAGAGAGAGAGAGAGAGAGCACCATTTTAAGAAAGTAAGGAACAACCAGAATTAGAAGTCCTCACTTTCTTAAAATAGAATTAAATGAGCTCCAACGACCATTACAAGTGTCCACTTTCTTAAAATAGAATTAAGTGATCTCTAATGATCAGAATTGGAAGTCCCTACTTTCTTAAAATGATGGATCCCTCATTAGAAACTCTTATCCTATGAGAATCCGGTGTTATAATATTGTGTACAATTTCAACTAGACAAGAAAAATTCTTGCCATATTGTTAAAATACGAAGACTCAAATAGTTTTCTTATTACACGAAAGCATGCGCAATGCATGAGTTCTTATAGTTACCTCCATGTAGAACATAAGATATTGTATTTACTCGTCTTTCACTTCGTAACGTAGCGGTAGTAAGAAATTTGGTGGATGTATTTAGCTATACACTTATACTTACATTTGATAGTTCGCAAAAATTAATGTAGTGCTCATTTTGGGTCTTTTCATGACACAACTAGGTAATTTGGTTGTAAATACCTACACTAAGAAACTACTATATACATGATATGTGCAAAAAATTAGGTCAAAGCCAATCTATGCCACCCCAGCAAGCAGAAGCCAAGTCATCCGGAAAGGGTGCTCGCTACATAACCATCTCGGGTCATCCAACCAAGACCGCTCGGTCTGGGCCCATAGCCCGGGTCTACGGTATGGGCTCATTCCACGGTATGCGTAGCTCGGGTGTGTAACATTACTTGCCCCGCAAGTTTCCAAGCAGTTTCCTATCTCAGCTAGAAGACTAATGAAAAGTGCAAGTTGTTTCCTAATCCGTTTAGTAAACCCCCATGATCGGTGTTAATCAATTGTAATTAGATTGGGCTTCCTAATCAGTTTATTTACCTTGTACGAGTGGTCTCTTGCACCTATAAGAAAGACGGCTCACCCCCATCACAGGGGATCGCATTCTCATTACACAGAATTACAACTTCATATTGCACGCGTACTTTGCTTGGTCGGTCTCTGGTAGCTCCAAGCTTGTTGGTTCACCAAAGACTCCTCGCGACGTTCACATCATAGTGTAAGTGCTCCGACACACCACATGGACATAGTTTCCTTCGTTAACAGGGCCGAACCATACTAAAATTTCTCTTATTTACTTCTTTTTGTTCTTCTACCAATTTTTGGCATCATCAGTTTGGCACCGTCTATGGGAAATTGACAAATCTTCTCAGAAAAACAAATCACTTAACTGATTATCATGCCTCCAAAGAAGAGTAAGAAGACTGCTCCTCCAACAGATCAGGCTGACTCATAGGCGGGGCAATCGGCTGCCTCCATAACTTCTGAGCAGATCACCGCGGATCTTGCGCAACTCCTGGAGGGCAAGCGGCAAACTCAGCAGCAAATCGAAACACTGTTGGCCCGATAGGATAAACTCCCTAAGGTCGAGGATCAACTCTGGAACGATGCACGTGATCACGTGCCCATTCAGACTAACGACGCACCCATATAGAACTAATTTCCCCTCCGGCTTTGAGGCGGTCCGGGAATGATGAGCATAGCCCCGGCATCAAGCAGACCCAACAACGTGCCCGGGCCAACCCAAACCGGATAGGTGATGCTAGACAGATCATCAACACTAGGCGCACTGCCAGGAGAGAGGAGCAAGAGCAAACGGTTCGGGAATCAGCCCAAGACTGCCCGGCCAGGAGCCATAGAGATCTTAGGCACACGATTACCCAGAGTCAAAGCCGTGCCCCATCTCTAAGGATAACACACTTCGAAGAAGAGGCTTCATCATCCAACCCGACCTACTGCACGGATACAGAGCGGCAGGCCAGAAAGGAGGACGTCGGGCCCAAATCAACGACCTACAACAATAGATTGACAACTTGAGTCACAGGATGGGCGCGACTACACCAACAATGAAACCGAGTCACTCTTTACTATCCGAATCACAGGATTTTCCGTTCCTCGCAAATTCGAGCAATTGCATCTTGACTCTTATGACGGTTTGGGGAGCCCAGTCGATTATGTCCAGACGTACAAGGCCTAGATGGCGTTGGTCACCAACGCCGACAAACTACTCTGCCTAGCCTTTCCAAGCACCCTTAAAGGCCCAGCTGCACACTGGTTCCACGCAATAAAACCCTGAACGGTTGACGATTTCAAGGCACCCAATTGCTGGCCGTTAAGCAGCGCAAGAGAGAATCCCTGAAAGATTATGATAATTGTTTCAATCAGCTGAAGCTTCAGATCTGCAACTTGAACG
The DNA here is from genome assembly GCA_033977485.1 of Hydrangea macrophylla. NCBI lineage: Eukaryota > Viridiplantae > Streptophyta > Magnoliopsida > Cornales > Hydrangeaceae > Hydrangea > Hydrangea macrophylla. The sequence continues at coordinate 95,177,767 of CM066991.1, read as the reverse complement.
AAAAGATCGCGATCACAGCCTTCTGCTCAGGTGGTTCAGCATACAAAGGTTGCCATGTCGTTCTATCATGACCGACCGGCTACCCTGGTTGAACTCTCAGAGAGGGTTGGGAAATACATCGACACAAAGGAGTTCGTGAAGTCTTAACACGCCAGCTTCACGGGAGATGAGTTTCCAAAATCCAAACGAAAATGCGATGGTTCTGAGAAGAGCTCGGGAAAGAAGCCGAAGCAGGATCAGCAGAGGGGCGGTCAGGATCAGGCCTCCATTGCCTTCACACCTCTTTTCTGGCTTATCCAGGAAGTCATGGTTACCGCTGAGGCTCAACGTCTGCTCAAACAATAGACAAACCTGAAGAGTCTGCCCGAGAAGAGAAATCGGGACAAGTATGACCGATACCACAAAGATCACGATCATGACATAGAGGACTGCTTTAAGTTAAAGATTGCCATTGGGAAGCTGATCAAGTAGGGTTATCTCGCCGAGTTTGTCACCACGGATAGACGACCTCGGCCAAACACCCAAGCTCCCGAGCAGTCGCAAACCCTCGGTTATATCAACGTAATCTCTAGAGGAACATCAGGCAAAAGGGATTCACACTCAGCCAGAAAGAGGCATGCTCGGACATCCTAAGTGGGTGTCATGTGTGTCTAATCAGCCAACTCCCCACTGACTGATGTGATGACATTCTCATCCGATGATATAAAGGACCTACACTGCACCCATAATGATCCGCTAGTGGTAACACTCTCCATAGCCAATTATATGGTGAAGAGGGTGTTAGTGGACACAGGTAGCTCCTCGGACATTTTGTTCATCTCAGCTTTTGATCAGTTTAGGATATCAAGGGACAGGCCTCGCTCGGTGGCCACTCCCTTGGTCGGTTTCAACGGTTCAAGCATATAACTGCTCGGGATGATCGAGCTACCAATTTTGATGGGAACCTACCTGCAACAGGTCTCAGTGATGGCAAGCTTCATGGTTTTAGCAGTTCCATCCGCACAACATCATTATTGGGAGGCCAATACTCAATAAAGCCAAGGCAGTTGTATCGACATACAGCCTGGTTGTCAAATTTCTAACTCCCAAAGTCCGAGAAGCATAAAAGGAGATCATGCAATCGCCTGGAGTTGTTACCTTAGCTCCCTGCATATAGAGGCCATTACAGAGACACTGAATGTCCAAGAGATGGATCCGAGGGAAGCCAGGACGGAGTAGGCCTGGTGAAGGAACTAAACCAAGTGGTGTTGGACCCCGAGTTTCCCGACCAGTCCATCAGCATTGGTACTCTCTTGGAACCAAGCCTTTGAGAGAAGTTGATTCAGTTTCTGAGAGAGAGCCAAGATGTTTTCGCCTGGTGCCATGAAGACATGCCAGGAATGAATCCCGGGGTCATGTCCCACCGGCTCAACGTTGACCCGAGTTCCCAGTCGATTAAACAGAAGAGGAGGGGCATGGCTTTCGAAAGACAAGCAGCAGTATGCGAAGAAATCGAAAAGCTCCTCAAGGTGAAATCAGTCTGGGAAGTTCATTATCCGACTGGTTGGCCAACGTGATATTGGTCAAGAAAAGTAACAGGAAATGGAGGTGTGCATGGACTTCACTGACCTGAGCAAAGCCTATCCCAAGGACTGCTATCCACTGCCTAGGATAAACCTCCTTGTGGACTCCACGGTTGGTCACTCACTCCTCTTCTTCATGGATGACCACTCGGGATACAATCAGATCAACATGTATCCCAGGGACGAAGAGAAGACTTCCTTCATCACCGACCAAGGGACAAATTGTTACAAGCGATGCCCTTTGGCCTCAAAAATGCCGGGGAAACTTATCAATGCCTGGTTAATTACATGTTCAGAGATTTGATCGGGAAATTGATGGAGGTAAACGTCGATGACCTCTTGGTCAAAAGCCAAGACGAGTCTGACCATCTCGAGCACTTGGCCGGGGCCTTCAGCATCTTAAGAAAATACCGGATGTGGTTGAACCCGGCTAAGTGCACATTTGGAGTCTCATTCGGGAAGTTCTTAGGACATTTAGTCAGCAGGCAGGGAATCGAGGCAAACCCCGAAAAAATTCAAGCTATCATCAACATGCGGTTGTTGAATTTTTTCAAGGTTTGCCTCGATTCCCTGCTCGCTGACTGGTCAACCAAAGAAGTTCAGAGTCTGGCCGGGCGGGTGGCCGCACTGAACAGATTCATTTTTTGAGCCACCAACCGGTGCCTGCCGTTCTTCAAGATCTTCCGCAAGGCTTTTCAGTGGTCAGACGAGTGCAAAGAGGCATTTCAGGAGCTCAAGAGGTACCTGACATCGCCTCCTCTGCTCTTAACTCTTGTACCAAAGGAGGAGTTGTTCCTATACTTGGCGGTATCACACTCGGCAGTAAGTTCGGCACTCGTCCGAGAAGAGCATGGGATACAGTTCCAGTTTATTACACAAGCCGAGCACTCCAGGGCGCAGAAAGCAGGTACTCTCGCATTGAGAAGCTCGCCTTCGCCCTTGTCACCTCTGCCCGGAGACTCCGCCCATGCTTTCAGGCCTATGTCATTGTGGTCCTCACAGATCAGCCACTGCACCGAATTCTCAGTCGGCCTAAAACGTTCGGGAGGCTCATTAAGTGGGCATTAGAGTTAGAGGAATTTGATATGGTCTACAGACCCGGGATGACAACAAAGGACATGTCGTAGCGGATTTTCTCGTAGAGTTCACAAATCCAGAGGATCCGGTCGAGGATCTCACCATGCCCGAATTGCCCCTAGGCTGCAACCTGTAGAGGTGTAAGTTTTTTTCTTATCACCGAACTGGACGACTGGAATCGACCAGTTTTGACAGTTTTGGTCGGTCTGCAGTTGTAAATTTTAAAAACCCGAAATGAATGGTTGGTTCGCGGTTTTCATCAGTAACAAACCATTACCGACCGAACACCGATCAAATTAACTTAAAATGCTGAGAATGTTATATATATATATATAATATCACACATATAAAATCTCTCTTTCTTTTGGAACCCTAGCTTAAGCCCACATTTCACATTTGACTGAGAGAGAGAGACCCTAGCCTCCAAGCCCCCCACCTTCTTCCAGTCTCCTTCGCCTCCTCTTCCTCCTCTTCTGCCCAGCCACCACCCTACCCTCCTCCTTCTACTCCTTTGGTTCCCGCCACTACCTTGCCCTCCTCCTATGACGAGTCCAACACCCACTACCACCTCATCCTCCTTCTCCATTGGACCTCATCATCCTCACCTCTAGCGTCGGCAGCACCACACCCTCCTCTCTCTTACAACTTCCAAATCTCTCTCAAGTTTTGAACGTCTCTCTCTCTATATATATATAAAGGTTTTGTCCTCTGTTAAAACTTAAAAGATTTGATTTTGGGATTGTTTTAAGACTTTTCTCCATCTTAATGAAGTATCTAAAACTTATTATTAAGGAAAATTTAATGTTAATTGTAATGGTTAGAAGTAGGACTGTTTAGGGTCAAATACAAGAATTAATTTGTTTGTTTTATTTCTACTTTTTTTCCCTAAATGAGAAAAGTTGATCTAGTTTTTCCCCTTTCTCATTTGTCTGTCAGATTTTTACTTGTTGCATTTCCATTTGTATTTTTTATTAATTACTCTATTTCTGATTTTTTTTTCCTCCTTTAATCTGTTTGTAACTTATACTCAGTTCTTTCTGCTAATTTTTTTCCCTTTTCTGACCAAAATAACCAAAAATCGACCGCCGTGAGTACCGATCGGAAAGGACCGACCATTTTGGTAGTTATTCAAAATCGGTTTTGTGTAACATAAAACCGATTCATTCAGTTTGGTGAGTATTTTGAGGTAAAAAACCAACCAAATTGACCGTTTACACCCCCAGCAACCTGGTATCCCAACGTAGGTACTCTACGTGGATGGGTCCTATAACAAGCAGGACAGCGGGGCAGGGATCATCCTGACCACACCCGACGAAATCCAGCTAGAGTATGCACTAAGGTTCGGGTTCCAGGCCTCCAATAACGAGGCCGAGTATGAAGCTTTGTTGGTCAGGCTGCAGTTAGCCAACTTGATGGGCGCACAGAAAATCCAGGGGTATAGTGATTCCCAGCTCGTGGTCAATCAAGAGATTGAAGCTCGGGAAGACAACATGGTAGCCTACGTAGCCCTCGTCCACACAGTCGCAAAGAAGCTTAAGGGGTTCTCCATTACACAGTTCCCGAGGGAAGAGAATACGAGGGTCCACCGATTGGTCCGCCTCGCTTCATCCTCTGAGTCGGACCTACCCGGGATAAGGATAGAATACTTACTCGAGACTAGTGCGACCAACTCAGGAGGCATGAAGTTCTAACTGGTTGCTTTTAGGGCCCAGCTGGACGGATCCGATCATGATGTTCCTCATAACTAGTGGCTTAACGAATGGAAAAGATGAAGCCCAACGGGTAAAATACCGGGATGTAACAACCCTGGTGTTGTGGGCGGGCTACTGTAGGTGCCTTTATGGCTACAGTAAGTGCTGGCAGGCTACACACTATGGGAAGTTTGTCCCACATCGCCTGGGTGTGGAAAAATAATGTGCTATATATGTGTGGTTTCAAGTCTCCCTGGCTTTTTGGGTAGTGACCCAAGAACAAATCCGTGCGAGTTTGGGCCCAAAGCGGACAATATCTTACTGAGCGAGACTTGGGTCATGACATTTAAGAATGGTATCAGAGCTAGACCCAACCGGAAGTGTGCCAACGTGTACATTGGGCCCTAAGAGGGGTGGAATGTAACGACCCTGGTGTTATGGGTAGGCTGCTATAGGTGGCTTTTATGGCTGCAGTAAGTGATGGTAGGCTACACACTATGGGAAGTTCGTCCCACATCGCTTGGGTGTGTAAAAGCAATGTCCTATATATGTGTGGTTTCAAGTCTCCCTAGTAAGAGGCCTTTTAGGTAGTGACCCAAGAACAAATCCATGCGGGTTTGGGCCCAAAGCGAACATTATCTTACTGAGCCAGACTTGGGTTGTGACACGGGAGGCCGGATATCACCTCATCATTGGCGTGCTCTAAAAAAGGGGGTTCTTTATCCCCTATCTCCGGGTTCAAGCAATCATATAAAATCCACGAGGGGGTGTGTGGAAGCCATGTTGGAGGTCGAGCGCTTTCTCGAAAAGCCCTTTTATAAGGGTACTACTGCCAGGACGATGGCCTGGGACTCTCAGGAGTACGTCAAAAGGTGTGACAAGTGTCAGAGGCACACCAATATGATCAACTGGCTGGCACAGCTCCAAACTTCAATCTCCAACCCCTGGCTGTTTGCTCAGTAGAGCATTGATATCGTCGGTCCCCTTCCAATGACAAGAGGCCATGTCAAATTCGCTGTCATTGTTGTGGACGATTTTACCAAGTGGGTAGAAGTCGAGCCCTTGGCAACAATCACTGAGAAAAAGATGGAAGGTTTCATTGAAAGAAACATTCTTAGTAGGTTCGGCATTCCTCGGGTACTGGTCAGCGACAATAGAAGATAGTTTGACACACGGGTATTCAGGCAATTCCGTTCGAGTTATGGAATGTCAAATCACAACTCTTCTTCTGAGCATCTTCAAGCCAATGGACAGGCCGAAGTGATGAACTGAAAAATTTTGCAGTCCATTAAAACCAGGCTTGAAAACGCCAAAGGGCTCTGGGCAGAAGAACTATGGACCCTTCTGTGGGCCTATCGTACCACTTCCCAAGCGGCAATAGGGGAGACTCCATTTTCACTTACCTACAGTTTTGAGGCAGTGGTCCCCATAGAAATCAGACTGCCAACATACCGGGTGGCCAACTTTAGCGAGCAAAGTAACGATGAAGCTCTAAGAGGGGAGCTCGACCTAATAGAAGAAAGAAGGTATCGGGCCTATCTTAAAGTGGAAGCCTATAAGCAGCGAGTATCTCGGTATTTTAACAGCAAAGTCAAGCACCGCAGTTTCCAGGTGGGAGACCTAGTCCTTAAGGCAGTAAACTAGTCTACCAAGATCCCGAGTCACGGGAAGTTGGGGCCAAACTGGGAAGGACCCTACAGGGTCACTCGAGCCAACCTCTCTACCAACACGGGCAAGAAGGTCTTAATTCCGGCCGTCAAGCATCCGGACTGAAAATAATGAAATAAAAGTGAATGATTAGCCACCTGGGAGAGCACAATGGGAGCGGGAAAAGATGCATTACTTACCAGATGGGAGATATTGTACAGCCACCCTGTTAGAGCTTCAGGATCCAGCCCTGTACACCTCTTAACTTGGCTCTGGATCAGCACGGGCCGGATCCTCGAGCGGACATCGTCCGCCGCACCCGCCAAGGGTACCCCAGATAGTATGTTCGGCGGTGGCCGCGCGGTGGGGACTACCACTTCAACCCGTGCATGCGAGGTCCTGACCCAATCCGGATGGGGCCCACGCTGGACCCGCTTGAGCTGGGGGCTAGCAGGTTCAGGATTCTGCCTCTTCTTCCTCTGCCCCGCCCGAGCTGTCAACGCCGCTTCTTTCTCCTTCTAAGTGGTCGTGCCCCTGGGTGCCATCTCTATAAAGGACATGTGCTAGAGGGAGAACAAAAAGTGAACATAAACAACAATAAAATGAAAGGAAAAAAAAACCTGCGCAACCCGGAACTTACCAATAATGATGGGAGGGAAGACTAGTGCAGTAAGAACTTTGTCCGGATGGTAGGTCATGACATACTCTCCCGCCCGGGACAACACATCAACTATGTTAGTAGGGGCCTGAGCTAGCACCCTTATCCGATCCTGGCACTCCTCCGAGAGGTTTGGCGGATCGACCAAGCCCGTTGCAAAACGAGAAGGAGGTTAGCCTACATAATCGCAGCAAGATAACAATCAAAGACAGACTCGTGATAGCTTACTTTTGAATTTGCCCGCCCAGGCTGTCCTCAAGGGGATTCTCGGGACCTCCGTGCTGAACCCAAGAGTGGATATTCGGAAGAACTTCTTCTTCCACCCCTTGTTGTTGTTGGGGGCGTTCTCCAAGATTTTCCTCCCTTGCAACCGACCTCCTTATACAGCAAGGACGGCCGGTAAGTCCATAAAAAATCTTCAGCCGTTTGGGGCGAGTTACCCGGGAGCTATGCCTAGGTAGATCAGTATGTCTCGTGCAAGAGGATGTAGGGGTAAACAAAGACCCGCGAGGAACGCGTCCTCGTATAGGATAGTGAATCCCAGCAAGTGAACGTGAGCCTCATCATCTGGCACAGTAAGGGAGAAGCCGTCGAAGCAGCCGTACTTTTGGCTAATCCTGGCTAGGTCTAGCGCCCAAGATGCTAGGGGTCCCCAAGCTAGAAAAGTGCACCTCGGAACTACCCGAGGTCGAAGCCCTATTGCCCAACTCCCCCCAAGTCCAAGACCTCAACATAAGGCCGGCTCGGCCCCTCATCAGGCATCCCGATAGGAATTCTACCCTCACTCTGGCGGTCAGACAGGCTAACTGAGGGCGGACTAAACTAGTACCCAGGGTCCCTGACGGCGACTTTTCATCTTCCGATCAGGAAGAAGAATTGAAGCCCGAATGACACATATCTGAGGCTCCTATGGGGGGGGGGGGGGGGGGGGGGAAGGGGGAGTAGCTAACGGCCTAAGTAATGGTTGGGAACTCCGAGTCTAAGATACAGGGAATGCAAGACTAAAAGCCTAAATGGAAAGGTATACAAGGTCTTCAGAGTAAGGAGAACTCGGTTAGAACTGCACCTGGATAACCCGATTGGTTCAACTGCCCTTTTGCACCACCTAGTCTAATGAAAAAGTAGAACCTAAGGAAGAAGAAGTCCCACTGCCGTAGCGGATTTCAATTCTCCAACCTCACTCGGGAATGAAAAAAAAACGAAGGAGAGCAAGCAAAATAGTGAATTATAAGGCTAGAAGGGTGAAGACTTGTTAAGCGCAGAAAAGAGCTCGGGAGGCTTGACCGGGTGCTTTCTCTCTTAAAACTGCTCTGTAGTCTCTATCTCTGGACATTAAGAACAACATAAATGAATAAGTGTCCCTTATATATGCAGCATGTATGGTCCAGTTAAATCAGATCCAATGGCCAGGAAATTTTCCCGCCAAAACTGTTCGACAGTTGTCTCCTCGGGCACGTGAAGCGATGCCTCAAAAGACGCGGGCATTAAATGTACGACATGACGGTTCAGTTACAATGCAACTATTTGGTAACACTTATATTGATCTCGTTGGATGCTGACCAGACCAGTCACTCCCTGACACGTGGCAACTACCCACCCTAGGTTCTCGAGGCCACCGTTCAGTCCAACCCCCGACTGACCAAGGCGGCAGGTCTGGCCCTGAGTAATATCCTGGGTAGGGTCCCGAACGATCTACTGAATGGCGCACATTTCCAACCCTCATCCGATGGAGCATTGCATTAGCCTCGAAAATGGGGGGCAGCTGATATGTACAAAAATATCAGGTCGAAGCCAAACTATGCTAACCTAGCAAGCAGAAGCCAAGTCATCCGGAAAGGGCGCACGCTACATAACCTTCCTGGGTCATCCAACCAACACCACCCGGTCCGGGCACATAGCCCGGGTCCACGGTACGGGCTCATTCCACGGAATGCGTACCCTGGGCGAGTAACATTACTAGCCCTGCAAGTTTCCAGGCAGTTTTCTATCTCAACTAGAAGACTAATGGAAAGTGCAAGTTGTTTCCTAATCCGTTTACGAAACCCCCATGATTGGTGTTAATCTATTGTAATTAGATTGAGCTTCCTAATCAGCTTACTTATGTTGTACGAGTGGTCTATTGCACCTATAAGAGAGACCGCTCACCCCCATCGCAGGGGATCGCATTCTCATGACACAAAATTGCAACTTCATATTGCACGCATACTTTGCTCGGCCGGTCTCTGGTAGCTCCAAGCCTATTGGTTCACCAAAGACTCTCGGTGACGTTCACATCATAGTGCAAGTGCTCCGACACATCACGTGGACGTAGGTTCCTTCGTTAATAGGGCCGAACCACACTTAAATTTCTCTTGTTTACTTCTTGTTCTTCTACCAATTTTTGGCATCATCAATACATTTGCACTTAATACTCTTCAAAGTAACATTTTTATTGTTAAAAAAATACCTCAAAATTTTTACAAATTAATATTGACTACTGTTGTGCTTCCCAAATTTAGTACCCAAACACTTTAACTATCGTGCTAAATGTTGCGGCAATAATTGGTGATACTATATATCACTATGTAGTACATCTGTTCAAGCATTTCACTACACCATATGACCAGATTTCTAACGGACAACTTTTATGATTTCTAACGGATATATCCGTTACTAATTAATAACGGATATATCCGTTAGAAAATGTATATATCCGTTAGCAATGACCATATAGTGGCAATTTTGTAAATAAAAACTCAAAAACTAAAATTTTGGTGGCAATTTTGTAAAACTAAATATTACACAAAAATTTTGCCCAAAATTTTTCCCACTAATATTTCCCCCTAAATTCTATTCAGTATTCTCTTCCACTCTCCAGCCCATTGGTCAAACCAGAGAAGAGAAGAGATAAGGAAGGGCAACATCTACCTCGCCGTCGTCCTGTGGCCTTTCCTCGGCGACGCCGTCCTCCTTCATCTATCTCTCTCACTTGTTGAAGCCGCCGCCCGAACGACTACCATCACCACCTCCATATTTGCGATCACAACAGGTAAACAGCTCACCATTGATCCCTTCTCTCTCTCTCTCTCTCTCTCTCTCTCTCTCTCTCTCTCTCCCTCTCTCTCTCTCTAACTTTCTCTATCTAAGAAACGCTTTCAGAGTTGCGAATTCGATCAGGGCCTATGGTTCTTATCTCCGAGGATAAGCAATTTGATTTTGGTTTTTCTTCCTTTGGATTGCCTTTCACTGTAAGTTCTTGGCTCTGATTGTTTATTTCTTTACATGATCAGTTGATTTTTTTTTTGTCTCTTTTGAGCTCTGATTTGATCTAGGGTTTTGTACTGATTTAGTTTTCTCGGTCTTCCTTGCCTTTCAGAGTAATTTTTTAGCTCTTGGATTTTGGTTTTTTTTTTTTTAGCTTGGTTCGAACTAGTCTTTTTATTTATTTATTTATATTTTTTGGGGGGTTTCCTGTGTTATTTTTATTTTTATTTTTGGATCTTTCTCGTTTACTTGTGAGTTCTGTCTATCCCTCACGAGAATCTGCTTAAGCATAGTTACCCTTTCTCTAGTATTTCATGTGTTCAATTCACCATGTGGATGTGGCCTAATGATGCCTCTTCTCTCTTGTCTAGCACCCAAAGTTAAGTGGCCTGGCATCCTTGGGTTATCTTATCACTAGGCATATTATTATAAGGATTGAGATGGATCTTCTAATGATCTATCTCATTATCTTATCACTAGACATATTATTCCTCAATTTGTGATTTTCGTACTAAGTATCCATCTATTTCTTATTTTCTATTTGTTCTACCACTTCTTGTTTTTGTTTTGAAATTCCAAACGGTTTTAAGTTTTGCATTTGTTCTAAGTATTGAGATTATTGCATTTGTTCTACCAGTAAAAGTGTCACTTGAGAAAAAAGTTAGTCATAATTGGCCTTCTTGGTTTGGTTCGTTTTGTCTCTGAGATGTACAAGCGAAATTGTCAATCTTCATTAATCCCCAACTTGGACATTGTTTCTCTTTTAATGTAATTTAGTGAACTTCATCTGAATGTTTTATGTTTCTGAAGCAGACGTGAGCTATAAATGGCTCTTGACTTTTTTCCCCCTTATTTCTAATTTCTCCCCCTTTTCTAACTTTCTATAGTATACACAATCTCAAGTGGTGGGTCTGATTCACAAATTTGATATGTTTTAATATTTCTTTCCATTTCTTCTCATGTTTCTTTCTCAAAGTAGCCATAGGAGGTCTCTTTCACTCTTGTGGCGCTTTGGACTCTTCATCAATCAATTCCCGGTGATTCATGGGAATAGAATTCACACACCACTTGTTTGTTAAATTGCTAGCAGATCAAAATCTAGTCTTGAATTGAAGCTACCACAGAATTTTTTATCCATCGCCATGGCTTATGTCTATCGCTTTGGACTTTCCTGTTTTTTGTTTGTTGGATATAATTTTATCCTTGGTTAAGATATATTTGCCATACCCAGGATGTAGCAGTCAAGGTTCTCAGCATCCAGGATTTTCACGAGGTTCAGTTGAAGGAATTCTTAAGAGAGGTATGGACATAGTGATTTGAATGATCAAAGTTTACTAGATTGTTTACTACTTTATATCATCTTCACTATCATTGAATCTTCTATTTTCTTAGCAATACTCGTCCATATTAATATTGTGTGTTTCCTTCCTTCGTTGTTTAAGCTTCAAAGTAAAAATTCTTCTCCTTGCCCTTACAAGGAAAAAAGAACAGAAAACGATATTTGGTATTTTTCTTTCTGGTAACCAAGGTACTTATATTTGTTATCTGCTTTGGTGAGTCTCGGTGATTATAAAATTTATCTAGTGCGATACATGAGTTGTTCAACAAACATGGGATATTTGCATAAATTGTTTTTTGAATCTTCCATCTTTGTCTATTTTAATCCATGAATAATTAACTGGAACCATTTATTTCTGAGGTGTTGCTTGCAGTTTGTTTAGCTGAGTATCTATGTAATTCTGTATAGCTAATAATGCTAAGTTGTGATTTGCGTTTACTAAGGTTGCAATAATGAAACGTGTTCGTCATCCAAATGTGGTTTTCTTTATGGGTGCTGTTACGAAACGTCCACATTTGTCGATAGTCATAGAATATCTTCCTAGGTAATTGTTTCTTATGGTTTCTGTATTACTGGTTTTATATGTAGCGTAGCAATGCATACTAACCTCTATAAATCCTGACTTTCATGGAACAGAGGTAGCTTGTACTGCCTCATACACAGGCCGACTGAGGTGATTACGAATGGCGTTGGATGTGGTTTGTACTGATTTTTTGTTGCCCATTTTATAAAAAAAATTTTCATCTGCTGTTACAGTTTTATGTTAAAGATTCTACGATCTTTACTGGATGCAGGCCAAGGGAATTAACTATCTTCACTGTCTTAACCCTCCTGTAGTTCACTGGGATCTTAAGTCTTCGAATCTTTTGGTTGATAAGAATTGGACAGTGAAGGTATAAATATTTGTGTGAATATACATATACATATTTTATATATACAAGGCTACTGTTTCTTTCTCCCGAAGTTTGTTTGTACTCTTTCGCAAACTTGACACGACACTACATATCATGCTCAAGTGTGTGATTTTGGATTGTCTAGATTCAAAGCACATACTTTCATATCATCAAAATCTGTTGCTGGAACAGTAACTCTCTCTCTCTCTCTCTCTCTCTCTCTCTGTCATTGCAGTATTTTGACACAAACTTGAACATGAAACAAATTTTGCAGTGAGGAGGTCAATTTGATCAAAAGCAACAGATCTTTTTTGTCAGGATTAGTTCGATATAAGATTTGGTTGATCACTTCCGAGTACAATCAACAACTTCAATCAAGCCTTTTGGATCTTTTGTCATTTATTTTTCTCTAGTTTTAAGAGACAGTAACACTCTCATTTATTGGAATTTCTTTAGTGTTCTTTTTCCACTATCTTGTTCTAGTGTTTTGTTACATTTAGATGTTTCTATTATCAAAAGATGCTCCTTCTCCATCCTCAATAGAAAACCAGAATTATGACCAATATCTTGCTGGTAGAATATTTTCCTCTCGGTGCATCAATCAGGCATGTAACTCTCTTGCTTTTCATTTCAGCCCGAGTGGATGGCCCCCGAGTTCCTCCGTGGAGAGCCTTCAAACGAGAAGTCTGATGTTTACAGTTTTGGAGTGATATTATGGGAACTCATTACCTTGCAACAGCCTTGGAATGGACTCAGCCCTGCCCAGGTATGGTATATATAGATATATATTAAATTATTATTTCAGAAACTTGTTCATCTTCTTGTTGCTGCTGCAGGTGATAAATTTATTCAAAAAGTATATTTGTATACCAATTGATAATTGTGGTGCATATTGAAACGTAGCATTTTGATTTTTGGTGGTTGACATTACTTGGATTGCAAACTTTCAGGTGGTTGGAGCTGTTGCTTTCCAGAACAGAAGGCTTTCTATTTCGCCAAATACCTCCACCGTGTTGGCTTCGCTCATGGAATCTTGTTGGGCAGAGTAAGAATCTTCTTTATTAGTTAAAAGTTGAAACAGGCCTCCTTGTCACTAAGTCAATACTGCCCATGTTTCACTTGAATTTTTTCTTGGTTATTATTTCTCAAGAGGTTAGGTTTCCTCAGTTTATGAGGCTTGCTAAAGATTGGACTACAGTATTTTTCTGCTCTAATGATACATTATTTGGGCTTTGATTTGGGAACATATTTTCTTTTGTTCTAAGCATGACTTATAAGGATGCTTGTAATGTTGTGTTTGACCCAAGTTAAATGTACATAAGGCATATATATTTTTTTGTTATTCAATTTCTTCTTCTTATTCTTATTATTATTATTATTTTTTTTTTTTTTGCGAATAATACTCTGGAAATGTTTCTTGCACATCCACTTTCTGACAATTTCTAATTTTCCTTCACAGTGACCAAGCCAAGCCACTGCATATGAGTCGAATGCTTACAATTAATAATCTCCTTTAATATATAATTACATAAACCAAGCCACTGCATATGAGTTGCGCCTCATTCTGTCACAGGCATTCAGTGAGCACTGCTTCTCTCACTATTTAGAAGCGTATGGCTTCATGTTCTATTTTACTCCCAATGCTTGCGCTAATGCTAGCGACATATCATTTTTTGTTTTATTTGACCCCCAATTGTCCAACATATGCACCAAAAAAATCATATGTGCTAAATTCTTGCTAATCGTCTCTTGTAAGTGAATGAAAATGCATCATTTCATTTTCTAAATTCACAACTCAATCAAATTTGTTGAAGTCACTATTCTAACTTTGTAACTCCTTTTCATCAGGAAAAGTTGCTCGAACAAACATTTGCATCTCATTAATGACTGTTAATTTACTTCCTAACTTGCTAGAGTAGCAACTGATTCAATATACACTGATAAGGAAGATTTTTCTGTAAAAGTTTAACTGCTTCCCTTCTATTGCAAATTTGTACGATTTTCTATCTATTACCCCAGTTAATTCAATTAATTGCAACTAAACTAATATATTTGGGTAGGAAATATGTGCCAAAATACTCAGACTGTTTAGGTTAATTCTTCTTCCATTATGTAGGTATTGATCTAATAATGAGAATTATTATGTTCTTGTAGACTTGTAGAGTTTGGATTAAGACGCGATATGCATATTTAGCCCACATGTGCTCTATCTATTAGACCATAAGAAATGAACTACTATTTACTATATACAATTCCAGAATAAGAATGGAGTAAAAAATAAACTTCTGTAGTTGTGACTGAGTTGTATAGCTTGGCTTTTCCTCTCATACATTCTTGATACACATTAAATAAGAGACATCTCATCTATGTCCAGCATATGCACCAATCTCAGAAGCCTGATTACCTTGTTCTCAAATATGCTCATAGATGGAAGCGGCATGCTTGTAAGACAGTTAAGAGTGAGTTATCATTTGAGCTGGGTTCTTAGGTTACGGAACTTGTATTGAGTGCTTGTTCTCAATCAATAATGTCAGAATGTGTATGCTAATGTTGAATTTACTTATCTCTTTGTTACTTGCAACTATTTCTACTGGCAAAAATGTTGAATCACTGGAGAGGAGCCTGCACATTGGCATCTCACAGGGCTTTATGCTGGAACTTCAAGCCCATCAAAGCTCTGAAGTGTGAGATCGAGCATAAAATATTTGCTTTCCACAAAGCTAAATTTAATTCTGAAAGGTTGCATTGCGAAATAGACTTGAAAATAGTATATACAATTTTCCTGGGAAGTCTCTATTTGTTTAAATTTAAAGTGCTAATTTGAGAACAATCCTTTGTACGATTAACAAACTCAGTTTTTTGTTGGATAACTATGCACAAAATCCATTATTAGTTCTTCTTGCACGATGATTAATATTTCTGTTGCCTTTGCATTTGTCCGTTTTGTTTATAATCGCACATAGATCCAGTATTGAACTGATTGTTCACTCACAATTATATTTCACCTGTATATGCAGTTTATCTTGGCGCAACTCTGTAACCTTATCTGTCCATCAAAGCCAGAGTCTGTATATCTTTTGGTTCTTAACAAAGCACATACACAAGAAGGGTTCATCAGGGGATCAATGACCAAAAATCCTTATTCTAGTGCTGAGATTGGTCCATTGATGCATGATGTTAAAAACAAAATTTGCCACCAATTGGATCTGTTAGGTCTTCTTGAAGATGACTATGGGATGGAGTTTTGCTAGTTGCTGGAAATATCATCTCTCTCGATTTGAGCGTTGCTCAAGTTTATGAACAAGTATGGAAAAAAATCAAACTGTCAGTCTTCAAATGCAATTGGCAGTACTACATTGCTATTCTCCAATGCTATTTCATCAGCAATCCCAATGGCAATAACTTACCGGCTTTAGGTTTGTTTATTCTATTTTTAATTTAGAAGTTTTGTAATGGGTTATCCTCATTGGTAAGAGCAATATTCTTCCAAAACTACTAGAAATTTCTGCTTCTGGTACCTTTTGCTTAAACAATTTTCCAAATTTGTGACTCTTTTTCAATCTATTCCTTAAATGGGAAGTCAAAAAATAATATTGGCTATTCCTTCTATATTTTTTTAATCATTATTAACTTTTGATTATAACCTCATGCGAATTCAAGAATGATATCCCCTGCATGTATGCACAAACTTTTACATTGTTTAGTTATTTTTGGTGGTCCTTGATATTGAATAATGGAGTTTTACCTCTCTACTCGCCCAGAATGCAGTTAGCCAATATTTTTGGCATGTTCATATTTGTACGGTTATAATTTATAAATAGTATAAGGATAAACATATTCGAGTGGTCATGTTTGTTAAGTTTAGTCAGTTTGTTTCTTAATTTTGTATTACCAGTGGTGCTAATGACTATTTTGGTGCATAAATGCTTCATCAGATTTGCTTCAAGCTATGGAAAGTCAGGGTGAGAAAGGTATGGAGAGTATAAGAAACTCGATGAGCTCTATCCTTTGTTATTATCTTGTTTTAATGTTAACATAAGTTGCTATTTCTTTTAACTTTTGCTCATTAATATGATTATGTTTTTTCCCTTTTATTTTTTTCCTCAAATTATCAGGACGAAATTGTTGCGAAGCTTGAGAATCATCTTCTGAGGTCTTCAATGCAGCTAAGCAGGAAGTTAGCTCTTAGGTATGGCTTTCAATCAAAATTTAGAGGATTTAGTGCTATATTGTCAACCGCATATTAAAGTTGAGGATAACCAACCGCATATTAAAGTTGAGGATAACTTGTATAAATCATTTTAAAAGTCATGGTTTACTATTCTGTATTCGCCTATTCGGTTTCATGTGAATCTGCAAGCTTGCTTATAAATATCACGTATTACTATGATTTTTGGATATAGTGGTTTCTATAAAATGTCATCTAGCCAGGTGAATGTAGATGCTTTCAATACCCAATCATATGTTTTATGTCGCATATTGACACAATTTATGAATAGCAGCCCAAATCAGCCCTACCCCAACCAAAATTTAAGTGAGATGGAACTGTAGGAATAATAACAAGAGGTAGGAGACAACCTTTAGAACAACCTATAAAATTCCAGAGTCCTAATACAGGACAGATTTTAAATTTAACAGCTCATGATATACAGAACTGGAACCAGACTATAGATGTTTGGAAGAACAATGTAATTGCCCAAGTAATACAGAACAATCGTTTTGATGGTAGTTCAGTAGAACAAGTGAGAGAGAGAGAGAGAGAGAGAGAGAGAGAGAGAGAGAGAGAGAGAGAGAGAGAATTTGAAACACGCAATTACAAATTCAATTTATGAGTGAGAGAGAGAGAGAGGGAGAGAGGGGGAGAATTTGAAACACGCGGTTTCAAATTCAATTTATGTCATATTTATGTAATTCCTTGTGACAATAACATACTACGCAAACATATGAAGACTGTATGATTTAAATGATAGCCGCTTGATTTTTAGATGATCATGGTCATGATCAGTCTCTTGATCAAATATTTTTTACTTCTTCCTTAATTGACCAAACCACCTTCTCTACTACTTAAGTGAGCTAATCACACAACCCGGAGTAAGAGTCAACAACTTCAATAACAAATTTGCTCACCCAAGCATCTCATTGGGTGAGCAAGTGGGATCACCTACTTCATGTTTGGAAAACCTTTGAATCGACTTTGGCTCTAGCCTCTAAATTTGAAGAGTCATTATGCTTCCTAAATTTTGTAATCCAAATGGTTTTCAAACACATATGGTAGTGGGCTTACTTGATTTTGATTGAATAATGGTCACTACAAGAAAATTGACTATTAGTGACGAAAATTTTCGTCGCTAAAGGTCAAATTTTCGTCACTAAAGCTCTTTAGTGACGAAAAAAATTTCGTCGCGCGTTCGTCGCTAATTCCTCGACGCAAAAGGTCTTTCGTGACGAAATCACATTTCGTCACCAAAGAGTATCATTTAGCGACGAAATTTTTCGTCGCAAAAAGTGTATTTTTCCCAACGAACAAAATTTCATCACGAAAGAGTCCTACTATTAGCGACGAAATTTCGTCGCTAAAAGTACCCTTTAGTGACGAATATTTCGTCAGGAAAAGTGTATTTTTTCCAACGAACCAAATTTCGCCACAAAAGAGTCCTACAATTAGCGATGAAATTTCGTCGCTAAAAGTACCCTTTAGTGACAAAATATTTCGTCGGGAAAAGTACATTTTTTTCAACGAACCAAATTTCGTCACGAAAGAGTCCTACTATTAGCGACGACATTTCCTCGCTAAAAGTACCATTTGGTGACAAAATTTTTCGTCGGGAAAAGTACATTTTTCCCAACGAACCAAATTTCGTCACGAAAAAGTCCTACTATTACCAACGAATTAAGTTTCATCGGCAAAAGATCTTTATTCCCAACGAAGTATTTCATCATTAAAAAGTAATCATTAGTGACGAAATAAGTTTCGTCGGTAAAAAGGTTTAATTAGTGACAAAATTTTCGTCGCTAAAGATAAAACTAAAAAATACAATTTGACTATTAGTGACGAACAATTTCGTCGCTAAAAGCATTTCTATTTTTTTAATATATATTTTATTCAGACAATATTTTTTTTGGGTCCACCTGCTAACGAGTAATCTAAAACATCCACAACATACATATTCACCAAAAAAAAGTTTCATTCATTAATAAATTACCTACTCAATCCAACAAAACAAAGCAAAATAGTATTTCCAAACATCCAAAAGCCATATAGCAAACACAAATTCCAAAACAATATAGTATCTCCAAACATCAATGTAAATTGCTCCAGAAAATGAGATCAAAATCATGCATAGTTTTCATTCATGCACTCCAGATGCCCGTAAATCTGCAATACAAAAATATACAAATCAATTTTAAATAAAGTATAAGTAAAAAAAAAAAGAAGTGTGCAACAATTCGTTAAAGAAAGGATTTAGATTTCAAAATGCATTTTTGTGTCACTCCCTAACCGGGACTCGGTTTTCAATTCCGTTTCTTCCTACAAGTTTTTTCAAGCACAAGTGAGTTTTTTGAAGTGCTCCCGGTCCATTCGAACCATTATTGGACAATTTTGACCCCTAAAACCCCTGTATGCCCTTTAATGAAATAGTTGAGGTTTCAAAATGCATTTTTGCGTCATTCTCCCTAACCAGGACTCGATTTTCAATTCCGTTTCTTCCTACAACTTTCTTTAGGCACAATTGAGGTGCTCGAAGTGATCTTGGTCCATTCGAACCATTATTGAACAATTTTGAACTCCAACACCCCGTATGCCCTTTAATGAAATAGTTGAGGTTTCAAAATGCATTTCTACGTCATTCTCCCTAACCGAGACTCAGTTTTTAATTCTGTTTCTTCCTACAACTTTGTTTAGGCACAATTGAGGTGCTCGATGTGTTCTTGGTCCATTCAGACCGTTATTGGACGCTTTTGACCCCCAACACCTCGTATGCCCTTTATTAAAAAAAGAGTTAAGGTTCTAAAATGCTTCTTTGGGTCATTCTCCCTAATCGGGACTCGGTTTTCAATTTTGTTTCTTCCTACAACTTTGTTTAGGCACAATTGAGGTGCTCGAAGTGGTTCCGGTCCATTTGAACCACTATGGTACGATTTTGACCCCCAACACCTCATATGCCCTTCATTGAAAGAGTTAAGGTTTCAAAATATTTTTTGCATCACTCTCCCTAACCGGGACTCAGTTTTCAATTTCGTTTCTTCCTACAAATTTTTTAGACACAATTGAGGTGCTCAAAGTGGTCTTGGTCCATTCGGACCATTATTGAACGATTTTGACCCCCAACACCCCGTATGCCCTTTTTTGAAAGAGTTAAGGTTTCAAAATGTTTCTTTGCGTCATTCTTCCTAACCGGGACTCGATTTCAATTCCATTTATTCCTACAATTTTGTTTGGGCACAATTCAGGTGCTCGAAGTGGTCCCGGTCCATTCGGATCATTATTGGACGATTTTGATCCCCAACACCCCTTATGCCCTTTTTATTAAAAGAGTTAAGATTTCAAATTGCATTTTTGTGTCATTCTCTCAAGTATTAGACTAGTATTTGATGGTATTTGTTTTGATTTCTTCGTATAACTATCTTTCGTAAAATAATCAAAGATTACATTTTAAACTTAAATAAACTTACCATCAATTCTGCTTCGATGATGATAGTAGTTGTTGTATCATTTCCTTCATTTCTGCCTGTTCTGCTGCCATTCGTTTTATGGTGTCCTGCTGGCTCTCATGTTCTGTTGCCATCCGATTTATGGTATCTTGCTGGCTCTCAACAATACCACGTAAGGAAGTCACCTCTGGATCAGGTCCGCTAGATACTGTTTGAGATGTGTGTGACGGCGTTGGCTTAGGCCCGTGACCAAGACCCTTAACATAACCTGGCTTCTTCCCCAACACACAATCAGCAACCTCGTCCTCTGTCGGGCGAGTCCCTCCCTCAGATACTGGCTAGTTCAACCTCACCTCCATTTCATCCTACATAGAATGTGGAAACTTATATAAGCATTCATTACCAAAACAAAACACAAGTTTGATAAGATATACCTAGAAACTTACATGTATCACCCTAGCCTGGTCACAACACCAACCATTCTCGTCTGTGTGGCGTGACCATTTAAACCATTCACAGCGGCCGAGAGGCTTCTTTAAGTCCTTTTTCTACAATAAAAAAAAAACTAAATAGAATCGCAAAGAAATATTCTTAATTTAAAGACTTGTATAAATATTTGTATTTACCTTCTCTGCTTTACCCGCCACAAATGCTCGTGATCCTATACAATGGGTGACAGTCTGACAGGCTCTGTTCTTCTTATTTGTCTCAGACCGTTTCTTCGAGAGTAAATAATTTGAAGTAAGTTTACAAGGTTAAATGTCGTTCTCAATTTTTAAATGTTCTTCTTATTTGTCTCAGACCGTTTCTTCTTATTTGTCTCAGACCATTTTTTCGTCACGAAACCTTAAATAATTCTCGATGAAATATTTCTTCACTAAAAGTAAAACACTCACCGACGAAATAATTTCGTCACAAATTGTAACAATTCCCGACGAAAGTTTTTCGTCACGAAGCTAAAACAATTCCCAATGAAATATTTCGTCACTAAAAGATAAACATTTACCGACAAAATAATTTTGTCACCAATTGTAACAATTCCCAACGAAAGTTTTTTGTCACAAAAGGTTGTATAATTCCCGACGAAAAATTTTGTCACTAAAAGTAAAACAATTACCGACGAAATTATTTCGTCATTAATTGTTACAATTACCGACGAAAATATTTTGTCACGAAAGGGTAAACAATTCCCGACGAAATATTTCGTCACTAAAAGTAAAACAATTAACGACGAAAAAAATTCGTCACCAATTGATAACGTTTCGTCGCCTAAACTTTTCCCACCAAATTTTTGGCGGGGGAAATTTCCCGCCAACTATTAGCGACGAACTTTAGTGACGAAATGAATTGTCGTCGGTAATTGTTCGACTTTTACCCGCAAAAATTGGTTTCGTCGAGAAAGATAAAGACTTTTGCTGACGAACGTTGATTTCGTCACTAATAGTATACTATTAGTGACGAAAATAATTTTGCGGGTCAAAGTTTCGTCACTAAAGGTCAGATTTGTTGTAGTGGGTGAAGTGGTCCCACTATTATTGAAGGTGGTCTCACTGTCACATACCATTTGATTTTGAGATACAAAATTTGGGAGAGATAACATTTACTTTACTTTTTAGTGTCCACTAGCCTTTGACCATAATGTAAAGCTGTGTTACTTGCAATGTACAACCTATTTTTTTTTTCATTTACAGCTTAGGATAGATGGTGATTTCCTTTATTTTCTAGTGGATGCTGCAATTAGAGCGGTATGTTTGCTTGCAATTTCGGTTACATCATTTAATCTTTGCACTAGTTCACTATTCAGAGATGATTGGTGATCTTATTCCAAGAATTTATTTTTTTTCTTAGGAGTATGTTTAGAAGTGAGAAAAACAAATGTTGCGTCCCCATAGGATTAGAGAACTTTCAAATCTAGACACATGCTTAAATGCCCCTTTAGATTTCGGTATTTATTTAATAACCTTCATTGGACGTGTCCCAACACACATCAATGGTTTCTCTTATTTCATGGGATACGGGTGATACCTATGGCGCGAGGAATATCTGGAAAGTTGCTTCTTGTGGAGAAACATCCCTTGCACTCTAAGCAAGTAGTTGTAATTGTTATTGCTCCATTGGCTGGGTTTAGTGCAAGTTCTTCAACTTGAATACATTTTTTTCTATGGGTTGAAGTGTTGCTATTAGGTTTACTTGATTCATGGTTTTGTTATCCGCCTTCTTTCTTGCCATAGAAAGATTGTGTTTACTTTTATCAATGCAGGAGATGATATGAGAGATTGGAATTTCATAATCATGTGAACCTTGGTTTTAATTTGATACATCAAAGGGATAAAGTGCTGTCAGAGGGCAGGAGTGTAAAGTACATGCTTGTTATTTGTATGTTGATGTTTTATTTAGTAGGATTCGTAGAGAATTATTGTAAAGTATATGTTTGTAATTTACATATTGTGATGTTTTTTTTTAAGATTCATAGAGAATATTCTCAATGATATTGTAGGTTATCTATGACTAGACTTCTTTTGATTTCTATGTATGGATTTTTTTTGTTGTATTGGGTGCATATTGAGCTTGTTATTTTGTATTTGGTATGGATTATTATGTTTGTTAATTAGGTGCAAATAAAAATTGGGAAGCATATAAATAACTTTTTTTAAAATTTTTTTAATTTATACAAATTTCTAACGGATATACCCGTTAGAAAATCAGTTAGTATTTTTTTGTGTTTTTTTAGAAATTACTAACGGATATATCCGTTAGAAATTGTTGACAAATCCGTTAGTATTCAATATAAATCTTTTAAAATTGGATAAAAAACTGTTAGTGGGCACATTTCTAACGGATATATCCGTTGGAAATCCTTTGATTTACTATAACGGATATATCCGTTAGTAAAATTAATTTTTCTAACGGATATATCTGTTAGTAAATCCGTTAGTAATATTACTAACGCTAAAATACTAACGGATATATCCGTTAGTAACATTTATTCTAACGGATATATCCGTTAGTAATGAGGCCATATGGTGTAGTGATTTGCAAATCAAATTTGAAAATCATAGCAAATTTTTACTGCTAAATGATGCGATTGACTCCTTAGAATTTACTACGAGTGACACCCAGATTATATGAAAATGACATATTGTTACCATCCACTAGAGGTGTAAGGAAAAAAATCATAAAACTGAAACAAACCTACTAAACCAATCTAACGGTCAGTTTACTAAAAAAAGACATATTACCTAAAAATCGATTGAAATAAAAAATAACCAAAAAAATTGACAAAAATAGACCAAATTGAACCTCATTGATCGGTGTTAAAAATATCATAAATTCGACAAAATCGACCGATTTACGCCCTTACCATCCATGGATATATTTGCCAATAGTATGATACGTACGTGTGGATGACCGTTACTCCATGTCATCGTACATGCTTGATGTGACATAGCTATCACATTTATACATGTGTTATAACGTCTCCTAATATTTGTCCCTGAAAATAGGGGGTAACATACAAAGTTTTTAATTTTAGGGTAAATTACACTGACCTCCCCTGAGGTTTGACGTAATTACACGGACCTCCCCTCTAGTTTGCAAAATTACACAAACCTCCCTCGAGGTTTATAATTCGGTAACAAAATGCCCCCTCCACTAACGTTCCGTTAGTTTTTTTTACATTTGCCTCCCCTGAAAATTACAATTAGCCCCCCTATATTATAAAATTGTCATACTAAGCCCCCTTTCTCTTATATTTTTGTTCTAATTATAAAATCCCTCCTCCCTCCTACGTTTTTGGGTTAATTTTTTTAGCATTAATTTATATCTACACAAAATATACACAAAATACATATAAATAGGTCCAAAAATTTTTTTTCCAAGAACAAACCTCTGTCAAGTCCCCCTGTATTAATTTTCTAGATCCGCCCATGCCCTTATGCTTCAAAAGTGGACACTTAAAACCCCTGTGATTGTGGACTAAAATGGAACTGTTATGTTTTCACTCAAAACTGACGAAAATTCTAAAATTGGTTAAAAATATAAACACTTAACCCATTTATGATTTCACTCAAAGAGCGTTAACCCCAAAATTAACATCACAAAATGGGTTAAGTGTTTATATTTTTAACCAATTTTAGAATGTTCGTCAGTTTTGAGTGAAATCATAACAGTTCCATTTTAGTCCACAATCACAGGGGGTTAAGTGTCCACTTTTGAAGCATAAGGGCAGGGGCGGATTTAGAAAATTAATACAGGGGGGTTTGATAGAGGTTTGTTCTTGGAAAAAAAATTTTTGGACCTATTTATATATATTTTGTGTATATTTTGTGTAGATGATATAAATTAATGTTACCAATGACCTGTTGGCCAAGTGGTAAGGAGTTCGTTCTCCTCGCTATAAATTTCACTCAAAAAGCGTTAACCCCAAAATTAACATCACAAAATGGGTTAAGTGTTTATATTTTTAACCAATTTTAGAATTTTCGTCAGTTTTGAGTGAAATCATAACAGTTCCATTTTAGTCCACAATCACAGGGGGTTAAGTGTCCACTTTTGAAGCATAAGGGCAGGGGCGGATCTAGAAAATTAATACAGGGGGACTTGACAGAGGTTTGTTCTTGGAAAAAAAAATTTTGGACATATTTATATGTATTTTGTGTATATTTTGTGTAGATATAAATTAATGCTAAAAAAATTAACCCAAAAACGTAGGAGGGAGGAGGGATTTTATAATTAGAACAAAAATATAAGAGAAAGGGGGCTTAGTATGACAATTTTATAGTATAGGGGGGCTAATTATAATTTTCAGGGGAGGCAAATGTAAAAAAAACTAACGGAACGTTAGTGGAGAGGCATTTTGTTACCGAATTACAAACCTCGAGGGAGGTTTGTGTAATTTTGCAAACTAGAGGGGAGGTCCGTGTAATTACGTCAAACCTCAGGGGAGGTCAGTGTAATTTACCCTTAATTTTATTATAAAATAACACAGACAAAACATCCATACATGGATTAATATGATTGGTACATCACACATGACAGCACATCAGCACTATAATATTGCGCGACGATCTCACTAAATAATTCTCATACTCCTTATGGATCCTGAAAGTTTCCCCCATGTGTGTGTGTATATATATATATATGCCTATATATGTATACAAAACATCCCTCGCCAACAATCTTCTCAGACTCATTAATCATATTTTCCAAATGTCAGTCTCTTCATCATATCATCAAGAACCTTTTGTTTTGGTTCCAGACTCGGTTTATGTGCCCAACAACTCCAACATGTTTGGCCTATTGGAAGAAATTAGAACCATGTACACCGACACCACCACCACCACCACCTGTGTTTCACCAATTTATCCCAACACATATCTACAGGACATGAGTTCATTTCATGTTGATCACCATAACCAATTAATAGTGAATGAAAGTACTAGTAGCTTTCTTGAGAATAGTATTAATGCTACCACAAAGGTCACTCTTGCTAATGCTGAGGACCCTCATGTGAGTACTCTAAAAATGAAGCATACAGAGTCTTCATCCATGGTGGTTGAGCTTCAAACAGCTGATCAGGTCACTCAAACGGTGACCCAAGTGGAGAAAAAGAGAGAACCCATACATTCAGAGGTAAAAGTTAAACTTGATTTAGCTGCAATTTTGGGTACAATTTAGTAATTAGGGTACTTTTGGAATTCCACAAAATTGCGAATTAGGCTATATCCTAATCCCATGCGGTAATGCTAAATATTCTTCTCAAATTTTGTACCCTAAATGCTTCTCAAATACATGTAGCAATAGTCTTATTGGATTAGAGTAATGCTTAATGATATACTTCCCAAATCCAAATCTCAAATCTCTATCCTAAGTCCACAGTGGTCATTGGCTTACTGGGTTTTCATTGGTGCCACATCATCTGGAATAAGTATTAGGGATTTGGATTTGGAAGCATGGCATTACTCATTAAATTTTGATTTGAGCATATTGAAGTAGTCATATTATTAATGAAGGTAGTCCCATTGTCACATGTGTTTGGAAAACATTTGGGATACAAAATTTGAAAAGCATAACACTATTCTTCAGAATGAGCCCATTACAAATTTGTGGTGTTTGACCGTCAAAAATAACAAATTTTACTTAATTATAGAAAACACTAAATACCGTAATTTCTCAAAAAAAAAAAAAAAAAAACAATGAAATGTAATGATTTAAAGTATAGAAATTTGGTCTAAATTTCTCTGCAAGTATTGAGATATCCATTTGTGCTTTTCCTGTCATCCAGTACTGTGAGTCTCTCTATCATTTCTCTAGTAAGCATCATAAATAAATAAACATACATCTATATGTATATCTATGCACGCAGTATATGGGTAAGGTTGACAGGTTGCCAATTAACCAACCAAACAATACATAAATTTAAAGTAAGTCATTATATAAGAATCTATATAATTAGACCATTAATGAAACAATTTAATGATTATATGTTCTTGATTGTCTTGGCTTTGAACATGATTAATTATTGTTATAGGTGGAAAAGGAATGCAAGTGCAAGAAATTGAAGAAGTGTACAGATGATGGTATGTCCAAAAATAGAGGGAAGGAAAAGCTCAAAGCTGATAAGAAGAAAGTCCATAAAGAGGCACCAACTGGTTATGTTCATGTCAGAGCAAGGAGAGGCCAAGCAACAGATAATCACAGCCTTGCTGAAAGGGTACCTTATCTAGCTAGAGTAAAATTTGGGACACACTCAAATATACAATTTTTGAAACACAACTCAATCAATGTATCTATCTTTCTCTTGTGATGTCACTAGAACCCCCCCAGTGACATAAGAGAGATAGACACATTAATAGGGCTGTGTCCCAAAAGTTGTGTGTTTTAGTGTGTCCAACTATTATTCATCTGGCTAATTCTCCAAACATCCAATCAATTCATACAAGAATAAATTTGGTTATAAGTATATTTTTTAGAATAACTCTTAGCGTACATATGAATCTCACATAAATAATGTCATAATATAAATTTTATGTATATCTCTCTCCTCTGTGGACCCCAAAGACATTGTGGATTCCACAGTATCAATGGATCCCACCAGAAAAGAGATAGACATATTGTGATTTTGTATCTTATTTATGTGAGATTCTTATGTGCCACAAGAGTTATCCTTTTTTTTTTAACGACATATATACTTGTGCTTTAGTAGAAATTCTTCATGTGTTCGTTACAACGGGGTACCGCCACTGCGATGTCTTTATTACTCTATGATCCACGTTGAGATTTACATAATATTTAAATTATAATGAAAATCACACAGATATAACGATTACACAAAATAACTTTTTACGGTCCGAATATGTGACCAATATATGAATGCCAAGTGGACAAAAAAGGCATTCAATTGCACAAGCACCAAAACTTCAACACAACTGAGGTTGACCAAAAGGGTTAAAAAAAAAAAAAAAAAAAAAAACAGAGACAATAAGAATAAAACTGCCACCAATAACTTTATGCTCACGTGGCGTCCACATATTGGTCTGGAATACGTACATGCCACTCAAGGGAATGATGGTCCAACACCACATAAGAACTTCTCTAAACACTGGTAGCGGAAGGTAATTGGTCCATATGTTGCAAATATTGGCTCTGTGTACTGTGTACACTATGTGGAGCAATCATATGATGGGATTTTGTAGTTGCTTTATCATTTTCCGAAAGTAGTGTTCCAAAATATTATATTCTCCCAGTCTCAAAATTATTTAGTCTCTATCCTATTTTGTGAGTTTATTTTTGAGAATTAAATTTATTAAACGAACAAGATAAATTTACACGTACTTTTCACAATTGTCCTTATTCATTATAACAATTTTTGTAGTTTTATCTTGGCGTAGATGTCAATGAAAATTATTTTTAGAAAGCAAGTAAAAATTATATATCAAATTAGAAAAGTGGATACTAATTTTAAAACACTTCAAAATAGAATACAGGACTCACAAAATGGGACGGAGCGAGTAATACTTTTCATTTAGAGATGTTTTAAAATGATTAGGGTGGGGCTAAATACACTCATTCTTTTACTATTTACACCCAAACTAAACCCCAACGAATCTCTCTCTCTCTCTCTCTCTCTCTCTCTCTCTCTATATATATATATATATATAAATCCACAACCTCCACCACCAGCAGTACCACCTGGCCGCTGCCGCTGCGTAATCACTGGACCACCACCTCCACATGGCCGCCACCACCAGACAACCACTCGAGTGACATGTTTGGATCCCATTTATTGTCTAATCACCTGTTTGGATTTCAAAATTTCTCTCTTTTTGGGCTGTTCTACCATTAATCTCTCCCATAGTGATTTAATTTCATCCCACTTAGGCATTTTTTATATTGGAAATAGTGCTCAAGATTTGTGGAATGGTTTGGTGGGTTTATTAGCACCCACAAGTCCAAATTAGAAGAAAAGAAAGCAAACCCATGTTTGGATTACAAAGTTGATTTTTTCTTTGATTGTGTTTAGATTAGAAAAAAGGGTATTATTGATGGTTTGAGAGAGATCTTGAAAGATTATGATGGGTTGGAAAGTGTTTAATAAAGAAAAGTTATCTTAGAAATCGGAATAAATGGAGCTGAGTGGACAAGACAAAGATTTGGGTATTCAAAAATCTTTCTATTGCAATCAACCTCAAGTTCAACCTCAACTTAATAAAAAATCACCATCAAAGCTCTCATCTACCTCTGTGATTTCAACAGTAGCAGAGAGAAGAAGAAGTCAAGTTGGTCAAGCAAGCACAAAAATCCTCAACCAAACCTTAGATCATCAATCTCATCTTCATTATCATCATCATCATCAATTGAATCCACATCAACAACAATCACAAAGACTAGAACTAGATCCGAGAGCTTGAGAGAGAGAGAGAGAGAGGTGGTGGTTAGTTTGGGTATATCTGAAAAGTGGAAACTTTTTGGTGTAAATTACAAAAGAATCGGTATATTTAGCCTCGAGCACAGTCACACAGTGAATCATACATTTTTTTTACACAAAACTTTAAATATATGTACCTTGTGCTGTATAAGTGCATAACAAAAAAATGTAAAAAATTCAAACAGCACAAAGTGCAAGCATTTAAAGCTGTGTGTGGAAAAAGTGTGTGAATCCCTGTGAGTCTATCATTTTCCATTTAGCCCCACCCAATAATTATCATATTTGAAAAGTCAATGTTAAATATTTATAAATTTTCTCTTTTACCATTTCTTTGAATTAATGACAAAAATTTTGACGGGCAATTTTGGAAAGTCAAAATTATACACATGCAATAACTATGTCCCCTTAAAAAGTTGAATTTTTAAGGTGTGACAATAACTTTGGGACGAATGGAGTATCATATACGATGAAACACTAGTAATTAGTACCATACGTATTGAGGTGTTGTCCTTATCTAATGTGTATATCTCTATATTCTACATGAATGTTCCAGCCAAAAAAAAAATGGTTAATTATATTCACCTCCCTTATGTTTTGTCTTTATTACACGGACCTTTTTTAAAATTAGTATTCTATAACATTTTCCCCCATTAAAATTAATATTTTGTAACAACCTTCCCCCTTAAAGTGTAAAAAAAAAATAATAATAAAAAAAAAATCTAAGCATAAAGGAGTTTTGTGTAATTTCCAAAAATTGTGAGAGAAGTCCGTGTAATTAAGAGAAAATATAGAGAATGTGAGTGTAATTAACCCAAAAATAAAATATTCTACATGAATGATGAGCTCAAAAAACTGGTTAAAAGTTAAAACCCAGTGGGGAATCTTCTGCCTTGCGGATTTTGAGAAAGTGTTAGTTGTACGCAGTTCAAAAATCTCACTCACTATTTTCATTGGGCCTTTTCCTTGCAGGAGAGAAGAAAGAAAATTAGTGAGAGAATGATTCTTTTGCAATCTCTTGTACCTGGGTGTGACAAGGTAATTTTTCCATTTTTTTGGATATCAAAAATTTACACATTCGGTAAAGGGTGAGACTATAGAAAGCCCAACTGATATTTTCACATTTAAAGAACTTAAGAGTTAAGACATTAAAAAAAAAAAAAAAAATCAAAAAAGTCATCATATTTGCACATGAGAATGAACTTTTTATAACTTAGCCCTTTGAAAACTACTCCTAAAATGGAAACAAGAGAGAGAGAGAGAAAAGACCTTTGATTGTTGGAATTTGTGTAATTAATGATCACATTTATAGGTAGTTGGAAAGGCTCTCATACTGGAAGTGATAATAAATTATATTCAGTCTTTACAGAACCAAGTTGAGGTAATTTCTTAAAATAATAATACTATGTGCACTTTAACTTTAAAACAGATACTCCTACTTGATAGTGTAGTGCTTGACTTTAACTTATTAACATAAAGTTTCCACTTTTAGTTCCTTCTAATGCAGCTTGCTTCTCTAAGTCCTAAATTCAATGATTTCAATGTGGACTTGCATTCAGACAAACCTGCAGCAGAGGTACAATTTCACCAACCGGATTTTGGGGTTGTACATGTATTTCTAAACTTTTCATCTTTTTCTTTTTCTTTTTCTTTTTTTTTTTTTTTTTTTTTTTAAAGATAAGAACAACCAAACTTTATAGATCAAAAACAGGAAACCACTGCTCCCTATGCATCACATCCTCTTTTTTTTTGCTGAAGTATGCATCACATCCTCAAAAGCAAAAATTAAAGGAGGAATGTTGGATAGCCCAGAAAGGTTATATACAGGGAAAGCCTACCATAGAACAAAGTAGATTTGGTTGTTTCTTACGTTTAGAAAAAAGGGTTAATTTTCTTTTGTCCCTATAATTAGGTTAATTTTCATTTTATCCCATGTTGTTTAAAAGTGAAACAAACCCTTTGTGGTTTTGGACTTAAGTGGCACTACTAAAATTTCTCTTAAATAGTCCTACATTGGGATTAAGTGATAAAATTAGCCTCACGTAGGAGAGTTTAAGTGTAAAATTAAATATAGGTAGTAAACCCTAAAATTACCCCCTCAAAGAGATTAAGTGTTAAAAATTAACCGCACATAGGTGGGTTAAATGGCAAAGTTATCCCCACATAAGGGATAAATCCCAAAATTCACCTCACAGTGAGGGTTAAGGGTTAATATTTTTGGCCAATTTTAGAATTTTTATCACTTTTGACGAAAATCTTAGCAAAACTCATTTTAGTTTGAAACCACAGGGGTGGTTAAGTGTCCACTTTTGAACCACATGGGGGTAAAGGAAATGAGCCTAACCACAAGGGAGTAAATAAAATGTATTTAACCCTAAAAAAAGTTACAAGATTTTAGAACCTAGTGCCAACTTTTGTAACTTTTAAAAAGCACTGTGATCGCATAGGTTGGTATAACTCAAGTGGCGAAGAGCTTGACATTTATAAGTCCCCTCCAATGCATAGACTCGGTGTTCGAACCTCATTCCCCTTCCCCCATATTGTTTGGTTGGAAAATTATAAATGTGCGAGCGTGCCAGGCAAGCAAATTACCAATGTGTGTGTGTATGAATATCCAAACTGTGCCTCACCAGGGTGATTGTGGTGACGTTCGATATCTTAACAAGGACTTTTTATCGTTTGTAAGAAGAACTAGAAAACTAAAAAGAGGGAGAAGAAGAAGAAGAGAGAGTTCGAAGGATACCTTCGAAGTGATTGAACTATTCTATGACTACTCCTAAGAATTGTATTAAAGGAAAGTAGAGCATTGAAGGAATACTAAACTAAAACTAAACTAATGTAAAGTAAAGTAATAGCCATGATGGCCAAATGAAAAGGATTACATAATGTTGAAATATTTGTTGTTGGTCAAGGACCTTTACAAAGGAGTACACAACATCTATTTATAGATGAATTACATAACTAACTATTCAAATTTGAATTACATTTCCCTCCAACTTCAATAACTAATAATTCAAATTCCTACAACTACCAATTACTGAAAGATGCTCCTACGATGACAAGTGTCTTCAAACAACTTCCCCTTCATTATCACCATTATTCAATTAACCATCTTTGATGATAACACTACAAGCCTGATTTTGGGCCATGTGTTGGATCATTTTTTTAAGTTACTTTATCACTAGGCATGGGGTATTACAAAAGTACTACAAGCAGCTTGGGCTTCAAAGTTACTAGGGCAGTAGGCTTGGGGACTTAGGGGTGATCAGACCAGACCCGTCACCGGACTCAATCGATCAATCCGACCCCATCCGAGCACTTTGGTTGATTTTGTTAGAAGTATGGATGGAGTCATGGGTTTAGCAACGCACACCCAAGGGCTTTCGGTTCAGATGTCAGTTCCGCCAATCCAAACCCGATGTTCACCCGACCCGACCCGACCCGATGGCATCACTTACATGCGTTAGTTTTCACACCCAAGCACTCCTCTTTATCTTTTCATTTTTGTGAGAGAAGCATCAGACCAGACGGACCCCTCTCTCTCATTATGGTCTCTCTCTACGCTCAGAGCATCAGTAGTGGACAAGTTAAGTCCAATGTTTGTGTCCAAATGTTAGAAAATGGGTAGAAATGTGCTTGCAATGGAGATGTTAGAAAAGCTGCTAACTGTGGGACCCACGGGTCAGATGTTGGGTTGGTTGCTAACTGTAGAGAGCTATTTAACATGTACACATGTGATAAATATTAGTTTAATAATGTACAAAGCTATCTCATCAATACTGTTCGAATTTTTAAATATGGAAAAAGCCTTCTAAGAGCAACTCCAATGGGAGTTTGCATTTTGAGTATCCAAAACACAAATTTGGGTCCTTGAATAGTGATTTTGGATACTCAAATGGATCTTTTGAACAAAAGCACTCCAACCATGGTAACCAAATTGAGTATCCATTTCTTATTTTTCATGTTTTTGAATTTAAAAAAAAGTAACAACTTGATTATATTTAACGTCTATATGTGGAATGGAAAGATAAATTGAGTACAAATTGAGTATCCAAATTATATATATATATATGTATCATTGTATACATATGTGGAATGGAAAGATAAACAAATTGAAGATTGAATGTTGAAATTCAAGAGACCTGTAAGAGTCGGTGATTAGGCAAGCATTGAGAGCAAATACTATTGTTTCACTAAACTATGAGAAATTTCTCAGTAAACATTGAGGATTTCTCAGTAAACATTGAGAATTTCTCAGTAAATATGAGAATTTTCTCATATTATATGAGAAATGTTTCACTAAACTATGAGAAATTTCTCAGTAAACATTGAGGATTTCTCAGTAAACATTGAGAATTTCTCAGTAAATATGAGAATTTTCTCATATTATATGAGAAATGTTTAACTAAACTATGAGAAATTTCTCAGTAAACATTGAGGATTTCTCAGTAAACATTAAGAATTTCTTAGTAAATATGATAATTTTCTCATATTATATGAGAAATGTTTTACTAAACTATGACAAATTTCTCAGTAAACATTGAGGATTTCTCAGTAAACATTGAGAATTTCTCAGTAAATATGAGAATTTTTTCATATTATATGAGAAATGTTTCACTAAACTATGAGAAATTTCTCAGTAAACATTGAGGATTTCTCAGCCAACGGCTATGAACAGTGGCCTCTGACATTTCCCACCAAAATATGGATCTCCCCCCTTTCTCTCTCCATCGACTATAGATTTGGGTCCCCAACCATGGTGGTTGCATTTTGGATACTCATTTGCAACCCCCGTTGGAGCTCAATTTTTTTGACAAAAGTTGCCAAAATGGCAGTTATGTGAAATGCATACCCATATGCAACCTGCGTTGGAGTTGCTCTAACAATTGGATTTTAACACATCCACTGTGCACACACCAAAAGTAATTGTCAGATGCTTGGCTTGGCTTTGCTTTAACATGTACACGTGGTGACAAACTTCAACGTTAGTGGGTGAGTCCACTACGGATGCTCTCACTCTCTCTCTCTCTCTCTCTCTCTCTCTCTTTCTCTACCTTATCTCAAGCTTGGTCCATCAATGCATTTTCTATAGTTGTCAGATTCAAAATCAAGATATATGGGAAACCTTATATCTCTCTCAGATCAAAAGAGTTAAGAGAATGTGAGTGTGAAATCCCCCAAAAAAAAATCAGGTATGTACCTCCCTCCTCTTCCTTCTTCTTCTTCTTCTTCTTCTTATGAAATGCCCTAAATCTTAAATCCCCTAAATCTTAAATGCCCGAAATCTCAAGATTGGTGTACCACTGTACTGAGATTCGTATGTGTGTGTGTATATATATATATATAGTGTGACAGACTAGTGTAATGAGATCTTCCTGTCATAAATTCTTTCTGTAAATACATAGATACATACATGCAAGTGTAAATTCTTGCCCAAAATTCTCGAAAATTGTGTTTCATCACTTTGTCGGTTTTCACCCGAATCCGAACCGACTCCACCTGAAACCGATCGGTTTCATACGACTAGATGAATAGATGGTGGGTGCTAGGGGCTCCACCCGATAGGATTCGGATGGATGAACGGGTGGATGTCAAACCCAGACTGACCCGAACCATGAACACCCCTACTTAAGGTGTTACAGTAACTTTGGTGAATGTTTGTTACCGCCAAAACCAGCATGCACCATAGAATTTTCCCAATAATCAATACTATATATTCTTATTTTTATTTTTATCATCTCCTAGTTTATTTATATTGTTAAGATTTTTGTTTTTTTTCTGAACTCTTACAATCTTACTCTAATTGACAGGAACTTCTTTGCTTGGAACCTTTATTACCATATGTGCCACAATCTGAGCCCATTCAGCTTTGGTCTGTCAATGAAACAACACCTACTTCAACTTTCTTTCACCTTCAACATGAACAAATATCAACTATTTTTTCTGAGGTATTAATTCTTCCATTGTATTGTTCATTAACAATAAAATTTATTGCTCATGCTATCAGGTGCGGACGCAGGAAAGGACATATAGCGGTTACAATTGGCCTCACTGAAAATTTTAAAATATAGCCCATGTACATTTTAAATTTTTTATGCGGCCCCCAATACTTTAATTTTTGTGGTTTTGCCCCAAAACTTCTTTGAGTGAGACGAGCAGTAATGTTGGAAAACGAAGATCTGGCATTGGGCAATTGTTTTTTTTTGGTTTCTTGTGAGATTATATATATATATATATATATATTTATTATTTATAAATGCTATGAATAAGTAAAGTTATACATATAGTCCCTAATGGATCAATTTCTAGATTCGCCCCTGAATACTATAATTAGCTGTCTAACGATTCTAATCTTTGCGGCTGCGTTAATCGTTTGTAGGTTGGTGGAGACCCATTATGGGACATCAATGACCAGACACAGAAGCTAATCAATCATTATGGAATTAATTAATGACTAGTGTTCTTCTTCTTTGTCAAAGGAATTACAAGAAATTATGGAAAAATGCGGCAAAGAAACTTAATTCATATCACTGACTTCTCTTCAACTAGTAGTTTCATGGTGGGAGAGGGGGCTTGCCCAATTTATTTACAGAGATCTAAGAAATGTTCTAAAGAATTGTATGTCGGACAAAGCCAATAATAATAATAGTAGTAGTAGCAGTAGTAATAGTAATAATAATAATAATAATAATAATAATAATACTATTTTATTACATACATTTATGGGTTGTATTTATAATACCATTTTTATTGGTACATTTTGTCCTAAGATTACATTTATTTTGAAAATGATATTGATCGTTGATTAGAAATTTTTTTTTTCTTCTAATTTTCTTGTAATTTAAATTGTGTTCGCAATCAATAAACATGCTAGGACAACATGCTTGTAGATGATTGTCACTTGTGGTACTACTAGAGGTGGACACGAGCCGAGCCGAGCCGAGCTTGCTCGCAACTCGCGAGCTAGCTTAAGAGCTCAAATGAGCAGAGCTTTCAAATGATCGCGAACTTTCTCACGAGCTTTTTAATGAGTTTTTTTGCGCGCCCTTTAAAACTATATAGTTTAATGATAAATCAGTCATTTATCAATCTTATTTACAATGTTTGTCATATTTTTTCTCTAAGATTATATAGTTTTATAATATATATATATATATATATATAAGTCACTATACAAGCTAAGTTTTTTCACAAGCTTGCTCGCGAGCCTTAATCGATCGTATTCACGACCTCAAATGA
Source organism: Hydrangea macrophylla (assembly GCA_033977485.1). Lineage (NCBI taxonomy): Eukaryota > Viridiplantae > Streptophyta > Magnoliopsida > Cornales > Hydrangeaceae > Hydrangea > Hydrangea macrophylla. The sequence continues at coordinate 95,141,842 of CM066991.1, read as the reverse complement.
GCGAGTCGAGCTTAGTCTAGCTTTTATTGAGCCGAGCTTCGAGCCCTTGTTGAGCGGCTCTGTTCGTGTCCACTCCTAGGTACTACTATATGTGATAGGATTATGTGCTTGAGCTATCAGGGTAGAGACCCTTAGTAGACATTGTGAGTATTTGTAAGATGACAAATATTGAATATGATCATTCAAGAGCACTCTTGGACTAGCACTGTTATTAGATGACATTACAACAAATCTGTTTTTCAGAGACGCACTTTATTTGCCACGCATCATATGCGTCGCAAGTAACCATTATCTGAGACGCACATTATTTGCAATGCAAATTTGAATGCGGGAAACAAGCCAAGCAGAATAGTCCATGGTTACTATCAGCGACGCATTAAGTGCGTGGCAAATAAAAATACTGCGACGCATTATGTGCGAGGAAAATAAAAAATGGATACTGGCGACGCATACAGTGTGTGGCAAATAATGATTAAGTATTTGCCACGCATAAGCGCTTTGAAAATAATCGGACATTAGCTTGCACCGTATAATTGCCCTACTTATCCTAAAAAAAATAAATAAAAAAAATTCAATCACTACTTTTCTCTCCGGCCATATGCCTTAGAGAGTCGGAGATGATCTACGCAGAGGAGTTGCCGCCGGTTCCCACTCGCCGCCGTCAACAGTCTCCGATCTCCGCCGTCATTGTTCTCCTCTCGGTGACCGATCTGTGTGTGTGTGTGCACGGCGCGGTGTAGGAGTATATATGTAGGAGTATTTTTTCTGTTCTCTGGGTCTATTGCTGCAACAGAATATGTTTGTGATGTGCCATCTTTTGTTTTTAATGTGATGATTTGTGTTTGTAGTTTATTCTAGTTTTGATTTTCATTAGTTTGTTGGTGTTATTTATTTTGAATTTTTATTATATTTTGGGTTGTTGTTCCAATCTTTGCCTTCTATGTTTGCAGCAGTTGGTTGAGTATGTCTTTTCCCTATTTTGCTTTTCTTGTGGAAATTTACTGCTTATGTTCTTCTGCTAGGTACTCAATTAATGGGAACCCTCATCTACCTCGTAAATTTGTGACAATGATGATCTTCTTTATGAAGTATTTCTTTTGCCTCCATATATTAATTGTGATTTTCTATGGGGTTTTTTTTTTTTTTTTTTATCATAGAAATACGTTGGGAATTTCCTTTGCCTAGAAGAAGAAATGTACACATTTTTTTTAGAGTAATGCTATGCTTCCCAAATTTCTATCACAAATATGCTTCAAGAAGCTCTTGTATCTTAGACTTGTATTTTGTATTTGAGAGGCATACCAAATAGGTGTTTGTTAAAATGTTTAGGTGGATTTTGTGCCTTGTTTAGCCTATGTATATGAAATGGTCAAGGGTTGGGGTGGTTGATTCTCCTCAGTTTGGGTTCTGGCAACATAAATTTGATTGTAATCTTGCTCTATATATATGTATGAATATTATTCTCTGTTCAAAAGGTAAAAAAAACTGTGGCACATAGTTGTATACTTCCCGTTCAATTCCAGCTTTGTCCATTAATTTGGGCTAACTATCAATTGCGCTTAGTCCATTAATTTGGGCTAACTATCAATTGCGGCAAACATAAACATATGATGTTATTTCAACAGGAAACATTTAGACAGACAATTCACAAAAGCATCACCAACATATTCCAATTTGAAGATTTGTGTAAAAAATAAAGTATAAATTTAGAACAAATGCATGAATTGGTATGTGTGTATATATATACCTGAATTCTTCTTTTCATGAACTAGTGACATTGTTGAAAACGAGGAAGTTTGTTATACACAAATATTTTATAATGTTTGTGGTGGGTATAAACATATCGGTTTTCATAATAATAGTAAAATTGAGACTTGTTTTGAACTTGAACCTATTTTTATCTTTCCCAAAATTTTGTTATTATTGTGTATTGTACAAATTTACTTTAAGGCTTTGTTTGATTCTTTGATTAGTGAGAGAAAAGAAAGAAAAACATAGAGGAAAGCCTTTCCTCGTAGATGAAGAAAATAGGAAAGAAAAGAAAAGAAAAAGTTGAAAAATAGATTACATTTTGAATGTTGTGAGTCATTTCTCTTCCTATCGATTACTTTTTTTTTTTTTGGTTGATATTAGCTTCTCAAATTTTGAATCCCAAATGTTTTCCACATACATGTGACAGTGAGATCACCCTCATGAAATATACTACTCTAATCTTTGAAAAACAGAAGGATACGAAGAAATAATGAATTCTTTTCTTTAATTTTTATGCTGAAGTTTAGTATTGAATCTTAGTTTATTTATCATGTTTGAACTTGCAAAATATGTACATAGAAAACTTAAAAGTGCAATTCTTAAAAATACAAAATACGTACTTGCAAAAAAATGCTTTTGTTGTTGGGTTGTCCCTAGTACTAGAAGAATGCTATATGGACTAATTGTGTTATTGTCTTATTGAATGCAATTCGAATTGTGTATTCCTGAATGGGAGGTTTTATGATTCATTTGAAAGATTTTGTTAAACTTGTGATAGGTAGCAATTATGGATAAGCAATGGATGCAGATTAAGACTAGATATTTACCTGAATATGAGAAATGGGTTGATGATTTCATTGGGTATGCACGGCCGTCCGCAGACACTAGTAGTAGGATAATATGTTTATGTGAGATGTGCGGGAATAGGGTCTTTAAGCACATAGGTATAGTGAGAGCGCATTTGCTCGATAAAGGGAAGGATAGCAAATTTACTATATAGGTCAATCATGGGGAGGCTTATGAAGTATTGAGTGAAGATGAGGATGACGATGAACCCTGTGGTGATGGTAATAAAACTTTTTTATAATTAAGTTTTGAGGTTTTGGGTGGCCTAAATGGGTTCTGGCACTCGGAAAGGCATGAGACCGAAGCCCTTACCTCACACACGACCAAGTACACTTGTGAGAACAAAAGGCACGCAATTCCTACACATGACTTGTTACACCCTGTGGATATCGCAATTTTTTTTCTTTTTACCCACAGCTTTTCTTAAAATCTTTTCTAAATTTCAAATTCAAAAACAAATGAGTCACCACTTAATTTTTAAAAGGAAAATTAAGAAACCATTTTAAAAGGAAACTGATCTTTTGCGAAACCAAAGATTAAACTAGGTCCGGGGATTATGGAATGAGAAGGGAAGGAGCCCACGGACTAAAGCACCCCTTCTCATCCTATCTCGCGATAGGCCTCTACTTAACATTCTTTTAATCGATTTATTAATTTAAATGTGCCCTCAACTAATACATATGTATAAATATACATTACAAAAGCATGTCTAAAGGGTGTAAGATTGCAAGTGATAAAATATCATTCAAAAATCACATAATTCAGTAGCAAGCAATATAATATGCAAATAGGGAACTAGAGAACTTACCCGGGATCCGGCCGCGAATATTAAACGGGCAAATGCATGCAAATAGATAAATCCTAGGAATAGAGTCTCTAATCCATATATACAAGTAAAGCAAGTCCTAATTCTAAGGTGTCGCGCATTGAGTCAAAAAATCAATAAAATCAAGAAATTAAAATAAACTAAAGAGGAGTTCAAGAAATCATACCTTAATAGCGCTACAAAACAAAGGGTTAGTCCACATGATATACAAAATATAAAGTTGGATCTTAAATAACAATCCTAGACTTCTAGCTTAAATCTATAAAATGTAATTGAATCTAAAGCACACAAGTCCTAATTACAAGCGTCAAGCCACATGGATGAACATGTACATGAACAAGAATGAATTATGAAATATTCAATGGTTTGGATCACTTAAACTTTGAATTCAAGCTTAACTAATCATTATTGAAACATGGTTTGAACCTTGACTCATGAAAATTTCATCTAAGCCATTATTCATAAGATTGATGAAACCTATTGCAGAATTCTGGAAATTGCTGAGAGTAGATCATAACTTTAAAAAAATAAAAAGCATGGTTCCCGTGGTTTGATCTAGATGAATTTGGGATACAAGATGCCTGTGTATGTCTAGTTTTCAACCCAAAAAAGAAATCAAAGTTTCAACGGTCGGATCTCCGGGAATTGGACAGAAACCAGACATCACTCAGCATTCTACAACCTTCTGTCCAGAGTTCTTGCACGATTTTCTAAAAATAGCAAAAGATCAAAAATGCTTTGTTCTTTTTAGGGTGACTTATTAACACATTAATCTTCTTAGAAAAAATATTTTGGGTGACAAACCCTTTATTAGAACTCTGATTTACTTATTTCAAAAGAATGTTGCTGTGCTGGAACTTTGGGCAGATTGTAGTGACTTTGCAAAACTCATAACCAAACCACTTTAGACATGAAATCTCCTTAAAACAAAAAAATACAGTGGTAGAACTTTGAGTTATCGACACTTTCCCGTTGGTTTCACTTGATTCCAACGGTTAGATTTCGAATTAAAAATCCTTGATCGAAACTGGTTTATGAACCCATTGTTTCATTGTCAAGTCCAACTATCATTTGTTAACCCCAACTATTAAACCATGAAGTTGGACTTAAAACCAAACCATTTTCTCCTACCATTTGATGGTCATTGGAGGCTAAAAACTTTTATATTTGTAGATTTCAAATGAAGTATGAATAGACTTCATGAAATCTCAAAGTAATGAATCTAAACCATAGAGATAGGCTTAGACTCAAACTACTTTCTCCTACCATTTGATGGTCATTGGAGATGAAGACATGACTAATACTCATGAGTCTTCAAGGAATATAAAGAGATTCCATGAGAACTCCAAGTTAGGGAACTCAAACCATGGTAGGGGTTTGAATTCATCCGCTTGTCCTTATGTAGAAGATGATCAACCTTAAGTCTCCTATGGGAAGCATAAACTTACATGGGATCAAGGGATCAAACTCAAGAGTTTTCAAAAGAGATATTGAGGATCTCTAAGAATCTCAAGAGGGAAATATAAACAACCAAAAGGAATGAAACAAAAAGAACTAAGTAGTTTGAAGATTAGAGACTTAAAAGAAATAAAGAAAATAACAACTTATGGTTAGAGGATCACCTCCAAACTATCCTTAAAGCCTCTTTTCTTTGAAGATCTTCCAAACTCTTCTTCAAGCTCTCCAAAACTCTCTTTTTTCTCTCTCTCAAATATGTGTTAGTGTAGTGGTGGTTATCACTTGTGTATTTTTTGTATGTCTTCCTCCCCTCTTCTCCCAAGGAAGATCCTCCCTCTTTTATAGACAAAATTACCAAGTATTTTCAGTGAATTCGGAGTAAAAGACAGGTATAAATAACTCATTTGGTGGTACAATACGTACTTCCTGAAAATAGACAGACTGCTGCACAGGGTGGCAGTCAAAAACCTTTTGCGGCTGTCAGTGAATGCCGCGGCGGCACTCCGTGACTGCCGCGGCGGCATTTCATGACTGCCGCGCGGCTCTCAGAAAGTGCCGCGCATAATTATTGTTTGCCGCAGTTTTGTCAACCTTACTTTATCAGTTTTTTTGTTTTTATCCGCATACATATACGTATTATACCACAAAATACGGACTGTTAAAGCAAAAGGCAGTCAGAAAATGTCGGCGGCACTCAGTAAATGCCGGGCCGACATTCTATGACTGCCGTTCGGCACTCACTGAATGTCGTTCGGCACTCACTGAGTGCCGCGGAATTCTACCGTGTGCTGTTTTTTGTTGAACTTCCCTTTTTAGGTCTTTTCTTTCTTTCTTTTTCTTAAAGAAACTTATTCTCGAAGATCTTTTCCAAAAATGGTGTTTTGTTCCTGAATTCTCCTAAATACCCGGTATTTTCCTCTTTCTGTGAAATTTTATTGCGTTTGGAGAACTTTCTGAAGAGCTTGGAATACTTCGAATCTTTCGGTCCTTATCATCATTGGACGTGGAGTCAAAATCGGTCAAAATTAGGGTGTCTACATACCCCAACCTGCCACGTGCAAATTAGTACCGTGTAACAATGATCACCCATGCCGAAACATCAATTAATAACGTGATTAAATGAATTTCCCATTAACTATTGAGTAAAAACAGCATATTAAAAAGTTCTCGAATCCAGTCGACTAGTTTCTGGAACACAGAGATGACACTCTGGAGAAAATTCAATCCGATCGACTGTCCCATATCCAGTCGACTGAGCTTACAAAAGTGAGTGCCCAAATTCGATCGATTGGTCCTGGTCCTGGTCCGGTCGACTTTACTAGATGTTCTAGTGAGCCCTATCCAAAAACATAATTCAGTCGACTATGTGGAGCAATGCAGTCGATCGCTTTTAAAAACTAGGAGAGCTGTTTTGTCCAATTAACGAATCCAGCCGACTACTTCCGAAACCAGATGATTGTTATAGGAATCCAGTCGACTGTTTTCTAGTCTAGTTGACTCACAGTAGAACATTCTGCAGAAACCCTGTTTCAAATTTTACCAACAATCTAAAGCCAAATTAAACATACCAACCCATTTACATTCAACACCAACTAATCTACTAACACGTCCATAAACACTTTAAGGGTAAGAAAAGATTAAAACTAGTTTTAACTTCCAAAACATAATATCTGAGTTCTAATTACAAGCATCATATCCTAAATCCCACCCAACTGAGTATGCCCACAAACAACATTCTAATAGAAGAAACATAAATTGAGCTATTCGGAACCCCGTAGCTCAGCACTTCTCACTGTGATGCTTGTCTGAACTTGCATGGTCACAAGCCACAAAATATGTCTAAGCTTTCGGTTAGTGGGTATACTAATAATGCAATTGGAGTATTTAACGAACCATAAACACCATTTATGCTTTCACAACAATAAATGGTTGCCAGCGTGTCAAGTAATTAATCACCATCATTCTGAACCCCTGATTCCGGGCCTTTCTCACCTTTTTTGTCACTTTAAGTGATCACACACTCTCATGTGACTGAAGTCAATTCATTGTGGTCATCACCACCATCCCCTTTTGCTGTCAATGTCCCTTAAATATAGGCTAAAAAATGGGGATTATCACTTGAGACCCATTGACCCAAAAATAAGCACATAAGCAACTCAACATGTTAACATGACAATTTCAACATTCCAAACATGTTAAATGCTAAATATTCACATGCTTTTCTAATATTTAAGAATTAATCATTCCAAAAGTACTGAATAGCAAGTAGTCATATTAAAAAAATCCAATTTTGGTATTAGGACACTCACCTCATGAATTGGTCCAAATATTAAAGCCTAGAATTTCCAAATTCCTCACAAATTAAGCTCTTAATGTATCTGGTGATATTCCTACACGTATATATATCACACATACACACACACACACACACATACACATGTATCACCCCCAAAGTGGGTCATAGAAAAACGTTACAAAAACTGAAAAAAGAAAGACATAGAAATAATCATCACACCTCCACAAGTTCGAATAAAGCTTGGGTTCGCGAAACGGAGATCGTACGGCAAAGCTATGGCGAGACCACGATGGGAAACTCTCTTTTCTCTCTCTCTCTCTCTCTCTCTCTCTCTCTGTATATCCTTTGTAACTCCCTTGTTTTCTTTTCTTTTCTCTTTTTTTTTTATATAAAAAAAACATGAAGGAGTTGAATCATAGCAAGAGGTGTCACCTTCTCGAACCTCCAAACCATACTTTGGCTTAATCGCACTTACACCCCACTACTTTACTAATGATACAATTATCTAACTGCGTGTATGTCTGTGTCACGTATGAGTCCCAAAGTGGTCCCAAATTTTTAATGAAGTTTCTAATTAGCCTACTAATTGTGAACCATATTCCAATTCGCTCTCATACGGGTACACCATAAAAGGTCATAACTAGCAATAAAATATTAAAATAATTAAACAAATATTCAATTAATAACATAAATGCAACTAAATGCAACTTATCCAATCTGGACCTCCCATGTGTCCCATTTTACATCTGTCCAATTGTACCTTTCTCAAAGCACTTATCTCATTGGGGTAAACTAGAATTTACCCAAATCTATCACATGCTATTAATTATACCAATTAATACATGCTAAATAAATATTACGATCATTTTTCGGGTACGAGTATTACACGAATTGCAAGTTACACGGTATTACGCAAAATAATTTTCTTAGGCATTTTATCACTAAGTTTTGAGGTTTAGGGTGGCCGAAACGAGTTCGTCACTCGGAAAGGCACGAGACCGGAACCCACACCTCACATACGACCGACGTTTCAGCACTCGGAAAGGCACGAGACCGGAACCCACACCTCACATACGACCGACTAGACTTGCGATAATAAGTGGCACGCAATTCCTACACACGGTTTGCATGTTATGCGATAATATACAAAATAATCTCCTTGGACCTTTTTATGACTAAGTTTTGAGATTTTGGCAGTCAAAATGAGTTTCGGCACTCGAAAATGCACGAGACCATAACCCATACCTCATACACAACCAACTAGACTTACGGGAATAAACAACATACAATTCCTACACACAATTTGCAAGTTACATGGCAATACGCAAAATAATCTCCTTAGGCCTTTTATAACTAAGTTTTGAATTTTGGTGTCCCAAACGAGTTCCGGCACTCAGAGAGGCACAAGACCAAACCCATACCTCATACAAGACCAACTTGACTTGCGAGAACAAATGGCATGTAATTCATGCACACGGTTTGCAAGTTACACATAAATACACAAAATAATCTCCTTAGGCCATTTATAACTAAGTTTTGTGGTTTTGGGTGGTCGAAATGAGTTCCGGCACTCGAATAGACATAAGACCGGAACCCACACCTTAAACATAACTAAATAGACTTGCGGGAACAAACGGTACACAATTCCTACACACTATTTGCAAGTTATGCTGTAATACGCAAAATAATCTCCTTAGACCTTTTATGACAAAGTTTTGAGGGATTAGGTGGTCAAAACTGTTAGGAAATTGCGTTCCCAGAATCCGTTGACAGTGCGTATAAGTTGGTACTGCAAAAATTTTACGTGAAAACTATAATAACCCTACAAGGGCGGAACTAGGGTTACCTTGAACTGCAAAATTGGATTGCTGTAGTAGATGAATCGAGAACACGGGCTCGATAACAGCTCACGATCTTCTACCGTATTCCTTTGCTGCCAGAATATCGAACTGAGTGTGGGCTCTTTCGAAATCCTTTTAGTTTTCTGCTCTTCCCTCTTTACGTTCTATTTTCTATTCCCAATTATAACACTCTCTTTGATTGCTATGACGATTCAATCCTGATCACATTGATCCGACAAAGATGTGTTCGTCAGGAGGATTAAACGATCTCCGATTTACTTGAATTTTTAACAGCAGCTCCGTCTCGACGTCAGGAACGTTGTGTAAAAAATTCAGCAACTTTCGATCAGTATCGAGCAGTCCGAAGCTCTTTTAGTGAGCGTTGTCCGACGCTAGCGATCTACACTCCTATGTCTCTTGAATGCTCACAGAGACTAGGGTTTGGTGGAAACCCTTCTAGAAGAAAGCTAGGAGGTCAAGGGAAGCTTAGAATATAAAATCATGCATCCTGAGAGAAGAGCCAATGCAGCATATATATAGGCTACGATAGGGACCATAAGAAGTCAATAAGGAATAGGCTTCCTAATGGAATTAGGAAACCCTAATTCGAACTGAATCAGATTCCTATTTCCATAAATTATAATTCATACCACTAAAGAATTATAATTGCACTCCTACCCTTATCTCAAAAATATATTTCGAGCTCCATGTTATTAAATGCTTATTATCCCCCCATGTTAAGATTACAAATATCCATTAATTAAATATAATTACTGACAATCATATTTAATTAATTTCTTAAAATTCCTTGAGATCCTCTGCTTAACTTATCTGATATGTCGGATACAAAATCCACCTGCAGGGTTTGACATAATCAAAACTTATAAGCTTTCTCAAGGGGATATCATCAATCCCAAAATTGAGACATGGATTCCATCATTAATTAATAACCACCACACAATTAATATTGCCACCCAATCCAATGAGATATTGACCCATTTAAGGATCTCACCCTTTTATGGATCAAAGTGTAAATATCAAATGTACGTGTCTACAAATTAATTTAGGATTTAGAGCATAAGCACTCATAATAGCCATGAGGTATTAATTATCTTATAAGTCAGTATAAAGATAATTACCCCAAGTCAGTCCCGTTTAATACACCAAGTGTACCAGCATAGTGAGTTGAAACTATACCGTTTTCCCGCAGTCAAGACAAACCTACTACAACACCATGCTGCAGTCCTACCGATGGTGTGTCCAATCCCATCTAAGACTGTAAACCAAAATCTTACATTCTATAATATCTGATGGCCTGATCTTCCGTGTGTAAGCCGAACTCTACACACCAAACCACCTACTATATAGAATGAGAGACACACATGCATAATATTAAATAAATAATATAATACAAACATTGCCCACACAGATTCTCATAAAAATGGAATAACTGATTTTATTAAAATAATAAATTAACTACATAAAGCATGGCTTTTAGTATATATCCCTAACAATCTCCCACTTAGACTCAAAGCCATGAAGTGACACTCCTCACTCCAACTAATGGCTCTACCTCCTAGGGTAAACACATATCCTGAGGTAGACTTTCTAGAATCCCTATCTGACATAAAATCAGAATCTGTGTACCCAATGGGTACAAAACTGTCTGCTTGGTAAACTAACATATAGTCTCGAGTCCTTTTCAGGTACTTGAGAATATTTTTCACCGCAGTCCAATGTTCTTGCCCTGGATTAGAGTGATATCTACTAACCATGCCAACAGCAAAGCAGATGTCAGGTCTAGTACATAGCATAGCATACATTAGGCTTCCTACTGCCGAGGCATAAGGAACTGCCTTCATCTTCTCTATCTCATCAGGTGTCTTAGGACACTGATCCTTAGATAGAGTAATTCCATGTCTGAAGGGAAGGAATCCCTTCTTGGAATCTTGCATGCTAAACCTTGCAAGAATATTGTCAATATAAGTGCCTTGTGACAAGCCCAATATCCTATTCTTGTGATCTCGCATAAGCTTGATCCCTAGGATGTGACCGGCTTCTCCCAAGTCCTTCATATCGAATTGACTGGATAACCATACCCTTACAGAAGATAATACCCCCCACATCGTTTTCGATTAGCAAGATATCATCCACATAAAGTACTAAGAACACCACCACTCTTCCATCATGTTTCTTGTACACACAAGATTCATCCGCACATTGATCAAAACCAAAAGACTTGATTGCTTGATCAAAACGGATATTCCAAGACCTAGATGCCTGCTTAAGTCCATAAATGGACTTCTTAAGCTTGCACAACATGTGTTCTTGGCCCTTCGCAATGAACCCGTCTGGTTGCATCATATAGATGCACTCGTCAAGATTTCCATTTAGAAATGCTGTCTTGACATCCATTTGCCAAATTTCATAATCGAAATGTGCAGCAATGGATAAGAGAATCCGGATAGACTTCAGCATTGCCACTGGCGAAAAAGTTTCCTCATAATCGATTCCTTCTTTTTGAGTGAACCCTTTCGCAACAAGCCTTGCTTTAAAGGTTTCCACCTTACCGTCTGCTCCTCTCTTCTTCTTATAGATCCACTTACATCCAATGGGTTTTATTTCATTAGGTGGTTCTACAAGATCCCAGACTTGATTGGAGTACATGGACTCCATTTCAGACTTCATAGCCTTTTGCCAAAGATCTGCATCTTTATCTTGGAGTGCTTCATTGTAGTTACAGGGGTCAGTACCTTGTTCGTCAGGGACCCAGTCATAAGACTCTCCCAAGAACATATACCGGTCAGGTTGAATAATAACCCTCCCACTACGACGAGGCACAACCCGTGTCTGTGTATCACTGATATTTTGTTGTGAAGATTCTGAACCTAATACACCATTATCTACACGTTGTACTGGTTCAGGAACCTGCGTGTTAATGGTTGGTTCGGGATCTACACGAGTTTCGATAATCCTCCCACTACGACGTGGTAATGGAATATCGATAACTCTTTCTTGTGGTGTTTCTTCTCGTACCGTTGGTATCGAAGAAGTATATGTCGGTGTCTTTCCTCTCATTTCCTCTAGAACAATACGGCTTCTGGGCTTGTGGTCCATAACATAGTCCTCTTCTAAGAATGTGGCATTGGTGCTAACAATAACCTTCTGATCCTTAGGACTATAAAACAGACCACCTTTAGTTCCTCTTGGATACCCAACAAAGAAACATACTTCTGTTCTTGATTCCAACTTTTCTGCGTTCCCTTTCAGCACATGTGCTGGACTACCCCAGATCCGAACATGCCGCAGACTAGGCTTTCGCCCAGTCCACAATTCCGTGGGAGTAGTAGGTACTGACTTAGATGGTACCAAGTTTAGAATGTATGCGGCTGTCTCTAATGCGTGTCCCCAAAAGGAAATTGGTAAATCCGAATAACTCATCATAGATCTTACCATGTCCATAAGAGTCCTGTTCCTTCTTTCTGCCACACCGTTCTGCTGAGGCATACGGGGTGCAGACAATTGGGATGTAATCCCTTGCTCCAATAAGTATTCCCTAAACTCTCCCAAGAGGTACTCTCCACCACGATCAGATCGTAGTGTCTTGATACATTTACCTAGACGCTTCTCCGTTTCAGCCTTGAAGTCTTTGAATTTCTCAAAGCATTCAGACTTACGCCGCATCAAATAAATGTACCCATACCTTGAGTAATCATCGATGAAAGTGACAAAGTACTCAAATCCCCCTCTTGCTTGGACAGTCTTAGGACCACACAAATCAGAGTGAACCAGTTCCAACGGCTCTCTTGCTCTATAGCCCTTGGCCGAGAATGGCCTCTTGGTCATTTTACCTTCCAAGCAGGATTCACAAACTGGAAGTGCCTCCACTTCCAATGAGCCTAATGGCCCATTTTGAACCAGTCTTTGAATCCTTTTCAAATTAATATGACCAAGGCGTAAGTGCCAAAGATGCATTTGGTTCATCCTCGAAGGTTCTTTTCTCTTAAATGGCAAACTATTTGTGTTATTCAATTCATTAAGTTGCAGTATAGGAGAGATAGGATTTATAATATAAAGATCATCTACCAATTGACCAGAACAAATAAAACGTTTATTTTCTTTAATAACTACTACTTTATTAAAATGAACTGAATATCCATTCTTTACTAAACTAGAAACTGAAACTAAATTCCTTCTAATAGAAGGTACATAAAAGCAATTTCTTAATATTAAAATTCTATCTCTACCAAAACTAAGATGTAGATCTCCTACTGCAACTGCTGCTACTCTCGTAGCATTTCCCATATATAGATAAATCTCTCCATCACTGAGCTGCCTGGTTCCCTGGAACCCCTGCAAAGAATTGCATACATGATCAGTGGCTCCCGTATCTACACACCAGGTACCGGTAGATCGGACCGCTAAACACGATTCAACAACTAGTAAATGAGATTTACCTTGATTGTTCTGTCTGGCGAGATAAACTGGACATTGCTTCTTCCAGTGTCCTGGCTGCTTGCAAACAAAACATTTGCCTTTAGGCTTTCCCGGTTGTCCTCGTGGCCTTTGGATTGGCGGAGGACCCGCGGCCTTCTTTTGAGCCTTTTTCATTTTCTTCTTGCCTTTCGGCTTTGAAGCAGAACCTTTCTCAAACACAAGAGCACTCCCTGACTTTCTGTTGAGACCCTCAGCTGCCTGAAGTTCTTTAAGCAGCTCCGCCAAGGTATATTTAAATTTATTCATGTTGTAATTGAGGCGGAATTGCTTAAAAGACTCTGGCAGTGACTGGAGTACGATATCGACCTGGGTTTCCCCGTCAATTTCAGCTCCAAGGATCTCTAGTTCATTAAGAAGAGATATCATCTTAAGAACATGATCCCTTACAGGCGTCCCCTCAGCCATGGTTGTGTTCATCAAGTCTTTCATAGCAACCTGCCTAGCAGCACGACTTTGATCCCCGAACATCTCTCGGAGGCTCTCCATCATGTCATAGGCACTGGTCATTGACTGATGCTGATGTTGCAGAACATTTGACATGGATGCCAAAATGTAACACCGCGCCATCTCATCAGCCTTGACCCATTTCTTGTGAGCCTGGGTTTCCTCAGCGGTTGCCCCCTCACCAGGTTGCTCAGGACATACTTGAGTAAGCACAAACTTGTACTCTTCAGCAGTTAACACAATATCCAAATTCCTTTTCCAGTCTATATAGTTTGGTCCAGTAAGTTTGTTTTCTTTAAGTATAACAGCAAGTGGATTGAAAGTACCCATTTAAAAGCCTGATAATCACACAACATAAATAATTACGTTTGGGCAAAAATTACTATGGATTCGATTTGAAAATATTGGTTCCCTCTACCATATTTGAAAGGAATCCGCCAGCAACCTGATACACCGTGAATAGTATGACTCGATGGGAAGCCATATACTATCCATCATTTGTTCAGATAGACAATTGCCTTTTAATTTTACTATCCAGGCAATATACTTTGCCTAATAAAATTAAACTGCTGACTTGCTTTGGTCCTATAAATAATAACAGTGACTCAGATGGAGAGGATATTATTATTTATAGCTAAGTGTATACCATCACTTAATTCTAGGTCAAGAGTTCTGTGAGGAACACCTCTGATGGAGAGGTGATCCACACCAACAATCACCCAAAACATTCTTTTAAAGAAGTTTGTACTGATGATTCCATGATCAACTATGTCCGATAGGGAGGATGACACTAGAGCCATCACACAAAATTAATCATATCATCTACAAACCAGTGATGGGGACCATGGGATTTATACTTGATAAATTCCCTCTCCCACTTAGAATTTTTTTAAAAAAAATTGAGGGTTATAATTTTTTTAGAAAAACTTTTAATTTAATTAATAAAAAATAATGGAATACTTGAAAAGGATTAATTCATCTTTACTTGTGAAACCCACATGTGTAGATAATAAAATCATTCTATTCTCATGATTTTAGAAAATAAGTACTTATGTTTTCAAATTATGGAATTAGTTTTATTTCTAAATACACATGTAGTTGTCCATCATTTTAAATTAATTAAATTAAACATGCAGCTAGACATCTGAAATAGGTCTAGGAACAATTATCCATGTTGTCCTATTCATTAAACATGAAACAATAATAATCATTCAATCACACATAAATAAGGAAACCACAATAAAATAGGAATCCCACTATTATGGTCAAGCTGCAACTCTTGTGAAGAAATCTTCATGGAACCCAATTAACTCTATGTCTCCACTACGCAACTGCCTTCCAGAACTCTTTTCTGAAATAGCCTCCAAAAATTGCCTCCAGATTGCTTTCTGAAACTGCTTGTAAACTGTCTTCACGAACTGTCTTCACGGATTTACTTGAGATATATTACACAAACCCTATGCCTCCGTAAAGGAGTTCACATGCTATATATTTGCAGTAAATTAACCACGCATCAATCAAGCGTGGGATCCAATACATACAAATCCTATGCCTCCATAAAGGAGTTCACATGCTATATCAAAACAACAATATTAACCACGAATAAACCCATCGTGGGATCCAATCACACAAAATCAGTGACCATAATAGTGGAATAAGAACGCTGCAAAACAAGGGTTAGCACAGTTCTACGTTCTATCCATCCATCAAAACACGCATAAGATCTGTTTTATTGGACAACATGGTTGCATCCAACCCATACGCAGAATCAACGTTGCTCTGATACCACTGTTAGGAAATTGCGTTCCCAGAATCCGTTGACAGTGCGTATAAGTTGGTACTGCAAAAATTTTACGTGAAAACTATAATAACCCTACAAGGGCGGAACTAGGGTTACCTTGAACTGCAAAATTGGATTGCTGTAGTAGATGAATCGAGAACACGGGCTCGATAACAGCTCACGATCTTCTACCGTATTCCTTTGCTTCCAGAATATCGAACTGAGTGTGGGCTCTTTCGAAATCCTTTTAGTTTTCTGCTCTTCCCTCTTTACGTTCTATTTTCTATTCCCAGTTATAACACTCTCTTTGATTGCTATGACGATTCAATCCTGATCACATTGATCCGACAAAGATGTGTTCGTCAGGAGGATCAAACGATCTCCGATTTACTTGAATTTTTAACAGCAGCTCCGTCTCGACGTCAGGAACGTTGTGTAAAAAATTCAGCAACTTTCGATCAGTATCGAGCAGTCCGAAGCTCTTTTAGTGAGCGTTGTCCGACGCTAGCGATCTACACTCCTATGTCTCTTGAATGCTCACAGAGACTAGGGTTTGGTGGAAACCCTTCTAGAAGAAAGCTAGGAGGTCAAGGGAAGCTTAGAATATGAAATCATGCAACCTGAGAGAAGAGCCAAGGCAGCATATATATAGGCTACGATAGGGACCATAAGAAGTCAATAAGGAATAGGCTTCCTAATGGAATTAGGAAACCCTAATTCGAACTGAATCAGATTCCTATTTCCATAAATTATAATTCATACCACTAAAGAATTATAATTGCACTCCTACCCTTATCTCAAAAATATATTTCGAGCTCCATGTTATTAAATGCTTATTATCTCCCCATGTTAAGATTACAGATATCCATTAATTAAATATAATTACTGACAATCATATTTAATTAATTTCTTAAAATTCCTTGAAATCCTCTGCTTAACTTATCTGATATGTCGGATACAAAATCCACCTGCAGGGTTTGACATAATCAAAACTTATAAGCTTTCTCAAGGGGATATCATCAATCCCAAAATTGAGACATGGATTCCATCATTAATTAATATCCACCACACAATTAATATTGCCACCCAATCCAATGAGATATTGACCCATTTAAGGATCTCACCCTTTTAGGGATCAAAGTGTAAATATCAAATGTACGTGTCTACAAATTAACTTAGGATTTAGAGCATAAGCACTCATAATAGCCATGAGGTATTAATTATCTTATAAGTCAGTATAAAGATAATTACCCCAAGTCGGTCCTGTTTAATACACAAAATGTACCAGCATGGTGAGTTGAAACTATACCGTTTCCCGCAGTCAAGACAAACCTACTACAACACCATGCAGCAGTCCTACCGATGGTGTGTCCAATCCCATCTAAGACTGTAAACCAAAATCTTACATTCTATAATATCTGATGGCCTGATCTTCCGTGTGTAAGCCGAACTCTACACACCAAACCACCTACTATATAGAATGAGAGACACACATGCATAATATTAAATAAATAATATAATACAAACATTGCCCACACAGATTCTCATAAAAAAATGGATTAACTGATTTTATTAAACGAATAATAAATCAACTACATAAAGCATGGCTTTTAGTATATATCCCTAACAATCTCCCACTTAGACTCAAAGCCATGATGCGACACACCTCACTCCTATCCCTTCTACATGACTGTCAAAAGTCTTGGCCGGTAAGCTCTTGGTGAAAGGATCTGCCAGGTTATTTGCTGATGCTATCTTGGTCACTTCAACATCACCTCTTTGCACGATCTCTCGTATCAGGTGATACTTACGCTCAATGTGTTTTCCCTTCTTATGGGCCCTTGGTTCCTTTGAGTTAGCAACCGCTCCGCTATTATCGCAATAAAGGGTAATAGCCGATTGTACCGCAGGTACCACTCTCAGATCCATAAGGAAGTTTCTGAGCCAAACAGCCTCTTTAGCGGCTTCCGAAGCAGCCACATACTCGGCTTCCATGGTAGAATCAGCAATACATGACTGCTTGATACTCCTCCAAGTAATGGCTCCACCTCCTAGGGTAAACACATATCCTGAGGTAGACTTTCTGGAATCCCTATCTGACATGAAATCAGAATCTGTGTACCCAATGGGTACAAGACTATCTGCTTGGTAAACTAACATATAGTCTCGAGTCCTTTTCAGGTACTTGAGAATATTTTTCACCGCAGTCCAATGTTCTTGCCCTGGATTAGACTGATATCTACTAACCATGCCAACAGCAAAGCAGATGTCAGGTCTAGTACATAGCATAGCATACATTAGGCTTCCTACTGCCGAGGCATAAGGAACTGCCTTCATCTTCTCTATCTCATCAGGTGTCTTAGGACACTGATCCTTAGATAGAGTAATTCCGTGTCTGAAGGGAAGGAATCCCTTCTTGGAATCTTGCATGCTAAACCTTGCAAGAATATTGTCAATATAAGTGCCTTGTGACAAGCCCAACATCCTATTCTTGCGATCTCGCATAAGCTTGATCCCTAGGATGTGACCGGCTTCTCCCAAGTCCTTCATATCGAATTGACTGGATAACCATACCCTTACAGAAGATAATACCCCCACATCGTTTCCGATTAGCAAGATATCATCCACATAAAGTACTAAGAACACCACCACTCTTCCATCATGTTTCTTGTACACACAAGATTCATCCGCACATTGATCAAAACCAAAAGACTTGATTGCTTGATCAAAACGGATATTCCAAGACCTAGATGCCTGCTTAAGTCCATAAATGGACTTCTTAAGCTTGCACAACATGTGTTCTTGGCCCTTCGCAATGAACCCGTCTGGTTGCATCATATAGATGCACTCGTCAAGATTTCCATTTAGAAATGCTGTCTTGACATCCATTTGCCAAATTTCATAATCGAAATGTGCAGCAATGGATAAGAGAATCCGGATAGACTTCAGCATTGCCACCGGCGAAAAAGTTTCCTCATAATCGATTCCTTCTTTTTGAGTGAACCCTTTCGCAACAAGCCTTGCTTTAAAGGTTTCCACCTTACCGTCTGCTCCTCTCTTCTTCTTATAGATCCACTTACATCCAATGGGTTTTATTTCATTAGGTGGTTCTACAAGATCCCAGACTTGATTGGAGTACATGGACTCCATTTCAGACTTCATAGCCTTTTGCCAAAGATCTGCATCTTTATCTTGGAGTGCTTCATTGTAGTTACAGGGGTCGGTACCTTGTTCGTCAGGGACCCGGTCATAAGACTCTCCCAAGAACATATACCGGTCAGGTTGAATAATAACCCTCCCACTACGACGAGGCACAACCCGTGTCTGTGTATCACTGATATTTTGTTGTGAAGATTCTGAACCTAATACACCATTATCTACACGTTGTACTGGTTCAGGAACCTGCGTGTTAATGGTTGGTTCGGGATCTACACGAGTTTCGATAATCCTCCCACTACGACGTGGTAATGGAATATCGATAACTCTTTCTTGTGGTGTTTCTTCTCGTACCGTTGGTATCGAAGAAGTATATGTCGGTGTCTTTCCTCTCATTTCCTCTAGAACAATACGGCTTCTGGGCTTGTGGTCCATAACATAGTCCTCTTCTAAGAATGTGGCATTGGTGCTAACAATAACCTTCTGATCCTTAGGACTATAAAACAGACCACCTTTAGTTCCTCTTGGATACCCAACAAAGAAACATACTTCTGTTCTTGATTCCAACTTTTCTGCGTTCCCTTTCAGCACATGTGCTGGACTACCCCAGATCCGAACATGCCGCAGACTAGGCTTTCGCCCAGTCCACAATTCCATGGGAGTAGTAGGTACTGACTTAGATGGTACCAAGTTTAGAATGTATGCGGCTGTCTCTAATGCGTGTCCCCAAAAGGAAATTGGTAAATCCGAATAACTCATCATAGATCTTACCATGTCCATAAGAGTCCTGTTCCTTCTTTCTGCCACACCGTTCTGCTGAGGCATACGGGGTGCAGACAATTGGGATGTAATCCCTTGCTCCAATAAGTATTCCCTAAACTCTCCCAAGAGGTACTCTCCACCACGATCAGATCGTAGTGTCTTGATACATTTACCTAGACGCTTCTCCGTTTCAGCCTTGAAGTCTTTGAATTTCTCAAAGCATTCAGACTTACGCCGCATCAAATAAATGTACCCATACCTTGAGTAATCATCGATGAAAGTGACAAAGTACTCAAATCCCCCTCTTGCTTGGACAGTCATAGGACCACACAAATCAGAGTGAACCAGTTCCAACGGCTCTCTTGCTCTATAGCCCTTGGCCGAGAATGGCCTCTTGGTCATTTTACCTTCCAAGCAGGATTCACAAACTGGAAGTGCCTCCACTTCCAATGAGCCTAATGGCCCATTTTGAACCAGTCTTTGAATCCTTTTCAAATTAATATGACCAAGGCGTAAGTGCCAAAGATGCGTTTGGTTCATCCTCGAAGGTTCTTTTCTCTTAAATGGCAAACTATTTGTGTTATTCAATTCATTAAGTTGCAGTATAGGAGAGATAGGATTTATAATATAAAGATCATCTACCAATTGACCAGAATAAATAAAACGTTTATTTTCTTTAATAACTACTACTTTATTAAAATGAACTGAATATCCATTCTTTACTAAACTAGAAACTGAAACTAAATTCCTTCTAATAGAAGGTACATAAAAGCAATTTCTTAATATTAAAATTCTATCTCTACCAAAACTAAGATGTAGATCTCCTACTGCAACTGCTGCTACTCTCGTAGCATTTCCCATATATAGATAAATCTCTCCATCACTGAGCTGCCTGGTTCCCTGGAACCCCTGCAAAGAATTGCATACATGATCAGTGGCTCCCGTATCTACACACCAGGTACCGGTAGATCGGACCGCTAAACACGATTCAACAACTAGTAAATGAGATTTACCTTGATTGTTCTGTCTGGCGAGATAAACTGGACATTGTTTTTTCCAGTGTCCTGGCTGCTTGCAAACAAAACATTTGCCTTTAGGCTTTCCCGGTTGTCCTCGTGGCCTTTGGATTGGTGGAGGACCCGCGGCCTTCTTTTGAGCCTTTTTCATTTTCTTCTTTCCTTTCGGCTTTGAAGTAGAACCTTTCTCAAACACAAGAGCACTCCCTGACTTTCTGTTGAGACCCTCAGCTGCCTGAAGTTCTTTAAGCAGCTCCGCCAAGGTATATTTAAATTTATTCATGTTGTAATTGAGGCAAAATTGCTTAAAAGACTCTGGCAGTGACTGGAGTACGATATCGACCTGGGTTTCCCCGTCAATTTCTGCTCCAAGGATCTCTAGTTCATTAAGAAGAGATATCATCTTAAGAACATGATCCCTTACAGGCGTCCCCTCAGCCATGGTTGTGTTCATCAAGTCTTTCATAGCAACCTGCCTAGCAGCACGACTTTGATCCCTGAACATCTCTCGGAGGCTCTCCATCATGTCATAGGCACTGGTCATTGACTGATGCTGATGTTGCAGAACATTTGACATGGATGCCAAAATGTAACACCGCGCCATCTCATCAGCCTTGACCCATTTCTTGTGAGCCTGGGTTTCCTCAGCGGTTGCCCCCTCACCAGGTTGCTCAGGACATACTTGAGTAAGCACAAACTTGTACTCTTCAGCAGTTAACACAATATCCAAATTCCTTTTCCAGTCTATATAGTTTGGTCCAGTAAGTTTGTTTTCTTTAAGTATAACAGCAAGTGGATTGAAAGTACCCATTTAAAAGCCTGAGAATCACACAACATAAATAATTACGTTTGGGCAAAAATTACTATGGATTCGATTTGAAAATATTGGTTCCCTCTACCATATTTGAAAGGAATCCGCCAGCAACCTGATACACCGTGAATAGTATGACTCGATGGGAAGCCATATACTATCCATCATTTGTTCAGATAGACAATTGCCTTTTAATTTTACTATCCAGGCAATGTACTTTGCCTAATAAAATTAAACTGCTGACTTGCTTTGGTCCTATAAATAATAACAGTGACTCAGATGGAGAGGATATTATTATTTATAGCTAAGTGTATACCATCACTTAATTCTAGGTCAAGAGTTCTGTGAGGAACACCTCTGATGGAGAGGTGATCCACACCAACAATCACCCAAAACATTCTTTTAAAGAAGTTTGTACTGATGATTCCATGATCAACTATGTCCGATAGGGAGGATGACACTAGAGCCATCACACAAAATTAATCATATCATCTACAAACCAGTGATGGGGACCATGGGATTTATACTTGATAAATTCCCTCTCCCACTTAGAATTTTTTAAAAAAAATTGAGGGTTATAATTTTTTTAGAAAAACTTTTAATTTAATTAATAAAAAATAATGGAATACTTGACAAGGATTAATTCATCCTTACTTGTGAAACCCACATGTGTAGATAATAAAATCATTCTATTCTCATGATTTTAGAAAATAAGTACTTATGTTTTCAAATTATGGAATTAGTTTTATTTCTAAATACACATGTAGTTGTCCATCATTTTAAATTAATTAAATTAAACATGCAGCTAGACATCTGAAATAGGTCTAGGAACAATTATCCATGTTGTCCTATTCATTAAACATGAAACAATAATAATCATTCAATCACACATAAATAAGGAAACCACAATAAAATAGGAATCCCACTATTATGGTCAAGCTGCAACTCTTGTGAAGAAATCTTCATGGAACCCAATTAACTCTATGTCTCCACTACGCAACTGCCTTCCAGAACTCTTTTCTGAAATAGCCTCCAAAAATTGCCTCCAGATTGCTTTCTGAAACTGCTTGTAAACTGTCTTCACGAACTGTCTTCACGGATTTACTTGAGATATATTACACAAACCCTATGCCTCCGTAAAGGAGTTCACATGCTATATATTTGCAGTAAATTAACCACGCATCAATCAAGCGTGGGATCCAATACATACAAATCCTATGCCTCCATAAAGGAGTTCACATGCTATATCAAAACAACAATATTAACCACGAATAAACCCATCGTGGGATCCAATCACACAAAATCAGTGACCATAATAGTGGAATAAGAACGCTGCAAAACAAGGGTTAGCACAGTTCTACGTTCTATCCATCCATCAAAACACGCATAAGATCTGTTTTATTGGACAACATGGTTGCATCCAACCCATACGCAGAATCAACGTTGCTCTGATACCACTGTTAGGAAATTGCGTTCCCAGAATCCGTTGACAGTGCGTATAAGTTGGTACTGCAAAAATTTTACGTGAAAACTATAATAACCCTACAAGGGCGGAACTAGGGTTACCTTGAACTGCAAAATTGGATTGCTGTAGTAGATGAATCGAGAACACGGGCTCGATAACAGCTCACGATCTTCTACCGTATTCCTTTGCTGCCAGAATATCGAACTGAGTGTGGGCTCTTTCGAAATCCTTTTAGTTTTCTGCTCTTCCCTCTTTACGTTCTATTTTCTATTCCCAATTATAACACTCTCTTTGATTGCTATGACGATTCAATCCTGATCACATTGATCCGACAAAGATGTGTTCGTCAGGAGGATTAAACGATCTCCGATTTACTTGAATTTTTAACAGCAGCTCCGTCTCGACGTCAGGAACGTTGTGTAAAAAATTCAGCAACTTTCGATCAGTATCGAGCAGTCCGAAGCTCTTTTAGTGAGCGTTGTCCGACGCTAGCGATCTACACTCCTATGTCTCTTGAATGCTCACAGAGACTAGGGTTTGGTGGAAACCCTTCTAGAAGAAAGCTAGGAGGTCAAGGGAAGCTTAGAATATAAAATCATGCATCCTGAGAGAAGAGCCAATGCAGCATATATATAGGCTACGATAGGGACCATAAGAAGTCAATAAGGAATAGGCTTCCTAATGGAATTAGGAAACCCTAATTCGAACTGAATCAGATTCCTATTTCCATAAATTATAATTCATACCACTAAAGAATTATAATTGCACTCCTACCCTTATCTCAAAAATATATTTCGAGCTCCATGTTATTAAATGCTTATTATCCCCCCATGTTAAGATTACAAATATCCATTAATTAAATATAATTACTGACAATCATATTTAATTAATTTCTTAAAATTCCTTGAGATCCTCTGCTTAACTTATCTGATATGTCGGATACAAAATCCACCTGCAGGGTTTGACATAATCAAAACTTATAAGCTTTCTCAAGGGGATATCATCAATCCCAAAATTGAGACATGGATTCCATCATTAATTAATAACCACCACACAATTAATATTGCCACCCAATCCAATGAGATATTGACCCATTTAAGGATCTCACCCTTTTATGGATCAAAGTGTAAATATCAAATGTACGTGTCTACAAATTAATTTAGGATTTAGAGCATAAGCACTCATAATAGCCATGAGGTATTAATTATCTTATAAGTCAGTATAAAGATAATTACCCCAAGTCAGTCCCGTTTAATACACCAAGTGTACCAGCATAGTGAGTTGAAACTATACCGTTTTCCCGCAGTCAAGACAAACCTACTACAACACCATGCTGCAGTCCTACCGATGGTGTGTCCAATCCCATCTAAGACTGTAAACCAAAATCTTACATTCTATAATATCTGATGGCCTGATCTTCCGTGTGTAAGCCGAACTCTACACACCAAACCACCTACTATATAGAATGAGAGACACACATGCATAATATTAAATAAATAATATAATACAAACATTGCCCACACAGATTCTCATAAAAATGGAATAACTGATTTTATTAAAATAATAAATTAACTACATAAAGCATGGCTTTTAGTATATATCCCTAACAAAAACGAGTTCTAGCACTTGGAAAGACACGAGACAGGAATCTACTCCTCACATACGACCAACTAGACTTGCTAGAATAAATGGTATGCAATTCTTATACATGGTTTGCAAGTTCCACGGTAATACCCAAAATAATCTCCTTAGGCCTCAATTCTTATACATGGTTTGTAAGTTTTGAGGTTTTGGGTGGCCAAAACGAGTTTCGATAATCGGAGAGGCATGAGACCGGAACCTGTACCTCATGCATGACCAACTAGATTTGCGGGAACAAACGGCATACATTTCCTACACGGTTTGCATGTTACGCGGTGATACGCAAAATAATCTCCTTAGGCCTTCTATAACTAAGTTTTGAGGTTTTGGTTGGCCAAAACGAGTTCCAGCACTCGAAAAGGCAGGAGACCAGAACCTATACCTCACACAAGATCAACTAGACTTATAGGAAGCAACGACACGCATTTTTGACTCCCGATTTCAAATTTACATGACGATACGCAAATCATTCTTTCTTATCTTATTTTTAAGTTCGATAGTTAAAAAAAATTTGCAACTAATGCTTTTTTTTTTTCCTTTTCTATTTTAGATTGGAAGGCTCTAGTACCTGCATTGGATGCTCGTATTCTCGATTTTTGTTCTGTTATTGTCCTTAGACATATTTACGATACTTTGTAATTGAACTTCTTTTAATATTGTGGTTTGTAATAACTATGGTTTTATATTTTAATTATATTATCGACAAATTTTTAGAATGAATGCATAAAAAATAGAATCATTGATGGTTATTGAATTGGAGTTTTAGCTGGTTTATTGGTTCAAATTTAAAAATATTTTTTATAAAAAAGGAAAAGAATATTTCAAATCTAGTATTGCTATTAGCGATGCACATTTTTTGCGTGCCTAATAATCAACTAGAACACTATTATTTGCGACGCACATTGGCGTGGCTAATATTCATTCGAAACACTAAATGATTATTTACCACGCCATGGTGCCAGACAAATACCAACTTTATTAGCGACGCATGTGAGCGTTGCTGATAATTACCGAAATACTTAATAAATTATTTGCCATGCTTTGTTGCGTGGCAAATACCCTTTATTAGTTACGCATTACAACGTGGCTGATAACCACACCCACTATTAGCAATGTATAATTACGTTGCTAGTAATAACTTCTTTTAGCAACACAGTCATTTTTGCTAAGTAAAAAGCTAATTAGCAACACGCTTTTGTATTATTTGCCATACGTAGGAGCGTCGCTAATACTAATAATATTAGCAACGCGTTGACGGCATTTTGTAATTTTATTCGTTATGCCATTTTACGCCATGCTCATGCGACGTGCGGACCGTGTCACAAATACTTTTAGCGACACACTTTTTGACTGTTAGTGACGCAGTTGCGCGTTGCAAAAAAGTAGATTTATTGTAGCGAGAGTTGTTCTTCTAACAATTACATAAAGTCTTTATTGACCTGAGGATATCAATAAGTCTTATGTATCTATTGGTGTAGCTTTAATATTGTCAACCGGTGATATCTAATTAGAGACTATATACGGACCTGTTGGGCTACATTAATAATGTATGAAGATTTGTAGTTGTCCAATAAGGGATCCATCACTCTTAGTGTTAAAGAGAATATTCAAGATTATGTTCTTGCTTATTGAATTAAACCGGTCGATGCAATTTAGAAAAAAATGGTTTTTAAATTGTTATAATGTATTCAATATTTGTGAAGAGACATACATGTAAACTGATTGGGTAACAGTACATTTGGAGGTCTAATCTTAAGTTTACATGGAATATTAGTTGGTGGAGGGACTAATATGAAAAAATTGTTAGAAGGGTATACTCACGTATTAATTCTCTATTCTTTGGGTGAAAGTTTCAATTTGTTTTTTGAACATGATTGTAATTATCAAGTCAAGAAGGACGTATTTGTAATTTGGAAAGATAGAATTAGATTCCTTGTATTATGTATTTTGTATGTTCAATGGATTACAATGGAATATGTTATATGTATGTACCATTTGAGAATAGTGTACAATGAACATACAAATTAGTTTCATTAGGTAAATTTACATTTTCTGAACACAGACATCGACTTACCAAGGAATGAGAATCTATTTGCTATAGTTTTGTGTGCGGGCATGCCAAAGCCAAACGGGCTCGATTTGTGCAAACTAATTTCCTAACTGATTATGTGAGTGATACAGAAGGCTTTAAGATCGGACTTCTAACAAGTGATTGTGATGGCCAAGTAGGAAAGTACCCTTAGTCTGAGATTCCTTGTCACACCCCAACCCACCACTCAAGGATTAGGACCGTTTAACAAAGAGTTACTCAAAACAAAACACCCCTTAATAGCAATAAAACAAGAGTTAACATAGGAAAATGAATTCATTAGATTAAACCATCCTAAGGGTAAAATGGTCATTAAGAACATATAGTTAAATTTTATATCAAAAGATAGCCCTTCGAGTCTCGGTTCCAACGCAAAAAACGGCACGCGAATTCGAATTTTCTAAAAAGAGTTATGTCCGCTTTCATAAAAGTTGTTAAGCTAAAAATACACCTAAGGATATTACAGATCAAGTTTCTACACCAGTTTTCCCTGTTTAAGAGTTAAAAACATAACCAAAACCAAATTACTCATACAAACTCATTCTCATTCGTTACCAACTGATCCACTAATATATCCATGACACCTGGAAACTAAGAAGAGATTAAACTAGTTTATTACAAAATTCTTACACTAACTGATCTCAATTCCAAAACATAAAACATGAGTTTCTAATTACAAATTTTACAACCAATTCCTAACCCAACTAAGTATGCCCATAAATAGTGTATTAACATAGACAATAAACGAAACATACTTCGAAGTTGTCTAGAATCCCATGGTTCAATGCTTCTCACTGTGATGCTTATTTGAACCTGTGTGGTCATTAGATACAAAATCGACTAAGCTTTCGCTTAGTGAGTACTCGCTACTATCATGTAATTGGAGTATTTAATGAATCATAACACCAATTATGCATTCACAACAATAAATGGTCGCAAGCGTGTCAAGTAATCAATCACCATCGTTCTAGACCCCTGATTCCGGGCTATTTTTACTTTGTCATCGCTTTAAAAGCGATATCACAAACTCTTATGTGACCGAAGTCAATTCATTGTGGTCGTCACCGCCGTCCTCTTTTCTCAAAGGAATTCATCCCCTTTTTTCTGAAGAATGACGTCCCTTAAATATGGGATAAATAATCATGATTATCAACTGAGACCCTTTAACCTAAATAAGCACATAAGCAGCTCAACATGTCAACATAGCAATTTCAGCATACTAGACATGTTAAATGCTAATTAATCACATGTTTTTCTACTTAATCACAATTAAGCATTTTAAAGCATTTAATAGCAATAAATTACATTAAACATCCGGTTTTGGGATTAGGACACTCATCTCACGAATAAGTCCAAATAAAGCTTAGAATTCCCAAATTCCTTGGCAAAACTAGCTCCTAATGTATCCAATGATAATCCTACACACACACACACGCGCGCGCACACACACACACACACACACACACACATATATGTATCACATATGTGTATCACCCCTCAAAATGGGTCGCAGAAAATACTACCAAAATTGAAAAAGAAAGACATAGAAATAATCTTTTCACCTCCACGAGTCTGAATATGGCTTCGGTTTGCGGAACAGTGTACCAACGACGGAGAAACGGCGATGGAACGATGACAGAACTAACTTTCTCCTCTTATGGCCGACTAACTCCTCTCTGTATCTCTTTTTTTTTTTCTCATAATGTGGATGATGACAAGTTTATGAGATATATATAAATTCTAGTTTTTTCTATTTTCATTTACACCCCCACTACTTTCTAAAACTTATTATGAAACCCTCTAACAATTATATTAACTACTCAAATATCTAAGTGGGTATGTGTCTATGTCACATATGGATCCCAAAAGTGGTCCCAAATATTTTATAAAATTGCTAATTAGCCTACTAATTATGAATCATATTCCAAAGGTCATGAACAATAATAAAATATTAAAAACACTTTAACAAATATTCATTTAATCATATAAATGCAACTAAATGCAATTTATTAATCTGGACCTTACGTGGGTCCCACTTCCATATCTATCCCACCTCTAGTGGAACTTTCAACGGTGTCCTTTACTGAACACTTATCATTTCGGGGTGACTGAAACTCAGCCAAATCATCACATGCAATTAATCACACTAATTAATGCATGAAAAATAAATCTTAATACCGTCTTTTGGGTACGGGTATTACATTCCTAGATAGTGCTGAAGCACACAAGTCTAATAATGATGAATTTACTAGGTGAACAATCACAAACAATTAATAAAATATGCAAGTATTTTATTAAATATGTTTGGAAAAAATAACAAAACTAATGAGCAGGATCAGAACAAACTCTGATTTCTCAAGAAAGATTGAAACGATAAAAACAAGAGGGCAGACCTATTGCTACGAATGCTGAGAACACAAGAATGCATGGTTGAATGCTATGGATCCTGAGTTTTGTTTGGATGTAGTTTGAATGCTATTTTCGAGAGTGATGTGGAGTGTCTTTCATCTTGGCCTGCCTTCATATTTATAGCGGCCTTAGAGAACCAGATATGACATGAAACCCTTGAATTGCACCTTAAGCAAGATAAGGATGCCCAAAATATTCCCTTATCTGAACTCTTTCCATCTTCTCTAGATTTGAATAAAGCCAAAAATCTTAGGGATCAACTTTCCATATCCAATTGGATTTGATCAAATCCATTCCTAAACAGACTCTCTTCCTTGATTTTACGACACCTATTTCCTTTAAACGATAAGACACGAACCGCCTTGTTAGCTTAGCCAGTGGTCTCCTCACTGTCGCCCTTCTGCTCATCTTTCCCTTTGTATTTGAAGTGTGGAGTCCGATGGCGGCGACTTGCATACCTTCATCAAATAGGGCTCAAATCCTGGAAAGCTTTTACATTATGATGCCCGATCGGCCTAATGTCTGTCTCTTCCACAAATCGGGTGCCATATTCTCTTTAAGTTGAGCTTCATGCCTTAGCCAATTCCTGACCACATGACGGTTCAATTCTTGTGCATCGTCCCATTACTTACCTTGGCTCTCTAGGTCCACGTGCCGAATTGATCCAAGTCCAAGCCCACTCTATTATCCATTCAGGCACAAAAACTTTTGACCATTTTTTGGGTGCAAATAGAATCCTATATGGATCCAATGCACAATGCTTTTTATGGGGTGTGTCATGTGTGCATGAAAGTTAATTTACTAGATCTCTATATGAAATTAGTTTCCATAAGAGGTGGTATAAGAACTTTTGTTGCACTTGAACCCTACACATTATTTGGTGTATATAATATATAGAAACCTACGAATTAGTCCTTCATTTAGCGCCTACAATAGGTTAAGTCTAATTTGATACGTGTGTTAAGAAATTGACTCCTTGATCTAACAGAACATTAGGAATCAGTCATTTCCCAAAAAAATTTATTTATATTTGGACGAATATGCCCTTATCTAGTTTATAGTTTGATTAATTTGGAAATATTCTGTTATTAGATAGGATAATTAGTGATGCTGATTTTTAGGCATAATCTTTGTCTTTGTTAATGTGGTGCTAAATATGAGGGAGGTGGAGTTAATGTTTGCTGAAACTATGTTGTTTTAAAATTCAAATGTTTGTTTCATGTTGGATTTTTGTTTTTTTATTTGTTTTTGATTTATTGTAAATCTGCTATATTTATCAGTTTCTGTGAGAAATTTCTCACTTAGTTGGTTGTAAATCTGCTATATTTATCAATTTCTGTGAGAAATTTCTCACTTAGTTGGGTGAGAATGTTCTCACTTGTTTCTGTGAGAAAATTTTCAAATGTTTGTATAAATTGATATGTGTATGTGATAACAATTCAAAATTGCTAGTGTTGTTCAACTAACATGAGGTTAAGCAACACATAGATTAAGCCACACACAGTCCCATAGTAATGTTGTATGGGCAGCAAAGTCATTGTATTCTGGTTGTTTAGTCACCCATAATTTGTTCATACTTTTAAAGTTTGAGAAATTTCTCACTTTGACAAATCTTAAGAATCATAAAACAAAGTGTGAGAATTTTCTCACTTTGATTATATGCATACAAAAAATATTTACGATTAGATAGACAAATTGTTAAACACAATGTTTGCGCTATCAATATTTACAAAAACTGTTTGGGATCAGAAGATCACAAACGATCACATAAATCCACCTACGCAACTATCCATATACACAAAAATACTACTATAAATTACACATTTGTTTTGCATGTTGTTCAAAAATGGGTGAGAAATTTACGGAGATTTTGGTGAGAAATTTCTCACCTTTTTGTTTGGTTCATTTCAAAAAGAATTTTCTCACCTTTGTTTGTAAGAAGTTTTACCAATAGAGATTTTTGGAATATCAACAAAAAAAAAATTTACAAATTGATGGGAAGAAGGAAAAAAAAGGGAAAACAAAAAAATAATAATAAATAAAGGCAAGTACTATCATCTCTTGCCTTCAACAGATCAGTCTTATCCTTCTCGATTTAAAGCTATTGAAGTTTACTTGCATTTCTTGCAATTCTTTCTTGAAATATTGCTTCGATGATTACTTCTTGGGTTTTTTTGGTTTTCTTGGCGGATTGGGACTGTGAGAGGTTCTCATGGTTCTCTTTTC
Source organism: Hydrangea macrophylla (assembly GCA_033977485.1). Classification (NCBI taxonomy): domain Eukaryota; kingdom Viridiplantae; phylum Streptophyta; class Magnoliopsida; order Cornales; family Hydrangeaceae; genus Hydrangea; species Hydrangea macrophylla. The sequence goes on along the minus strand of CM066991.1, from coordinate 95,110,527 downwards.
CGGCAGACTAGTCCACCAGCATCAATCAGAGAGGGTTAATATTGGACCAGGTTCAAAGAGGCTCCACTTATGCATCAAGCAATGGGCTTTTGGACTCCTAAGTGAATAGGGTTTGTATATGCCTATACATACACACATATATCACACAAACCCTATGAGATACATACACTCTCAGCAGCCTCTCTTTTTCTCTCTCTCTTTCTCTCTCTCTCTCTCTTTCTCTCTCTCTCTCTCCTCACGATTTTTTCTCTCTAGCTTATCACCATAGAGCTTGGGATTTAGATCGTGGTTTCATTGAAGATCATTCTTGTAATTTTCTTCGCAACTGATACGAAGCACGAGAAGGTACACGGAGGCAGCAAGGTCGTGGTATTCAAAGGGGTTTCATAACAACGCCGTCTCGCCGTTCCCGTTGAATTATTCGGCTAGGTAACGCAGCTAAACTCAACATATATGTATGTGTGCATTTATTTTACATTTCTATCAGAGCTATTAGGACGTTTGTTCGCCCATATATGAACCTAAAATAGATCCACCATTGATGGACCTTGTTTTGTGTACAAAACTTCAAAAAGAATATGATTTCTATGTGGGTCTACTCGAAAATCCAAATTTTTTTTTGAAATTTTTGATTGGGATGTGTTCTTATATGTTTATAGAGTCTACCCAAGAAGTCTCATAGCTCGATTATCTCTATAGGTGGAGAAAATTGAAACCCTAATTTTTGGACAATGTTAAAACCGAATTTTTTCATCAACTTTGATCAAACTTTCTGGATGATTATCATGTGCAATCAGTCTGTTCTTTGGCTTGATCTTGTTCTACTTCGTGAGCTCTTTCCAACCATATATAATACACTACTCTTGGATCAAAATCGAGGGAGATATAGGGTTTTTGGTGAGGAAGAAGACCCATCCTAGCCACCTCCACGCGCACGGGTGTCGCGTCTGGCTCGTGTGGCAGTGCCGCTGGCTAACCAATCATCGTCCCGGCGCATGTGGGTCCCTCTCCGGCCATATTATTTTAATGTATTTTTTATAAATATATTCCAAAATGTTTTGTAATTATGTTGTATTTAAAACAGTTTCTAATAAGTAAAAACTTAGTTTTTAATGTTTAAACTGGTTTTAATTGCTTTAAAAAATCTGGAAAAGCCTAAAAAAATACAATTTTATTTTTCTTAACTTATGGGCACAGAGGGGGACCCAAAATAATTTTTTAGGAAGTTATTTCATTATTTTTGGTATTTTAGAGCATAAAAGTGTGTTTTGGTACACATTTTTAATTGTTTAAAATATCCAAAACAAAATGTTAATTCTTGGAATTAATATGTAGTGTTCTTTACACTACTGGGAGTGTTGAGGAAAAGTTTCATGTATATCACCAATGGTTGTGATATTTTAGAGCATCAAATCGTGTTTTTGGGCATTATTTTAATTGCTTAAAATATCCAAGAATGTTTGTTAATTATTGAAATTAATATTATACGGTTGGGACACTGTTTTGGGGCATGTGAGACTACTGAGAAAGATTCAATCCTTTAAACATTGTATTTTTAAGGAATTTAACACATCATTGCTAAAAAGTTTTAACAAAATCAATTTTATTTGATAAATTGATTAAAATTGTATCCAATGCTCCCAACAATTCTGGAATTTTTTGTTAATAATGGAAAATAAGCTTTTTTTTTTCAGTTATTTAAAATTTCCATGTGGTTCTAAATTATTTTGTTAATTTAAAAGCCTTGATCAAATTGGTTTTAAGACCTAAAATTGCTTTAAAAATTGATGAAAAATCTAAGATTTCTCATAATTTTTCCCTTAGCTTATGGGAGCTATCCGAGCTACGCAAATTTATTAAATTGCAATGTTTAGAGGCTCATTGCATTATTAGTCACGTTTAATTACTACTGTTTGTGATTGGTTGACCCTGAGACCTCTAATTCCTCCTTCTTAAGTGGAGTGATAGATGAGTCCATTCATTTTATAAAATGACCGCATGAGTGCTTGATGTATGTGATTAATATATTTTAATCTAGCTTAAATGAATGGAAAATAATTGACAATTTATAGAGCTTGTGTCCTCACGATGTATGTTTAAGGTTGTTCTTGTATATATCTATGAATAAAGCCTCCCTGTTTTTTTTTTTTTTTTGGGGGGGGGGGGGGGGGGGGGGGGGGGGGGGGCTATAAATGTAATGTGAGGACAAGTGTTTTATTTCTTGTATTGGAAAAGCCTACTTGTAAATGGATGATTTTCTTTGTTCATATATCATAAACTTGAATTACCTTAGCATGAGCTCTAAATTGTCAATTTGGACCCACGTGGGATCCATGCACAATTTTGTTGTATGGTGCACTTTATACATTGTGGATGATCTTACATGCATTTACGAACCATCTAATTGATGTTGGTTTAGAAAAATCAATGATAATAGTTTTTTTTTCTTGAATTGCAAAATTAAGATTTGATTAATGAGCAATAGCAAATTTTTGGTCTTCAATTGTAAAAAGGGGAAAAGTCATTTGTAATTGGATTTTAAAACAAACTTTTATGAAATGTGCAAATAATAATGTCAAAACCTTTGCGTATGTTTTTTTTAATGTAGAAATTCAAAACAAATTGTCGCTGATTTGAACAAAGATAACAAATTTAATGGGAAAAATTATGACGCATGGCAACGAAGAGTCACCCTCCTGTTGAATGAGGAAGAGTTGCTTTCGCATCTAACCTAGTCAATGGTCCAACCCGTTGTGCCAGAAAATGGGACCATGACCCAATATCGCCGAGACCTTGACACCTATTATGAATGGGTCACGAAGGATCATCGCACGCGCAATATATTGTTAAGCTGCATGAACGATGATCTTCTTAGTGAGTATTTCCAATACTCCAGTGCCAAAGAGTTATGGGACCAACTAAAATTTGCTTTTGGTGGGACATCAACCACTAAGCTTAGGAGCCTGGTGTTGAAGTTTGAGGTGCATCAGAAACCCAAGCAATCGATGACTGAACATTTTATGATGATGTCTGGTATGATTCGAGATCTTAGTGCTGCTGGAAACACCCTCACTAACGAACAACAAATTTAAGCCGTGATTCGGTCACTGCCTGAAACTTGGGTCCATATGAAGCAAATTTTGACACATAATGAAAATATCAAGAATTTTGCTGATATATCTAAACATGCGGAGTTGGAGGCAGAGCGCCAAGAGGCGAACCGCATTACTACACTCATGGCAAGAACTTCCATAGGTAGAGGTAAGTGTGGGGCTAATTGGCCTAAGCGCAATGTCAAGGGTAAAAAGGCACACAGAAAGGGTGGGGCTAATAAGTTAGCTCCAAAGGCTGATAAACAAAAGAAGCGCAGAGGTAAACGAGCTGGCAAGAAAAACATTTCTAAATCTAAATGCTTCAACTGTGGAGGATTGGGACACTTCGCTCGTGATTGCACTAAGCCGAAGAAGGTAACTTTCCCACCTAGCTCTCTCTATGTTTTTGTGAGTTCTCATGTCCTAATTGCCCATTCGATCCATGATTGGATTACAGATATAGGAGCAACAAGGCATTTGACCAGAGATCAAGATGGATTCTTAGATTATCATAAAGTTCCAAGTGGTACCAGTGGGGTATTACATGGGGAATGGCACTTGTGAAGAAGCTGTGGGAGTAGGTTCATACCAACTTCATTTGCGCATAGGGCTCACCGTACTTCTACATGATGTGTTCTATGTCCCTGGAATTCAACATAATCTACTTTCGGTTTTAGCACTTGGAATTAGGATTTATTTTTCAGTTTGGACATGATAAGTTGGATATTACTACTTTTGGACGTGGTTTTTTTTTTAATGGAATAATCTATTTAAAATCCATTTGCTGGATTCCATTTCCTCTACTTCTTTAGTTGCTGATTCAAATAGAAATATTGACTCTGTAACATGGCATGCTAGACTTGGATACATAGGGTATGATAGGATGACTAGATTAGCTCGAGAAGGCCTTCTAGGCCCACTCATACACAAATGGCATGATAAGATGACTAGAATAGCTCGAGAAGGCCTTCTAGGCCCACTCACTAAGGTTGACCTACCTACGTGTGAGTCTTACCTAGCAGGTAAAGCATGCCATAAGCCTTTGGTAAGGCTAAAAGAGTTACCCATACATTAGAACTAGTTCACTCTGACATATGTGGACTAATGAATGTAAAGGCAAGTCATTACGCCTCTTGCTTCCTTACTTTTATCGATGACTACATGCGATATGGATACGTTTATCTGATTTCACACCACTATGAAACTCTAGATTGTTTCAAACACTTCGTAGCAGAGGTTGAGAATCAGCAAGAAAAGTCCCTAAAGACTTTTCGAATAGATAGAAGACGTGAGTACTTATCTGATCAGTTCAAGAAACTGTGTGAGGGAAAGGGGATATCCAGACAGCTCATTATTCCTGGAACTCCACAACAAAATGGTGTTGCAAATAGAAGGAATAGGATACTTCTAGATATGACTAGATCTATGATGGCGCAAGCTAACCTACCACTATCATTTTGAGGGGATGCACTAATAACTACTGCCTACATACTTAATATATAGAGTGCCTTCATAGTCAGTTCCATCCACCCCCTATGAGCTATGGAAAGGCAAAAAGCCTAATTTAGAGCATTTGTGCCCGTGGGGCTCATTTGCATATGTTCATAGTACTTCCTATAAGTATGAAAACTAGGACCGAGAGCTAGAAAGCATATCTTTATAAGATATTCTGATAGCTCAAAAGGCTATGTTATGTATGGTGAACATCCGGATGGAGGAATGACAGAAATTGAGTCACAAGATGTTGACTTTATTGAGAATGGCTTTCCCAGTATTGGTGGAGCTAAGAAAGATCTTGACCTCTATGAGATAGAGGATGTTAAAGACATTGTACCATCTTTAACCGAGGGTGGGGAGATTGAGATTCCACATCTAGTAACCGCTAAAAATGGTACTACTGTTCAGCCGAGTGGGAGTACACCGCTAGATGCTAGTGGGAATGTACCAGATAGTAGGAGTACACCACTAGACACTCAAGATCCTTAGGTAGTACACTGAGGAAGAAGTTCTCATGTGTACAGTAGATGATGACGAGCCTGCTTCCTATAAGGAGCACTTTTTTCTACTGCCAAATCTCAGTGGATGGTTGCTATACAAGAGGAGATGAGCTCTATGGACAAGAATAAAGTCTGGGAGTTAGTTCATATTCCGCCTGGCTGTATGATTATTGGAAACAAGTGGGTTTCAAAGTCAAGCGTAAGGCAGATGGTTCAATTGACAAGTATAAGGCGTGCTTAGTGGCGAAAGGTTATACACAACGAGAGGGTATAGACCATGGAGACACGTTCTGCCCTGTGGTGAGATTTGCTTCCATATGCCTTATCCTGGCAATCGTCGCACATTTAGACTTAGAACTCTTCCAAATGGATGTCAAGACTACGTTTCTCAATGGAGAACTAGACGAAAAGATTTATATGGATCAACCCATTGGTTTTATAACCAAAGGGAATGAGCACAAAGTGTGCCGTCTCAAGCGATCCATTTATGGACTTAAGCAATCGTTGAGACAGTGGTACTTGAGGTTGCATGATTTAATCACCTCCTTCAGATTTGAGATGATTAAGGAGGACCACTGTGTGTACATCAGAGAGTCCAAGAAGCATATTCTGATTCTATCATTGTATATCGACGATATCCTTTTGGCTGGAAATGACATGAGTGCCATTATCGCCACTAAAGAGTGGTTGTCCTCTAAATTTGAGATAAAGGACATGGGTGAGGCCAACTACGTGTTGGGAGTTAGGATTGTGAGAGATCGGTCAAAAAAACTTCTTTATTTGTCTCAAGAGACTTACTTAAAGACGGTTCTTGAGTGTTTTCACATGAATAACTCAAAACTCATCGACACTCTAATTGAGAAGGCGTTCCACTTGACTTTGGATCATTATCCTAAGAATGAAAAGGAAAAGGAACGAATGTCCAATGTGCCATATGCATCTACAATAGGGAGTCTGATGTACGCTATGTTGTGTACCTATCTAGACATCTGCTATACAGTGGGTCTAGTTAGTCGTTACCAGAGTAACCCTGGTCCATATCACTGGATGGCAGTGAAGCGGATCCTGCGATACATTCGCAGGACTATGGACCTTGCCCTTTGTTATCATGGAGGAGACTTGAAGCTGAGAGGATATAGTGATGCTGATTGGGCTAGCGATAAAGGTGAATGCAAGTCCACTTCTGGCTATGCATTCATACTTGGAGGTAGAATGATTTCTTGGTGTAGCAAGAACCAATCATGCATTGCACTGTCCACGATGGAAGTAGAGTATGTGGCTTGTTCGACAGCTATTCAAGAAGATGTCTGGTTGAGGAGGTTTTTGCGGCGCCTAGGCGCTTCACCTCATGGAGACGAAATAGTGCTCATTTATAGTGATAGTACATCAGCCTTGGCTTATGCAAAAGACCCTAAGTACCATGGGAAGTCCAAGCACATCGACATCCGCCATCATTACATTTGAGATATGGTTGTGTAAGGGGAAGTAGTCTTGAGGCATGTCTCCACTGGCAGCATGGTGGTTGATCCTTTGACCACGCCCATTGCCAGAGATGTTTTCTATCCCACATTAGTAGCATGGGACTTCATAGGATTTGATATGCTTAGATACTTGACATTTGACATTATCATTCTTATTATTCAGTTAATAATAAATTTATTGATTTCTATATATATAATTGTTGTATGAATAGAATGAATGCACATTTCTAATATGTCACCGAGCTTAATTCGACCTACTCACACGGTGATTCACCTTGGCGCCAAGATAGCAAACTAGGACATGTGTGTCCATGGCATTTAGATGGCAAGCAAAATGAGACATTTGTGTTCATGGTGCTTAGATAGCTAGCTAGGACATGTGTATCCATTACGCTTAGAAAGCAAGCTTGAACACTTATATCTACGTAGTGTAAGAACAACGGGCTAGATATAAATCTTTATTTTTCTATATATCGCCTTAGATGGAGCTAAGATGAGACCTTTATATTTGGTCGAACATAGAGAGATCCCATGACTCTATGTAGCTTGTTTATAGCCGAATGTGTCTTCAGACGGGCGCCAGGAAGGGCGACTATGCTGGAAAACTCAGGTTAGATGTTTTGTGTAGCATCTAGACTAAGATTCGTATGGCGTTACTTGTTTTTTCAAACACAGAGTGACACACCCATTTTTATGGAAGAATGCCATAGCATACATATCATATTGTATATGCTTTTGCGATCAACTGTGAAGTAATGAATGAAATCCTCTTTATTACTGTTTGAGCCACGTAGCGTATCCAAGACATTGGTTATCCTACAAACTGGTTGCCTTCATGACTTGAGACTATGTCGTGAAGAGGACGCTTGATGATAGCTACTTTATCATGCTATCCTAGGAACGAAGAGATAATTCCGTTCTATGGGTTGTATTTGGGCAAGCGGTTAAGTTAGTCGGATTGACAAGTGGACTCAGGGAAGATCATTCATTAACACACCATGTTTTGTGACTCATTAGTAGGCCTGCGATAATCGTATTTTGTTATTGATGTGTCATGAGTACATTATTTTGAGGTGGTGTAGCAATTCTTTTCACCGAGGGATTGAGAATGCTGTGTTTGGTGTGGTTGAACCGTCTAAGGCATACATGAGAAGCTTCCGAGTGATGTGTCTTGCTGGTTATGGTGATGATTTGGCATTACACTCCTGTCGCTGTACTTTCTTTTTGTAAGGTTGCACGTTCTATTTCCCTATATGAAGAGTTGAGAAGTTCCGTTGTCTGAGAGATTGGTTTTAGTACTAACCCTATGTGGGTGAGTGGGAGATGTAGGAAATAATGTAGCCGGGCAATACGGGCACCCACATAATATTGGACCGGGTCCAAAGAGGCTCTACTTAGGCATCAAGCAGTGGGATTTTGGACTCCTAAGTGAATAGGGTTTGTGTATGCCTATAAATACACACATATATCACATAAACCCTATGAGATATACATACTCTCAGCAGCCTCTCTTTCTCTCTGTGGCTAGGGGTGTAAGTCAAACCGAAAAAACCGAACCAACCGACCGAACTGAGTGATTTTGGACGGTTTCGGTCGGTTTATCTGACACAGCAGTCGGTTTCGGTTTGTAATCATTTAAAAAATTGATATTCGGTTCGGTTTCGGCTTCTGTTAATTTCAAACCATAACCGACCGAACCGAAATCGATATTATAATACTAAATAATATGTACAAACATATCTTGAGGACCGTGTGATATAATACTAAAGAAAGAGAGTAAATTCAAACTTTTACCAACCCAAGGAAAAAAGCTGACTTTCACTTTTCCCAAGAAACCAAACGCACACAAAAAAACTCTTTAAGACTTATACATAGTACATGTATCATATATTTATAATGGAAGATAGATAAAGTAAGGATTATATGTGAAAAGTGAATATGATTTTTACCAACCCAAGAAAAGCAACAGACTTTTATTTCTCTCAGGACTCTCCCTCTCTGTCTCTCTGCACTCTTCAAGCTGTCATCTCGATAAAATCAATCCCCATCCTCTATTTTCATTATGGTAAACTCACTTCTCCCTCTCATCAATCTTGGAACCCACTCCCTACTCTCTCTCTTTATCCTGGGAAACCCACCCCTCTCTCACTCTTCATTCTTGCTGAGCCACCTCTCTCTCTCTCTGCCTCTCTTTCTCTCTCTCGTATCCCCAATGCTAGCCACTCCACACCACACCACACCACACCACCCCCACCATCCTAACCCTAGCCACTACCACCAGCCTCCCTAACCCTAGACGTCGCCGCCACTACCACCCTCTCTAACCCCAGTCGCCCCCGGCCTGAGCCTCACCGAGAGCCCACCCCTCGTCGTCATCCTCTCATCCTCTGCTGGTTTGATCCTTCTCGTAATCGATGATATGGAAGTCTTGAAGATTGAAGACTCGAAGTAAAAGGATTCAAGTTAAGAATATTTAGGGTTTTTTCAAAGTTGTGTAAATTTTTCTAAGCTAGCATTTTTCTTCTTCAATCTTATAGATCTATCTTGTTTGAGTTTTAAATTTGAGTTTTTTTTTTTTTTTTCAGATCTGTGTTATAGTGTGTTCTGAGTTTTGAGTCTGAGCTTTCTCGGATCTGTGTGCTCTCTTCTCTCAGTACCTGGGAAAACTGAAACCGAACCGAACCAAACCGAAGTCGTCGGTCTCGGTTTGGTTCGGTATCAACACATAGTCGGTCTGTTTCGGTTTCCACTCTCCAAAAAACCGATAGATCGGTTCGGCACATTTTTCACCTTCAAAACCGAACGAACCGAACCGATTACACCCCTGTCTGTGGCAGTCTCTCTCTCTCTCTCTCTCTCTCTCTCTCTCTCCCCTTACGATTTTCTCTCTCTAGCTTTTCACTATAGAGCTCGGGATTTAGATCATGGCTTCATTGAAGATCCTTCTTTTAACTTTCTTCGTGACTGATACGAAGCATGAGAAGGTACACGGAGGCAGTAAGGTCATGGTATTCAAAAGGGGTTCGTAACAACGCCATCTCGAAGATCCTATTGAGTTATTCCGCTAGGTAACGCACCTAAACTCAACATATATGCATGTGTGCATTTATTTTATAGTTGTTCTATCCAAAATGTTGGCATCGTTGGATAATGGGTTTTTATGTTTTAGTGGCTTCATGTTCTTTCCTCTCTTTCCTCATGCAAGGTCGGTAACAATTGGCATATCGGCAATTAAGGTGTCAGCCATGGTTTAGAGAGAGAGAGAGAGAGTTGGACGAAGATGTGATTTGTGAAATTTGGATGACAGTTACCATACACATATCTATATAATAACCCACAACCTTCTTTTTGGCCCAAAACAGATCTAGACCATCCACTAATTTGGGACACTTTCATCTATCCGATCTTCTTTAATCTTTCTCTATCTCCTCACTCTCTCCCGTGCATCTGATACCCACCGTCCTCTCCTCTCTCTCTCTCTAGTCCCTCATGGATACCAATTCCTCACTTTTTATCACAAATTCAAAATTTCAATTCCATACCCTCCCACATCTGACTCCTCTCTCTTATCTCTACCAGAATCTCTCTATCCTCTATTCACTCAGACGGAGTAACACCTACAACAACTCTACCACTAGACACTGCCCGTCAGCTTTACACACAGTCTCTCTCTTTCTCTGTGTGCGATTGTGTGTGTGTGTGTATGTGTGTGTGTGTGTGAGAGAGAGAGAATATTATGTTTCAGTGCGTGTAATTGTGTGTACGATTTTGTGTACGAGTGTGTGTAATTGTATGTATTTGTGCGATTCTATTTTAGTGTATGCGTGCTACAGTGTGTGTAAGGGTAAGAAATCTACGAATTGGGAAAAACCAACAATCTTAGCCTCTACATCGGTAATATCCCCCCTTGTCACGCCTCGGAGCAGCAAAAATAGATAAAAATACATTTCTTTTTTGGGTCCATAGGGAATGACTGGTGAATGTCACTAATTATCCACACCACACAGTACTAGTCTACAACAAGAATAGTAATAAGAACAAGCTGGCTATAAATAGTCGTTGCTTCTATTACAAACATCAGAGTTATTACAACAGTAGATCTATAGCAGAAGTATATATAACGTTTGGAAGCAACATATGCCCAAGTACCAAATATAACAAAACAGTCTAAACATAAATGATAAACTGATAACTATTTCCAAATCTTCAGCTCATAAACATCAGCGTAGTAGTCCTCCCTGGCATAGACATCATTAGTGGGGTCACCCTCTGCGTATTCCCCTCCAGGATAGTATCCATCGTCATAGGCTCCGTCACCTGCAGAATAAGGTATAGGATAGTCTAAACGGGGAAAATCCAGAATCAGTTCACCGACTTTTAAGAACATATCATGACCAAATGTCCATCCACGTACCATTCCCAGAACTTACCAAACCTACCTAAGTTATGTTCTAATATCGACACATGACAATTCCCAATGTGGCCTAACTACTCTGATTAAAAGAAACGGATATCAAACTCAATACACGAATCAACATGTTACCCATGTAGTCATATTCTTCAATATGTTACCTACGTAGTCATATTCTTCTGTTTATCAAATATCATTTATTCTTTGGTGTTTCATTACCCCTATCAAACCCATAGTCGTAAAATAGAAGTCCGAATCGAGAATCGAACAATCGAACCCTTAATAAAATAAAATAGGCAAAGGATTCCATGTTCTGCCAATACCAATCGATTGGGACAAGGTCCAATCAATTGAAACAAAAATTATATCGATCGATTGAGAAAACTGCAATTGATTGGGTCTAAAATTTTAATCGATTGCTAACATTGGCAATCGATTGGGATGTCAATCGATTGGAATTCTGTCTAATCGATTGGGTCCAGACTGATGGCAATCAATTAAGAATAATGCCAATCGATTGACACTTCGTCTTTACCAGCAGATTAATAAAACAGCATATATAAACGTAGAAATCATGCATTTAACACATTTAAACTTCATAACATCTTGTATAAACATCAAATAGAGGAACCAATAAGTTAGAAATCACCAAGGATGCATTTGGAAGTGTGTGAGCTTGAAAACCTCAAGTTCCTCTCTCTTTCATCCTTCTTTTTCTCTCTCTCTACCTCTCTCTATCTCCTCTATCTCTTCTCCTTTCTTCTTCTCTTCTTCTTCTCCCAGCTGCCAAGGCAGTGTATGTGTGTGTGTGTATGTGGATGTATAGATATATGGATATATATAACTCACAAGATCTCTCTCTCTCTCTCTCTCTCTCTCTCTCTCTCTCAAGGCTGTGAAATTGGCCCAAGGCCAAGAATGAATGCATATATATATAGGGGAAAGGTGGCACACATCTAAAGCTTAAGCAAAGAAGAAAACTTGTCTCAGCTTATGCCAAACGATTGGTAAAGATGGAAATCAATTGGTTACAGATATTTGAAGGCAATCAATTGGTATGTTGCCACGTAATGAATTCAAGTCGGTAGTATGGCAATAGATTGGAAGACATGTCAATCGATTGATATAAAAAAAAGTGGCAAACGATTGGAACTTAAAGGCAATCGATTGGTATCCAAATCTCACCAAATAGAAAGGAAGGTTTATACAAGTATAGAAATGAAATACCTTGTCTTAATATAAAATAAAAAAATACAGGGTATTACACCCTCATCTCTCTCTCTCTCTCAATAGCCCCTCTGCATCTATCAGGCCTATCTCTCTCTTTTCTCTCACAACTGTTGGTCCATGCATACACCGCTTGGTCTTTTACTTATTCTTTTTCTTTTTTTGTGCATTTTCTGTGTCTACATTTGCAACCTACTAGAAAGTATGATTTAGTGTTGCTTTTATAAATTATTGTTATCATCTAATTTATAAATAGAAGAGAAAACTTAGATTTTGATGCATTATTCCCCAAATGACTCTAGGTACTTCTCTCTCTCTCTCTCTCTTTCTCTCTCTCATTGACTCCACTGTCATGGTAAGATTTATGGGTAAGCTTTATTTGATCTCTTCGATTGTTGGTGTCAGCATCTTCAATCTTTTGTTTAAAAGAAAAACACATCGCCTTTTGTCATTAGTTTTTTTGGTTTTTGTTTCATTAGGGTTTTTGTTGCCTGTAGTCTAACCATTTGTATTTGAATTCTTTTTGCAGATTACTAATTGGCCATTTTCATTATACTCATTTGTGGCTGCTATGATTTCGACGATCAGTCTCTATATCCGAGGTACATCCCTTTATTCTTCCATTTTTCTTTTCCTTAAATTTTTAGAATAAGTTTGTAAATTGTCTGACTTCATCCTACATACATATTTGATTTGTGATTGAGAATCATAGATTTTATACAAGATCTATGCACCACTTTGCCGCTGATCACTCCCAAATTTGAACTTATGTTGTGATAGTCAATTTCCTTCTTTTTGGTTCAGAGCTTTTTTGTTGCCCCTCATTGATTGGGTACCTCTTAATTTATTCTGTTAAGTTATTTTCCATTCTGTTTTTTTTTATTTTACAGCCCCTAATCAATTGTTGGGCTTCCAAACACCTTTTTTTTTTCTTTCTCAGTAGCTTCATTGCTCGGACCTGACTTTGACTATGTTGAGATCATCCTCTTGCTGGTGATTCGATCGTTACTGTTAGTGACAAACAGGTACAGGGGTCCATTTTATTAGAGTTAGCTATTAAATTAGTTTTATTAGCTTTAGGGTAGTTTAGTCTTTTACTTTATATTAAGATAATACTGTATACCTAAATATACTATTATTGTCTCTTCTTTTCTATTGTATTCATTCATTCAGTTTTCGTGTTATGAGAAAACTCTAGCTCTCTTTTCTCTTTTCGTGTGACAACCACTATGATTTGAATATGAGTAAAGATTTGGTCACAAATATTCCACAAATAAATTACACTAATACCAGTGAGAGATTGTCATCTAATAGAGTTTGCCACACAGGGAACAAAAATGTATCAACTCTTCCACATGACAGTCTCCCACTTTACAAACACTTTATTTGTAAAATGTTTGTGCCTAAATCTTTACTCTTTCAATATTCTATGAATTCCATGTAAATTCCACACTAATGGTGTAATCATATTAGGTATACATGGTGTGATGGTCATATGCTATAATGCATGTGTACTAAATTTCAAGCGTGAACGATGAACTTAGTGAAAATTAGTATAGGTCGTAAAAGAACATCAGTACTTTTTCTTAACCATTTTTTTGTCCTGCTGTGAGAATGTGAGATGCTATTGGTCCATTTATGTACTACATATGTGTGATTTAAACACACTTATATACATGATCTAATCACAATTTAATACAATACAAAAATTATCTAAGTACTTAAAGTTTCCAGATTAAGGAGCAACGCGCGTCTTAACATTGTTGGTAAAAATGCTCTTCATGTCATACTTATACTAAGGTTCGAACCTTGTCCCATTCAGCCCCAGCACTTATTCCCCCGTCTTATATTTAGAGTCCTGTATTCTATTTTGGGATGTTACAAAATTATGTCTATTTTTGAAAAGTCAAATCATACTTTTCCAATTTTACCCTCAATACTAAAGTGAAAGGTGAGAAGAAAAGATATACTAGAGCAATCTTGGAAGAATGTGCTTTATTTTTGTGCAATGTTGAGTTGGATTCTCAAAGATGAATTTTAATTATAGGACGGAGGGAGCATGTCCTAGAGATCATCACTATGATAGATAAAAAAAAAAAAAAAAAAAGGGAAATGTTAATACATGTTAAAGAGCTTAAAGTAGTAAAAATATATATATATATATAGAGAGAGAAAATTCGCACTGACAAAAAGATAGGTGTGAATCTCACTCATTTATTTTAATTTTTAATTATTTTTTTAACTCCTTAATAGAATCCTACAAAAAAATTCCCAAATTGAGGAGGGCATCCTAAAACGCGTTAGGAGTGATACAATATATTTTGTGGTCTATGGTACCACAATTAGAGTGTGTTTGATAAAACTGAAAATTAAGTACTGATAATTAAGTGCTGAATTTAAGTACTGAAAATTTTAAGTGATTTGTATTTACAATACTGAAAACAATGTTTTAAGAACTAAAATAGACTACATTCAGTGATTATTTTCAGTATAAATTTTTAACTTAACATTTTCAGTAGACTTTTGGCTGCCTTTTCAATTAAGTGGTACACTATCAAACGCACTGAAACAAAATTAAGTGCTAAATTTTTTTCATTTTTATCACTTAATTCAGTTATCAAACACGTCATTTACTGTCGCAATATATGGTACAACTATAAAATGCATAATATTTGGGTAAAGCCCATTAAATTCCAGCCCAAGGCCGGTTGCCAGCCGGCCGTGTCATCTTTGTCATTCCATGGCGGCTGAAGCTTTCATTCTACTCCACCAGATCAGATGTTCGGTTTATCAATAACTATCTGAATTTCACTAACTTCAGGGTCAGAAACTGAACACAAAACAGACCCAAATTACCATAACAACCTCAAACCCACCTCGTCCGTACTATCAATGGCAGATTTACAGCCGCCGGAGGACCCAATCAGCGCCGGAACAGAACCACCGACAACGACGACGACGACCACCACCACCATCTTAACAGCAATAGTACCACCTTCGACTGAGCACAACAACAACAACAATAGCAACAACGTTGGCCCAGGTTTAGCCCCAAAAAGACAGCGTAGACCCAGTGTTCGATTGGGTGAGATCGGCTACCAACCAGCGACACTCTCGTACGAGTCTCAGGCTCGTCGACCCAAGCCATGGAGGTTTCACAGGGACCCTAGTGTAGCCGCCAAAACCTCCAAGACTCGACCTTTGACCAATCTCGTCAACAACGGCGAAACCCTAGATTCCGAATCCAATCTCGAGTTCGTCAACCCTAAATTGAAATCGAATCGACCCACGAAGAGGGTTAGAACCAATTGGTCGGCATCGAAAATTGACAACAATGGAGCTGAAGATGAGGAGTTCAGAGAATTTGAAAATGTGGGTTCGGAGAGTCCTATGAAGGAACAGAGTCCGGTTCACTCAATCGACAATGTTGACTGGAATGGGGGTCGGGGGCCGGTTCTTGCTAGGGTTTCGGTGAGCCGTGAAAATGATGATGATGGAATGCCGGAATCGAATTCTCGGGGAGGAAAGTGTAGAGAGAGGAATTTCGTGTGCAGTGATGAGAGAGTGAACAATGGATTTCTTGATGATGGTGTGAGAAATTGGTTAATTGGATTGGGGTTAGGCAGGTACGCCCCGGTTTTCGAGATTCATGAGGTTGATGATGAGATTTTGCCAATGTTGACACTGGAGGATCTTAAGGATATGGGTATAAATGCTGTTGGTTCGAGAAGGAAATTGTTCTCTGCAATTCAAAAGCTTCAGAAGCGGTTTTCGTGAGTTTTTCTTCATCTTTTTTTTTTTTTTTTTTTTTCGTTTTTAGCAATAATTATATTTTCTTTTGGTGCTTTGAATTGTTTTCTTTATTTCTATTCAAGCTACACATTTTTGTTCTCTGCTAATGTAAGAGGATTATTGAAATTAAGATGGCAAAGAAAGAAAGTACTTCACTCCCAATGGTGGTTGCATTGAACATTTTTTTTTTTTGCCGAATCCACACGTCATTTATATCATGAATTACACTTCCTAGAAATATTTTATAAAAAAATTCGAACCACCTCTGAAGTATATGAAGTTGTTACTGATGGTCCAGTGAGTCGTCACTACGTGTTCTAGCTTTGGACGTTTCGTTCATGATGGAGTTAATTAAAAAGCCTAACTAGAGAGGGTTATACCGTTACTCGCTTTCTCCTCAAATTCTTTGAAGACCTCTAACCTTTCTCCACACTTGAGCCTCATTCTGAACTGTCAATTGCAGTTAAAGTTGTTCCTCTCTGTCTCATCTGTTTAATTGTTATACTGATGGTGCGATAATTATTGAGCATGCTAGTTGGACCAAATGCTTGGTAGTATTGTGCTCGACAGAATAATTTTGCATGCTATTCAGTTCATCTAGCCAACCCATGTCAGCAACTCAGCATCAATAGATATCAGAGCTTTGCTAGACAACTGTCTACCAAATTCGTTTTTATATACAATAACACAATTACAAACCAAAACTGGATCTGGAAAAGTAGGAACTTTTTGTTTATCCATTTTTGGTAGTTAGCGAAGTAAGAATTTAGTTACATAGGTGGTGTGTATGGTTATAGAATTTTGCTGATGCTAGTAGTGGTACTTCATTTGCAATTTCGATCCAAATTTGTGGTTCCTTGTATTTGAGATGCATGTCAATTCAGCCAACTTTTCTACTCATGGACGGACAAAGATGTTATTTACTGACATGAATAGTGGATTTAATCCATGGAATTCCCATGTATCGGTAAATTTGCTACAAGAACACGTACAACTTCTTTTCGAGTTTATGACTGCATGTAAAGGATCTAAAAAATTGAATCTATAACATTGGCTAGGATTTAAAAAAAAAAAAATCGTAGTGGAAGTCATACTTTGTGTTGTTCTTGTAAATTTTTCCTGTAAAGAATGGCTGACACCTTTAAAGTATCTTTAGAAATGTTGTATGTGGGTGAATGTAGGCCCACGCAGGCAAGTGTCAAGCATGGGAGTCGGGAACTGTTCTACATCTTATAGGATTATGGCCATAATTATGATTTCTTCCATCAGCTCTTTAAATTTTCTTTATACCTCTTTTATTGCTCTAACTGAAAGGATGGGTCCATTGTGAAGTGCTTTCTCTATACGAAAGGAAGTCTCTCTCTCTCTCTCTCTCTCTCTCTCTCTCTCTGTGTATATATATATATCTCAGCTAGGAGGCTGCTACATTCATGGAGTTCTTCCTTGAAAGATCCTTTCCTCCTCAAGTATTTTGGTACCCGGTACTTACAGTTTTGTGCAGGTGGTTTTTGTTCTGTTTCCTCCTTTGGACAGTCCAAGATATTTTCCATTTTCCTTATTATACACTCTTCTCCTTTTCTTGGGGTATACTTTATGTGTTTTATCCTTCTATTCCTTTTTCGCTGTTTTAATTTCTCAAGAGTATAATGATTCACTCTCCATTTGGGTGAAATGCTACTCCCAACGTTTGGTTGTGGTACATTAGCTTTAATACCATTAACTTTCTCTGATTGGCAGGGCTCAGATAGAGTTCTACTGCCCCTTCTTCTCGTTATGGGTCAAAATCCTCTTACATGACCTTAGAATCATCTTTACGACTGTATTACCCACAAAAGACCTGGCAAAATGGGCGGGGCCGGAGTGTTTGGCGGACCCAGATCAGGCCTGGCCCAAATCGGGCTGGACCCGTTGTTAAACCCACTAGTAACAGGGCCGTTCACGGGTTAACTTTTTTTTTGTTTGGAAAGAAAAAAGATTTATCAAGATTATTAAAGGCAGAAGCTAAAAGCGCATATAGTAACAGGGTAGGCCCGATAACAGCCCGCTTTTAAAATCTCTTAAGCCCGAATTCACTCAGTTTCGGGCTCTTTCGGGCGGGCTTGCTAAATTGGGTTCAGATTGCCAGGCCACCCACAGTGAGGGTCTATGTATACTGAAATAACGTATAATTATTTGGTAATAACAATTTCCTTCCTGCCTTTTCATGCTTGAAGATATCTACTATGCGAACTTGAAACTATAATTGAATAGGTCTCTCTTTTCTTTTCTTTTTTTTTTTTCCCGGAATTAGTCAGGTAATAGACATTGTGAATGATTTTGAGAGATTATTTGCCTGTTGGACATATTTCCTTCATACGTTCAGAACTTGTTGATTTTTATTTTGTTTGGTACCATGAAAAATATATTTCAGATGAGTATGTGAAGATTAGTTTGATTGTTCAAACTAGAATATATGCATCTATCTTGTTCAGTATCGTGTAATGCGTATCCAGTTACCATATTGTAAAATGGGTTTAACCTTTTGAACTAGAATTATGAAACCATGTTGATATTTCGCATGCAAGGAGACAGGATTTAGTATATGCTTAGTTTGTGTATAATAAGGGAGTGGTTCAGAATCTACTAAGTTCATTTATGTAAATGACCAATCATCGAGGTAAGCTAGTGTGTTCCATACCTGATTGCTGTACGAAAACGGTTGATGCTAAAAATATCTGGCTTCCTTTGTCTTCCTTATGTGCAAGACCTTCAAGAAGGCTTTGGTTTGGAACCAAAGCCCCTCCTGTGCTGAAGTTAGAAGGTATCTTAATTGGAATGGAGAGTAATAGTTGTAGAGTATCAGTGAGCTCGTTGTACCTTTCTTTGGTCGAAGATTCCGCTATTTATAGTGAGGTCTGTGCTAAAATTAGCTGGGATTGTCCCGGATTTGATGGAATCGTGCCTGTGATATTGGCATGGTTTATGTCTTATTTAGGCGTGATCGTAGGCGTATTGGGTTTTGACCGAGTCACCTCAGGCGCCCAGGACGTGAACTCATGATGCCCCTGGACAGGTTGCACTAGTCTTCTCTCCGTATTTGTGAGACACGTGTTGCCCTTGGCACTTGGGATATTTTGGGTGATTATAAAAAAAGATTTGTGTAAGATTTGGTTGAGAGTGTCACATTTGTCATGCATATTACTGCTTTCATTGCCCTGTATGTGATAATTATATTCTTACGGTACTGAAAATTGGATGTTTATGCTGCTTATCTTCGAGTTACTTCATTTCTAACTTATCCGTAACATTATATCATTATGTGATTGTAGTACTGCACTCATTTTGATCAGTATGGTTTTGATTTGATATGTATTGGAAGCCTGCTTTTGATTCCTTGTTCACTCTCTCTAATATCGATTGAATTTAATGTTTTGGTTGGCCTAAACTAAATAGAGAAATTCACACTATTGTACTCTCTCTCTCTCTCTCTCTCTCTCTCTCTCTCTCTCTCTCTCACACACACACACACACACATAGACGTGTGGGTGGGTGTGCGCGCGCACACCCACACACACTCATGCTTGAGTTTTGCCTGGTTTTTGGGTGAAATTGCTGCAGCTTTAGTGGGTTTTGTGATGTGTGTTATCTGACAGTGGAAAAGTGAACTCAATAATGATTGAAAATCAGTGAGAATGGTTTGCAGCAGGATATGGTGCATTACTTGGTGATCTTTTTTGGATCTTTATGTTGTAGAAATTTTCATTTCCTTTCTTCAGATTTCTTACTTTATTTAACTTCAAGCTATGAGAAGTGCATGTGTTGATCAAACAACAAAATATGTAAAGCTATGCTCCTAAATCCGAGTGCATTTTTTTTGTTGAGTAATGCTATGCTTCTCAAATCCTCATTCTAAATGATGTGGCAGTGGGTCTCCTGGATTTTGATTAGATGATGTTGAAGTGGTACCCATCGTTATTGTCGGTGGACTAACCGCCATATCATTTGAGATGAGGATTTGGGAAGCATAGCATTACTCTTTTTTGTTCACCCCAATTTTCACGTCACCCATCACCACCATATTGACATGTGTCTCTATTCATGTATCACTCATTAATTGTGTTGATAAAGTAGGGATAAAATGAGAATGAAGTTGGACACATGTCAGCATAACAGTGGTGAGTGAGCAAAAATGTACTCCATAAAACCGTGTTTACCTTAACAAGGTAGGATCATGATTTTTTCTTACAGCTCTGATTCTTGGAAATAACAATATTGCCAAACACAGTTAAGGGTTTGATTTTGGTCTACCATCATGTTCAGCTGGCATAAAAGTTAAGTGCAAGCCTACATCAACATAGATTTTTGAAACCTATTGAAGTCAATTTGGAGGCTGTTTGTCAAAGCTGAGAACTTGTTCTGCTGTTCAAAAGTGAACCGGTTATAAAAATTTAAGTGTTTGGTGAGTGTCAATTTCTTGCACAAGAGTCCTTGTCCAATAGAACCTGTTTGGGAAAGTTTAAAATTGGACTAGATACTTTCTAAGTCTCACTTTTTATTTGGTTTCTTTCGAGAACCAATGTTATGTTAGTTTGACAAAGAACCAGTTGAAGAGTGTTGTTAGTCTGGGTACAAGCTCCTATGCAAGAAATTGACACTCACCAAACACTTGAGAATATGTGGAATCGGTTCATTAATTTATAAACCACATAACCAGATCTTTGCTTTTCCAAACAGTCTCTAATAATAATCTTAAAACTAGTTCTTTGTTAAACCAACATTATCTTGATTCTCGCAAAAACCAAATAAAAAATGAGATCTGGACTCAATCTGGTCAGATCTCTTTTCTCTTATGTGTGCCCGTGTCATTCTAATCCTATTATTATGTACCAATCTTGGCCGAAGGCCACCAGCAATAAGACGAAAGAATAGATCTAAAGGCTGGGTGGTGGATTGGGAGGTTCAAGAACCAATTCTAAGTTAAGAACTTGTTATAGGCATACAAGGGTTTGGTAGACGTCTATTTATTGCACAACAGTCAGGGGTCAATCCAAAATTTATCTTAAAATTTTAAAATTCATTTTTCAAATCAATATTACACACTTATTTTATACAAATCCCGATACAGAATGAGAGTAGATTTGAACCAAATTTCTCTATCTTTTGCATTGCCAAACAGGGTATCTGTGAGCGCTTGGTTTCGAGGACTTATGATCCTGTAAAGAAAAGGCCTTGGGATTGCACTGTGGTTTGTGGAGATAGATGGTTAGATTAGACTTCTACAATTGTCACGAAATAATTATAGTAAAATATTTGAGGTACTAATAAATTTTACTATCAGTCATACCCACACTCTATCTCTCTCCTAGTGGCAGCCACTAGGAGAGAGATAGAGTGTGGGTATGAGTGTTAGTAGAATTTGTTAGTACCCCTAGCATTGTTGGTAATTATAAAATAACAATGCTAGTGTGACAAACACTTTTTACAAACACACTCTATCTCTTTCCTAGTGGCGCTTGGTCTATTGAAATTATCTGGACCCCACATACCACCTAGGAGAGAGATAGAGTGTGTTTGTAAAAAGTGTTTGTCACCCAAATATTACTCATTATAAAATTTTCCTACGATATGCGCGGCATTTTTTATTTTATTTTTATTGCAAGGAGAAGGGTTGGGGGTCGAACATTTGACTATGCGATAGAAGAGTCTAAAACCCAGCTTGACGAATGACAAACGAAGCACATTCACTTAGCATACGCACGGAATTTTTGGAACGGACTTGTAAATTGATTACAGGGCTAATGTTATTTTTTTCCTTCAATTCTTTCAATCCAAGCGATTTATAAAATTACAAACAAAAAGAAGCACAAACTGTTCTCCCCCCCTCTTCTCCTCAAAAGTTTTGAAATGCAGAGTGAGTTGATAGTTTAGGGCCAGTTTGGTAAGCTATTTTTTTTTTCTTTTCTTATGGCCCAATTTCATTGTCTTTTCCCAAGGAAAACAGAACAACAAGAACCAAACGCGTTTTCGGGTATCATTTAAAAAAAAAAACAAAATAAAAGCAATTACCAAAAACGTTTTCAGTTTTTGATGTTAAAAAAATTAATATAAAAGTAGAAAATTGAAAACTGAAAACTGCAACGTTACCATTCATACACTAAATGTTATTTCAATTTCAAACTAGCTTAATAGGCCGCTAGATTGACCAAAACTTAGTTGACCTATGAGATTCAGTTATATCTAAATGTTACATCCCTTCAATTAGATTAACCATCTTCTATACCATAAACTTTAAAATTTGTTTTTGCAGTCTTCTTATTTTGTGCTAAAAAAAAAAAAAAAAAAACAAGCTAAGATGGTTTCTAAATGGTAAACTTGTTCATCAGAGCATGAACTCGAGATAAAACACACACACACACACACACACACACACACACACACACACACACACAGAACAGCACTAAATCGGATTGACAAAAAAAAAAAGGCCGAGTCTGAGCCTAAACTCAAAATGCTTAAATCTCCTCTGGTTGATTCGAATCACTGGCATGTTCTTCAAAACCCGAAAAGGAAGAACCAGGAGTTGGTTCCTATCATTAATTGAACTCAACAAATAAGGATTCAAAGGAAATTCACTTTTTGGAAAGAATTCTCACAAATGAAGGATGTGAATTTAACTAAGGTGCCATCAGTGGATTCGAAGATGAATCCAAGGTTCAATAGAGGAAATGACTCTGATGGTGGAACTACTTCAGAGGAAAGCACCATCGAACTCAAGGTAAAAGAACTAGAAAGGCTATGAGCATAGATGACAAAGATTTCACCATGGGAGAGTCCCAGAGTTTGGGAAATGAAGAGAATTGTCAAGAATCTCAAATAGGTTTAGACGAGAAAAGGAAACAAGAATTCCCCATATACGATTTAGTTCATTTTCAGTACCAATGGAAGTTAACACTGCCTTTACCCTACCAAAAACTTTTGAAGCTAAGGAGAACCAGCAAGTGATTGAAGATGATAAAGAAGACAAAGCTTCGAAGGCAAGCGACCCAGAGGTAAAATACCTAGAATTTATGGTTTTTAACTAATATGATTCATTTATGCCTTCGAAGAACCATCGAAGGAAACGATTATGCATATTAAACCTTTGTATATTAAGGCTTTCCTTACTGGTGTTGTCCTTAATAAAGTATTGGTTGACAATGGTGCTTCAGCCAACATAATCGCATTTGCAAATCTTGAAAAGATAAACAAACTTGTCTAGCTTTGTATTTCGCAGCTGTAAAGTTAAGATGTTATCTTCTCCCTAGAGAAGTTTATGTTACTACAGAGTTTGATTTAGTTAAATATATGTTAACTAGACCTATTCTACGCAATCAAATTGGGAAATAGATTCTGGCTTTATCCAAAATTTGTTTGATTTATGTCCCTCAAAAGGCAGTAAAAGGCCAAGCATTGGCTGATTTTTTGACAGACCATCCTAATAGTAATGAATTTCAAGAACAATGTGCAATCGATTTCATATCTTCGAGCCCATGGAAGTTATGGTTTGATGGATCAAAAACTGAATTGAATTCAAGAATCGGATTTATAACTGAATCCCCTAAAAAAATAAAGACCAAGTATGGTTTCAGATTGAATTCGATGCAATGTTCCAACAATCAAGTTAAGAACGAAGCCATAATTATGGGTTTATAGATGCTTTTAAATCTAGCTACTTCATCTATTGAAGTATATGGAGATTCTCAATTGGTTATCAACCAATTAAAAGGAGAATATAAATGTGCCTGTTAATTCATTGCTAAAAATCTATTATGATACAGCAATGAATCTTTTAACTAAATTTGATGATGTTATACCCAAGGTTTTTAATGACGAGGCCAATGATATGGCTCAAAGATCCTCTGGTTTTAGAAGTAATTATAGTAATCTCAAAAATATAAGCTAGGTGACTGATAGAAAGCTATTGCCTATTCTAGTAGACAGGCTACCATTGGCAAGTATCTTTAATATCGAAATCCATGATGATTGGAGGAAGCCTATTATTGACTATATGTCTAGTTCGATTTGTATTCCTGACAGAACTTTAAAAATTAAAGTCGATAAACTACATCATGTATGCTTGGATTTTATTCAAAAGAGGGGCTAATGGTCTGCTCCTATAGTGTTTGAACAAGCTTGATGGGCTAGAGGCTATAGCATAGGTACATGAACGACTATGTGGGGCATATCAATAGGAATTAAGATGAGATGGTTACTTCGAAGACATGGCGATTATTGGCCAACTATTCTTAAGGATTGCATTGAGTATGTTAAAGGATGTCAAGAGTGTCAAAAGCATGGTCCTTTGAAGCATTTGCCTACTGTTGATTTGTAGTATGTGATAAAGCCATGGCCTTTTAGGTTGGGCCATTGATGTGATAGGGAAGCTAAGTCCTTTATTTTCAAAGGGACATTGTTTTACCATCTTGGCTACTAATTATTTTACAAAGTGGGTTGAGGCAAAACCAATACAATTTCTCAATCAAAAGTTAGTCATTAAATTCTTAGAAAACATAGTTTATAGGTTTGGTATACCTCAAACTATTGTTTCAAATAATGCAACCATCTTCAAAGGAGAAGTCATTACCTTTTCATCAAAATTAGGAATCACATTAACTAAATATACCCCATATATATTATGCCCAATCTAATAGGCAGGCAGAAGCCACAAATAAAGTCATAAAAGTAAATATGACAAAGGTTATTAAAAACAACCCTCAAATGTGGCACTAAATCTTACCAGAGGTTCTATGGGCATATAGGACTTCAATAGGACTAGTACATGAGTATCTCCTTATGATTTATCTGATGGGCATGAAGCTATATTGCCCATTGAAATCAAGATAAATTATTTGAGAATCATGAAACAGAATCAATTGACAATGGATGCTCATCAGTCAGCCATGGTAATGCAATTGGAAAATGTAGATGAAAAAAGAGTTAAAGCTTTCTATAAGATCCTTGCTCAGAAAAGAGTGGTAGCAAGAGGATATAATAAGAAGGTTCGACATCGATCCTTTGATGAAGGAGATTTAGTATGGAAAACAATTTTACCAATTGGAATGAAAGATCCACAATATGGAAGATGGTCACCCAAGTGGGAAGGACCTTTTTCAGATCCACAAATTAAGTGTTTAAAGGTGGATTTTATCATCTTAGAAATTTGAATGGTTATGTTCATCTAAGGAAACTTAATGGAAGTTTCCTAAAACTATATCACCTAACTATTTTGGAAGCAAGAGAGAATGAATGAAAACAAAATTTTGATATACATTACAAAGTTCAAGGAATACAATAAAATAGGTTACAAAGTGGTAGTCAGACTTTGGGTTGTCAGTCTAAACTTATCCCATAACCTATTGTATGACTTGACTCAGTTTATAATGTACTATTGTTCCCCCATAGTTTGTTGTTGCTTCAATTTTGAGTTTTTCAACTCTGTCTTCACAACTTAAAGATTTTCCTGGACCTCTACTTGTTAGGTTTTCACAACAGCAATCTGTTCTTCGACTCCTTATAAGGCTTCCCTAAGTTTGGCTGCCATACCTTCAAGGGCAATGAGCATCTCTTCGTCAACCTTAGATTACTTTACCATATCTTTAGCCCTATTCTTCTGCTGAGCTATTTCATCCACGTTCCTTTCCAGAAGAGCTCTTTGTTTAGTAACCCTCGTCAAAATAGCATAATGAAATTCTAGTGAACTTAGAAGTTTATTGATTGCTCATTTATTTTTAGCACTGATTTTATCTTTGGTCAGTAAAGTGAGGCATAAAAGCTTGACGGCTGTCTTCATTTCTTGGTCTAGAAAGATTTCGAAGGGAGCATGGTTAAAAGGCTTTAGGGGGTCCTTCGATGAGTTTTTCTACGTGATCTTCTACATTTCCAATTTCTGGACTTGCTTTAGGAACGTGTAGCCTCACTACTGTCCTCAATGTCTTCTCTAATTCTCCAAAAGTCATTTGAGGGAGAAGATCTTAAGAAAAGATGGAAGGTGAGGAAGTCGATGGCTGTGAAAAAGAAGCGACAGATGCTCGGGGGATAGAGCCTTTAGGATCAGAGGTGGTGGCTCCTTTGGAAGAACCAATAACTCTAGAATATTTAACCTGAAACTAAAAGTTCAATTGGTTAGTATAAATTAAAATTCTACGCTTGAATACAATCAATTTTAAGATATTAACTTATATAAGGAATATCTTCAAGAAGAAGAGTTGTTATGTCTATTTTTTCAATTATAGAATGAGTGCTCAAGACTTTAGTTTCTTCAGCTTCTATCAGCTTCACCATGGACACTGGTATGGCCTTGATGGGAGAACTATTTTAAGGCACCTTTTTTTTTCATTTAAAGGTGGATTATAGGAGTGTCATCTCCTTGACTAGGATCTTTGATGGCGTCTATAGTTATTGGATGAGGTTGAGTCTCCGAAGACATATCTTCTTCAGGCTGGACATGTTTCCTCTTTGACTTTGGAGTGGAGGGGTTTGTTTTTGCTACTTTTGATGTCTTCAAAGGGGAAACTGTTGTTGGCTTTGGAGGAGGTGATGTTTTTGTCTTAGACTGTAGAACTCTTGGAATCGAGATCCTTTCAAATGCAGCAGTGGATGTAGATGCTTTGTGAGAAGTAGAAGTCCTAGTAACACTAGGACTTGTAATAAAATATAAATAGTCTTTAGAGATTAGAGGAGGTATGAAGAAGTTAAAATTGTTATAAGAAGCAAGAGTAATGGAATTTACCTTTATCTTCAGCTTCCAAGGCTTTCAGCAAATGCCTTTTATCTATGAGTCCAGCTATTCTATTCGGCCATCACGTTTCAAATGTGGCAATTTTACCCGTTGATGTTGGAAGATTGGTGAATTCGAGAGTTCTAACCTTGTCTTGGTAAGAGATCAAAGCCTCGACAAATGACTGGATCAGGAACCTTTGAAGATTTCAGACCAATATAGGGGTTGGCTAAACTCTTGAAAAGGCAAGGAATAGACTGGACTAGCCCAAATTGCCTTAAAAATTGGAAGGGAAGATAGATTTCTCCAAAGGATTTGGATGAAGTTTTGCTCCCAAAAAATTGGTCTCGAGCTATCAAGAAACTTCCCCCAAGCTTGTTTCAAATCATTGTGATGAGCTTTTCGAGTTAGAATTTCATAATGCCGAGTAGGGAAAATGGGAGTTTTGTCCTAAGGATTGAATAAAAGAGAGAAAGATTAATAGAGACTAAGGGACCTGTTCTCTCGAAGATTAAAGATAAATGCAGCCAAGTCTGCAAACTTTCTGTAAGTAGCAGGTAAGGCAGTTAGGTATATGTCATACCTGATAGTGTTGTTTCGAGGCGCTTCAGGGCAAAGCTCAGGAAAATAGGCTTGAAGCCATAATTGAAGTACCCAAATAGGACCTCCATAAGAGGAATTGAAAGGGGCATTTCGAAGGTCAACACATGTACGATATAGATGGCCTAATAAGATGGGGCTTAGGCCAATCTACGTTTATTCAAAAGGGCTTTAGCTAGAAAGGCAAATTTGGTTACGACTCCTCTGGGAACCAGTGCAAAAATTATTCCTTGAGATCCAGTAGAGATAAAGACAGTAGACTTCAGAGTCGGTGATGACACCCTCTATTTTCATGTAGGTATCTAAGAAAAGATTACAAGCTAAAGACTTCGAATCTGTTTTGATTGAGAAATCAATTTCAGACTCAACCATGAAGGGGTGAACGTCTTCTCCATAGGGAAAGAAACCAAGAAGATGGTAAATATCAAGAACAGTTGGTCCTATTGGACTAGATTGAAGTTAAAAATAGTTGTAAACGCGGTTCTAAAAACTTATAGCGCTAGATATGGGATAGGGGTCGACCTTAAAGGACTTCTAAATCCTCTAAGTCAACCCCCCTAGCAACAATGATTCTATTTACCCATTTCGACCATTGGTCGTCAGAAGATTTAGGCCAATGATGATACCTAAATTCCCTAGTTGAAATATGAACGGGTTCCCGGTACCCTAATCTTTGTCCCCCAAATCTGGGATAGAAGTCGAAGAGTTTAAGAAAATGAGATGAAAAAGCAGGGCCTACCGTGATGGAAGGGGTTGACTCAGATAAAGTTGTAGGGAAAAGGGTTTCAACTATGAGAGATGATCTACTACTAGAAACTTGGTATTGATCATGTTCGTCTGTTATGGCTATCTCAAAATTCTCACTGATAAGTTTGATAGCTTCGTCGGAGTTTGACATGATTGATTTGGATTTTGATTTTCAAAAAATAGAGTGTCAAGATGAGAGTGATTTGGGGAAGTTAGAAATAACCAAGGCGTGAAAGAAAAAGAAGTTGAAAAGAAATGAAGAAATTCCTTGTTTTAGGATGTAGAAGTTCTTTTATAGTCGTGGGTAGGCCTACATTAGCAGTTATGAGTTTTTACTTACTAGCCATTATGCCGGTTACAAATATAGCCGATATGAGATATGGAGAAAATTGAATCGGTTCTAAACAAAATACTTCATACATTTCAAAACCAACTATTTATAATATTATGGATTTTCCTATTTTACAAGCTAACTTCATATGGGGAATACCAAAAGTCACTAAGTTATGAAAGAGATCCCTATAATACAAGAAATAATCTCTTTCTATTTCGAGGGCTGACTTCAATTTGTAGATCTCGAGAGCTCTAAGATCTTCACCTCGAAGTGGGATATAAGCCTTTTTTGGTTCTTCGTTTTATAACTTCTCATTCGAGCATTGATTTCCTTTTTGGAAAAGATTGGTTGATCTTCATCATCTTCAGAACCCCAGTTGCTAAATGCATACATCTCCTCGAAGTCGTTAATTTATTCTAATAATGTACGCGAATCTTCTTTGGCTAGATCATAAAGATATACATTCCAAATCCTCTAAACGTTTCCAGTCTTGGTAATGAAAAGTATACCATTTCATATGGGAATAAGGGGTATGAAGAGTAAACTTGATTTGGGCTTTTACATGTGATAAAAGACCCGAAGTTTCTCGATCTAGAATGTGACACGCCCGTTCAAAGTTGAGACATGCTCTATAAGTTTGTAGAATGGAGAAATGAAGGTTCAAGAAAGCAACAAGGAGTCTTTGAGCTTGTATAAGATGAATAGACTCAGGATCTAAGATGGGGTGAGTACGATTAAAATCAAGACCATACTTGCATAATTGGTCTATTGAATGAATATGGTCATCGAGTGACTCTTCAGTAGGATCAAAGGCTTTAACTGTAGTAGTTGGAAAGCCTAGTTAGGTGTAATCAAAGACGAGAACTTTTTGTTCATACTCTTTTGTGAACAAAGTACACTTATTCAGAAATTTAGTAGAATAATGCTCAGCAGAGAATGTTTCATGTGTAGCCCTTACAAAAGTATGTACAGGAGATTTGCCCTGAGGAAACAAATTCTTTTCCCATTTGAATCGAAGACCAGGAGGTCTAGTGGAAGAAATGAGCCAAGCATTAAGAAGATTTTGTTCAGGGATAAGATTGTTTGAGAATGGATAAGAGGGCTTGATTATTCGACTTCGAACAACATCTTCAGTTGCATTGAAGTAGTTAAAATCATGATACACCACTAAAGGAACAATAATGAGGGTTTCGAGCTTTACACCAGTATAAAATCCCAACCCCTCTCCTTTTGAGTAGGCATTTCCCAAGCAGGGGGGAATTTGTAATCAGCATATTTGGTGTTCGAGGGAGAGGCATCTTGAGGGTTTGAAGGTTTAGTGACATGGGAAGCTTGTTTTTTCCAGCCAGAAAGAGTATAATGGCTAGAAGATGGTTCGATTGTGATAGCCTCATCTCAGGCTAAAGGAGTTTCAGGTTGTTTAAGTTTCGAAACAGCTTTAAGCAAGTCAAGTGGAAATTTATCTGGACTCCATTCTTGGTCCATCTTTTCAAGTTAATGGCAAAGTAAGAGGGGATATTTGTATAAAGTTAGAAGTAATAGAGGCCTTGTCTTCTTATTTTTAAGGAAGCAGTTTTGAAATTGAGATCAAGGCCATGAACCACGATCATAGAATATTATGGAAAAAGGATAATGTGTAAGTTACTGGTAATTATCAAGGAACCACCAATTATACTTTTGTTCAAAAGGCAATTGGTGCGGGGGTATGTTTGTACCATAAAATTAGACCCAACCAATCAGTGTACTGACACATGGAATGCAGAGGGGCAATTACACTGTGTGACATGGGAAGACAGAGGCTTAGCACGTGGAGGATTTCAAGAAGACAGTTCGAGCGCGCATAGTTAATCATTCAGCAAGAATTGAATTTAACAGATAACTGTTAAGACACAAGTTGAATAAATGAAAAGGCAATTTGAAGAACAGTTAGAGCACATGATTAAATTGGAGGGAGTAGTTACTTCGAGGGCTTATAAGTATAAGGAGAAGTGGACTGACAGAGGAGGACACACGCAACAACGCAACCAACACTTTAGAATACACTTCAGTATTTGTGTTTTTCCTTTTCCGTAGGAGTAGTAAATCATTTCGAAGTACCATTCGAGGTTAGAATCTGTACTTTACTTTGTTTCAAAAAAAGTGATTTCCTTTGTTTAATGTCCTTTTACTATTTTTACGGTCTTACTTAGAATTAACACTTTAGCTAGTTTAGATTTTATTCTTTTATAGTTTGTCAATTTTATATGATAGAAGTCTTGGGTTACAAGGTATTCGAAAGATCACAATTGGCCAGGTGAGGCGCATTTATCTTATATAATTACACAAGCATATTGGCAACTTACTTGACTGGCACACTCGCACACATAAAATTACACAAATATGCTTCATAGGATAAACAACCAAACACATATATTCGGACACTAAATGTTATTTCAATTTCAAACTAGCTAATAGGCCGCTAGATTGACCAAAACTTGGAGAAATTATTCAATGAGCCCGTCACGCCACGTCAGCGTGATGACGTGGTGTGACCTCTCAATCTTAACCACACATATTGTCAGATTATTTTAATAAAAACAAACAATATTTTAACTACTGTATGGAGTTAATATTTTAAACATCATTTTAAGTACTCGTTATTACCCAACGATTTTAAGCCTTTATTGGTATTCTTAATACTGAACGGTCAAGTTTATATTAGTTACTGGCTCTATTGATTAAAAGGATTGATGTCCAATTCATGGGAATGAACCAATGAGTTATAGACATCAAACATATATTTATGCAGCTATATATGGTTCTTTGATTCACTATTTTTTTTAATAATAAAAAAACATAAGATTACTTTTCTCCACTAACTTCATACACATACAGTGTATTGTTTAGTTGTTTCATATAAGGATTGTTTGGGTAAAGAAGGCATTAGTGAGCGAGCTTCTCGCCCTATCAAGTTGTGTAGACTTGACGGGCTCACGGCAAGGGTGGCCGAGCTGTTGTATCCCGGAGACGGCGTGCTATTTCCTACTGCACCGGGTATCACCCCATAGAGGGTGCGTATCGTCTCAAGAGAGCGTTTCGCGCCTCATCCCAGTCACCTTCATATTGGTTCTATTCATGGAAATTGGAATTGACGGTTATTCTATTCATTGGTGGATTCTTTGAAGGCTATATTGTATTATTCTCCACCAATTAATTTGAGATGATACCTATGGAGAGTAATCTAATTTGAGAATCTGCAACGTGCTTGGTAAGAGTTTGGATTTCTATTTACTGATGTTGTTCACATGACTAAGGTATGTCATCTAATTTTATTAATTAATTTTGAGATATTATATTTGATGGAAATAGTGGGGGTAAAGCTTTTGATTACTTCAATGATATTTTAATCTCGTGATACTAAGTAAATTGGAGTACATTTTGATTTATGTAAAAGCACAAGAAAATTGAAGTAAAAAAAAAAAAAAGATAAATGTGGACAATGGAATGGTTTGTCATTATCTGGAAATTAGTTGGGGTGTGTTTCATAAGAGTCGAGAAAATTTTATTTGTCTTTTTGTTTAATTGAGAAAGAAAATATGTTTCAAAGCTATTTTATTCTATATATTAAAAAGGTTATCTCTGTGATACATAAGATGTTGATGTGTAGCCTACACAGTGTTGATGCTAATAGCTTTTATGTTTGTAAACAACAGTTTTAACTGATTCAAATGTACAAACCCGGCTCAGCAACTAACTAGTGCCTAAGGCAAAGTGAGTATAGATTCAGCCTATTGCTATTATAGTATTGATAGGAAAATCTTTATTTACAACATTTATGCTCATTTGTTGAGATATATAGACATAGAAAACATATTGTTACGGTTTTAAAAAATTTCTACAAAAGACTACTCCTTCACGTTTCTTTGGTAAAATCAACTGATGCATGCATATTCTTTTGGCATCAGTTTGTCATCACTAATAGGACAATTACTGTTTACTCTTACTGGGTACAGGCCCTGCGGTTTAACAAAGGTTTTAATTCTGAGTATGTATTTTATTAAATTACATCAATTGCTCTTTGTAGTGTACAACTGTTTGGATTGAAGCAAAGCAGTAGTCCTAGACTCAAGATTCAGAGTACAAAGAGTGCCCCACTTTAAATATACATAATTTATTCCTTTTGAGTGTTGGAAGAAAAATTAGTAAACCCAATTTTGTTAATTTTGAATGTTGGGTTATTTGGATTATGATAGAATTTTTTTTTTAATCCTAAGAAAAATTCGAGTAAAACTTATAGCTTATGAAATTCTAATAGTCACTACACCAAAAAGACCAAATTAGCACCCTTTCGCGAATTTCATCTGGCATTGTTTAAAACAGTGCCAAATTTTAGCACGGATTTAGGCCAATTTGGCACTGTTTAAAACAGTGCCAGATCTGGAACTGTTTCAAACAGTGCCAGTCTAAAAAATTTACCACGCCAAACAAATTCCAAAATCATTTCCCCCCAAAATGCTTTGACTGAATAAAAAAAATCCCTAAACCCAAAATCGTTTTAGTTTTCCATCTCTCTATCTCTCTCTCCTAACAAACCCTAACAAAGGGGAGAAACCCCCCCCCCCCCCCCCCCCCCCAAATATGACCCTCACCACCACCGTCGGCTAACTCACCCTCACCACCGCCGCCGACGTCGATGGCAGCTCTCTCTCTCTCTCTCTCTCTCTCTCTCTCTCTCTCTCTCTCTCTAAGGTATCACTCTCTTCTCTTCTCTTGTTTTCGTTTTTTTTTTTTGGTAAACAAAATCTCTGATCATATGTTTCACTAATATGGTATCAAGGTATCAAATACATTCATGGCATTTTCGTTCAACAAGTGGAGGATTGGATTTCAGTAGGTGCTTGTATTTGCTTGTTTTGTGCTTTATAAATACTCCAACAAACCTTGAATAGAAACTCCAACAAACCTAGAATTCCAATATTTGACTTTCGATTTTAATTTCACCGAAGTGAATGAAAAATTATAAGTTGTAAAGCTTTCAATAGGTTCTTGTATTTGCTTGGTTCAATGCTCTGTTTTGTGCTTTACATTAAACTCTCTCTATATATATATTGTGACTTTGTTAAAAAAAAAAACCAACAATATTTGACTTTGACTTGGTAAGATAAAATTTGTCTTCATACTGTAATGTTTGCGACTCGATCTGTTGCAGTAGATCCAATATTAAGCCAACAATATTTGACTTTCTTATTTGGGTGTAAAATTTCTAAGTAAAAAATTTGAGACTTCTTTCTTCCTATGGGGTTCACGAATTGACCAAGAGGAACAATAAAATAAAATAAAATAAAAGGTGGATGAAGAGAGAAAAAAGTTTTATAAAGGCACCAAAACGACCCCACCATGAATTTAGAAATCTATGGTACCCAAAAAAAGTAAGAAATCATAGTGAGGTTGTTTGTATAGAAATCTAAAAATTGGAAGTTAGTTTATTGATAGATTTGTTGGGCTACAAGAAAGACCTTGTTAACCTGTAAGTAACTTATGTAAGATTGTCCTGCAGAAATTATTGACAAAATTAAGAGTCTCAATGCTTTTTTTTTTCCCGGTGGTTTAGCTTCTTTAGGATCTGCTATGTCTTACTTCTGTGGTATTAATTATTGAAAAACTCAAGTTCTTGATTAATCTGTTTGTATTTACTTGCCTATACTTGCCTCTTATTTCTTGTATTGGCAGAGGAGTTGCTGCTATGGTGGATTAGAGATCAACAACTGCTAAAGTCTTCTTTTGGAGTAAGAATCTTTTTATTTATTGGATTTTTTTATTGTGGTGTTTTATTTAGAGAAACAATTTTCTTTGTAGTAGTGTTTTAATATAATTTTAATGTCTAGAAAGTAACACATGTTAAAGTTGGAGTATATTTCGTGACCTGTGTTAAATAACTAAGAAATCATCAACTTGACTAGTTGATCAATTTGTTCTAGCACTTTGATAGCACTCAATCTGCTGAAAATAAGATTCTAGATTATCCCACATAATCACATTACTATTTGACACTTGATTTCATAGAATGTTGTCTCATTAAAGATATAATACTGAAAACAACTAGATACTAGTTTTGTTATATACATAGCTTAAAGTCATAATTTGTGTTTCAGTTATATTTAGACCGAAAATTATTATCCTTATATTATGTACTCTTCTTAGATTGATGCCCATACAATTTTGGTATAGTTGATTGTTCAATTTTTCCTCCTAGACTAGATTGGACTAGATGTTGAAGTAGTTCCAGCTATTTACACTCATGCTCCAAGGAATTTGATGTTTACTCCTTGACTAAACTTTATTATTTTCCTTACATCTTTCTTCTCAGCTATATGATCTGATTCTTTCCTCCTCCCCTTTGTTGCCCTATTTCTTTGGAATACAGTTTGACTCTCTTTTTCATTTTGTTGTTGCTATTAGTGGCTGATTGTGCTAAAAAAACAGGTTGTGGTTTAATTAATTTCTATTGAATGACTTGTTTTGGAAAATTTCTGTCGCTGGATTGCTTGCTGCCCCTGTTTGATATTTGCAAACTAAATTGCTTGGTATGTTTTCTTGATTCACGCGAAGTTCTCCACTTTGTTGACAAACCTAGGATTGCATCACCCTCTTTGAGAAAGTAAAAAAATAGAGTAAAGGATTACTTTATTTTTTTAATTTTTATGTTCATGTCAACGTAGGGTAGATGCTTTGAAACAATTATTCAACATATATAGGTATTTGTTTACTATATTCTAGGTTTCATATATTGAAATTTAACGTAGGGTAGATGCTTTGAAACAATTATTCAACAATTATGTTCTGTGATTTCTTTTCATTTCGCTTGCTAAATCCATGGACAAAACAGAGCCTTTAGGATACCATTGTCATCTTCGGTTTTACGAGTTCTAGATTCATCTTTCTTGAACTTTGGTAGTGTTGGAGTGGGACTAGTTCATGGAACCGCACTGACCCCGAAGAAGTTCTAGGACTGCTGTAATGGCTAATCAGAGTTCAGATGTCAAATTGCTTTCACTATGCCCTTCATTTGGAATTAATTCCCAAACTTTTCCTCCATGAGACAACCAAAGTTTGTTATTTACGGTGTCATAGAATAGTTGTTTGTGATTACT
The DNA here is from genome assembly GCA_033977485.1 of Hydrangea macrophylla. Lineage (NCBI taxonomy): Eukaryota > Viridiplantae > Streptophyta > Magnoliopsida > Cornales > Hydrangeaceae > Hydrangea > Hydrangea macrophylla. The sequence continues at coordinate 95,074,981 of CM066991.1, read as the reverse complement.
TTGGGCCCAAGCCTTGAATCATTTAAGTTTTTTAGGCTGAGCAAAACTTCGTTAGCTTCAGTTTAATTAGAGATTTGTTCTTGAATTACAAATATGTTTATGAAAATAGAACCTTATCCTAGAAATAATTGTTTAGGGAAAAAAAAAGGTTATCAATGTTCAAGAATATGTTCTTACTACTTCGATCAGGACAAGCCAGATAGCTACGAGTTGGCTTCTATGTTTTTGAGGCTCACATATTTTGAAATTTAGGGGAGTAAGGAAAAGTAATACTCTCTTTTAAATTGATATTAATGTCAAACACAGAACTTGCCAATGGCCATATCCAACCAGCTTGTTGATTCTAATTTTTTAATAGCATACCCGAGTTTGTAACACCCACCCACGCCTCATCCCGCACCCTTGTGTTTCTCCATGTGGAAGCTTCAAAAGTAGCGTAATTAATTTCTCACAAAATTGTTGTGCATTTACGATTCTTCTGCAATTAAATTATCTTTATGCCACTCACCTAAAACAAAGAGCTATCTTCAGTGCACATACGTTGTCTGACCATGATTTTTGTTGTAATCAGATCAACGGTGAAGGAAATATATCATACTTATGTTCTCGGTATTATCGGGCTCCAGAACTCATATTTGGTGCAACGAAATATACAACATCGATTTACATTTGGTCAGCTGGGTGTGTCCCTGCTGAGCTTCTTCTAGGTCAGGTTAGTGATTTTCTGGATTCTATTAGTCACTAGCAATTTCCTGAAAAGAAAAGAATATTTTGTCGGTTATATACTGCTCAGTTCACATTCTTTCAAAATTCTATCAGCCCTTGTTTCCTGGAGAAAATGCAGTGGACCAACTTGTGGAGATCATCAAGGTGCAGACTTTTTTGAATTGATATACATCATATACCTATGGATTACTCCAGCAATTATGTGATCTCATAGACTGAGTTTAGGACCTTTTTACAGGTTCTTGGGACTCCAACTCGAGAAGAAATCCGATGTATGAATCCAAATTATACTGATTTTAGGTTCCCTCAGATTAAGGCTCATCCATGGCACAAGGTTTTCCAACGATCGCTCAAGTTTGAAAAGTTGATCACAAAGTTGATTTCAGGTTTTCCACAAACATATGCCTCCTGAAGCAATTGATCTTGCTTCGCGGCTTCTTCAGTATTCACCAAGCCTTTGCTGCACCGCGGTGAGTTTATTATTTAGCTATATTTTATTGGTCTCCAGATTTAGGCTACCATTGTAGCAGAACGTGTCACAATTTAAATACTAATGGGTTTGGAGGCAAACTTTGTATTATTAGCTTGTTACAACTTCTGATTTTTGCTTTTGTAACTTTAAGTTCCTCGATAAGGTTTTTTTTCTCACTAATTTGCTTACCTGCAACTCTCTTAGTTGACTAGATGTTTTTTCTCACTCTAGCTGGAAGCATGTACCCATCCTTTCTTTGATGAGCTTCGGGAGCCCAATGCCCGCCTTCCTAATGGTCGCCTTCTGCCCCCGCTTTTCAACTTTAAATAGGAGGTATGTGTATGCCTATTCTTTTAATTCATTACTGGCCTTTTAATTCATTATTATTACAAGGAGGCAAAAGTGTTTCACATCATAGTCATCTTTGTGGGACCCTCCCCTAAGTCAAATCTGCCTGCAAATCATACTTGGGCCCTTTTCCTATTTAGTCCTGGGAGTGTGTGGGGTTAATCTGGCAATCTTTTTTGTGTTCATAGAACTTGCCAATGGTGTTTCAGTATACTTGTATGCGTGTGGGCAGATTGCGCCACAATCCTGTGGTTGAGTTTGTTCTCCAAGATAATATATAGCTAACTAAATAATCTGCTCCACCTGCAAATTGAGGTTTATTGTCTGTGTTACCTCTAGGTTTAATATTTGACAAATGAGCTGATCTGCACTGCACTAATATTGCATTTTGTGGAGTTTGCTTGCCGTTGTGACATTTTTTAAGTTTTTCCCTAAAATGAATTTTGAGTTGTGTGATAGAGAAATTTGGGTGCCAAAAATGGCCTTTTCCATATCACTTCCTTTCGATGTTGCAACTTACAAGTATCTTCCCACACGCTGTGTAATTGGTCCGAAACGATTCCTTTCTTTACTATCCACAAGTTTGATAAAGGTTTTACAAAAACACAATATAATCCAATTATCAAACTTCACTTTTGATTTTTGGATTTTGATTTTTGATTTTTGTTTGCACAGATAATTGAGACAGCTAATATCTTTTGAAACCAACGTTCCTTTCGTTGCATTCTCGGACTTACGAAAATTTTATTTTCTCTTGCATCCTTTGAAATGAAATTACTAAATCCCTGCTAACTGACCAAGGGTGACACTCAGCTATGATCTCTGGAAGCACTATATTATGCATAACATTGAGAGCAAATTCAAAATAGGCAAGTGGTAGAACAAATGTGTAGAATAACAGTTTTAGTGGTGTTTGTTGGTAGATTTTTACTGTCAGAATAATAATTTTACGTTTTTGTTGTGATTTTACCAAAACTCTTGATCTTTCTATTTGGGAAGGTGTAGAATTGGTAGTGCGGTTCACAAGTGAAATGATTTATTATATGGATTGCAACCTGTAGTTGTGATTATAGATGCTATTTGTGATACAGGTGATATTGCTTATTTTTTTGTTGGTGTTGTGCTTCTGCCAAATTCTTATTTTTTTCCTTAAAAAATAATCTGGCACTGCTCAAAACTGTGCCAGATTAAATATTTTTTTAAAGTCGAGAAAAAATTGGCACTGTTTTTAGCAGTGCCAAAAGCGTGCCAGATTAATGTACCCGATATGTACACATGGCGAGACCAAAAGTTGCCACATGTCGACAAGCTATCTTGAAATTCTAGCACTGTTTTAAACAGTGCCAATAAAGAGTGCCAAATCTCTAAATCTGGTTCCTTTTGACCAAAATCTGGCACTGTTTTAAACAGTGCCAAAAAAATTGGATCCCCCATATTTGGCACTGAAAAAAACAGTGCCAGATTTGGTCAGGCACTGTTTTAAACAGTGCCTGTTTAGCGTTTTTGGTTTAGTGAGTATTGCATAAAAAATTTGAGTTTGATCAAAATAATGAATTTTGAAGATTACATGTATTATGCTCTTATCGATATATTGATTTGATACAAATTGATGGTTCATATGGAGACACATACGAATGATGCCTCGTTGTTCTTGTGAAAAATTACTTGGATTTAGACATCTAGTGCAAAAAGGTGGTGATTCCAAATAGTGGGGGCTTTTACAAAAATAAAGCATAATTTTTACATTACTTGCAAAGTGAAATGATAAGAGTAATGACATTAATTTGACAACGGGTGTTTACCTTGGATAGTATCTGAGAAGGTAAAGTGTGATTGCCTTGAATAATTTTTTCAAGATGATTATTTTGAGATTACCTTGGACATTCTCCAAGATGAATATTTGAGTTAGTCTTGGTTTAAATCCAAGATTATTAAAATTGATATTTTTGGATATTTTCCAAAATGACGTGATACCTTGAATTTTATTCAAGATAACGTGAGAAAGAAAAATGTAAAACTCATGATTCCTTGGAGTTAACCAAGATGAATACCTTGGGATTTCCAAGATGAATATTGATTACTTGAATACCATTGCTTATGTAATGAGATATACTTTAAGAAATTATTGGTTTATTTAACCAGAGTTTTCCGCTCTATCCAAAAGGTATAGTGATGAGTGATGAGTTTTGGAACACCCTATGAGGTGATTGGTTGTGTACCATTGGCTGTGTGTTTATATTGGGAGATGAGATTATTTGTTGAAAGCCAATGAAGATCGAAGCGGGTTGGCTCGTGATTTCTATATGAAAACTTTAATGTGGGAGAAAATCAATACCACATGCCTTGATCCATTGTAAAGTACTTTGATGATTGGAGGAGTAGAAATAAATGCTACAATGGAAAAAACCAAGTTGTGGAGATATTATAAAAAAAAATTATAAAAAAAATTCTAGCTAGATTCAAAGATTAGATTACATCGAGGGGGATAGGCCTAAAGCCCAAAGAAAGATAAATCGCCTATGAGGATACCCTACTTAGGAACCAGAGATCCTGAGAACTAGGTTCAAAGGGGAAGAACGAATCATAGAGTGGTTTGATAGACGTGCACTAAATTGAGCACTAGCTCATTGGCTATCCCTATGGTTTAAGTGCATGGATCTCATGACGGATATGAGGTTGAGTTGCTTTCAACTCTTAATGAGTCCTATAGCCATTATTGGTGGGATGTCAGAGTCGTGAGAGCATCCTTGATAGATTCACCTATTTGAGTGTGGAAGTGGGGCCGCTTCCTATGAGAATGTGGCTAGTTCTCTAGAGCGCTCAAGAAGCCGGGATATAACACATGGCCATAAACGTGATAGCTTAGAAGCTTGTAATAGAGTGCTCAAAAATTGTGTGTGTGACGCAACATCTTGTTTCCCCAAAGCAGTCATAGTTCAAGACATTATCACTACTGGCTCTGGAGCAAGATTTGTTGAACACTAAGTGGGGGGTTCAAGCCATTGGCACCCTCATTATGCATGATTTTTTATCTTTACCTAATATGTGAGTATTTTTATATTTTTATTAAAATTAGTGGGAAAATTTAGATTATTTTAATAAAAACAAACAATATTTTAATTACTGTATGGAGTTAATATTTTAAACATCATTTTAAGTACTCGTTACTACCCAACGGTTCTAAGCCTTTATTGGTATTGTTAATATCAAACGGTCAAGTTTATATCAGTTACTGGCTCTATTGATTAAAAGGATTGATGTCGAATTCATGGAAATGAACCAATGAGTTATAGACATCAAACATATATTTATACAGCTATATATGGTTCTTTAATTCACTGTTTTTTTTTTAATAAAAAAAAACATAAGATTACTTTTCTCCACTAACTTCATACACATACAGTGTATTGTTTAGTCGTTTCATATAAGGATTGTTTGGGTAAAGAAGGTACTAGTGAGCAATCTTCTCGCCCTATTAAGTTGTGCAGACTTGACAGGTTCACGGCAAGGGTGGCCGGGCTGTTGTATTCCGGAGACGGCGTGGTATTTCCTACTGCACCGGGTATCACCCCATAGAGGGCGCGTATCGTCTCAAGAGAGCATTTCGCGCCTCATCCCAATCACCTTCATATTGGTTCTATTCATGGAATTGATGGTTATTCTATTCATTGGTGGATTCTTTGAAGGCTATATTGTATTATTCTCCAACACATATACACCCTACTTCTAGGGGATCATGCCATGTGGTTATCAAAGTTTTTTAAAAAAAAACTATCCATCACATGTCATAACCTCCTAGTCTTAGTGGCCACATGGCACATTTTTATTAGGTAGGTCACACCACGTCATCACGTTGACGTGGCGTGACGGACTCACTGAATAACTTCTCCAAAACTTGACCTATGAGATTCAGTTATATGTATCTAAATTTTAAACCCCTTCAATTAGATTAACCTTTAAATTTTGTTTTTGCAGTCTTCTTATTTTTGTTAAAAATAACAAGCTTAGATGGTTTCTAAATGGTAAACCTGTGCATCAGATCATGAACTGGAGACAAAACAGAGAGAGAGAGAGAGAGAGAGAGAGAGAGAGAGCAATTATACTTCCCAAACACTAAATCGGATTTGACCAAAAAAAAAAAGCACCAAATCGGACAAAATAAATAAAATTCCATATTGCTCAGCAAAATAAATAAAATAAAATACCAGGCCCCCCATGGCTTGGTATAAATATTTTAGGTTATGTTATGAACCCCAAAATATACATGTCGTTTCAGGGTATGTCCAAACTATTTTCTCCATCAATTAGAGAATTTAAAAAAAAAAAAAAACAGATGTAGAAAATAATAAATAAACCTCACTAGGAACCAAAAAGGGTAAATGAAAAAAAGAAAAAGAAATAGAAAAAGAAAAAGAAATGGGATGCCATAAGTTAACAATGATACAAACATGTGAGAGGATATATAATATATATATATATATGTTGGCAAATATATATATTTTTGGGTCCCCAATATATATGTTTCATAGTTGTGAACAGCTCCTACCATAGTGTATCACCATGACGTGGTCAGTGGTTGAAGAGTCTGGAAGAAAAGTGAGTGAGTCCCTCGAAGAAGTGATCCATATGTTATCTCTCACATGCTGCAACGTCAAGAATGGTAGAAGCTGTTGCCCTCTACATGTTATCTCTATCTGCTTCAAATTTCCATTATTTTTGTTACACATAAGCCCATACACATTAATTAGTGGACTACATAAACATAACTCACCTTAATATATGTTACATAATAGTAAAAGACATGATTATAGTTAAAAACAAGAAAGGAAAGTAAAAATGATAATCATTAAAGCTTTGTCAATGCACAAAATCCATCATTAAATAAAAGATTCGAGGATACCCTTTTTATCAATCACAAGTTATATACACACACGCACATAATTATATATATATGAGGCATCATAATTGTAATTGTTATGCTAAAACTCTAGATGATCGTGCAGCACAACACCTAATCATGCGTTGGATGATCACTTGATATTGGGAATATACTCAAAATTTAGAGGTTGTTAATTTGGATATTACAAGATGGGTAAGTCTATTGTGAGAAGTTTCTCATATGAGAAGTCGAGTTTTAACCGTTAGATGAGTAACTACCAACAAATACATCTCTAGATTCTTAAGAATCTTATGACTAGATGTTCATCCAGCGGTTAAATCCGTCTTCTTATATGAGAAGCTGCTCACTATAGACTTGCTCTTACAAAATTCGGCTAAAATGATTCACAGAAAGAGCTATTTCTAACAAATTGGTACTTAAATATTTTATATAGTTGCTTTTCACATACACATTATGTGTGGCTTAAATGATCAAATAAATGGAGCACTCATTAATTTGTCAAATTTATATAATACTGGGTTTTTATAAGAAACAATAGAAGTGAGGCTTTGTTTGAACCTGAACGTGTTTTCATCATTTCCAAACAAGCCCCGGGTGATAATAAACTAAGTTTTCTTTAATTTTCTTGGAAAAATAATAGAAAATTTTTAGTTTTGGGAAAGGACAACAGTTCCCTAAGTTTAATTTCTTTTAAGTATTTTTCATCCTGTTTTAAAATTTAATAATTATTTTATCTAAATATCACATATATTCCATGTACACACAATTGTATACCAATAGACTTATCACATTTTAAAATAGTACGAAAAATACCTACACAATTCTCTCTGTCTTTTTCTTTGCAAAATTTTTGGACTTGAAGAGATTGGCCAGCACAAGTAGGCTTGGTTATTATTTTTTAGGCCCGATCAATTTTAGGGCATGACTTGGACAAAGCAAATGAGGCCCGATATGGCCCAGCCCGGTCCGATTATTAATAATATATGTATATATTAATTTATGTTATATGTATATTATATATGAAGTGGTTCCTTGCACAGTATATATATTGGTCCTTGTATATTCTATTATATATATATATATATACATACATTCAGACATATATTATGATAGAAAGTGGTACCTTGTATATATTAAATATTGCATATGGAGTAGTCTTTGATGAAAATCGTGTAAGCAAGAGTAAACTATGTAGTGTTCCTTTGTTTGATTAAAAACACTCAATCACATTTGTATTTTATTTTTTTTTAATCAGAAACCCATGACTTTTTTTTATTGTAAAGTTATTTTTTTTAGTATGGACGGGCCAGCGGGCTCGGACTTTAAGATTTTATTCATGAACGGGCTAGAACAGTCATTTTTAGGCCCGACCTCGGATCGGGCCGGACTTGAACCAAGATGATTGCTCTTAATATATAGTATAAGCCCGGCCCGGTCTGGCCCATGACCACCCCTGGTGGAAAGTAATAAGATTTTGGTTTTTGAGGTTAATTAAGTGTCTTTTTAGTGGAAAAAGAAAAAGAAAAAAGAAAAAATGATGTAGTATTGAAGTCATGCTTTGTCACCAACTTACGTCTTTTACATACTATTTTCTCCAATTTCTCTGTAACGTCTACTTTAACCATCAGATTTCTCACTCTCAACTTTTTGCTTTACTCCAAGACATTCCTCCAATACGCAATACTCCGGTCAGCGGGCAGCCTCCTAGGCCGACTGCTTTGCACTGCCCGCCCATCCCCCCACTATTAAAAACTGCCCGAGTTTAATCATTACGGGTCCCATTAAGACTTTCATCCTAAGACAAAATCATGACACCATAGACTTGATAAAATACACATTCATATATTTATATGTTTACACATAGACGTTAAGTTAAAAATATCACATATTCTACCCACCGAAAATTCTCTAAAGAGGACGCTATCTTTTTATTAAAGAGAGGGTTTCTGTTTTAGCTGTAAGGTCATGTTTTCATTAAGGGCAGTATTGTCATTTCACAGTTTCTAAATACGATCTGATGACTCAAACAGAAGCCCTTTCTTTAATAAATAATAAAGAGAGGGCGTCCTCCTTAGAGCCTAACTGTTCTACACACACACACATATATATATATATATATATATATATGGGATTTGCTAACTTACAGCATAAGAGACTTTCAGCGACGAAAAATAAGGTTTTAGTGACAAAATTTTTCGTCGCTAAAAGTTGGAACCTTTAGCGACAAAAAATTCGTCGCTAAAAATCGATTTTTTGTCGCTAAAGAGCTGTTGTAGGCTGCTAACTTACAACCATCATGTTGTAAGTTAGCAACCCCCTATATATATATATATATGAGTCAGGCTTAACTATTTACTGGATAAGCGCACTACCTTTTTAAGCCTAAAATAAACGTGATTGCCCTGCTGACTCGGATTTCGTTCTGTTGATTCGCGATTTTTTTAAGCTTAAAAACTCAATGCACTAACCCAATGTGTACTGAAACTTGACTATATATATATATAGAGAGAGAATTTATTTAGTGAAAGTGGCATTAATTCATCATAATTCATCAGATTGACATGTGACTTCCTAATAATATGACTATATGAGTATGCGTGACCCTTAAAATATAAGGGACACATAAAAAGTAATGGAATATGAATGTTATTTAAAGTTAACAATTATTTGTCATGTTCACTTGAAAATAAGGACGACATAAACTAACATTGTTGGATATTCACATAACATCAATATGGTAACGTGGCGGTGTGACGGTCTCACTGAATAATTTCTCATATATGTGTGCAACACAAAATTGTAATGGAATAGAAAGATGACGGATCCGAAAAGCACGGCGATGAATCGGCACTCTCTCTATTTCTTTTGGTTTTCAAATGACCTAACTATAATGTACACACATAATCATATGTGTATATATGTATATATATATATATACACACAATCTCATGCACGTCTCCTTCACGTTGCTTTCCCTCTCATCACTTAAAATAAAAACCCTAATATGGTGGTCAATATTCCCCATGAACTACCAGCCCTTCGAATTTTCTTCATCAATTATAAGCTTATTTCTATAATATATATAATCACTTGATAACCCAAAACAAAACTTGGCAAACCTTCTTTGTTTACTTTTTTCTCTCAACTGACGAATATAAAGTTTGTATTATATTGTGCATGCATTCCATTCACACACATTAAACAAGTAATCATTCATTTTCATACTAACTCTTACCACCCATCTAATATATACTTGCAATTATAATTTTATTTTCAACAACTTGGAATGATTCTGGAGTAGATATATCTTCATGCATCGCTTTCGTTCGACGTAAAATAGGGTTTTGTTTTATTTATTTTTTACATATATATATATATATATATATATATATATTTTTGTGGGGGGAGGGAGGGATTGGTTGTGGATGAGATGATGGGGTCTATTTAATTCCATGAAAGTGCACCACTTAAGGTTTATGATGGCACTTTTTTAAGCACAATCCATGGGAAAAGAGAATGAAAGGGCCTACAATTAGCTGTCCAAAAGCTGAGTTGAAACAAATGGGAAAGTGTTACGAAAACAAGCCATAACGCATGCAAGGTGTGTGTGTGCATCGGAGAATGACAGGGTCCACGTGTGATTTTCGTGGCCCTACGATATGATTTTTGATGTGTTAGCATCAAACTTTTTATATGTTAATGAGTGTCAACTAGGCCAAGGTAATCCATGTTGATATGTTTTTACATCTCCAAAGTCAATGCAATCCCTTTAATTAGACTGCAAAAGAAAAATAAAAACATGCCTACCTTCAACATATATTTTTTCTTCCATGCATTCATTATTACTCTATTATCTTAGGTGTGTCCTTGTAGGTAAAATCTCAAACTTTTTCACCGATTGTGGCTAATCATAACAAAAAATTATTCAAGTTTTGCATACCTAGTTTTTGTTTGCTATCAAATTAACCAAAGATTGTCCGAGAGAGTGACAATCATATTAAAATCATTATAAACATCACACATGTGTGATGAGCACATCTTATTTTATATAATCTCTCTCGAGATAGTCTGTAATCGCCTAAAATATTTTATTAAATTTTTTTTAGAAGATAGGCCAGTTTATTTACTTATTTATTATTTAAATTTATTTAAATTTTCATCTTATAATAAAGCTAATGATTGAGTACTTAGTTGCATGCATATCTTTTATATTGTGTTGAGATTAAAAAGTCCATGTAACCAAGTGACTCGAATCACCTGGATGGTGAATCAAAGTTTAGGAAACAATTTGTGGACCTATGGCATAAGGTTGACCTCAATAACAAAACGTGAAGACTTTGCTTATAGAATAGCAAATAGAATGTTAAGCATCCCACATCCTAAATATATTCAATATTTTATGGGACAGGTGTATTATATATTTATATATAAGGGTGTCTGTGTGTACATATATATATATATATATATCTATATATGTTGTGTGAAGAATGCAACATGTAGAAATGATTTACTCCTATAAACTATCAATTGTCAAGATAGAGTTCAATCGCATCTCCTTACTTCATGGCATGAAGTGCTAAGAAACAAAATAAGGATATAAGAGTTGACCCGAATACAAAATATGTTTAGAATTTGGATAGAATGAAGCCAAATGGAATGTTGTGCGTCATACATCCTCAATATCCAAGATATTTTTTTATATATATACTTGATTTAAATATTTCCAACAGAAATAGAAAATGGAATAAACATATGCAACTACCAATTCATTGTTCCTAGGTAAAGTTGTTTGGTTTTTTAAGTATCACATTCAGTTAAATGTTTCCTAAACATCAAAGTTCTCTCTCTCTCTCTCTCTCTCTCTCTCTCTCTCTCTCTCTCTCTCTCTCTCACACACACACACACACACACACACACACACACACACACACACACACACACACACACACACACACGCGCGCGCACGAATAAGGAAGCAAGAAAAGGCATATAATTTAGAAATGAAACATAGGTTATTTTGTTGTTCTTGTCTATGCGCTCTGTTGTTTTCAACCACCTCTATTTTTATTGTCTATATGCGCGTAGAAAACATCCCACGTATTGTCTAGTTTAACTTGTTTTAAGGAGACATCCCATAATAGCTCAAGAAGACAATTTACAATTTGTACGCTGCCCAACCAAATCCTACCATCCTAATATGCTTCGGACAACAACTTTTGTTGTTTTGAAAACCTGGGTTCGCATACTCTCTTTTTTTTTTTTTTTGTTGGGTTTAGATATTTTCTATATTAATTGTTTTTGTGGTAGGCTAAATGCTCCCCAATGACATTTTTTTTTATAGATTGAATTGCATAATTAAGATGGTTTGAAAAATAGTTTCATTTTAGTCTTTTAAGTTCCAGAATCACTGGTAGACTCCAAAATCTATTTCTAAACAGGATGAATAAGCTGCCATCTCCAGGGCGGATCTACCCGAAATTTTTTTTAGACCTATTTATACATATTTTGTGTATAATTTGGATTTATTTATACATATTTTATAATTAGCACAAAAAACATAAGAGAGAGAAGACTTAGTATGACAATCATAATATTAGGGAGGGGCTTTTGTAATTTTCAATGGGAACAAACTGTAAATTTTTATGTTTTTTAGTGTAAATGTATAATTTTTCAAAACTTTGGGGGGGGGGGGGGGGGGGGGGGGGGGGGGGGGGGGGGGGGGGGGGGGGAGGAGAAGTGGAGAGCCCCCCTTGCCCTACTGTGTGTCTACCAATGGCCGTCTCATAATTGTCTTGATTCTCAACGTGCACAATGTTGACATTTTTGGTTCGTAATTTTTTTACTCGTTATTAAAAAATTTGTTGTTTATGTTCTTATATAGGTTGAGCAATAGTAAGACTCCCTATTGCTCATGTTAATTCCTCTCAAAAAGGGCTTTTTTGGGTGCTTTGTTCTAGGGAAAAGTTTGATGCTTCACTTGAAACAATTGGTGCAGTTTTGGAGAGAAAAAAAAAAAGAGTAGAAACGAAACCCTAAACTAGGCGAAATATCAACAACGACTTTGCTAAATATCATGTTTCATTGACTGACGTTTTATGTTGTATCAAGTGGTCTAAAGTCTGGTCTACCAAGTATGAGAAAAAAAGGTCTTCGATATGTTTAATTTCTACCACTACGGACTGTTTGGCCAAGCTTCTATAATTGCAACGCATACTACAAAACATAGACCAAATTCAGCTTATTTCCATGCACCAAAAACAGCGCCACTTTCCCTATACATCAAACACGGCGCCAAGTGGGCCCTTAACGGAATAAGGCTAAAGTCAAGTCTTCATCGATTCACGGTTCACCCTTCCTAGCACAGCCCATTGAGAGAACAAAATCTTTCCATAACAGCTATTTCTAATGGAATGCTATAATATATATATATATATATATATATATAGAGAGAGAGAGAGAGAGAGAGAGAGAGAGAGAGAGAGAGAGAGAGAGAGAGAGAGAGAGAGAGTACTAAGAAACTAAATGTCAATACTGTGTGCATGGGATTTCCATTATAAGTGATTCGTGTACAACACTGAAACAATTACATGCATCCTAGTTTTTTTTTTTTGAAAGAACTGCGACAGCACAAGGGAAGAATATTCTATTAGTAACAAGGTAAATGTACACCTAGGCAGGGACTTAATACCTCACCCCTTCCCAAAAAAAAAAAATCAGCCTATACATTTGGCCAGTTGGCTTAGAACACAGCACCACAAACAAGAAGAAGATGGAAGAAAAAACAAAAAGCCCTATGTTCCTAATCTCTATATTCTTGTTTGGATAAATTTTTATGAAAAAGAAACTTCTGTACATTTTCTTAGGTGCATTTCGTACAAATAGAAAATGTTATTGATCCACATGTGCAAGTTTACGGATACAAGAGGAGTAATCGTATCTTCTAACAGTACCAAGTGTACGTACTTAAGGAAATGCATTGAAATAGTGTCAATGACATGCAATGGCGGAGAGATGGTGACTTTGACAAATGATCGATGGCAGAAGAAGAAGGGAGTGGATAGAGATATTTGTGACGCCTTTTGCGTATCCATGAAAAAGAATTAATAATAGCTAAGATGAATTAGTTAATAGGGAAAATTGGGGAACGAAAAACTAAGATGAATTAGTTGGATCAATTGGAATTGAGATGGCACTAACTATAACTGAATTTACCCTACTCCTCGATATAGCTAAATGTAGTCCAATACGACATTTTTTTTTAATGCTGTTTGGGAATGCTTAAAATAGAACAAGTTTAAACTCAGTCTCATATTAGAGATCTTTATATTTGAAACTCCATACATGTCCTACTAATAACCATCGCCAACCTCCAACTCCCACTCTCATGCATGCATGTAGAATATCAGAACCTAGAGTTATGACTATACTGGAACTAGACAAACAAAACAATCTTCCTATAATCAAAGAGCTATCTAGCTTAGCTAAATGTGATTTTTCTCCAAAATTTGCTATTTATTGGCACCCTCAACCCCTTTCTTTGTTAAATTCACTACCCTAGTTTTTTGGGGTGACTATTTCATTTTTTTTTTTTAAATCATGACAGTATGTCCAAATTTCTAAGCCAAAAGGACTATACATAAAATTCAGCGGTGTCTTCTCCTTTTATTTAATGCAAGTATGCCACATCATTGAAATGTTACTTTCATGAGTATATTTGGGCTGAAGAAAACAGTAATTGAACTCACATCTACAACAACGAAAGGACACTCGTCTTCCATTTATTTATGGTTGGGGAAAAGAAGGTGGTAGGTACTTTTCACAATTATATCCTAATTCTATACAGATTTTTATGATTCAGCCCTAAATCTTAGCCATCACTTAAAAGATTAATAACTAACTAAACAAGAAGTTATATTACTACTACTGCCATAACACCCATTTCCTTAATGAGACAAATTACTTGGTTCCTAGGCCATCTTACAACAATGGATTATGGGATAAAGGCTAATAATACAAAAGATAGAAGACGTACCTAGAAATATACTTCACACCTAAACATGATGTTATCTAAAAATTGATATATAACACTACGAACAAACTCATTTTAGTTCTTATGTTTCTATCATGTTTCTTACACCAACCATGTCCTATCTAAATCCTATTATTATAATGTCTGAGTTTAATAGTTTTTTCACCCTCCCCCTTCGGCTTCCTCGATGCATTTATTTATTTATTTATTTTTTTTTTTTTTTACTCTTTTGGGTTGATCCATGTAGTGCTTTTTTATCTTTAATTAGTGTGATGTGTTCATTTAACCTTACTGATACACGCACATATATTTCAAGAAATGGGATATGAGGGAAACCGGTAACTGGTGAGACATAGTGTGTGTATGCAAGTTAAATACATTAATGTTGTCACATACCTCTGATTCGCTATCGAGTCTCAGCTTATTAACCAAATACTTCATTAATAACCGAACTGTCATCCTTCCATCCCTAAAAAAAAAAAAAAAACAATTAAATGAAACATAAAAAAGAAAAAAAAGAAATTTAAAATAAAATAAAAAAACTCGATAAGAATAGTACATAAGCCCTTCTTTCTGTTGCATACAAAAGAAAAGAAGAAAAATAAGAAATAAAAAGGGATAAAAATAATTACTTAATTCTCAGGTAACTTTTAGGTATCTGTGGCAGAAATGGTTCTCTTGCTCTGCAATTAAAAATAAAAACCCCCCATTAGTGCAATTCATTAGGCTTAAAAAAAAATTTTGCTTACAAATAGGAATATACATTACATATAGATAATTTTCATATATTTAATGCTTACTGATTTTGTGATGCTTGCAGCATAAACCATATGCCGGAATGGGGTCTCCGGGGAGGATCAATGATTCTGAAATCCGAACTTGGTCCGGCTACATCAACTCCGGTGTGAAACTGAAAAGGCCGCGTAAAATAGGACACCGGTGGCATTAACGAAGAAGAAGAAGACGAAGAAGAGATTAAATTTTGTGGCATATGCCTAAATGCCCAGTTAATTTCCTGCTGCTGCTGATGTCCAAAATTAGAAGTAGTAGTTCCTGAATTTTGCAAGAACAAAGATGTGTTGCCATAGCTAGTGACACTTGTCATGTTGTGGATTGGCCGAGGTGCCCGAAAATCGGGCACATGAAACATAGGGGATAATAACCCACCAATCACTTGTTGAGAGCTGCCACCGGACAATAGATCAAGCTCTACTAATCGGCCACTTGGCGGGCTCGGATCGGACTGATCAACGAGCTTGGTGTGATCATCATCATGATGGGTTGTTGTTGTGGTGTGAGCACCTATACCCAATTGTAGCCACCCTTGATCATGATCTCTCTGAATATCATCCTTTGAGCTTGAGGCTCCATCATTCACAGTAGTGCTCTCAGTTCTAGATTCATCCTCCGCCATTGGATTATTACAATAATACCCTCCTTCTATAAAACCAAAGGGCGGGTGTGAATAACACGCACCGCCGCCATAACTGCCGCCGCCGTGAGTGTGATTTTTGGGGAGGTTTTGGGCAGGAAACATGGTCATATTGAAAAACCCAGAGACCCAAAACCACCCTTTTGATGAATAGCCACGTGGGTGTTTCTGATTTCAATCCTAGCCATTGATTGGATGATCAATCTTGATATGGTCGGAGAGATCAACGGTTATTGGTGAGGCAAGCATGTTCTGAAATTATGGAATCATCAAGAGAGATATACATACCCATGGCATAGAACTATATATATATATATAATTATATATAACTCTAGATAAGGATTGTAATTAGATGTTTTATCGAAAAACATATGAGAGGACAACAAGGAGAATAAAACTTGCAAATCTCACTTTCTATTAATTCTCTTTGTTTGGAAGCTTGTGGGGGATGAAATAGTTGCAGAGATAGATAGAGAGAGAGAGAGAGATAGATGGTGGTCTGTCAGACATATTTAATATACACATACATATTGTTGTCTATATATATATATGACATATATATATATTTATAATTAAGGAATAAGGAGGTAGAACAGTTATGTTTTTTTTTGACTTTATATATATATATGTTCCACCTGTTTTAAAATGGAAAAAGAAATGGGAGTCTCCTAGCTAACAACTTTAGGGCATGTTCCGAGGTCCGAAATTACAAAAAAGGTGCTTTCTTTCTTTGAATATCACAAAAAGGTCCTTTTTAGGCTTGATAAAAGGTTAAGGATAACTAACTTGCACTTGGGAATGCGCAATTTAGATCACCACAAGCCGTTCATCTGATTAGGAATATGATTTATATATAATTAATTAAAAAGATTCTATGCGACTAAGTGCTTTTGACGATAATTTGATTATTATCATGCATTTTGGAATGATGTGAATGACATGATAATTATTTATATCTGAAAATTTAATGTGTTGATTTCAAAATTTGGGACATCCGAAGTGATAGAATACCGTGATGATCATTCACCTTAAACAATAGTGATTGATCACTTTGAATTATATTGGAAGTAATTCAGAATACCCCTACAATTTGTTACTAGAGTCCAAATTTGAAACACGGTTTGAAAGCAATAGCATTAGTACTCAAGAGCATGAACCCAAAAAAAAAAAAAAATTGCTTCTAGGATTTTTGCAAACTTAATTTGTTACATGGAGTATTAATAGAAAGGTAGCGTTGGACTTATAGTATATTCATGAAGGGGGATTAAAAACATTATACTTTAATTATTGTAATCAAACAAAGAATGAGCAGTTTGAGGTTTCCAATGTCATTAATTTAGAAAAGGTACTAATTAATGGTAAAATCAGTGGCATGGCATAATGACATTATCTGGACACATAGACACATAATACAAGGTTGTGTTTAATTAATAAATAGCTAATTATAAAGAAATAAATAAGGTGTTTGGTAAGCATGATGGTGTTTCCCCTAAAGTCCGAGAATCGAAACAAAGAGAGACGTGGCCTTTGTAAGACATTCTCGCTTGCCAAGCATGTGCCCCCCACCCTCCCTGCAAAACTGTACGAGCCCTCTGAATTGTCAATATCCTCTCTCTCTCACAGAAGAGTGATTTTTAGACATCAAGTACCACGTAATATGCTCACGTGTTTATGGGTGAAACTAGAAATATAAATTAGGGGTTGAATTTATTAACCTAGGTCTATTGAAAAATATGGTTCATCTGAACCCAGAGACAAAAAAAGTTTGGATCTGTTTATCTAATTTTAGAGTAGGATTTTCTATTTTAAAGGAATTATAAATGAGATTACTTATTGTTTTGATACTTAAGTGGTTTGGTGCTTGTAATATTCGTTGCGTATAGTGAATTTTGACATTTCTTATTAAAATTCATTACTCAATTAAGGAATTGTGATGGATTATATTACAATTAATGTTACAACCCCCGTATAGTATACATGGACCATTTTACAAAACTTAAAAATTTTAAAGGGCCAATATATGAGTTATATAATTTCATTAATTGCAGGGGGCAATATATGCAGTATATATCTAAAATGTCAACATTTTTAAAGGGCAATATTTGAATTTTTTTCCTTTTTTTTTTATTTGGTCGGGGGCACTTTTCTCCTCTATGTTCTGTCGCTGGACGTGTTACCCTATATCCTGTGGAAGTGGGTTATTTGGATAGAATTCATGCTCTGTATACATGGTTCCATTATTGTGGGACTTGAGGTGTAAACCCTATCCAAATTAATTACCACTTACATTAGTTGTAAGGTAGCAGGTTTGTATACCAAAGTGGTACCATGAGAGTACATAAAACTCTCTCCTCACAAGGCGAGTAATTTTTAGGTATCTTGAGGTTAATATGTGGAATGCTGATTTTGTACTCTGTAGCTAATATGAGTAGTTTATTTGGGAGGAACATGTGCCCCTACGTACTGAGATTCTATTATTTGTGTATCCCAAGACATGAGCCACATCCATTTAGTTCACTCTTATTGGTTACAGCCTTATAAAGGAACACATCGCTACATTCAGGGATGGATAAAGGAATTTCGAGTTGGGGGGAACTTGATAGGGTGGAAGAGATAGTAAGTTTACAGGGTTGTAGGGCAGCGCCCTTGAGGTAATTTTTTTTTTTTGTCTATTCATATATACTGATTTTTTTTGGATAGATAAAGAAATTAGAAAAGTTAATACTGATTGGCACAATTAAAAATACAATAAAGTGACATATTGTTTCTACAAATTGAGACCAAGAAATTGAATATTTCATACTTAAGAGGATACTTAAATAAAATTAATAAAGAATTTTTTAGTATAAGAGGGGAGCTTAAATGTAAAAATGTTTTTTTTTTTTAAGAGTATCTAAATTATTTTTAAAAATTCTTGAGTCCCCCTTACCCGTCGTGGCTACACTACACGGAGGGAGTATCTAAAAATTTCTCTACAAAAAAAAAAGCACACAAAAACAGGTTTTATAATTAAAATTAGTGAGTTTCCACTTCAAGTGCTCAAACTTCGAAGACGTGATATTAAAAATGATGAGCTGAGCAATGGCTGCTCTTGGCAGCCTCTTAATCCCTGAAAAGCTGATCCCCCCCTCTTTCCAGCCCATCAAACTTGGTCTCTCTCTCTCTCTCTCTCTAGAAAATATGATTTATATTTTCGACACATGCCTTTGTTTCGGAAGAAGCAAAGGGTCCTTCAAAAGGGGTCAACTTGAAAATTCCCTGAACCGAAAACTATGTAAGGCATGCAATTGGCTAGCGACTAGAACCTTGCATGTCCTAATAAATTGAGTATATATATATATATATATATATACACACACATGTATATATGTGCATATATTACGAAAGTGGATCACATTAATTTTTGCTGATTGTAGTGGATCAGTGTTTGTAAACAACAATAAAAATTCTTTGTTAAGCAAGAAATACTAGCTAATAGCATCTCTAATCAGCCCAACAAAATGGCTTGGTAGTCAAAACTCACTATTTGAGCCAAACAGCCTGGTTATCCCACTAGTCATTTGGGCTAGCTAGCTAAAATTTTCAAATGACAAGCTAGTTAAATTTCGAGAGCTTCTTTTGTCTCTCTAAATCTCTTTTCTTATTGTCAAAAAAAAAAATTATCTGCCTCATATTTTTAAGTCAGATCTCAATAGTCCAAAAAATAAATATATTATTTCATCTGCCTCATAAGTCTATTTTTAAAAATTTCAACCTTTAACGAATATTTTAAATTGTAGCAAAAAAAATTTAATTTCTATTATTGTCCTCTTTAATTTTAAAATTTTAGAGTCATATTATTGAAAAAGTGAAAAAGTTTTTATAACAAATGGTAAATTATTTACCCATTTCTCCGGGAAAAAAATGGTAAATTTAGAAAATATGTAGTAAAAGTTTATTAACTTTTCAAAGATCAAGTAGTACGTACTCCTAAAGTAGGATATAAAAAAAAAAAAATATAATAATAATAATAATAATAATAATGGAATAAAGGAGTCGAGAGAAACAGAGCAAAAGAAAGTCACTTGCTAAAACCAAGGGCATTGCTGAGTTTACTATATTGAAATTGACTAGTTAAAATAATTATATGAGATTTTTTTAAAATACTAAAATAACTAATCAAAATGCTAGCACTACAACCCAAAACTAGAAGCATATGATGAGATTGTAAATTATAAAGGGCGGCAGGAGATGATAGGCGTGGCTTTTGGTGACAGTGCATGGGCATGGAATGACTTAAGCTTGGAATAAAAGCATGAAAGCTGTAATGTCTTGATGGGGATATCTTTCTACCCTAAAAATTCTTACTCAAGATTCTAACTAGTGGGCGCTCTCTCTCTCTCTCTCTCTCTCTCTCTCAATTAAAGGTCTTAGTTTTGTTTTATTTGTTTGTGTGTTTTTTATTAATCATTCAGTATATTGGTCTCGTACGATGACATAATTAAATGTCAGGACTCAAGCGAGATTTGAACTCTAGTATAAACGCAGCAGGGAGAACGTTTTTACCAACTAGACTAAGTCGTTGCTCAATTAAGAGTCTTAGTTAACCTTAGCTCTTTGTTAAATCACTTTATTGAGTGCAGGGCCGGAGAGAATATTTTGTGGTTCGAAACTATGGTCACGTGATGATTCTAACTAATATCGCGATGCCATAAGACGAAGCAGTATGACTAATAGGGTATTAAAATTTGCACTAATTAGCCAAAACCACCACATCGTCTATAATTCGGAACATCGAATAACTTCTCATATCCCTTTATTTCTCTAACCGGACAGCAGCAAGAAGCTATATTAAATACGAGAAATTTTTTGGTACCCCTAAAGTACCACGTGGTATGCCATTTAGTACCCTATATCCAATAATAGCGTGCCATACGAACAATGAAACCCACCATAAAAAAATTAAATGGCCTAATAATTTTACGTGGCGCTACCTCATTAAATACGGGACACCACATAAACTTTACCTTTAGGGTACACAAAAACTTCTCAAATAAATACCCTTTCAAGGACATGTTGGTGCCATTGGGGTCTAGAGTTGAGGGCCCCACCCAATGGGAGCCGCTAACTTAGAGAATTTCTGATATTGACAATATTGGTAAGATCTTTTATAAGTCACATTTATTATTCTAACTGCTTCCTTCGTTTTAAAATAGTTGTCCACTTTTCTTTTTTGGATCTTTCAAAATAAATGTTCATTTTTAAAGTCAACTATAACTTTTGTATAAACTATCAATAATACCCTTACAATAAAGACAAACATTATTTCCTAAAAGAATGGAAAAAGGGAAATGAGTAAGAAAGTCAATTTTACATTAAGGGGTAAAATGGAAAGTGGAAAAATGAAGGACAAAAGAATTAAATATAATACACATTTCTTAAATAATGCACAAATTGATAGTGGACACTTATTTTAGAACCAAAGGAATATTTAATTACTTTTTGTTATTGTTGTAAAATTTTTAATATTTTATTATTGTCATTTTTTAAAATTTCAAAATCATGTTATCATGTCCAATGAAAGTGGGAGTTTATAATAAGGTAATGTTATTATAATAAGTTTTTCATATGAGAAAGCAGGGTCAGTCCTGCCTCTATTGAGAGTAGGCGTGGGCCTAAAGCCTCCAACCTTGAACAAAATTTGAGAGCCCACCAACAATTGGCACTTTAGTATTAGCTATTCTATTCTTTCAATATAAAGACCCCCAAAATTGTTTTTTCTTTTTTTTTTTTTGCTAAACCCCTAGCCCCTTATTGAGACCACAATATCTCCTCTCTCTCTCTCTCTCTCTCTCTCTCTCTATTCTAACAGAGCCCCCACGCCCCACTCGCGATCTCATTTAATCAATGGGTCAGCAAATAAAGAAGGAATTATCTTTTGAATTTTTGAAAAATAGATCTATAATTTGCATTTGCATCCGCTTTTAGGGTTCTTGATTTGTTAAATATAAATAAATTCTTTTGCTTCTGCAATTTCAATTTGACCACTGCTGGGGTTTGGTGACAAAGGCTTCTTAATTATTATTATTATTATTTTGGTAGAAATTATCTTCTATTCTGGTTCAGATTCTCCTTTGTTGTTATGTTTTCCAAACAATTAGGGGATGAAGAAAAAGAAATTCGTGTTTTTTTTATGGCCTCCATAAAGATCTATGGAACTTTCAGCAGCTCAACATTATTGACCAACAGTGCCTTTGTTGATTCAAGTTGAAGGTACTCTGATGCCTCAATTTTTATTACATAACTGTTGATGTATTGGGCATTTTGCTACCTAAGCTTATGCTGATTTGTTAAAATTTATGTTCCGAGTTGAAATTTTTCTATACAACTAGTCGTGCATTCCCTATATATGAAAAAAAATAATAATAATAAACTAATATAATATAAAAATAAAAATTCTTGCATTTGTATGTGAAGGCCCCTTTTTCGAATCCTGCCTAAGGCCCCCAAAGTCTCAGGACTGGCCCTGTGAGAAAGCTCATATGAGAAAGCATCTTATGACTTTTGGATGAGAAAGTAGCCACAGGATTCTTGAGGATCTCGAGATGCATTTATTTCTCATCCAATGATCAAAAGGTGTTTTCTCATATGAGAAGCTTTTTACAATAGCTTCTTACAATAGTATTACCCTTTATAATAAATGATAAACTTGAAGAGTGTGTGATTATAGCATATTGATTTTTCAAAAGTGGGAAAGTCTATTGTGATAAGCTTTTCATATGAGAAAACAGCTTTTAACCACTGGATGAGAATCTAGTCATAAGATTCCCAAGAATCTGGAGATGTATTTATTGCTAGATTCTCAAAAGGATAAGTCTATTGTGAGAAGTTTCTCATATGAGAAGGCATGTTTTAACCATTAGATGAGAATTTAATTAGTCATAAGATTACCAAGAATCTGGAGATGCATTTATTGCCAGATTCTCATCTAACGATTAAAACCCTCATTCTCATATGAAAGCTTCTTATAAGTATAGGGTAAGTCTATTGTAAGAAGCTTCTCATATGAGAAGACAAATTTTAACCATTGGATGAGAATCTAGTTATAAGATTTCCAAGAATCTAGAGATGCATTAATTGTCACAAGTCTATTGTAAGAAGCTTCTTATGTGAGAATGCGAATTTTAACCGTTGAATGAGAATTTAGTCAAAAGATTCCCAAATATCTGGAGATGCATTTATTGTCAGATTCTCATCCAACGATTAAAACCCGCATTTTCATATGAGAAACTTCTTTACAATAGACTTACCATTTCAAAAACAAAACGTGACCGGTCCCTTGTATAGATACTACTATTATTGTGTAGCGGGTTAGTTGGAAATTAATGACATACTCCCTCCATCCCACATACTCCCTTTCGGGAATTACAACCAATTAAGGGGATAACCTTGATTTTGGAGAAATTTTCAACTTCTCAATATTGCCCTTTTTGAAATTCAAAATTATGGTGTCACTTAAAAAATAAAAAAAAAAAAAGAGAGAGAGGAAGAGTTGGATATAACAAAGGACAAATTTGGAAATTGTGTATTAAATTATTTTGACTTTTCAAAGAGAACTCATAAAATGGAACATTAAAAAATAGCATCAAGGACTTTTTTATGGGAGAAAAGGAGTAGTTCTTGAGAAATCATTCAGTGTGACCGTAATACAGTGTGAGAGCAACTATAATTTCTCTATTACTCTTGACAGCATACTCAAGTTGAAGAGGATGTCACTACGAATGGTCAGATTTGATAGTCTTTACCTTCTTAGGTTCATGCATGATGCATTTATTTATTTATTTTAAAACTCATTCTCATCAGAACAAACCCTGAGCGCAGTCTTCCTTTTTTCTACACTAGTCCTGATATAATTTTCAATGCAAATTCAGCTGATCTTTTTTTTTTTTTTTTTTTTTTTTTTTTCTTTTTCTCAGCAACAATATTATTGAAATGGACAAAGTCCATTAGCATTACAACCAAAAGGCAAGTCATTAAAATTGCCAAACCCAAAATTAAAGGCTCCCAACCTCTACACATGCCAAAACAATAAGTTCTGTAGAAACAAATTAAACACACCAATGCACAAATTCTGCACAAATAACCTATACCCCACACCATATGTACACAAATTCAGCTGATCTCACTATAATTAAATGTGGTTTCGATGACACATAATTATTTGTTGGTAACATTTGACCGAGAAGTTTTTGTATACCTGGAGAGTACCACTTCGCATCTCTACATAGTAACCTATAATCAATTGAGGTACATTTTGGGTAGGACTGCATGTAGGGGTCCCACTAATTGTGAGCATGGGAGTGTGGATCCCACTCAAAAGATTTCATTGATTGCAATCAAAATACTACGTAGGCATGTCACATTATAGCTTAAGGTAGTAAAAAAAATTTCCCAGCAATTTACATTTCAAAATCGTACTTGAAAGGACAAGCAACAATCGTATATGGATTGAATACTCGTTGATTTTTGGGGCAGTGTATAGGGGTTTTTTTTTGGGGGAAATTTGGTTTGAGTTTGTCTCTAGTTCTGCTAATGAAAGTCTTCAAAGAAACAAGGCGTTTCATTTGAGGAACCTGGGGTAAGCTAAAGGGTCTTTGGGTATTATTTTGGGTAGAGGAATTCTATGGACACACCTAAAATAAACATTCAAATACACACTCTACTTACATTATTTTGATGGACCCCACACTAATAGTGGACCCTGTAATCTCTTTCTCTCTTCTCATTGGACCATTGGTCCATCTTAGGGTGTGAAATTAAGTGTGTGAGTTTTGGGTGTGTTCCAAACTTTACCCTTTTTTGTGGTATACGAGTGAATGTAATGTAAATGATAGGCTCTTTGCTCCTTGATTTCTTTAATGAAATTGGCTGTTAAATAAAAACAATTTAAATTGTTGTGAAATGGTTTAGCTATTTAATGAAGAAGAACAATCACCACTGTCCAAATGATGCAAAAGCACTAATGAAAATAGATCAGCATGTAAAGGGCCAATAGTCAACCTTGTAGAAAATAATAGCCCAACAACAACATCAACAACAACCAGCCAAACATATCCTCTAAAAAATTCACTTTGAAAAGAGAATGATCGAGCAAACATGAGAGCATGTATGGGCATACACGTAATAATAATGCATGAGATCCTTTATTGACGAACACACACACAGAGAGAGAGAGAGAGAGAGAGAGAGAGAGAGAGAGAGAGGAATGTGGAATTTAATTGAGTATCGTAACAAAAAAAAAAAAAAAAAATATTGGACCAATTTAAAATATCTTTTTGAATGTGCATGTTTCCATTAGAGAAAGTGGGCTATGGCATTGTCGTCCCCACCTATATAGCAATTTTGAAATATTAAATACGAAAAATATGGGGATATATATATATATATATATATATATAGGCTAGTTAATCTCATCATGTCATCATCAATGCATCATCATCACTATAATATTTATGGAATCTTTCTAAGATATAGGCAACTAAATTAAGATGTATCATACATATTATAATTTGGTTTGAACTCAAAATATTGTAATCAAATTCTAAAATATTGTAATTTTGGAATCTTTCTATGATATGGGCAACTAATTTAAGATGTATCGTACATATTATAATTTGGTTTGAACTCAAAATATTGTAATTAAATTTTAAAACATTGTAATTTTGAAAAAATCAATCTGATTTTTTAAAAATAAATTAATTTTAGGATTACGACATTTTGAGTTCAACAACACTAGGATGTAATATCATAGGGTATATGTGCCTAAGTATATATAGGCATACGGAAGATAGTGCAGTGCGATCCCCTAACGCTAGGGGTGTCCAACGGGGCGGCCCGCCCCGCCCCGCCCCGCCACACTTACGAATTAGACGAATTGGGACGGGTCACGGGGCGGGTCGGTGAGACAGGCGGGGCGGGGCGGGGCGACTCGAAAGTGAAATTATAGTAATTCGACCCGGTCCACAAATTCGTGGGTCTACGGGGTGAGGCGAGTCAACTCACGAATTGGGGTAGTGGGTTGGTTGATGGGTTGATCCGTGAGTTGGCCCACGGTTTGATTCACGGGTTGCCCACGGTTCTGATTCGCGGGTTGACCCACGGGTTAGAAAAAAAGTTTTAAAAAATAAAATTGAAATCTTCAAAAAGTCTAAAAAAAAAAAAACAGTTTTTGTATTTTAAATTTTTACATAGATAACATAACAGTTTGTATAACAGTTTGTTACAAAAAAAAAAAAAAAAAAAACAGTTTCTAAAATGAATAGTT
Organism: Hydrangea macrophylla; assembly: GCA_033977485.1. Classification (NCBI taxonomy): domain Eukaryota; kingdom Viridiplantae; phylum Streptophyta; class Magnoliopsida; order Cornales; family Hydrangeaceae; genus Hydrangea; species Hydrangea macrophylla. Next base: position 95,048,771 of record CM066991.1, on the reverse strand, counting down.
TTAAATAATTTTTTGTATTTTTATATAGATAATGTACACTTTGTAAAAAAAACAGTTTCTAAAACAGCTTTTTGCATTTTATATACATAAGTTTTTTTAAAAAGCAATTTTTGCTAGTGCAGATTTTAGAAAAGCAGTTTTTGCAAGTGCAGATTTTAGAAAAGCAGTTTCTAAAGAACAATTTAAAACAGTTTTTTGTAATTTATATACATAACAGTTTTTTTAAAAAGCAGTTGGCTCGCGGGTTTAGGCGAGTTGACTCACGGGTTGGCGAGTTGGCTCGCGGGTTGGCGGGGCGGGGTGGGGTGGGTCCGCGAGGCAAGGCGGGTTACGAGGCGAGGCGGGTTGGTGACGAGTTGGTGGGTTAGACGAGCTGGGTCACGGAGCGAGTTGTGGGTTGCAAAAATGGAAATCGACCCGGACCCATATCCAATGAATTGAGTCACGAGCTGGGTTCGTCCACGGGGCGAGACGAATGGCCAATTCGCCCTGTTTGACACCCCTACCTAACGCTATGTATGTGAGACTAGAGGTGGAGGATGTGGCTCTAGATTAATGCTTGGGTACTTGAGAGAGAGAGAGAGAGAGAGGATTTGCATGTGCATGTGGTGCAATGAGTATCTATGTCAGTCCATGCATGTGACTGTGGAGGGAGTGAGGGATGACACAAGTGGATTAATTTAATCTGTTGAAACTTTGGGAAGAGAGAGAGTGAGAGAGAGAGAATGTATATTGTCGTGTGCGGGAACTTGTCAGGGTTTGTACGCACGGCTTATCTTTGGCGCCTTGAATGCATTGTTTACACTGTACTACTCTCCTTACTAAATTTATTAATGGAAAATGTTACAGTGAGCAGTTGGATTTTAATCATTGGATAAGTATTTAGACATAAGATTCTTAAGAATTTGGAGATGCATTTATTGCTAGATGCTCATCTAACGGTTAAAATCTGCATTTTCATATGAGAAGCTTCTTACAATAGACTTGCCCTTTACTTTCTCAACTAATTCGTCTTTTTCGATTCTCTGTGCTTCAGTTTAATTGGTGAGCACTACTACACCTAGATATTTTTTATATATTTTTTTCACACACGGTTTTAAATGCATGTATCCTCTGTTATATAAGTAGGGCACAAAAAAATGTAAAATTTTCAAACAGCACAAGATACATATATTTAAAGTTATGCATGGAAGAGTGTGTGGATCTATAATTTTCCTTTTCCGAAATGAAAATTGTATTATGGATCCTTTGTGGTTTTGAATGTATTTTATAAGTGCAGTTTTATTTATATTAAAATTGTTCAATTTTTGCTCATTCTTCTTTCTCATTTGTTAATGTAGTAGGGTTCAGTATTTTATACCATCAATTAATTCTCATTAGTTATAAATTCAATTGCATTAATTAATAAATAAATAAATAATGAGCAATTTTAAGAGGAACAAAAATATATTCATCGACAAAGTCAAAAGTTTTAGAAGTAAATTAGATGAACATGGTACTATTGATGAAAGCAAAGCTAGGTTAGGTGCTCAGGGTTATACTCAAATTGAGGGTATAAACTTTTATGAAAACTTCTACTCTTGTCTCTTGTTGTTAGGCTTGAGTCAATTCAGTTATTACTCAGACATAGCATGTCATCTGAAATATCAAGTTATACTAAGGCTTAGTTTGATCTTCACGTGACTTTTTAAAAATAGCTTATGAAATTTATTATTAAATTATTTTTTTTGAACAACAAGTCTAATTATATTAGAAAGCCAAATAGGTCAAAATCAAAGTTACACCCCAAAATGGAGATCAAAAAAACGAAGCAACCCAAACATACCACTCCCAGAAATTGTAAGAAAACAAGATTGAAACCCTTGCAAAATACCCCTCCACAAGCAGTACCCCAACCAAACTTACTGCTAATTAATCACCACAGCACAGCCAACAGATATTAGGAATAATAACATAACAATGGCCTTCCACCAGACTATTTCAAATTTATTATTAAGTTGTTTGATAATTTTGTACAAGTGACACATTACTTTTCAAAAAAATATCATGAAACCAAAAAGCAACCTTCAGCTTGAATTTTAAAAGCTCTATTCAAGAGCTTTAATTTTAAAAGCTTTATTCAAGAGCTTTTAAAAGCTCCCCCCAAAAAGCCTTAAGTTCAATTTTAGCAAAGCTCATAAACTAGTTACCAAATGAATTAACATGGAATTGTACTTTAAAAAAAGAAAAGCACCAAAATGGGGGCCAACCTAAGCCTTTAATGGATGTCAAGAGTGTTGTATGTCGCGGTTATAGCACTTAAGCAAATTAAAGCAAGGAGTAATAATTCGTGCACATAAAATGTGCACATAAAGATCTAGGTCATTCATTTTGGTGGATTCCATGTGTGCAGGGATGAATCCCACCAAAATGAATGGCCCAGATCTTTAATTATGTCCACACTTTATGTGCACATAGCATTACCCCACACCAAACACATCTTGGTATTTGATTTCGGTGGATCCTTGTAAGATTTATGTGGGACCCACATAAGACCCACATAAATCAAGAGCCAGAAATGTTGGGTGTGGATTTAGATGTGGGTGTAGCATTACTCTGAATGAATGTATGTATCTAAAAAGTTCTAATTTTTGGCACTTACTCCCTCTATCCCATATTTTTAGTTCATTTTTAGAAACCCAACATAGGAAGGGAATATTATCATTGCTTAAAATGAGGACAATTGTTTTCAAAAGTGCCCCTATGAAAGACCTTTCACTTTAAGTAGTGAAGGTAAACTTGGAAAAGCATTGAAAAATATGTATTGTCTTTTCAAAATTAAACATAATTTTGGGACATTCTAAAATGGAATACATGACTCTAATTATGGGATGGATGAAATATTTAATGCCAATATTTAAGATATCAAGTTATCAAATATTTGCAACTTTCGAAAACCAAATTGGGCCGAGGGGGCTGTAACCCAATTGGCATAGCTGAGAGTCTTTCCAGTGGGGAAAGAGAGGGTTTGAATCCCATAGAGGATTTTAGTTGCTTACCCCTCTGTTCTATTTGATCAATCAGAATGAGTGGTCATTGTTGACCTAGCTGTAGGCCAGTATGGGCTTTGGGTTAGATTGAGACTGGACTGTGTATATGTGTAGGGTATGTGTTCGAATCCAGGTAAGTATCAACAAAAAAAAAACCAAATTGGCATTAGGTAAGTGTCCAAGTTTTTACTCTTTTGTCCCAAATTAAGAGTTTATTTTGGGAATTTCTACTGTTTAAGGACCTTTTATGATTGTTGTGAAAATTTTAAATTTTTTATCATTGCCCTTGTTTAGTACAAAATTTCAGTGTCGAGGGTTTTGTATAATAAATGGGACTTTTCATAAAGGACGATTAAATGGGATATCTCAATAAAAATGGGGGGCTTAAGCCAAATGCCCTCATATCCAAACATGGCCGGCTTAGCAAAAATTCCTAGCCTATTAAGTCATTTGCACTCGTTTTGGTTAAAAATATCATTTTATACTTAAAAAATTTGTAAATTGTCATAACTTTTGATGATAAAACCTTCTTCTTTTTTTTTTTTTGGGTGAGCTTTGATGTTTTGGTGTCAGAAAAATGAGATTTATCAAACAAGATCAATATTGACTATGAAATCATGGGAGGGAAAAAAAATTAAACTAAAATGTGAAAGCATATTTTGTTGCATGAATCTAACATACTCCTTTTATAAAATTGACATCCACAAGTGCATAGATCTCAAAAAACAAATGCATGAAATAAAAAATAGTCACCCAAAAATGAGAAAGTTATGGTCGTTTAAATGAAACAGATAATATGACCCGTTTGTAAATAGATAAAATTATGTGTCCTAAGAGATAAAAGCTCAAAATGAGGCTCCAAATTATTTGTTTTGGCACGATTTTCAAGTCAAATGTGTAGATCTAAAAAAACATGAAACACAAAAAAAAAAATCACCCAAAAAGGCCAAAAAATGATAAAGATATGGTCGTTTAATTGAAACAAAATATTACCTCTTTGTAAACAGATAATATTATCTGTCTAGACATATAAAAGCTCCAAATGAGACTCTAAATTATTTTCTTTTGCACAATTTCCAAATCCAATACGTAGATCTAAAAAAATGCATGAAATAAGAAAATGAAAAGAAAAAAAAAACCACTCAAAAATGCTAAAAAAAATGATAAAGTTATGACCATTTAAAGTCAACATTTTAACAAACTATCTGTTATCTATCAACAGATAAAATTGCTGAATAATCAACTAAAAAAATTGATGGTTTTTCATTCATAATTTAATCACATATGAATCGTTTTAAAAATGTCAATTTCACGATTCAAAAAATGTAAACTTTATAAAAATCGAGTTTGAAAATGGAAAGTTATGAAATTTTGAAATATAAAGGAAACTAACGATGATATGGCATAACTAACTGCGGAGTATCAAAGTATAAAAAAAAAATTGAAAATAAAAATAAAAACTATAAAAGTGAAGAAGTCAAGAAAGATTCTAATTGGTACCAAAAAAGTTGCAAGGGACGTTAGCTAAAAATATCAAAAGTTCAAATTTTTTTCTTAAGGGATTTCTCACCAAAAATCCCATAAAATATTAAAAAAATACTCTTAGCATTATATTATATATATGTATATCTTATATTGGGCGGGACTTTGGCATACGTACTTTGATAAAGATCAATAATGATAGGTGTACAATGAATTGTACAACGAATTGCACAAACATTCAGTACAAGGTTGGACCTTGTGCTGAAATGTCTGCACACACAAAAAGGTTTACACAGGCTTTTCAGCACAAAGTCCAACCATGTGCTACACGTTTGTACAATTTATTATACAATTCGTTGTGTGCTTATCATTACTCGATAAAGATTATGAAATTTACTCACACATCCGAGTTCGTAGCCCTAATTTTTATGTCACCTGGTTTCCACGATATTAGGACTTTAGGAGTAATATTTGCATCTTTTTCTGAGCATAAAGTAGTGACAAGTCAATGTTGATCTCATCTTATTGAATTTAATTGCTGTTTAGGAATGCACGAGATAGGAAAACGGGTGGTCTCATACTCATTTTCTATTTTATAAAAAGTAAAAACTCATTTATGTTAGGTTTTTAAGTGGTTCCTGTCTTTAGAGTTTAGATCATGAACATTTTGCCCATGCCGGGACGTACAGAAGACTCGATGATAAATAATGCGATCCACACTCGAGTCCCACGACACATCTATTATATATATATATATATATATAACACTTATAGTAAAAACGTCTTTATTTTATTAAGTTATGAATTTCTGTTTTTTGTCGTTAGATCATCACTTTAAAAAATGAAATGACAACATTACCCTTAATAACTCGATCTAACGGCACAGATAGAAGTCTTTAACTTAATAAAGTAAGGGCGTCCTTACTAGAAGTGTTATGATATACATGAAGCATTTACAAGTTTTCACATCATTAACTCTCCTTGCACTAAAAATATTACGTGACTTTTTTTTTAATTGGATATTTAGATGGTTGATACATACAAGATATGTCTTTCTACAATTAAGTTCATTGAATTTATTTTTTATATTTGTTTATTCATGTATTACATAAATTCATGTATTAGTCTTAAAGTAGTATTGGAAGAATAATGATATTAAATGTAATGGATATATACATGAACTTAGATACGTACATTATGTTTGCAATTCGATCTACAAATACATATGCAATCCTACTATTTGAATAATTCAAACAATGAATTGAAATAGGAATATCAGTGTGTAAATCTCCTTCTCCTTAGAATATGTTTATCTTCGTTTTCCATTTTCAAATATCCTACTTGTCCATCCTCACCTCTTTCTGTTGCTGAATACAAACCTACTATAAATTATTTTATTTCGACACTCTTGGGACAACATGATAATTGGATTTTATTTTATTATTATTATTTTTTTGAAATATAATTGGATTTATTCAGTAGACTGTACGTTGTGATAAATCTGTGAAGGATGTTCTCTGTAAGTGTTTTCTTTCCTTTCAATCTCTAAACTCTAATTTGAGAATATTTTATTGTTATTTGTACAAATTTGTATAATATGGTTAAAGTGGAAAATTTGAAATTGTTGGATGGAATTTATGCTATTAAATTTGCTATGCATTTCTATTTGTTGACATATTCCCATGCGTATATATATATATATATATATATATTGGTGTTCGACTAGCTATTAGTATTATTTTACAGCAATACGAGTTTCATTAGAAAATCCCCCTAGGGGAAATTACATTGATATATTAGTCCAAAATGTTACAAAGACTTTAACGTGCATTCGATAAAATTGAAAATCAAGTGTTAAATTTTAATTACTGAAAATTTTAAGCGATAGAATTTGTAATGCTCAAAATAATGTTTTAAGTATTGAAATAGATTGCATTCAGTGATTTTTTTTAGTAAAAAATTATCACTTAAAGTTTCAGTGGATTTATAGCTACTTTTTCAATTAAATGGTATATTATCAAATGCACTTAAATAATATAAGTAATTAAATAATATATTATCAAACGAATTGAAATAAAATAAGTTATCAAACATACACTAATTAAACGGCAGGATTACCAATTTTGTTGAAGTGCACCGTGCCGGCTTGGAAAGTTTTGAATGAAATAAACAGATTCAAGGAGAACACAAAATCCGTTCTGAAACTTATCAAATCAGGAGCAGCTCAATACATATTTGGGCTCAATACAAATAACCGAAATGGGACTTTTAATAATTAATTTATATCTTAATATTATAAATTAATACTTACTAAACTATTTATACACATCAAATTTTATTTTCTCGCTTTTTGGGTTGCAAAATTCCTAGTTGAAATTTTCTTAGCAATAGTTTAGAGTTTTTAACATGCTAGCTTAATTGTCAAAATCGTCACTGTCTCGAAAGGTTTCAAATTGCAATAAAAGATACAGACCCAAAAATAAATAAATAAAAACAAAATATTAAATCACACTACCAGGTCTAAGGATTGTCGACGGTTGTGCCATAGGGTGCTGTTGGGTGGGCAGCACTCATGTGGCGCTGGCAGGACCAAATTTATTTATTTAATTTTGTGTGTGTGTGTGTGTGTGTGTGTATATGTTTTTAAAGGCAAAAAAAAAAGTGTGATTCTGCCATGTAGTACTGCCACATGCGAGATGGATGCCGAGGATCCGAGCCCCATTATCAGAGCCCTATCACTTGTTACGCATTCCTTCTAGTCCCCGCGTGACCGTGACTTGTGTGTGACTTTCCTTGTGATTAAAGTATTTTGTGAGTTCCATATGTGTCTTACAGTAATGAAGATATCATAGTGGTCGGGCAGAGCCAGGATTTAATCTCGAGAGGCACACTTACCCCGAGCGAAATAAATTTATATTTTTTGGTTGAAACACGATAACTTGTATTTTTAGAATTTTAAAAATAGTGTGGTTATTCCATAGATTTGACATACAATAAGTTCAGAGTTAAAGCGAGATTATGTCAAAGACAACTTATCTTTCTACAACTTTTTAAGAAAATGTATTCATATGCTTAATTATTTTCTTTCTTTTTTCCCTCTAAATTTACTAATAAAATTATAAAGAATTATTATTATGTTTAAAATGGATATCTATAAGACATTATAGAGGCTAATTGAGTAAATAAGATATTTACCTGAGTGAAAATCATAACAATTAAAGGATCAAAATAAGATTTATGAGTTTTAAAGGGGTAAATTAAATTTCAAGAGGGGCACGGATACGTACAACATAAAATGCATAGGGTTAAATAATAAAATTCAAAAGCTGAGGGGGTCTGTCCCACCCTGACCCCCATGTGCCTCCACCCATGGTGTTATAGTCACATGAAATAATTTCTCCGACTTCAAAGGGTCAGCATCATGTTTTGAACCATAGTCATAAGGGATAAAGTGAAATAAAATTTAGTTTATTGCTTTTTTGAAGTTAAAAAAATATCAAATTTTTTTTTTGAATAATTAAAAAATTATCAAAATTTTCATGATGTTTTGAATCAACCTGTATAACGTGGGATCAACTCGTTAGAAAATCAGGAGCAACTTTTCACAACGTGAGGAGCAAGTCTTTACAAATTTGGGAGCAATCTTCATAACATTTTCATGCAAGTTCACAACGATGAAAACACAAAATAACTATTCAAACATTGATGCATGTTTTTTTTTATGAATTTAAATTTTATTATTATTATTATTATTATTATTATTATTATTATTATTATTGACATTTTAAATTTTTTTAAAAATAATAGACTGGCTTCTAAATTTCATAATACAAAGACTACAATCCATGTCATGCACACATGGAATAATTTCTCCTAATTAGTGGGTAGTGGGGTGACTATTTCAAAGTGAAAAGGAGGCAACTTTCCAATCCTTTTTTATTTGCATTGCATGTTCCCTTTTGATGGGTGTGAACAAATTAAGACCTCTCACGTCGCACACACACATGTATGTATATGACTATATACATATATATATATATATAGTCCTATATATTTTCCCATATATATCAATGGAACATTTGTTTCTTTTCTCTCTTTTTTGGTTTGGCACGGCCTTTCAATTCGATGACTCAACCATCAATTTTTGTGCTTTCTCAATATTTTTATATATGCAACAAAAATATGCACCTAATATGCATATAGCAATATATGGAGAATTTAAAGTTTTTTTTTTTAACTGTTTCAGCTGATATTTTATTCAGCTCAACAGATTGGCATGGGTGACTCTGATGGTAAATTAATACTACTTGCTCGGTCTGTTACAATTCTATTTGTTCAAGCCTTCAAAAAGTGAAAAGGGTATTTGTGTCACCAAGACCTAAATATTCCATTCTTTTTTTTATTTTAATTGTTAAGAATTAATAAATCCATCACATTATTAAATAGCCCTGATTGGCAGGTGTTTTGTCTTTTCATCAACGAGAGAGCACAGGCACGTTTTTTTCGATCAAGTCGCTAATGCATAAGAAATTAGCTAATTAAGAATCTCTACCTATAAAATTAAATATAAACATATGTATAATGAGTCCGTTTGCTTATTATGATTTGGGTGTTTGATAGATATATTGTTCAAGTTAACAATAGGGTAATACTTAGGGCACAATCAAAACCACAACATTTTGTTCATAACCTCCATTTTGTGTCTATCTCTCTCTTAATGGGTCCTACTTTGAACAAGTATTACTCTTATAGAGAGAATCGTAAAAAGCAAAATAAATAAATAAATAAATAATAAATGTGTTTCGTCTATCGTGATTTCGGCAACCAAACGCTTGTGAACTACATTTGGCGTCCAAATCTGTGGTTTATAGGAGGAATGTCCTTGATGACTAGGACACTTTGAATTTTTGACATGTGTCATTGCCAAGGATCTAAAATTGCTCTCATTATTCCTTACTTTCTTAAATGTAAATTTAAAAAAAAAAAATTTAAATATTGAAACTCTCCACCCTTTGTACATGATCTTTTGCATTTTCCTCCTCCTTGCTCCGTATGTCATTCTTCCTCTCTCAACATTATAATTCTCTCTAAATTAAGTTTGAATATATTGACCATTTTGACCATATTGACCATTTGTCCGAAAAAAAAAACAAAAAAGTTTGAATCAAAATATTACTCCTATAAAAAATATATGCGATGAATTTGGGTTTAAACAAACTTTTTTTTTTCTTTTATAATGACCATGGACAAACAATTTTAGTATACTACAAATGGGGCAATTCCGTTCAAATCAATCCATGAACCTGAGGTTAATAAAAGTAGGAGAGCATTTTTTTGCTCACCCAAAAAATGATACACCAATGCTCACCCAAGCATTCCATTGGCCAATGCAGTGGGACCTAGGATTTCATTTTTTTAATCCTGGGTCCCACTGCATTGGCCAATGAGATGCTTGGGTGAGTATTGATGTACCATATTTTGGATGAGCAAAAAAATTTTCTAAAAGTAGTACAATTTTAGTACAATAAAAGTTGCTTAAATAGTTGAAATTCTCAAATTCGTCCCTTAATTTGGGACATAAGGAGTACTAAACAACATTAATTAATGACAATTTCTTACCATTAATTTACTTATCACCCATCACGATGGTTGAATTCCTTGTTGAATTTTCCAAATGTTGTACACTTCCTCTATCTCATAACATGAGTCTCTTTTGAAATTTTATTTCTATTAGTTATTTTTTTTTAATACGGTGTAAAGTATCATGTGAATTTCAAGATTTTTGTGTCATATCAAAGAAAAAGAGACAATTTTATATACTAAAAGATAAATTTCAAAAATGTTTAATTAAAATAAATTAATTGAATATTAAAAAAAATAGAATCAAATTCTTTTAGTTTAAAACAATGAATTTAATTAGAAGTAAAGATTATGGGAGAGAATCAGAAAGAACGCACAATAGCCTTTGCATGTCACAAAAACCTAAATATTCCATTCTTTTCTATTCCTTTTGTTCTCTTCTTCATTCACTACTTTTCCCCCACTCACCATCATTCCCACAACCTCATCATTTCCAACTCCATGTTTTCTTATTTTATTATATATATATTTTTATAATTAAATACATTCACTTTTTCTTTGGCCGGCTGGTTCTCAGATTGATTTCATTACACAACCTACAAACTTTCTCACTTTTGATCATTATTTTACTGTTTACATCCCCATCCGTGATTATTAGTTTTACTACCATAAAGGGTACTTGCAATTAATCTCAAATTGACTTGTGAAATCACCTTTTCCTTTTCTTTTTTTTCCTTTTTCCTTTTCCCACCTCTCTCTCTCTCTCTCTCTCTCTCTCTCTCTCATGCTGAGCTAGTTTAGCTACACTAGTGTGCATATGGTCCCAATGAAACGGGTGTCAGGCTACCTGGATCCGACCCAGTTGCTGCACTAAAAAGAACTGAAAATGACCCATGCAGGAAACGTATGGATAATTAGGTTGAGTAATATTGCTATGTTTTTCAAATTCTTATCATAAAAGTAATTTTTAAATAATGTAATAGCAATATAAGGTCGGATCTAATACAATGGGACTAGCTGAATTTTAAGAAGTTGTTTACATGACTCCACTGTTACATCATTTGAGAAATACTTTTGGGATATAATTTTAGAAAGCATATTATTACTCAATTAGGTTATGGCATGGTTTTCAATTTGCTAATTTCTAATTTAAATTTAGCTATCACTGCTGTCAAAATAATAGTGGCTATTGACAAAGCAAATTGGCTATACAACAAATTGAGACTTATACACATAGTCAGTTTACTGTGACAATAACCACTATTGCCTATGCTTTGAATTTTTTTTCTCCATAATAACCACTATTCACTACACCATATGCCTTCATTACTAACGGATATTTCCGTTGGAAAAAACTTTCTAACGAATATTTTCGTTAGTATTTTAGCGTTAGCATATTCCTAATGGATTTTCTAACGGATATATCCATTAAAAATCCGTTAATAAATCAAACTTTTACTAACGGATAAATTTTCAACTATTTTAAAAGATTTATATTGAATACTAACGGTTTTGTCAACAATTTCATATGAATATATCCGTTAGTAATTTCTAGAAAAAAAAAAAAAACAAAAAAATACTAACGGATTTCCTAACGGGTATATCCGTTAGAAATATGTATAAATTAAAAAAAAAAAAAAAAAGAAATTTGTATGCTTCCCAATTTTTATTTGCACCTAACTAACAAACATAATAATCCATATCAAATACTATAAAAATAACAAGTTCAATCTGCATCCAATACAACAAAAATAATCCATATATATAAATCATAAGAAGTCCAGTCATAGATAACCTACAATATCATTGGGAATATTCTCTATGAATCCTAAAAATTAAACATCACTATATGCAAATTACAAACATATACTTTACAATAATTCTCTATAAATCCTATTAAATAAAACATCAACATATATATAAATAACAAGCATGTACTCGACACTCCTGCCCTTTGACCGCACTCCATTCCTTTGATCTAGCAAATTAAAATCAAGGTTCACATGATTCTGAAATTCCGATCTCTCATATCATATATCCTGCATAGATAAAAGTAAACACAATCTTTCAATGGCATGAAAAAAGGCAGATAACAAAATACATTGTTAGCCCCAAGGTCTTATTCCATGATTTTGATGATTAACAAACTGTCAAGTTGCATTTTCTAATGATCTTAAATTGCTTGAGTATGCAGAAAGAAAATTATAGTTCCTGAATGTCCACTTGATTATAAACAAAGGATTCAAGCTTGATGGAGAATTATAAGTTGAAGATCTTGTTTTCAATCATTTTCTAGGACTCTATGTAAGGCAATGTATCTATGTGAACATCACTCTTGAAGGCTCAATTAATTTCAAAAAGGAACTAACCTTTTAAATCCAACAAACCTTTTAGAATTGCCTAAAAGCAGTTGACCGCCCTTTCGATTCAGTCGACTGAGGCATTAGTCGACTGATCAGTCGACCTGGTTGAACAGATAGATTATCAAAGTGCAAACCAGTCGACTGCCCTCACGACACAGTCGACTAAGACACATGTTTTTCTGAATCTTTTTAAACATCAATTGACTGCCCTGTTTTATCCAGTCGACTGAGCTACTGCGAAAAACACAATAACGGCTAGTTAACTTCATTAATGAAGCATTTAATGCTCCCAACCACTTCCAACGGTTGAATCTCTTTGAGAAGCTATAAATGCATATATTTGAACTTCATTTAAGGCCATTGATCAATCTATTTTAAAAAGATCTTTTAATCACATTCATTGAGCCCTAGTTTGGTGAGATCATAAATACCATTGCTCTAGTCTTCAATTGTATATCTTGAGAGCATTTTTTGTGAGCCTAAATCTGTATCTATCTACTCTATTGAGAGAGTTTCTTTTCTTGTAACAAATTCCATTCAAAAGAAGTTTGTATTGAGGGTTGATGTAACCCTTGTCCAATTGAAGAGGTTGTGCTTCAAGTGGAGAGATTGTAAGGGTTTGATCTTCACCAAAAGAAGATTGAGATAGTGAATTCCTCAAGAGGTGTTCTTGAGGGGTGGAAGTAGGCCGCGGGGTGCGATTGCCGAACCACTTGAAAAATCGGTTTGCTAGTATCTCTTTCCTTATTTCTTTACATTTTTTGTTTGTGATATTGGTTAATTTGCAATTAAATTTTCATAAGGTTAATTTCTACTAAAACCTTATTCACCCCCCCTCAAAGGTTTCCATATTTTGGGCCAACATACATTAATCAAGTAGAGCTAATAGTAGCACTTCAACCCATAGAAAAAAAAATGTATTCCAGTTGAAGAACTTACACTCAACCTAGCCAATGGAGCAATAGCAATGACAACTCCTCGCTTAGAGTGCAAGGGATGTTTCTCCATAAGAAGTAACTTTCCAGACATTCCCAATGCCACAGGTATCACCCGTATCCCATGAAATAAGATAAACAATTGATTTGTGTTAGACACGTCCAATGAAGGTTATTAATTGCACCATAAAGGTAGAGTACTAGTGTTCATATTAAGGTTAATGGTGGGGGGGGGGGAAACCAAAATTCACATGGATAGAGTTGGTAAGAAAAGATAAAGTAGTGTATGGCTTAAGTGAGACTACGGTTTTGGATAAAGCAAATTACCAAAAGATCGCCTAATTGAATACTTGCTTCATTTTTTATGGTACTAATTCGGCCAAGGTGCATACCTCTCCTTATTATTGGTCATAGATAGCATTTATAATCACTTATTCACTAATCTCTCTTGATAAAGTAAGGCCGCGTCTTATAAGAATCAATTAACTAACTACATATATCAAACTTGGTTTTGAGTCGCAATTCAAATTGAACTATACCTAATCAGCTAATGTGAACTAATTCTCAGCATTTTTGTAATCATACCTACAAAAAAGTGAAGATATTATGTGATTTCGTTAGCACTATTTGCGTAAGAAATGAATTCTTTCAATTATTAAAGCACCACTATGTATTCATTGCTTGAACTTGTCTAACTTAATCGTCAAAACAAATTAAATGGTATTCTAGACTATGGTTTTGTGAGTCACTTTCCTCCCTTTTCCCTTGAGTTACAATTTAATTTTAATTTTAAGTGTTATTTGACATAAAGAAAGAGTAGTGGCTTACTATCACAGAGTTTCTAAAATCAATTTCTTGTTCCAACACAAAATATGGGTCTGTTTTCGATTTAGAGGTGAACATAAAAAGGCAGTCAAGGTTGGGAAAAGGTTTTTTAGTACCTTTCAAAAGTACATCAACTGAGGATGAGACTCCGCTGAAAGCTCTAGTTGAGACATGATTCTCCAAATACACAGACCTTTAGCTTTGGAAATGATCTCTATAGCCCCGGACTGACCAAAATGCCCTCGATTGACCTAGAAGCTCTTTCTGAAAATTAGAAACTAGAAATTCAAGTTTTGAATGCCCTGTATGAATGGCACAATCTGGGCTCTTTTAGTTGTATGTATAAAATGTGCTCTCAGTCAGTGATTTCAGTAAAATACACTATCAAAGCCCTGCTAGCACTGAACAGTATGAAACATAAAGTAATAGAAGGGTGGTCTTTTAATATATGATATGATGTTTTGTTAATGGCTAAGAGGGGAAGGCCTTTACCTGAATAATTGAATTCAAATTTCCCAGTGAATAGATTTTAAATTTGTAAGTTTGAATCTAAATGAATAAAAACTCCGAATGAAATTTTTCAAGAACCAAATAAAAATTTCACAAAAATATCACCTAACCAGAGAATTAAAACCACAAAATTAGAGAACTCACTAAACAAACCAAAGCAACAAATCATACCTATCAACAAAATACTTGTAGTCAAATGAAATATGAGAGAAAGCGCAGCCCCCAAGACATCCAAAACCTTGTTAGGTTTCAATGCAAGCTGTTTCTACTGCAAAGGCTTGAATTGGGCAATTGTTCTTCAGTATTCTCTTATTCGAAAGTGGGCAACAAACTGGAAATGGTGACAAGATATGCTGGCCATGAGTTTTGGCAAGAAAGTGTAGAAATTGGAGACGAAAAAGCCACAAAAAAGCCAATATTCACACTCTTGGCATGATATTTACTATTATATTTGTTCCAAATCTGAAAAGCCACAATAAAAAGAGAAAAAAAAAATGGAGTTAAGGCAAACGATGGAAGGGAGAAAAGAAAATATATGGAAGAGAGAGAGAGAGAGAGAGAGAGAGGGGAGAGAGGGAGTGTCACGCCCCGGAACCACTCAGATGATCCTAGGACACGTGGCACGCCACCAAGGCTTAACCCCAGTCATTAAAGTTCCAAAATAATTTTAAAATAACTTAAACCAAAGAAGCTCAACAATTATAATAAAATCAATAAAATAAAAAAATAAAAACAAAATCCTGTCTTTGCAATAAGCCAAAATAACCCTGTTTTAACAAATAGTAACTTCTCAAATAACACTACCAAATCATCGTCATGAGCTCCCAAAGTCCAAGCAAGAGTTTTTAAATACTTTAAGAGAAATACTAAATATAACAATTTACAACCAACCAAATAAATAAATCTCCAAGTTCAAACGTCTCAATCTAATAACATTAGTCATAGTAACACTATGATCAAATAATCCCAACTAACACAATCCAACCTTATATTACAGAAAACCAAAGTGTAAAGTTTAACTAGGAATATTACATAAGTCTTAAACCAACCAAAGTATGACCCGTACGATAATCTAGATTAAACCGATTAATTACAACTATATTGCAAGCTTTAAACTAAAAAGCAGGTAACTACTCCGTATTAACAAAATTACAACAACTTCCCAAAACCTCGCCAAGCAACTCCCCAGCTCACTTCCCCGATTCCTCGCCACGATCACCTACGATGGTTATTCAATAACCATTACAATATATAAGCTATATGCTTAGTGAATAATGCTAATCATGATCATGGATAATAAACATGCTCAATTCAACATATTACAAATAACTATAGTCTCTGGAAATTACTAGTTCACTCCCACCACTACCGGTTAGCCCGCGGCTCCACTCCCCAAGCCCACGTGACTAGTCATGACCCACGCCCTCACACGTGCGGTCCCATAGGCCTCTGGCGGCCGTGGTCGTCACCACAAATATTACCTCATGGTGGTATAGAACTAGCAATTTCCATTGACCCAAATAGGCAACTCAACATGCTCATTTAATCATTACACCGTGCAATCACAATCAAATTGGGCCTAATTTAACCACATGAATTTTGCCCAATAATAAGCTAAATAAATTAAATTACGCTAATTAGGCATGCTTTGACATCACAATTGAACCCAACATGAAAATCATCCAAATATCAAAATTAACATCACTCACCTCTTGGGTTTCGCTCCTAATTGTGAAATTAAAGCCCTACCACGAACCAAGTACAAATCCTATAAATAAATTACAAGTTATGAGCTAAAACCCTAAAATGGGTCGCGGAAAAACTATCACAGAACTCAATAAAATTAGTACCAATAGATTAGACTCACCCTGAGGACTCCGAATATGTGATCAGAATTAAAAACCAACGTCGTTCGGCTCGTCAACCGTCGTCGAGAACGTCACCGTCAACGTTGTCGTAACTCACGTACTCTTCTCTGTAATTGCTATACTAACCTAACATAAAGTAACCAAGGATGGGGAGTCATCCTTTTTATGTGGCTTCATTTTATCACTTTCCCATTTTTATTATGAAACCCCCATTAGTTTGCTAGTTTTGCATTTACGCCCCTACATGTTACGAAACTTTATTAAAATTATCCCAACCCTAAATGGGTATTTGTCTATGTCTCGCATGGGTCCCATAAGTGGTCCCATATAATTTAATGAAGTTGCTAATTAACCTACTAATTATATAACGTGTTCAATTCGTACTCACAAAGGTACCCCTAATTGACTCCAAAAGTGGTCACTACCTAATAACATGATATTATCAACAATAAAATAATAAATCATTTATGCATTAATAAACATTTAGGCACATAGGGTGTTCCACATATTGCTGTCACATCTCAACTGGGACCCATCAACACATATCCCAACTTGGGATTGCCATACCGGATAAAACTGGGTTCCCAACTGGACACCCATAATCAACTTAGTGGGTCAATCCCACTCCAATAAGTGTCACATAACACATCAATTTAACATTAACTCATGATTATGCATGCTAAAGCAATATTAAATATAAACCGCGGGAGCGGGTGTCACATCTCTCCTCTCCTTAAAAAGGAGTTTGTCCCCAAACTCGTAGTACCTCAAGTTTCGAATAAGAATGGATACTTCTCTTTCATTTCATCTTCTCTTTCCCACGTGGCTTCCTCGACGGAATGATTCTGCCATAGCACCATAACCAAAGAAATAGTCTTTATCCTCAGAACCTGTTCTTTTCTGTCCAGAATCTTAACTGGCTGCTCGATATAGGTCAAGTCTTCCCTGACTTCCAACGGCTCTGGAATAATCACTTTCTTCGTATCTGATACACATTTCCTTAACATTGATATGTGAAAAACATCATGCACATTAGCTAATTCGGGTGGTAATTCTAACCGATAAGCTACTGATCCAACTCTACCAATGATCTCAAATGGCCCAACATATCTTGGATTCAACTTCCCTCGTTTCCCAAACCTCGTAATACCCTTTGAAGGTGATACCTTCAAGAATAAAAAATCCCCAACTTCAAACTCTATCGGTCTTCTTTTCAAGTCTGCATAGCTTTTATATCTACTTTGAGCTGTTTGAAGCCGTTGTTGTATTGTCTTTATCTTTTCTGTGGTTTGCTGAACAATTTCAGGTCCTATCAATCTTCTCTCACCAACCTCAAACCAACAAAGTGGAGAACGACACTTACGCCCATATAAAGCCTCAAAAGGTGCCATCCCAATACTGGATTGATAACTATTATTATAAGCAAATTCAGCTAATGGCAAGTGCTCTTCCCAATCACCTTTAAAATCCAAAACGCAAAGTCGAAGCATATCTTCAAGTATCTGAATTACACGTTCTGATTGGCCATCGGCTTGAGGATGAAAGGCTGTACTGAAACTCAATCTTGTACCCATCGCTCTCTGCATTCCTTGCCAAAATCTTGATGTAAATGCACTATCTCGATCTGAAACTATAGATACTGGAACTCCATGAAGTCTCACAATTTCTTGGACATACAATTCAGCTAACTTCTTTGGATCATTAGTCTTGATTGGTAGAAAATGTGCCGACTTGGTCAATCGATCAATGATTACCCAAACACTGTCATTTGACTTCCTAGACCTCGGTAAACCTCCCACAAAGTCCATTGTGATATTTTCCCATTTTCACTCTGGTATAGGTAGTGGTTCCAATTTTCCCGCTGGTTTATGGTGTTCCACTTTTACCCTCTGACAAGCTACACATTTTGCCACGTGCTCAGCTACTTCTCGTTTCATTCCTGACCACCAATAGATTTCCCGCAAGTCACGATACATCTTAGTACTACCCGGATGGATTGAGTACCTTGTATTGTGTGCCTCTTCCAAAATTACTTCCTTGATACCATCGATATTGGTACACAAACCCGGTTTCTGAATTTCAATATATCATTCTCAAAGATAAATTCTGGCTGCTTACCCTCAGGTATTTCATCATGTATCCTCTTCAATGTTGGATCTTGAAGCTGTTTAGCTCGGATTTCATCAATAAGGGTCGGCTGTGCAATAATAGCTGACATTAAAGCACCTCTGGTTTCTGGAATAACTTCTAACTTTAGCTGCTCCATTTCTCGAATTAACTGTTCTTGTGAAGTCAAAGTATAAGCCAAACTGGTTGTAGACTTTCGACTCAGTGTATCGGCCACCACATTAGCTTTCCCTGGATGATATTGGATTGTCAGGTCATAATCCTTCATCAGCTCTAACCATCTCCTTTGCCTCATATTCAAATCCCGCTGTGTAAACAAATATTTTAGACTCTTATGATCTGTGTAAATTTCACATTTTTCCCCGTAGAGATAATGCCTCCAAATCTTCAAAGCAAAGATAACCGCCGCTAACTCAAGATCATGAGTCGGATAATTCATTTCGTGTGGCCTTAATTGTCGTGAGGCATAGGCAATCACTTTGTTGTTTTGCATCAAAACACCACCCAAACCTCGGTATGAAGCATCGCTGTATATCACAAACCCTGCAGAACCTGAAGGAATGGTCAATATTGGTGCTGTCATCAAACGAGTCTTCAATTCAACAAAACTTTCTTCACATTCTGGACTCCAAACAAAAGGAACATCTTTTCGCATAAGTTGTGTCATTGGCATTGCAATCCTTGAAAAATTTTCCACAAACCTTCGGTAATATCCAGCTAATCCCAAAACGCTTCGTACTTCTGGCACACTTGTTGGCGACTTCCAATTGGCCACAGCTTCAATCTTTTGTGGATCCACTGACACACCCTCTTTTGATATCACGTGCCCCAAAAATGCTATCTCAATTAACCAAAATTCACATTTCTTCAACTTTTCGAACAGCTTCTTTTTACGAAGTCGTTGTAGAACCAACCGTAGATGCTTCTCATGATCTTCTACGCTCTTGGAGTATATTAAGATGTCATCTATAAATACAATTACAAACTCATCCAGATAGTCTTTAAACACTCGATTCATCAAATCCATAAATGCTGCCGGTGCGTTCGTAACTCCAAAAGGCATAACAAGAAATTCATAATGACCATAACGGGTCCTGAAGGCTGTCTTCTCCACGTCTTCTTCTTTGGCCTTTAACTGGTGATAACCCGATCGCAAATCAATCTTAGAAAAGACCTGGGCTTCTTGAAGCTGATCAAACAAGTCGTCGATCCTAGGCAACGAATATTTGTTCTTGATAGTTAACTTGTTGAGTTCTCGATAATCGATACACATTCTCGTCGTCCCATCCTTCTTCTTGACAAACAAGACTGGTGCACCCCACGGCGATACACTAGGTCGAATGAATCCTTTATCTAGAAGATCTTGTAACTGGATCTTCAATTCTTTCAACTCCACAGGTGCCATTCTGTACGGTGTTTTCGATACTGGCTGAGACCCCGAGGCTACTTCAATAGTAAATTCTATTTCTCGCTCAACTAATACATCAGGTAGATCTTCAGGGAAGACATCTGGGAACTCTCGTACAATTGAAATATCTTCTACTCTAGTCCCCTTGACTCGTGTGTCAATTATTGAACATAAGAACCCTCGATAACCTTGTTTCAACAACTTGCTTGCCCGTATTGTTGAAATCAAATATGGTGGTGCTACAACACCAGTTCCCTGAAAACTAAACTCCCCTTGTCCCGTTGGTCGAAAAGTAACTCTTTTCTGTTCACAATCGATAGTAGCTTGGTTTGTGGATAACCAGTCCATACCCAAAATTACGTCAAAATAATTAACGGCCAACGGAATTAAATTCACTGTCAAAACCCTATCATTTACCCTGATTTCACATGCTTTGAATATTGATGAGGTCACCATAGATTTGCTTAAGGGTAAAGATATCGACAAATCATACCCCAAAGGTTCTGACATGTTGTCTAAATGTCTAACAAATTCATGTGCAACAAACGAATGTGTTGACCCTGAATCTATTAAAACATGCGCCGGGTGTGAACAAATGAGTAATGTACCTGACACGACAGAATCGGCTGCTGCAGCATCCCCCGACGTTAGTCGATAATACCTTCCTTGTCTTTGTTCTGGCCCTTTCCCTTTGTCCACACTTGTCCCTGGTTTTACCCTAGTTGATGCCACAGAACCTGCCCCTCGCTACCGTCTTGTTGGGCAATCTTTAGCTTGATGTCCTGGTTATCCACATTCGAAGCATTTTCCCCTCATGTCTGGATTGATACTCCCCGTACTCTGGGTTAGAGCTTGTGGGCAATTTCTTGCTATATGGCCCTTCTGCTTGCAGATATTGCATACTAATGTCAGGTGGCATACACCCCAGTGTTGACGATTGCACGTTGGACATAATGGGCGACTCTCCCCAGATAAGGAACTTCCCCTTTGAAATCCTGAGCTAGAACCAGAACCTCGCGAGAACGGCTTCTTAAAGAAACCTTGTCCTTTACCTTTCCCTTCGGCTGGTCGTTTGCTTTGTTGACTTTGCTTGTACTTATCAATATCTCTTTCTGCGATCAAAGCAACATCTTGTACATCAGCCACCTTTCTGAGTTGATGTGTATCAACTCGGCTTCTAATGTTATCCCGTAGTCCCTCCTCAAATTTTTGTGCTCTATCCACTTCCCTTGGTACTCTTCGATGTGCAAACCGAATTAGACTATTATATTTGGCTGCATATTCATTTACTGTCATATCCCCTTGTTGCAGATTTGCAAACTCTCGGCCCAACTGTGTCTTAACGAAAGCTGGAAAGTACCGCTTGTAGAAGACCTTTACAAATCTGTCCCAAGTCTCTGGTGCCTCTTGTTCAATCACATTTGTCCACCAGTTCTGGGCTTCACCTTTCAAAGTATCAGTAGCACACATTATCTTCTCCCCATCTGTACACTCCACCGCCCGAAAGATACGTTCCATATCCATTACCCAATGATCAGCTTGTGATGGATCTGGGCCTCCATCAAATTGACTCGGTTTTCTTTTATAAAATTGCTCAATGACTCCCCATTCGACCCGTGGTTGTGGGTTTGCAGGTCTATCACCACCATTCGATCACTTACTGCCCTTACGAAATTGCTTACCACTTCTTCTAGATGGTCCATCCTCGAATGAGGTGAACGTTCCCGATTATGATCCATTTCTTACCTGTCAGTCAATTGACATAAATATATTGCATGCTATGCCAATATGTTATATAACAACATAGCAACAATTATTCATATGCATTCATGAAATGCATTTACATGCTCGTCATCTATGCGTACTCTCAATCGTCGTCTCTCGTACCCAAGGCTCTAAGCCTAATGCTCTGATACCACTAAATGTCACGCCCTGGAACCACTCAGATGATCCTAGGACACATGGCACGCCACCAAGGCTTAGCCCAGTCATTAAAGTTCCAAAATAATTTTAAAATAACTTAAACCAAAGAAGCTCAACAATTATAATAAAATCAATAAAATAAAAATAAAAATAAAAAAACAAAATCCTATCTTTGCAATAAGCCAAAATAACCCTGTTTTAACAAATAGTAACTTCTCAAATAACACTACCAAAGCATAGTCATGAGCTCCCAAGGTCCAAGCAAGAGTTTTAAAATACTTTAAGAGAAATACTAAATATAACAATTTACAACCAACCCAATAAATAAATCTCCAAGTTCAAACGTCCCAATCTAATAACATTAGTCATAGTAACACTATGATCAAATAATCCCAACTAACACAGTCCAACCTTATATTACAGAAAACTAAATTGTAAAGTTTAACTAGGAATATTACATAAGTCTTAAACCAACCAAAGTATGACCTGTACTATAATCTAAATTAAACCGATTAATTACAACTATATTGCAAGCTTTAAACTAAAAAGCAGGTAACTATTAACAAAATTACAACAACTTCCCAAAACCTCGCCAAGCAACTCCCCAGCTCACTTCCCCGATTCCTCGCCACGATCACCTACGATGGTTATTTAATAACCATTACAATATATAAGCTATATGCTTAGTGAATAATGCTAATCATGATCGTGGATAATAAACATGCTCAATTCAACATATTACAAATAACTATAGTCTCTGGCAATTACTAGTTCACTCCCACCACTACCGGCTAGCCCGCGGCTCCACTCCCCAAGCCCACGTGACTAGTCATGACCCACGCCCTCACACGTGCGGTCCCATAGGCCTCTGGCGGCCGTGGTCGTCACCACAAAGATTACCTCATGGTGGTATAGAACTAGCAATTTCCATTGACCCAAATAGGCAACTCAACATGCTCATTTAATCATCACACCGTGCAATCACAATCAAATTGGGCCTAATTTAACCACATGAATTTTGCCAAATAATAAGCTAAATAAATTAAATTACGCTAATTAGGCATGCTTTGATATCACAATTGAACCCAACATGAAAATCATCCAAATATCAAAATTAACATCACTCACCTCTTGGGTTTCGCTCCTAATTGTGAAATTAAAGCCCTACCACGAACCAAGTACAAATCCTATAAAATAAATTACAAGTTATGAGCTAAAACCCTAAAATGGGTCACGGAAAAACTATCACAGAACTCAATAAAATTAGTACCAATAGATTAGACTCACCCCGAGGACTCCGAATATGTGATCAGAATTAAAAACCAACGTCGTTCGGCTCGTCAACCGTCGTCGAGAACGTCACCGTCAACGTTGTCGTAACTCACGTACTCTTCTCTGTAATTGCTATACTAACCTAACATAAAGTAACCAAGGATGGGGAGTCATTCTTTTTTATGTGGCTTCATTTTATCACTTTCCCATTTTTATTATGAAACCCCCATTAGTTTGCTAGTTTTGCATTTACGCCCCTACATGTTATGAAACTTTATTAAAATTATCCCAACCCTAAATGGGTATTTGTCTATGTCTCGCATGAGTCCCATAAGTGGTCCCATATAATTAAATAAAGTTGCTAATTAACCTACTAATTATATAACGTGTTCAATTCGTACTCACAAAGGTACCCCTAATTGACTCCAAAAGTGGTCACTACCTAATAACATGATATTATCAACAATAAAATAATAAATCATTTAAGCATTAATAAACATTTAGGCACATAGGGTGTTCCACATATTGCTGTCCCATCTCAACTGGGACCCATCAACACATATCCCAACTTGGGATTGCCATACCGGCCAAAACTGGGTTCCCAACTGGACACCCATAATCAACTTAGTGGGTCAATCCCTCTCCAATAAGTGTCACATAACACATCAATTTAACATTAACTCATGATTATGCATGCTAAAGCAATATTAAATATAAACCGCGGGAGCGGGTGTCACAGGGAGGGAGAGAAAAACATGTGTGATGGAAAGGGTAAAGTGACCAAGACAGCGATGGGGGAGGCTGAGACGGTGGTGGTGGATGGCACTGGTGGTGGAGTAGTGGTGGATGGTAGCGGCGGATCCCCGTCTTTTCTTGTTTCCCTCTCTACTTTCTTGTCTTCTCTTCTCATTTTGATATGTGACAGAGGATAGAGAGGGAGTAAATATTTGGGGGGGAGGGGGGAATTTGGGCTAAAATTGTGTTGTGCAGTTGTGCTTATTTACAAAATTGCCATTGTATTTTTTATTTTTTGATTTTATTTACAAAAATGCCACCAAAATTCATTTTTTAGAAACTTTTCATTTTTAATCAATAATACTAACGGATTTTTTGCATTTCTAACGAATATATCTATTAATAATTAGTAACGGATATATCCGTTAGTAATTGTAAAAATTGTCCGTTAGTATTTAGGCCAAATGGTGTAGTGATTGCCTATGCATTAGGGTATATGTTAATGTTCTAAAAGTAAAAATAATCAAGGGGTACAATGAGGGTTTTAGTGACCGATGTATAGTTCAGTGTTAAGTCTTCCTTATTTATTTCCATATTTAAACCTTAACTTATGCCCTAAGGGCACAAATTGACAAAAGCCCAAGTTTAATGTATTGTAACATTTTAAAAAATTATATACATTTATATCAAGGGTAATACTTGGGACATATCCAAAGACACAACTTTTGGGACTCAACCCAAGAGATGTGTCTATCTCTCTCCTATGATGTCACTAGACCCCACAGTTATACAGGAGAGAGATAGACACATCTTTTGGGTTATGTCTCAAAAGTTGTGTCTTTGGGTGTGTCCCAATCTTTACTCTTATATCAGAATAGAGAACCACGTACCTTCGAAAGGATGGAAAGTTAGGTACCAGGTCTGATAGGGTCTAAACCTTACGATCTAAATTAGTTTCTATTTTTTGATGGCGTATAAAATTACATTTCAACCCTCAATTTGTGTCTATGACTCTATATATATAATTAAAATTGTACAATACGTATATGTATGTATGTATGTATAAATACATAAAAATAAAAATTAAATTAAAATTAAAAAATTATACTCAAGTTACATCCTCTCTTAGCATAGGTTTGCATAGCTCAACTGACAAAGAGCTTGGCATATATAAGTCCCCTCTAATGTATATGTTTGGAGTTCGAACCTCATCTCTCTCTCCCATATTTAAAAAAAAAAAAAAAAGTTACTTCCTCTCTTAAAGCATTAATCACGAGCTTTGAGTCTCATAGGATAGGGTGGTGGTGCAGTGGCACTTCGCTTACTCTTAATGTAATTTGGTGGTTAGTAGAGTCTGAGTTTGGACCTTACATTGGGTATCACACGGTACCATCATCATGCCAATCGACTGGATATTCAGTATGACTTGTGGTAGGACTAATTGGGTCAAGCATATCTCAAACGATTCGAGGGGTGCTTTCTTTTTCGTTTTTTTCTTTTATCTCTTTTTTCTTTTTTGGTGCAAAAAGAAAAGAAGATAGAAAAGAAAAGAAAACAAAAATGAGAAGAAAAACAACATAAGCTAACGTAGGAAATAGATCCCATTGGTATCCGCAAGCAAAAGCTAGTCAAGACCAGATGATCTCGTCATAATCAAGATATAAAAGTATGCTCTACTTTAAAAGATTTGTAGTGTGGAAGTAGAGGCCGAAGCCACAGAGATTGAAATACTAAAGCACTTTAATTTAAAACCTAAACCTAGTTAATTAAGAAAATAGAATTTTGATTTTGATTTTAATTAAACTAATAAACTAAGGAAATAAATCTAACTATATAAAAGCGATTAAAAGTTGTTTTGATAAATATGTGTATTGAACCTAGGATTGCAAATCCACCACTAGCTTCACAATAATAGTATCTATGCATTAAATTATATAATTACGTTGGATGGTAATGGGGAATCGTAGCTACAAGGCTGATTCCTCCGTCAAGAAGATAACTACGATTCAAGCATTAATGTAATTCATCTTTGGTTAGCACAGAGTGTGTCACACTAAACTAGGGTTGCGGCACACTCCGTCTTCCCTATGCATGAACTATTAAACTACTTGATCACAATTCAAATAAGCACTATTACATGTAAATAATCAATACAGGCACATCAAATATAGATTATTGATTGCATCACATTCAAAATAGATCTAAGACAAGAATAAATTTTGAAAGCAATGATTTATTACATTGAAGAACGATTTTATTATTCAAAATCCTCAAAATATGTAATCATCATCCATACATAATAAATCTAAAAGAAAATATAAATGACACCCTATTACTTGGTTAGGGTGAAACCCTAGATCTAGGTCTAGGCGGCCATAGAATTGAGGATTGGCATGAGGTTGATGGAAGAGGCCATGGGAATCCTTAGTCTTCTTCTTCTTCTCCTTGCTTCTCTTTCTTCAATGGCTGTAGTTTCAGTTGTTGAAGTATGTGCATATTATTGTGTAACCCCCAATTTTACTTAAAAGATCGAGGATATATATAGATTTGGAACAAGTTTTGGAGGCTTTTCTAAACCTAATCACACTAAAATTGTCGTATTTACGTTTCTCGATGTCATATGCATAAACCACCTTGGTCTCTAATTTGACGAAATATGCATTTTTGGTAAAAAGGAAAATCGCTCGCTCGAGGTACTTTTCACTGCTCTGTGCGACTTTCATAGAATTACGATAACTTTTTGCTCGAACCTCGGATTAACTCGCTGTTTACAGCCACGCGTCCATAACTTGAAGAACTACATTTTCTATTTATGGAGAAATTCCTCAAATCCAAAGTCTTCAATGTCAAAAATACAATTTACCACGGCTACCATTGTCTCCAACTTTCTCCAGAATCACCTTTTGAGCACAAAATGTCATCCAAAGCTACTAATCATTAGATTTTAGTGCATTTTGAGTTAAAGTTTCAAAACATTGAATACTTATTAATAACAATGAATAACTAAATGAAGTGGGTTAACAAAGCATAACTTAAGGACTATAAACAAGAATTATTCGTTCCCAATCACACCCCAAACCTACACTTTGCTAGTCCTCAAGCAAAGAAAAATTTAAAAATTTAAACTAAAGTACAATTAAATAATCTAACTCACTGTCACAGGCAACGCGATTTGTCACGCCCCGGCGTAGCAAAGTTCGGGAAAAGTTAGATTTCCTACTATGGACCCTTAGGTACGCGACTGGTTGAAAGATCACCTGATTGTCCACGATAACATTCTAACAGAAATATATACTTAATAAAGGTTCATGCAATGGCTAAAAGCAACAACGGAAGTAGAAGTCTTACAAAAATATTAAACATACATATTAAACAATCATAAAATCCATCCCAAATTTAAACAAATATAAATAGAGGTCTAGGCAACGTCTGCCCAAAATATATTACATCGTAGTATCTCGAACAACATAAACATAACAACAGAATTATAAAATAGCTGCAACAACGTTGGCTCCCAAATGCTAACTAGCAAAGCCAAAGTCTTCCTCATCGCAAGCATCATCATAATCATGGTAGTCTCCATCTACCTATCCATCACCTGCATCACCATACTGATAACCTGGACATAGGATGTCCAGGGTATAAACACCGTCAGCTTGCGAAAGCTGAGCGAGTACAACACTCACAAAGAAACAATAAGGAATTAAGAATAATACTCGCAACTATTGTCGTGTAGTGTAAACGTTAACCCAACCAACCATTCACTAAATCGAGAACCCCAAACGCAAAACCACGGATACAAGACCATGACAAGAAGGATAGAACAACTCAACAAAACTGAACATGAACCAATCTCAAGAATAGACATAATCCACTGAACACAAACCCATAAATCACTTACTCTCCCCAAATACATCATTTCCTACTTACACAAATTACCGACGTAAGTCGTTGGTTAAAGGATATACGTGCTCTAAAGCCGCTTGAATGGCATACCCTCATCGGGCATACGTGCTCTAAAGCCGACCATATCAAGATATCCAATGAGTATGCATGCTCTAAAGCCGCTTGAATGGCATACCCACATTGGGCATACGTGCTCTAAAGCCGACCATATCAAGATACTCTGTAACCATTCATAATACCATCAACACATCACTTCCACCAACTATGCTCAACTCAACCATGAACTCAACTATGCGACTGAAAGAACGCTACCAAGGAAAGTTGGGTCTGAGCCCGAAATCTCAACAACAACGGAACAACAAAATAATAGCAACCAGAACCAAGACTGACCATGATATGACAAGAAACGAAAACACACCCTCAAGCATTATTCATCGGACGTTAGCGTCAATTTAATGTTCTCGCACAATTTATTAATTTGCCATTAGATTATCTACCCCAATGTCGTTGTCGCAATCCTAGCATCGCACATGCTCATAAAATACTGAATAATAATAATTAAATATTATGTGCCCACAAAATCCAAGGTACACAAGATCCATATTCCAAAATTCACCATGCAATTTTCAAATAAATCACATAGGAACGATTAATCATATTAGCATACATTTATTACCAATTTCTTATGATAGCATATATCTATCTGATAAAATTACAGTTGAGTGTTTTTAAGTGAGTTAGAGTACTCACCAGAGCGTCTTAGCAATAAACAAAAATTCCTGGTAGAGACAAGAATATCCCTACAGCGAATAAACACAATAATGCTTAAGAAATGAACACTAAAAATAAGAAATAATCAAATATGACAAAAGTGCGCCTAAACCTTAAGATGATGATCCACACATCATTATGAGTCCAACGCCATTGACTAGACTCAAATCGGGGTCCGTCACTGAAAAGGCTAGGTTCCTCTGCATGTGTGGTACCTAACCGTACGCTGTATTTTTACTGATTCGAAATGTCACCAAACTTAGTGGAACTTCTTTAAATATTATTCTAAGATTTTAGAAACAAACGGCGTAATTTTCGGATCAACGGTCTAATTACTACGGATTTCCGACAAGAAACATAGTAAAAGAATTAACCGAAAAATGGTTTATTATTTCCAAAACCATATAAAACTATAGCAACATCCCTTAAAATATTATACCTTAGAAAATGTTACTATAGAAAATGTTACTAATAAGTTTTCTCAAAGTTACAAATAAGGATAATATATAAATTAACTATTTATCCTCATTAGGCAAAATATACTTAATTAAAATCCCATTGCAAAATCTAAAAATGTATTACTAAATCCTATGAGGATTCCAAGGATCTTTTTAAGTATTTATTTATATAAAAAACCTTACATTACAAAATAATACACTAAAATATTTCAACAATATGTAATTATTAAGAAATGTTTTAAAACATTCTAAACCATTTACTAGATCAAGCGTAGCGACAATTGGCAAACGATTACATGAAATTCGAGCCGAGAGTTATTCAATTAGTCGACGTACTTAAGGAAACAATATAAACATAGCATTATAATCGTTACACAAGTAGTTGCATCGCAAAGAAATGGCGAAACAACACACAAAAGCTTTATTTAGTTAAGGACAGATTTTGCCCAAGTTCGTCGACCGATCTTGCAGAAATTCTAATTAAATCTAGAAAAATCATATGAGTGCCTATCTTATGTCAAAAGAAATCTAATTCAATGAAGTTTCATCTAAAAATAATTTCACAAACTCAGAATGACTTTAAATTGGCCGAATTCAGTCTCTGTCCAGGACAAAACTTGCCTCTGTCCAGTTTCGTCGACCATTCTTGTAAAATTGATAACTAAATCTTCCGAGATTGTATGGACGTCTATCTTATGTCAAAAGAAAGCTATTTCAATGAAGTTTAATCTAAAAATAATTCCATAAACTCAAACATAAAATATCATGTCCGAAAATCTGCTGAAACAGACTCCCCTGTGCAAAACAAAATCTGAAAAGTGTGGTTTCTTGATTTCCAATCATTTTCAAGCACATGCAATGCATTTAATTGATTTATGATGACATGCAAGATGATTTTAAGCTAGACTAAGTAGTCAAGGATGTATACTAAGCCATGGATGATGTTAGATCATCCACAATTCCAACATGCAAGCTAAGATTTACAAGAATGAAGGTAATCCAAGCTAGACCTTCAACTTGGATGAAGATGATGATGAAGAACTTAGATTCTTGAATAGATTGTAGCATAGGAGTATATAGAGAGGACAAGGATAAAGTTTAAACTCTCATGTAAATATGTATATAAACATAGGATAAGTAGTGAGTGATACTCACAAAGCTTGAGAAGTGTTTGGATGATGATCAATTGAAGGAAATTGGAAGAAATGAAGAATATGGTGATGTTCTTCAAGATATGAACTTCAAGGCTTCAAAAAAAAAACTCCAAGAACTCATCCATGCAACTCCTTAGATGCTCCAAGAACTTGAAATGGTAGGAGAAAAGGGTGCCAGAGGCTAGTAGGGGTCTTGATTCACTTAGAAATGGGACATGCAAGAGAAAAATGAGAAATTCTCTTGGTTTTTCTCAAGAACAAAGGGGCTGGGATTTAGTGTGTGTAGAGATTAGGGAATGTGTGAAAATGAGCTCCCAAATGAAGTATAATACCCATATATAATGGGGGTTTAAGTGGGACACATGTCACTTAAAGATTTGGCCAAATGTCATTAATTGAGTGGGTCCAAGTGGACGGATTAAAATGTACCACGCGTAAGTCGCGGGTCCCACGTGAAATTAAACTTGAATAACGCGAACTAATCCCAGTGTAGGTGTGTGACCTCGATATACACGTAAACAGACTATTACGCGCACAGACAGAAAATGTCACTGGGACTGAACGAATAATTAACTGTGAGTATCAATCAAATATTACAGATATAAAATTAAATGTATTAAACCAATATAATAAACAAAAGTTGCGAAAAGGCAAAATTAGACAACTAGTCAATTTATAACTTGTCAAAACTTACAAAATGAAATACAACCAAACTATATTTATTTATATCTAGACAGAAAACATAAATAATACATGGGAAATACTGGTATTAAAATATGGGTGTTACATCTCTCCACCACCTATAAAGAGATCTCGTCCCCGAGATCACGAGTCCTCGGGTATGAACAATTCTGGATACTTTTCTCGCATTTCGGATTCCATCTCCCAAGAAGCTTCTCTTTCATCATGATGCTTCCACTGAACTTTCACCAATGGAAACTCTCTATTCCTCAGTTTCTTGGTTCCTCGGTCCAGAATCCTCACAGGCCTCTTTTCATAGGATATGTTGTCATTCACTTCTATATCATTGAAGTCGATCACATGCGGTGTCGGGCCCTGGTGATACTCCTTCAACATGCTGATGTGAAAGACATTATGAACTCCTGATAGTCTGGGTGGCAATGCAAGTCTATAGGCCACTTTACCTACACACTCTAATATCTCAAACGGTCCAATGTAGCGAGGCGACAACTTTCCTCTCTTCTGTCCAAATCTCACTACTCCTCGGATCGGAGATACCTTAAGCAAGACATGATCACCGACACTGAACTCCTTATCTTTACGGTGCTGATCTGCATAACTCTTGTATCGGTCTTGTGTTGCTTTCATCTTTCCTCTAACAACGGCAATCTTCTCATTGGTCTCTAGAACCATGTCTGGTCCAAGAAGTTGGCTGTCTCCAACCTCGGCCCAACATAAGGGTGATCGGCACGGTCTTCCATACAAAGCTTCAAATGGTGCCATCCCTATGCTTGAGTGATAGCTGTTGTTGTACGCAAACTCAACTAAAGGCAAATGAGTTTCCCATGAGCTCTCAAAGTCAATGACACATGCTCTAAGCATATCCTCCATGACTTGATTCGTTCTCTCCGTTTGCCCATCGGTTTGCGGATGAAAAGTTGAACTCATCTTCAACGATGTTCCCAATGCTGACTGCAGACTCTCCCAAAATTTTGCGGTGAATCGAGAATCGCGATCTGATACGATTGGCACGGGTACACCATGAAGTCGAACCACTTGTTGTATATACATTTGACTCAGCTTCTCCACTGGATACGTCATATTATATGCAATGAAGTGAGCTGACTTGGTCAAACGATCTACAATCACCCAAATGGCGTCGTGGTTTTGCTGTGACCTTGGCAATCCAACCACAAAGTCCATGGTAATGTGTTCCCATTTCCACTACGGTATTGGCAACGGTTGCAAAAGTCCTGACGGTTTCCGATGTTCGGCCTTGACTTGCTGGCAAGTAAGACATTTGGAAACGTACTCTGCCACTTCACGTTTCATTCCTTCCCACTAGAAATTTCTCTTCAAATCTCGGTACATCTTTGTTCCTCCAGGGTGAACTGTCAAACGAGATTTGTGTGCTTCATCCAGTATATCCTTCCTAAGATCGCCCACATTGGGCACACAAAGTCGATTCTTGCATCTAAACCCACCATCTGAACTCATGGTCCAAATTTCAGAATCTTTGGTTGCCATCCTAGCAAACCATTCTTGGAATCTGGCATCCTGCTTCTGTGCTTCCAAAATTCTGCTAATAATGGTCGGCTGTACCACTAGACATCCAAGGTATTGTCCTTCTCCTGGTGCTTCTATTGGCTGCACGTCAAACTCGCTTAAAGTTTCCATCGCTCGCCATTCTCTAATCATGAGGGAAGCTAATATATCATAGGATTTCCGACTTAAGGCATCTGCAACAACATTAGCCTTGCCGGGGTGGTACTGCAGTGTGAAATCATAATCCTTGAGCAGCTCCATCCACCTGCGTTGTCTCATATTCAACTCCTTCTGCGAGAAGAGATACTTCAGACTCTTATGATCCAAAAACAAATCGAACTGCTCTCCGATTAGGTAGTGTCTCCAGATCTTAAGGCAAAAACTACAGCGGCTAACTCAATATCGTGTGTCGGATAGTTCTTCTCATGGGGCTTCAACTGTCTAGACCCATATGCTATCACTTTCCCATCTTGCATCAATACACAGCCCAATCCTTGGTATGACGCATCACTGTAGATGGTAAATCTCTCGCCGCTTCTCGGAATAGCAAGCACTGGCGCAGAGGTCAATCTCTCCTTCAATTCTTGAAATGCGCATTCATGCCTGTCTTTCCAGTCATACTTTACATCCTTCTTCGTCAACCCAGTCAGCGGAGCTGCAATCTTGGAGAATCCCTCCACAAATCTCCGATAATACCCTGCTAACCCAAGAAAACTTCTGACTTCTGAGGCGTTGCTCGGCCTAATCCAACTTGACACTGCATCAGTCTTGGATGGGTCAACAGAAATTCCCTTCTCGGACACAACATGTCCTAAAAACTTGACTTCCTTAAGCCAAAATTCGCACTTGCTAAACTTTGCGTACAAACGATTGTCACTTAAGGTTTGTAATGTGATTTGCAGGTGCTTTTCGTGCTCTTCCATACTCTTGGAATAAATCAATATGTCATCAATAAAAACAATAACAAATTGATCCAAGTATGGTCGGAAGACTCTATTCATCAAATCCATAAACACTGCTGGGGCATTGGTTAGACCAAATGACATCACTAGGAACTCGTAATGCCCATATCTCGTGCGAAAAGCTGTCTTTGGCACATCTTCGGGTCGCACAAGTAATTGATGATATCCTGATCTCAAGTCTATCTTTGAAAAGATTGTTGCTCCTTGCAACTGATCAAACAAATCATCTATCCTGGGGAGTGGATATTTGTTCTTGATCGTCACTTTATTTAACTCTCTATAATCAATACACAATCGGAGCGATCCATCTTTCTTCTTCACAAAGAGTACGGGTGCTCCCCAAGGTGAAGTACTAGGCCGAATGAATCCCAAATCTTCTAACTCCTGCACTTGCTTCTTCAACTCGAGCATCTCCGTTGGTGCCATTCGATAAGGAGTCTTGGATATCGGAATTGTGCCGGGTACCAATTCTATGCAAAAGTCTATCTCTCTCTTTGGCGGTAAACCCGTGATATCCTGGAATACATCCTCAAATTCTTGCACCACTGGAATCTGTGAAAGGACAATCTCCGACGTCGTAGTCTCAATAGCGGCTAAACGACTAGTAAAGAGTCCATCACTAGAACAAGTGCACTGAAGTTTAAGGGGTAAACTTCCAGGTACTGAAAAAGTAATAGACTTACTCACACAATCCAAGTTAGCATAGAACTTAGTGAGCCAATCGATTCCCAAAATGACATCAAATTCCTTCATAGATAACACTATCAGATCCGCGGGAAAATTTGTATCATCTATAGTTATAGGGCAGTCCTGACATACTCTACCCAACTTAACCGTAGCTCCCAAAGGAGACACTGCATTCAGTATTACATCAAGGTTTTGAGGCACTAAACCCAATTCTTGCACCAACTTAAACGCAATAAAAGAATTCGACGCACCAGTATCAAATAACACTTTAACTCTACTACGAAAGAGTGTAAGTGTACCTTCTAGATTTTGCTGTTCTTCGGCGTCAAATCTAGCCTCCTCTGGGATGATAGCATTCACCCTAGCTTGCCTCTGTTGTCCAGAATTCTCACGGCGGGGTTCTCTGCATTCCCTACTGAGGTGACCTGGCTTGCCACAGTTATAACAAACTATGTTCTGTCGGCCAAAGGTTCGAGGTGCTCTGCAATCTCTAGCCATATGCCCTGGTATCCCACAATTAAAACACTTTTCCCCACCCTTCTCTAGGACAACTGGGGGTTTGTGCACTG
The DNA here is from genome assembly GCA_033977485.1 of Hydrangea macrophylla. NCBI lineage: Eukaryota > Viridiplantae > Streptophyta > Magnoliopsida > Cornales > Hydrangeaceae > Hydrangea > Hydrangea macrophylla. The sequence continues at coordinate 95,013,981 of CM066991.1, read as the reverse complement.
TTGGTGCAGTAGGTGGGGCTTTCTGCTGCTGCTGCTGAGGCTTCCTCTCTCCATTCCAAGTACGCTTGTTGTTCTGGAAGCGAACTGGGGGTCGGTGTCCTTGCCTATTGTGTGGCAGGGGTCTCTGTCCTTGCTTGTTGTGGGATGAAGATGGGTTGTTGAATGGCAGGGAAGATCGGTTTCCAAACCTTCTTTGTTCCCTCTGATTCATATCCTCGAGCTCCTTAGCCGAACCCACGAGATCCTTAAAATTCTGATTCCGATAACTCAAGGTCAACTGTTGCAGTCGTAAGTTAAGTCCTTGGTGATACCGCTGGTTCTTCTTCTCTGGGGTATCCACCATGTGTTGTGCGAATCGGGACAACCTCTCAAACTGCACTGTATATTCCCTCACAGTCTGAGATCCCTGAGTTAACTCCAAGAATTCTTTCTATTTCTTTATCTTTTCTGCATGTGGAAAGTAATTTTCCAGAAAGAGTTCTCGAAATGCTGTCCATGTCATCTGTCTCACCGCTTCTTCCCCCATAGCAGCTCTTTCGGCTTCCCACCAATCAGCCGCAGCATAGATCAGTTGGAAGGTGGCCAATCGGCGTTTCTCTAGTTCCGTGCATCCCATTGTCTCAAAAATTAAATCCATATCCCGCAGCCATTGCTCTGCTTTCCATGGCTCAGCGGCACCATCGAACTTTTCGGGGCAAAGTGCACGAAAACGCTCCACTAATTTGTCTCCAATCTGTCGCTGAGGTGGTGCATGATTGTTGTTGATATTGTTGGAAGCTCTCTCTATTCGTCGGACAAGAGCACCAAGCAATCCGGTTGGGTCAATCTCATTTAGCAGAGGAGCTTCAGGGTCTACCCCGTTTCTATTTCTTCTTGTCCTTCCTGCCATCTGCGATCTGTACGTCAGTACCCATACTTCGCGGTTAATGATTTCTCTTTTGGTTTTGAGATGACTATAAAAAAAATATGAAACTCCAACTAAAGATACCATATAGATATAGAATGTATCATAAAACATGATGCAATATGTGCACATGTAAACCAAAAACAAATACCTCAATAATAACAGTCGCACATATATATAGATCAAAAGAGTAGTACAACCAAAATATACAGATGCGACTGCAGCGCTAATGCTAAAACTATATACAACGCGCAAGCGCGACAAAAGGATGGCTACTCCTACTACCATCAGGGCTGGTACCTATACATCATATATAACAACAAAAGAGGTAGGCACGCAGGCCCAAACAGTCATGCAAAAGATCTAGATATGAAGATGATCCCAGAAGTCGTCATCATCGGGCACCTCGGGCGGAATCTCATTAGCTGGTACGATATATGTCTCAGAAGGCACCAAGTCTAACCAGAAGTCAAACTCGTCAATGACTCCAAGAGCAACTCCCTCCTACACAAAGACTGGCTCCTCAGCAACTGGCGGCGGGGCATCATCAGGAATGTGGATAATGTCAGGCTCGAGCTCCAGCTCCTCCTCATCAGCATCGACTCCGAGATCAGCATCTAAATCCATATCCTCTACTGGCTCGATCTCCTCGGGGTCATCCTCAACACCCTCATCTGCAACTGGGTCAACATCGACGTCGGCGTCATCCTCGATAGGCTCCTCCTCCTCTGGCTCGACCTCATCCTCATCGTCGACAGCATCACCAATGTCCTCCTCCGGGTCCTCAAGGAAGTCATCATTGTCGATATCGTCTCCCTCAAGGTCAGCAATAGGAACGGTTGCAAGTGGAACAGCAGCTATAGGTGATCCGGGCACCTCAGGCACTGGCTCAGCAGGATCCTCTACCATAATAGGCTCAACGGGCACTGGAGGGTCCGCCTCAGCTGGGGTAATGTCCTCGGGGACTACGGACTTGGGAATCACCGGCTCTGGGATAACTGCTGGAGGTGGAATAGGTGGTCCGAGACGAATAGCCTGTAGCATGATCGGGCGGTACTCTGACTCATGAGCAACAATCCGGGCCATCTCTATGTAGATGCGCTCCGTCGTCAGTGATCTATGAAGAATGCTCATGCGCACTCGGATAGGGCGGTCATCGTCTGTCTAGTAGACGGCTCTCCAGATATCCTCCTCTAAATATCGACGGGCTCTCTCTCGAATACCCTCCTGGTAAGCGATAGGGTCGATCGCCTCCACATGATCAGCATAAATAAGAAATCCTCCGAAAGCGTCTGGGACAACGATAGGATCCATCGTCCTGCAAAGAAAATCATCATAAAGTCAATACTAGCGCAAGGTAACTTACGGTTCATAGCTTAAGTGTATAGGACAATCAGCGAGCTCAACTAAACCTAAGCTCTGATACCACTAAAACCCTGTCACGCCCCGGCGTAGCAAAGTTCGGGAAAAGTTAGATTTCCTACTATGGACCCTTAGGTACGCGACTGGTTGAAAGATCACCTGATTGTCCACGATAACATTCTAACAGAAATATATACTTAATAAAGGTTCATGCAATGGCTAAAAGCAACAACGGAAGTAGAAGTCTTACATAAATATTAAACATACATATTAAACAATCATAAAATCCATCCCAAATTTAAACAAATATAAATAGAGGTCTAGGCAACGTCTGCCCAAAATATATTACATCGTAGTATCTCGAACAACATAAACATAACAATAGAATTATAAAAGAGCCGCAACAGCGTTGGCTCCCAAATGCTAACTAGCAAAGCCAAAGTCTTCCTCATCGCAAGCATCATCATAATCATGGTAGTCTCCATCTACCTGTCCATCACCTGCATCACCATACTGATAACCTGGACATAGGATGTCCAGGGTATAAACACCGTCAGCTTGCGAAAGCTGAGCGAGTACAACACTCACAAAGAAACAATAAGGTATTAAGAATAATACTCGCAACTATTGTCGTGTAGTGTAAACGTTAACCCAACCAACCATTCACTAAATCGAGAACCCCAAACGCAAAACCACGGATACAAGACCATGACAAGAAGGATAGAACAACTCAACAAAACTGAACATGAACCAATCTCAAGAATAGACATAATCCACTGAACACAAACCCATAAATCACTTACTCTCCCCAAATACATCATTTCCTACTTACAAAAATTACCGGCGTAAGCCGTTGGTTAAAGGATATACGTGCTCTAAAGCCGCTTGAATGGCATACCCTCATCGGGCATACGTGCTCTAAAGCCGACCATATCAAGATATCCAATGAGTATGCATGCTCTAAAGCCGCTTGAATGGCATACCCACATTGGGCATACGTGCTCTAAAGCCGACCATATCAAGATACTCTGTAACCATTCATAATACCATCAACACATCACTTCCACCAACTATGCTCAACTCAACCATGAACTCAACTATGCGACTGAAAGAACGCTACCAAGGAAAGTTGGGTCTGAGCCCGAAATCTCAACAACGGAACAACAAAATAATAGCAACCAGAACCAAGACTGACCATGATATGACAAGAAACGAAAACACACCCTCAAGCATTATTCATCGGACGTTAGCGTCAATTTAATGTTCTCGCACAATTTATTAATTTGCCATTAGATTATCTACCCCAATGTCGTTGTCGCAATCCTAGCATCGCACATGCTCATAAAATGCTGAATAATAATAATTAAATATTATGTGCCCACAAAATCCAAGGTACACAAGATCCATATTCCAAAATTCACCATGCAATTTTCAAATAAATCACATAGGAACGATTAATCATATTAGCATACATTTATTACCAATTTCTTATGATAGCATATATCTATCTGATAAAATTATAGTTGAGTGTTTTTAAGTGAGTTAGAGTACTCACCAGAGCGTCTTAGCAATAAACAAAAATTCCTGGTAGAGACAAGAATATCCCTACAGCGAATAAACACAATAATGCTTAAGAAATGAACACTAAAAATAAGAAATAATCAAATATGACAAAAGTGCGCCTAAACCTTAAGATGATGATCCACACATCATTATGAGTCCAACGCCATTGACTAGACTCAAATCGGAGTCCGTCACTGAAAAGGCTAGGTTCCTCTGCATGTGTGGTACCTAACCGTACGCTGTATTTTTACTGATTCGAAATGTCACCAAACTTAGTGGAACTTCTTTAAATATTATTCTAAGATTTTAGAAACAAACGGCGTAATTTTCGGATCAACGGTCTAATTACTACGGATTTCCGACAAGAAACATAGTAAAAGAATTAACCGAAAAATGGTTTATTATTTCCAAAACCATATAAAACTATAGCAACATCCCTTAAAATATTATACCTTAGAAAATGTTACTATAGAAAATGTTACTAATAAGTTTTCTCAAAGTTACAAATAAGGATAATATATAAATTAACTATTTATCCTCATTAGGCAAAATATACTTAATTAAAATCCCATTGTAAAATCTAAAAATGTATTACTAATCCTATGAGGATTCCAAGGATCTTTTTAAGTATTTATTTATATAAAAAACCTTACATTACAAAATAATACACTAAAATATTTCAACAATATGTAATTGTTAAGAAATGTTTTAAAACATTCTAAACCATTTACTAGATCAAGCGTAGCGACAATTGGCAAACGATTACATGAAATTCGAGCCGAGAGTTATTCAATTAGTCGACGTACTTAAGGAAACAATATAAACATAGCATTATAATCGTTACACAAGTAGTTGCATCGCAAAGAAATGGCGAAACAACACACAAAAGCTTTATTTAGTTAAGGACAGATTTTGCCCAAGTTCGTCGACCGATCTTGCAGAAATTCTAATTAAATCTAGAAAAATCGTATGAGTGCCTATCTTATGTCAAAAGAAAGCTAATTCAATGAAGTTTCATCTAAAAATAATTTCACAAACTCAGAATGACTTTAAATTGGCCGAATTCAGTCTCTGTCCAGGACAAAACTTGCCTCTGTCCAGTTTCGTCGACCATTCTTGTAAAATTGATAACTAAATCTTCCGAGATCGTATGGACGTCTATCTTATGTCAAAAGAAAGCTATTTCAATGAAGTTTAATCTAAAAATAATTCCATAAACTCAAACATAAAATATCATGTCCGAAAATCTGCTGAAACAGACTCCCCTGTGCAAAACAAAATCTGAAAAGTGTGGTTTCTTGATTTCCAATCATTTTCAAGCACATGCAATGCATTTAATTGATTTATGATGACATGCAAGATGATTTTAAGTTAGACTAAGTAGTCAAGGATGTATACTAAGCCATGGATGATGTTAGATCATCCACAATTCCAACATGCAAGCTAAGATTTACAAGAATGAAGGTAATCCAAGCTAGACCTTCAACTTGGATGAAGATGATGATGAAGAACTTAGATTCTTGAATAGATTGTAGCATAGGAGTATATAGAGAGGACAAGGATAAAGTTTAAACTCTCATGTAAATATGTATATAAACATAGGATAAGTAGTGAGTGATACTCACAAAGCTTGAGAAGTGTTTGGATGATGATCAATTGAAGGAAATTGGAAGAAATGAAGAATATGGTGATGTTCTTCAAGATATGAACTTCAAGGCTTCAAAAAAAAAACTCCAAGAACTCATCCATGCAACTCCTTAGATGCTCCAAGAACTTGAAATGGTAGGAGAAAAGGGTGCCAGAGGCTAGTAGGGGTCTTGATTCACTTAGAAATGGGACATGCAAGAGAAAAATGAGAAGTTCTCTTGGTTTTTCTCAAGAACAAAGGGGCTGGGATTTAGTGTGTGTAGAGATTAGGGAATGTGTGAAAATGAGCTCCCAAATGAAGTATAATACCCATATATAATGGGGGTTTAAGTGGGACACATGTCACTTAAAGATTTGGCCAAATGTCATTAATTGAGTGGGTCCAAGTGGACGGATTAAAATGTACCACGCGTAAGTCGCGGGTCCCACGTGAAATTAAACTTGAATAACGCGAACTAATCCCAGTGTAGGTGTGTGACCTCGATATACACGTAAACAGACTATTACGCGCACAGATAGAAAATGTCACTGGGACTGAACGAATAATTAACTGTGAGTATCAATCAAATATTACAGATATAAAATTAAATGTATTAAACCAATATAATAAACAAAAGTTGCGAAAAGGAAAAATTAGACAACTAGTCAATTTATAACTTGTCAAAACTTACAAAATGAAATACAACCAAACTATATTTATTTATATCTAGGCAGAAAACATAAATAATACATGGGAAATACTGGTATTAAAATATGGGTGTTACACGATTGCATTTAGCATATGCAACAAGCCTTTTAAACCCCTAGGTGTCCCTAGTAGGATGAGTGAAGTCTCGTGAGGGATCTCGTTGAATAAGACACCCACAACCATCTTTTATTAACTTGTACATGAAATATTTTATTAAAATAAAAAAATAGTTAATACTCCTTATTATAAACGATGATTCGAAATAGAATAATGAACAAAAGAACAAACATAATGAAGCATCCCCTTAAGTCACGGGAATAGTTCCAAGAGAATGCATCGAATGAAGCAATAGCATATTTCATAAACTTGCACGTGTGTGATATGGTAGTCTAGTGAATACATGCCTATTATGAACTTGGAATATAATTCAGATAACTGTCTAACTATGCTTTGACTTCAAATCTCACATTGTTAATTACACTCTAAAATGAAACATTCAGAAATAGGTGTAATTTCTCGAGTATATGCGAGTCAACGAAATATGTTTTCAAAACAAGCAATGCTTACATATGACACGAAATGACGCATGACACGAAAGAAAAGTAGTCTCATAAAAGGATGTCAAAAGTCAAGAAAATTAAACGTTACCCTGTTTTAATCCCCCTCCCATCATTTACATATCTAAACCATGTTTCATAGGATCAAATATGATTTTTCAAAGGTTGTAATGTGGCTGAGACACTGGAAAAGAATAAAATGGATTCATCAAGTAATCTTTAGAATGGCATTGTAAGGCATTTTTAATTTCTTTCATTCATTCTTCTACCAACTTTCACTCTCTCATCTTCATATTTTTTTTTTTATTTCTTTCCTCTTCTCAACCTTTTTATTTTCCTTTTCATTGCTTTTGAAACGAATATTCATTGAATACCAAGTCAACTACCCCAAACATCATCTTGTTTTCTTCTTCTTCTCAATCAACACATCGCCTTATCACCACTAAAAGTTGATAAATCTTTCAGTGGTAAACTCCAAGTTGGCCAAGTTGGAGCAAAAAAAAGAATCATGGTGATTAAAGAAATAGAGGCACTTTAAAGGCTCCAAGGGGCAAACTAAAGAAATTTTATCATTTATCTGGATAGGTCAAAGGTCAAAAGGGTAGAAAACAAAGAAGGCCTAAAATCATGTCCTAGGGTGATATGGTTCTTCAACGTTTACAACGGAACATTATTTAGTATGGTAACAAATAATTTAACTCGACTACCAACCAAAAAAAAGATACTGAGACTCATCAACGAGTAGATGCATTTTTTCAATGAAATTCGACAAACACAATGCGTTTATTGTTAGGAAACTGCGTTCCCAGAATTCGTTGACAGTGCGTATAAGTTGGTACTGTAAAAATATACGTGAAAGCTACAATAACCCTACAAGGGCAGAACTAGGGTTATCTTGAACTGCAAAAATGGGTTGTTGTAGTAGACGAATCGAGAACACAGGCTCGATAACAGCTCACGATCTTCTACCCTATTCCTCTACCGCCAGAATATCGAACTGAGTGTGGGCTCTATCGAAATCCTTTTAGTTTTCTGCTTTTCATTTTTATGCTCTCTTTTCTATTTTGAGTTATAATACTCTATATGGAAAAATGCAAACTAAGAGGTGAGCCAAAGCAGCATATATATAGGCTACGTAGGGACCATAAGAAGTCAATAAAGAATAGGCTTCCTTATGGAATTAGGAAACCCCAATTCGAACTGAATCAGATTCATATTTCCATAAATTATAATTCATACCACTAAAGAATTATAATTGCACTCCTTACCTTATCTCAAAAATATATTTCGAGTTCCATGTTATTAAATGCTTATTATCTCCCCACGTTAAGATTACAAATTTCCATTAATTAAATATAATTACTGACAATCATGTTTAATTAATCTCTTAAAATTCCTTGAGATTCTCTACTTAACTTATTTGATATGTCGAATACAAAATCCACCTGCAGGGTTTGACATGATCAAAACATATAAGCTTTCTCAAAGGGATATCATCAATCCCAAAAATTGAGATATAGATTCCATCATTAATTTATATCCACCACACAATCAATATTGTCACACAATCAATATTGTCACCCAATCTTATGAAATATTGACCCATTTAAAGATCTCACCCTTTTAGGGATCAAAGTGTAAATATCAAATGTATGTGTCTATAAATTAACTTAGGATTTAGAGTATAAGCACTCATAATAGTCATGAGGTATTAATTATCTTATATATCAGTATAAAGATAATTACCCCAAGTCAGACCTATTTTTTAACACAAAGTGTACCAGCATAGTGAGTTGAAACTATACGGTTTCCTGTAGTTAAGACAAACCTACTACAACATCATGCTGCAGTCCTACCGATGGTGTGTCCAAACTCATCTAAGACTATAAACCAAAATGTTACATTCTACAAGATCCGATGGTCTTATCTTCTGTATGTAAGCCAAACTCTACACACAAAATCACCTACTATGTAGAATGAGATAAACATATGCATAATATTAAATAAATAATACAATACAAACATTGTCCACACAGATTATCATACAAATGGAATAACTTATTTTATTAAATGAATAATAAATCAACTACATAAAACATGGCTTTTAGTATATATCCCTAACATTTATAACCCTCTAAAAATAAAAGGTATGCTCAAAAGCTCACTGGGTCTAGTCTCAACCATGTGTTATCTAGAGATCCGAATCATATTATAGTTCACATCAAACATGTATTCATTTGACTATATGCAGTGCATAAGTACATGTGCAAATCTATGATCTAAAACTATGATTCGAACGATACATATGCTAAACGTCGCATCATGACTTCAGCAAATGTTAACCACATCTTACCTTGTTTACCATTCTATAACAATCCAAGTTACATAACAAGAAGTATTGACTCGGGATTGTAGAAATATCGGTAACATCATTTATTTAAGCACAAGTATCAAAAAATTTTAAAAAAATTGATGCATAATAATGTGCATATAAGTGTATATCCCTAAACTTAAACCTTTCATTATCCCCAATGAAAGAATAAAATGAAATAAAGGAGAATACGTAATGAAGGAATGACATTACCTCAATCTTGGCAATCACAAACCAGGTGAACGTATGAATATGGTGATAAGGTTCAATTACTCCAAATGGAGCCACTAATTCACTTGTCAATACTTGACAAAAGAAAATAAATAAACAAAAGAACAATGATAGCTAATAGAAAAATATGTATATATATGTAATGCAAACCGTGGCGTACTTGTTGAGAAAGTAAACTAAAACCGAAAGACTCAACAAAAATAAAAAAGAACAAGCACAAATGGAACTATCAAAACAACGAAGGAATCGATCTAAAAGGGACCTAAGAGAGCAAATAGAAAGGAAAAAACACATAAGTAAGGGTTGGAAGTGAGAAGAAGAGAACAAAAGAGAAAAACACAAAAAAAAACCCCCTTCGCGCACACAGGTCGCACGAGCGATTCCTTGCACAAAGAAAAAATCCTAAGGCATAGGCTCGCGGGCACGAGTAGCGAGCCCGAAAACACAATCGCGTGAATGATCTAGCGCACGACAAATTACTAAGAGTTATTTAATTGAAAAACTTAAAAATTTTCTAAGTCCAAAACTCACACTCGGGGCCATGCAAGCGACCTCTCGCACGAGCGAGTCGTGCGTGCGAGTAGCCTATTTTTCTCTATTGTCTTGTAGAAAGTTAAATGGATTTAAAATAAAAAGACTACAACCCCCAAACCTGTGTAGAACTCAAAAAAACTGACTCAAAACGACCAAAAAGTGTACAGAAATAAGGGAACGAAACGACTAAAGCTTGGGTTGCCTCCCAAGAAGCGTTGTCTTTTACGTCTTCAGCTAGACCGTGCTACGCTCAAGACTTATAGAGGCCAAAATTCAGACTTTGTCCCCCTATTAACAGGAGAAAGACCACAGTTGAAAATAGAAATGATATCTTTATAAGTTAATTCGTTCATTGGTTCCTCGTGTTCATGTTCAAATCGATTCTTTACCTTCCAAATAAATTCATCATTGGGGTCTGGGTTATTAGGGTTTTTCTATTCGTTGTATTATATCCTTTCCTTACTCATGTTTATTACGTTATTAGGTCCATTAGCTTATCTAAACTCACTCTCTGCCACACACTGGTAATCATCATCATTGGGAGGTTGATCAACAGCACTAAATACATTTAATTTAAGGTTCATATTCCCAAATGACACTTTCATTACCTTGTTTGACAATTAACACGAGCGTTAGTTGTGGCTAAAAATAGACGACCAAGAATGACAAGAGTATGTCTCCTAACATCTAACACTGGTTCAGTGTCAAGGACCATGAAATCGACGGGATAGTAACATTTGTCGACTTTGAACAAGACGTCTTCAATAATTTCTCTAGGGATCGTGATGGAATGATGCAATAATTATAAGGTAGCAACTGTGGATTTAAGTTCAGCTAGACCTAGTTGTTTGTAAACTGAGTAGGGTAGGAGATTCACACTCGCTCCTAAGTCAAGGAGAGCTTGGTCACCTATGTGACAAGATATGGTAGGCATGCCAGGATTCTTATACTTCGGAGGAACGTGTTGGAAGATCGAACTTACTTTTTCAGTGAGGAAGACCTTTTTTAGAACATGACTGCACAAACGACGCTTTTGAGTGCATATATCTTTTAGACATGTAGCCTAAGCGATAATCTGTTTCATAGCATCGAGGAATGGGATATTGATTTTAACTTAGTTAAATACCTCAAGTATGTCTTTTGTTTTTGACACTTTCTTTGAAAAAGGTGATGATTCATCAACAGTTGGGAAGGAAAGGGCATTTTTGGCATGTGATCTGTCAGGGCCAGTGCATAGAATATGGAATTCTTATCATTCTTAACATGATTCGTGTCCTCATCCCACTCTTGATTAGAGTTATATATTATTCGTATCTTTCCTACTCTCTCTCGGAATCTCAAACAACCTTTTCCTCTCGAGTAGTTGTCCTAGTTGAAATGGCCTTCACTTGTTCACTCGTACCTCCCACCTCATATTGACCCTTAGGTTTTGGAATAGGTTGACTTGGCAACTTACCCTCGATCAAACGGTTTACTGTGTTAACTATTTGTCCCACTTAGGACTCCAGCTTTGCGATGGATTGTGTATGAGAGTGCACTAACTAGATCAACAAACCAAAACTTTCAAGTGAGGCCAACACTTTCTCTTCAAATGCACTATTATGCGGAGGTGGAAGAGACAGAGGGTGGGGTTGTGTATATTAATATTGTTGAGACTGATGTTTTAGTTTCAATTTGAGGTCTTTGGGAGGAATATGGACCCTCATTATTTTGAGATTGCCAACCAAAATTAGGGTGACTTCTCCATGGAACATCATAATTATTTCCCGAAGGGTTGTGAGCATTTCAAGGGAATTGTTGAATAGAGTTAATGTGTTGCTCAACAAACTCTGGGAATTGAGAAATAGAAGGACATACGAAGATATTATGAGAAGGTTTAGAACATAATGCACATACTTCGGAAGGAGGTGGACCGAACTTATGGCCTATCCTCATGAGTTGGTCAAGCTTTCTAGATAGTTCTTGTCTTTTAATAGAATGACTTGACTCGAACGCTCCTCTCACTTAGCTTGAGGTAGAAGACACCCCTCGGGACGACTGGACATGGATTGGTGCATGGAGTTTTCACTTAATGTTTTAAAAATTTTCCAAGCCTTATTGCTGCTTTTGTGAAGAAATGTTCCAGTGTAAATAGCATCGACTATGTTACAAATAGAGGGAACAAGTCCCTCATAGAAGATTTGAGCCAATTGATACTTAGGGATTTGATGATGGGGGCAAGTGCCTAAAATTTCTTTAAATTGCTCCCATGTATCATAGAGCATTTTCCCATCTTAGATTTTCTTATTTGATTCTTTCTTGTGATGGGAAAAAACTTTTGTCAAAGTGTGGTATGTAATGCTTCCCATGTTCTAATAGTGTTTCGCTCAAGAGATTGGAGGCAATACTTAGCTTTATCTTTTAAGGAGAATGGGAAGAGACACAATTCAAGTTCATCATCAGTTAAATTCTGAATTTTCAGTGTGGCGCAAATGTCTTGAAATTCACCTAAGTGGTGATATGGATCTTCCTTAACACGACCGTGGAAAGACGGAAGAAGTGCAATGATCGATAACTTAATCTGGAAGTGAGATGTCGTCACCTCCGGTAGTTCTATGCACGATAGTGGTGTGTACGCCAAAGGTGTGAAATAATCTTTTACAAGCAGGGGTTGAGGTACATTCAAGTTAATTTGATTCCCATTATTACCATTGTTTCCAAAGTTGGTCATTAGAATAGGTTCTATTATCAATTTGTGGCTTCTTAATCGTTTAAGCATGCTTTGTATTTTGGATTGAAAAGACGATGAGGTTTAGGGGTTGACTCTTCATCTACCATCAACCGAGTTCTAGAAACTTGAATTGATGACCTAAGGACTCTTAAAGTAAGTTCAAGTTTGAGGTTAAGAGGATGTAACGTGGGTTGATTCGACCGGGTACCGAACATACACTACGAGAACTACTTTAAACTAAGACTGACTCAAACCAATTAAGCAAATAAACAACGCAAATAAAGAGACCAAACATATATAAAACACTACTATGATGCATGCAATTATCCTATTATGCACTGATTCGAGTCAACGCCCAGCGCCTCGGGTTTCCTAGCTAATGCACGTGTGCACTCAACACCTAAGTTAATGCAAGTAATGGGTTTCAGCGCCCTGACTTATAGTGCTTTGATGTAAAATTAAAACAAAGTAGAGTTACTAGGTATTTTTTATTTATTTTTTTACAATTTTTATTTAAGATTCACATAAGCTCAGTTGATGTGCACCGCTGGTCCACTCCAAACCGCCGGAATTTGATGACTTAAGAGCTGCAAAACAAAGGATAATCTTAGCGACTTGAAAATTAAACTGGAAAAATAAGGGACATAAAATCTAACCTAATATTTACTAACCAACTAAACTAAGATTCTAGAAATTAAAGGCAAAAATATCACAGTCCCTGACAACGGCGCAAAAAATTAATCTCGTCAAAATCAAGATACAAAAGCATACTCTACTTTAAAAGATTTGTAGTGTGGAAGTAGAGGCCGAACCCACAGAGATTGAAATACTAAAGCACTTTATTTTAAAACCTAAACCTAGTTAATTAAGAAAACAGAATTTTGATTTTGATTTTAATTAAACTAAGAAACTAAGGAAATAATTCTAACTATATATAAAAGCGATTAAAAGTTGTTTTGATAAATATGTATATTGAACCTAGGGTTGCAAATCCACCACTAACTTCATAATAAGGGTATCTGTGCATTAAATTAGCTTATTATGTTGGATGGTAATGGGGAATCATAGCTACAAGGCTGATTCCTCCGTCAAGAAGATAACTATGATTCAAGCATCAACGTAATTCATCTTTGGTTGGCACGGAGTGTGTCACACTAAACTGGGGTTGTGGCACACTCTGTCTTCCCTATACATGAACTATTTGACTACTTGATATCACAGTTCAAATAAGCACTATTACATATAAATAATCAATACAGGCACATCAAATATAGATTATTGAGCACATCACATTCAAAATAGATCTAAGACAAGAATAAATTTTGAAAGCAATGATTTAATAAATTGAAGTACAATTTTATTATTCAAAATCCTCGAAACATGTAATAATCATCCATACATAATAAATATAAAAGAAAAACATAAATAATACCATATTACTTGGCTAGGGTTTCATTGAAACCCTAGATTTAGGTCTAGGCAGCCATAGAATTGAGGATTGGCATGAGGTTGATAGAGGAGGCAATGAGAATCCTTGGTCTTCTTTTTTTTCTCCTTGTTTCTTCTTCTCCTTGCTTCTTTTTCTTTAATGGCTATACTTTCAGTTGTTGAAGGATGTGCATATTATTGTGTAACCCCCCAATTTTACTTAAAAGATCGAGGATATATATAGATTTGGAACAAGTTTTGGAGGCATTCCTAAACCTAATCGCATTAAAACTGTCGTAGTTATGTTTCTAGATGTCGTCTGCACAAACCACCTTGGTTGGGCACTCTAATTTAACAAAATACTCATTTTTGGTAAAAAGGAAGGTCGCTTGTGCGAGGTACTTTTCACTTTCGGTAAAAAGGAAGGTCGCTTGCGTGAGGTACTTTTCATTGCTCTGCGCAACTTTTGTAGAATTGCGATACTTTTTGCTCAAACCTCGGATTGACTGGCCGTTTACGGCCATGCGTCCGTATGTCACGCCCCGCAGTAGAGAAAATAGAGAACATAAATTTATTTTTGGACCTGTAGGCCATGACAGTTGAAAGTCGCCACATTGTCCATAAGCCAAGTTTAATCATTAGAGTAATGAATCAAACCACGCATTGGAAAGTACTAAATTCGATATATAAACATCAGTGTGTAATACTAAACTATTACAAACCTCGAGTATCTGTAGAAACGTAAACAAAGTATTACAACAACATATGCCGATATAAATGTAAATAATACAGAAGTCTCTAAACATAAACATAAACATAAACATAAACTAACTACGGCACAACTTCCAGTCTTCAGCTTGCGTAGTAGTCAGCACCAGCATAGCCTCTGCCATCGTAGGCTCCATCCTCAAAGTCCTGTCCATGTATGCCTCACCTGCATAATCATAATCCTGGCTAGCTGGACGTAGAATATCCAGCAACATAAACGTCGTCAGCTACGAAAGTCGAGTGAATGCAAATACTAACAGAGTATCTATAGATATGTAACATATATAACAACAACATCAATAAAAAATGATCATCTCATCGTTTGCATGCATGTATGCACCAACCCAAATATCTCAACGGACATCGTCCCAGTCCATCCCAAACATCACATAGACACTTGGGTCCACATTAATCAGACGTGTAATCCGATACCTACGGTCTGTCAAACTCTAAAATATATTCCCATATACCTCTTAGTCTCTGTCATGGACTAAAGCGACATATCCCTTAGTCTTTCCCATGGACCAAAGCGATATTCCTTTAGTCTCTATCGAACTAAGTTTCGACAACCTCTAATGCATTCCGGCCAACATGCCCAATTTACATCCCTTTCATAACGCACATCTCTTCTACAACTGTATTCCTCCTAGTCTCGGTCATGGACTATAGTGACATATTCGTGTAGCCTCTGTCGAACTAAAATGAAAACACCGACATAACCCTCAGTCTCGGTCTTGGACTAACGTGACCATGCCCTTGTCTCTATTAGATCTCTCATGCTCGGTCATGGGCAAGGCGACATTCCATTAGCCTCTATCAGACCAGGGTTCTAGCCATACTACCATTCTCACAAATATGTAACCCTTAGTCTCTCTTGTAGACTAAGGCAATTTCAACCGTATATCCCTTAGTCTCTCTCGTGGACAAAGGCGATTCCACTACTATATCTCACAACCACAACTCTGTATCTCTTAGTCTCTCTCCTAGACTAAGACAATACCATTACTATATATTCCTTAGTCTCTCCCATGGACTAAGGTAATATACGCACACTGCAACCCATATTGTACAATCTTTGCGATCGTATTTTCCTACGCATCGATCATAAATAGTATCGACCTCTGTGGTCAATAGACCCACGACTATGCACGTCAGATTCTCAATCTGATTTACAACATTATACAATTGGTTCCACTATTTAATGCATTAAGCCTATTATTTAACGTGTGTATTAATCCAATACAGCTTCCCAACATCAACGTATGATAATAAACAAGTGAACAGCTCATCAGATATAAACAAACTAAAAATTTGACATTCTATTAAGTTTGAACGATTGAACTCATTTCAATCGATTAAAGTAAAGCTAGGTTTGATCAATCGAAGGAATTTTGATCGATTGAGGGAAAATAATGTTCGATCGATTAAACGAAGTTCGATCGATTGAGATCGGCCTATGTTCAATCGCTCGAAAGTAGTTCGATCGATTGAATGCAATTTTTTCTAGAATTAAGCTGAACCTTGTACGCACGTTCAGGGTCCATTAAATCTTGCCGAAACACATATATACATACATATCTATTCTACTAAACAAGTATGGACACTCACCATTAACGTCAACGACGCCGGTGATCGTAGGTGGTTTCTCTCTCTTCTCTTTCTCCTTCTCCTTCTCTGTCTCTTCTCTTCAGCTCCTCTCCTTCTCTATCTCCTCCTTTTCTTCTATGGGCGTATTTGTGTATATATATATAATTGGGGTGCGTGTGTATATATATAAGTATGTGTATATATATTTTCTCCCTTTCTAAACTCTCTTAAGGATTTTAGCAAACCCAAACACACACCTAAACATAACATATATGTAGGGAGGGGGAAGGTGTAATACCCTGTATTTTTGTAATACATTTTAGGAATAAGACCTTGTAATGCTTCTTTTAATATACTTATATGAGTTTTCCCTTACCCTTGGTATAATTTGGATACCAATCGATTGGTAAGAATACCAATCGATTGCCCATACCAATTAATTGACACTTTTATCAATTGATTGGAGTATTAATACCTAATACCAATCGATTGACATTTATATCAATCAATTGGAATCAGCTGCGTAGATTCTCTTGCCTTGGCTGGGGAAAGGCCACGTGAACACTTGGATCTCTATATATATTAGCCCATTTTGGGCATATTTCTGTTTCCAGAAAATAGAGAGAGTGAGAGGGAGTGTTTGTGTTTATTTTAATATATATATATACACCTATATATACATACATATATATATTCATAAACTGACACACACACACACCTAGATGGACCGAAGAAGAAGATCAGAAGAGAAAGAAAGAAGAAAGAAAGAGAAGGAGAAGAGAGAGAGAGAGAGAGAGAGAGAGAGAGAGAGAGGGTGGTAGAGAAGACAGAGGAAAGAGAGAGAGAAGCCATTGAAGTTTTCTGGCTTCAACATACATTCCCAAACAGCCCCTTGTGATCTAAGGTGAGTTCTAAACTCACCTGGTAGCTTAACATTGATGTTAAGATATGTTTGAATGCATCTAAGGAACTGAAATCATGTATCTTCCCGTTTTATATTGCTGGACTGTCTTCACTGTGAAGAAGACGAAGTCCCAATCGATTGGACTTGTCACAATCGATTGATATCCCAATGGATTGCTAACTATGGCAATCGATTGACATGTGATCCAATCGATTGAACTTTTTACCAATTGATTGATACTATTTTTATACCAATCAATTGAACCCTTGTCCTAATCGATTGGAAGTTACAAAATGTTGATAATCTTGTATAGTTTATATTATATATGTTTAGTTGTTTAATTATTGTTCAGTATTTCTAGCATGCTTTATTGTTGTAATACAGACGTAATAATGAGCTAATGTGTTATAGAATCGTAGAAACGATGAGATTAACGGATAGTTGTGACGTTAGATAACGTAATAGTTGTGAATCCTTTGGAATTAACGTTCATTTATTCAGAGTAGTCAAGCCACATTGGGATTGTCATGTATCGATGTTAGAGTTGGACTTAAGTAGGTTTGCTAGGATCTTAGAATCTTGCGTGGGTGGGCTTTGGTCGATCATATGTTCTTAAAAGCGGTAGACAGACGAAGGTGTCTACGACTGCGGTGGACTGGACCATTTTCCATAAGATAGCCAGATGATCTAATCATATGTTCTTAAAAGTGGTAGACAGACGAATGTGTCTACGACTGCAGTGGATCGAGATCACTGGTAGACATCGCTAAGTCGTGGCATAGAATGATGTATTGTTGCTTAAAGCGCTATATCCCTATAGTGCGGTGAACTGGGCATATGTTCTTAAAGGTTGGGGATGGACTAACATGGTATCCACGACTACGATGGACTGTGCATATGTTCTTAAAAGCGGTGAACGGAGCAATGGTGTATCCTTAAGAGTGAACTACTATCGAGTATGTTCCCCTATCATAATGAATTGTCAGTTTTAAAATGAGTAAGACGTTAGTAATCAGATCATCGGTTTGATTTAAGGAGTTACCCTCACTGAATCTTCATGGTTATTGTTTATAACTTGTTATAACTTCAATAGTTAATACCTTGTCAGTATCTAATTCACTCAGCTTTCATTAAGCTGACGGCGTTTATGCCGCTGGACATTTTCATGTTCCAGCGTACCCTGGTTATGATGATACAGGTGAAGAACCTATAGGCGAGGACTACTATGCCAGTGACGATGTCCCTGCGGATGACTACCCCAAAGGAGGTCAGGCAGAAGAGGACTACTACGCCGAGGACTACCTTTATGCCAACTGAAGATTAGGCTAGACTGTAGTTTAATTATCTTTACTACTTCCAGACCTTTTGTAATTAGGCATATATTGCCTTGATAATTGTACTTCCGCTGTGTTTTATTTTAATTCAAGACTCTGATGTGTAATAGTTAGTAACTCCTTTTATGATATTAAGTTATGTGTTAACCAGAATCTAGATTTCATCCTTGTTATCTCTTTTACTTATTGTTTCTTAGTACTACGTGGTGTGGGACAATCATGTGACTTCAATAGTCGCTACCTTTGGACCCAAAAAAGAAATTTATTTTTCTCTATTTTTGCCATTCCAGGGCGTGACAGGATTTTTGGTATCAAAGCCTAGGTTTTATACCTTTTTCACTCACAGGTTGCTACACACCATCTGGACCTAGAACCTTGAGATTTCATAGATGAGTATTAAGATTAGTTCTAACTTAAGGTAGCCTCTTTTCAGGTAGCATGGCACCACTGCTGTTCGTTCCAAATGAGTTTGGAGGACACTATGTGTATGAGGGCAGTATTGCGCCGGCGGATCCACAGTACTATGCTTGGAAGGTTAGGCAGAGAGCCCTCACTGAGACAGTACGAGACATGCAAATTGAATAGCAGAGATTTGGGACCCAAGACCCGGAGGTGATACGTCACGAGATGATCTACCGTAAGGAGACCTTTAAACTCATCGATGAGGATTCACTGTAGATGTTACGAGACCGTTTCTCTTATTAGGTTCTACTTTCAAAGGTTAGAGCAGCGTCTTCACCTCCCCCGATAGAGCCACCACCCTAGATACATCCACCCCCACCAGAGGAGGATATGGTTGATGCACCCCAGTAAACGAGGACCCAGAGGACGAGGATGAGGGCATCGACGATAATGAGCCAGGGGATGATGATGATGAAGAGATGGAGGATGAGGAGTACGAGGACACCGATGACGAGGAGCCAGAGCATGATCTAGAGGAGGACCCAGAGGACCCCAAGGAGCCAGCTGGTATAGGTGTGCCAGTTGGTGTAGATTTTGTAGTACCAGAGGGTTATCCGATAGAGGATGAGGCTATAGTAGATCATGATGCAAGTGATGAAGCTGTGGTACCAGTCTTACCAGGTGGAGTTATAGCACAACTGGCAATAGAATGGTCTACAGAGATGGCTACACACCTCCATGGATTTGAGATAGGTGCACCAGAGTTGGCACATGCTATGGCATAGGCTGAGGCACTCGTAACTGCATTTAATACAACCCAGGTTGTCATGACTGCCGATGTGGGAGACTTGGGAGTTGTTGTGGAGCATGACGGACCCGAGCTGGTTGAGGATGTTGTGATAGAAGATGAGGACATAATGGATGACAACGAAATGGATGAGGACGATGTGTTGTCTGAGGTTGCCCTAGAGGATGAGGCTTCCATCTATGGATCTGATGTGGACAACTTTTGAGTCCAGTACCTTTAGGACTTAGACTTTTGCTTTTGACTTCAGGACATGTTGTCCACTTACTTTTGACGCTTATATGGACAGTTATTGACGATAGTCTTTTTGTGGTTTGTTTATATTTCTTTTGCTAGATCTTGTATAGGATCATGTACTACGCAGTATACAGATGATCTGTTGTATACTCCGCTATACATCTTTTGGGTATATTTATATGGTAGATCGTTTCTTAGGTTATTTCTGTTATCATCTCATTACCTATATTATGTTGTGATTTAGATTGGTGCTATGCTTCTTGTTGTTTTAATCATGTCGGTTTCCCCAAGAAGATTGTCAACTAATCATTAGATCTTTCATAGGTACACCTCACATGGATCACTATGGCTGGGAACACGAGATATCAAGCGAGATTAGGAGCACCCAATCCTGAGGGTATGGACCCAACCAGAGTCTTTGAAGCATTCATGCAACAGATGGAACACGTTGGCGACAGCTATAATAATGCCACCCATCAAGCTAACAATGGCAACAACCACGCTGCTCCTCTGAGGCAGAAATGCAATAAGCTATTAGAATAATTTCATGGCCTGCGACCCGAGAAGTTTGATGGCATGGCAGAATCGTGGAAAGTCGAGCAATGTGTACGAGAGTTGGAGCTAATCTTCGAAGCCCTAGAGTGCAGCGAGCTTGACAAGATACATCTAGCCGCGTTTCAATTGACTTACTCTGTTGCAGACTAGTGGGAGGCTGAGAGAGCCACAATTGGGATCGACGCTGCAAGGAGAATGCCCTAGGAAGCATTCAAGACTCAATTGCCTGAGTCTGACTCAAGGGAAGTGGACGGTCAGGGAGTATACCACACAATTCGAGCGACTTTCCCGCTTTGCTCCACACATAATAGATACCCTCGCCAAGAAGGTCAAGCGATTCCACCAGGGACTTAACCCACACTTCCGACACATGATGATAGGCCATCTGGGCCAGTCGTTTGAAGGGATTCCGTCTTGCTTCAAGTTTAGAAAAGGATGCTTATCTTGTACAAGGACCACAAGCGAATCAACCTCCACCTAGGACCTTCCAACCGAGGAACTTTCCAATGTAGTCATCAAGGAGTAATCAGGGATGGAAACCCCAAATTAACAACTATCAAGGAAAAAAGCACACTTGGGATGGTACAAGGAAGCCCCAAGCTAACTTCCCTCGACAGCAGAACCGACAACAAGGACCACCTCAGGCATAGCCTGCCGCCCAGCCACAGAACACTGATGGATGTTTCAATTGTGGAGTGCCTGGACATATTGTAAGGTATTGCATAGCTCCCAAGACTAACCGTCGTAATGACCTCATTTGTCGCAACTGTAACAAGCCTGGTCACATGAACAAGGATTGTCGAGCACCTCGTAGAGGCTACTATGGAACGCCTGCTCAAGGACAACAAGGATAAGTTAGGGTGAATGCCATCATCCTTGGCAATACAGGATATGATGCTGGGAAACAGCAAAACTTGGAAGGTACACTCATTTTATTTCACAGTCAAGTTAGAGCTTTGTTTGATATCGGTGCCGCCCATTCTTTCATAGCTATTAAGATTATGCGTGACATGGGTTTGGTACCCCTAGCACTTGAATCGGCCCTTAGTGCCATTTCTCCCTTGGGAGTAACTATTAAGTTGGGTAAGATATACAAGGATTGTCTCTTAACCCTGGAAGGTAGAAATCTCTCGATAGACTTGATAGTTTTGTTAATGTCTGAGTTTGACGTGATCCTAGGAATGGATTGGCTTACCAAGTATGGAGCCGTTCTGGATTATGTTAGCTGGACCATTGTCTTTTTGACACTTGGTTGCCTATAGATCAGATTTTAATGCTAGCGATATGTTCATTACGAGCTAGCTGCTTAGCCACGGTCGAGACTTCAACCACGGAGCTTACTATCAACTGGATCCTCGTTATTCAAGATTTTGAAGATGTATTCCAAAGTATCTCTGGACTGTCACCACAGAGAGAGATAGACTTCTGCATTGATCTAGCACCCGAAATAATGCCAATTTCCTAGACCCCGTACCGAATGGCGCCGACGAAAATGTTAGAATTGAAGAAGTAAGTTCAGGAACTTGAGGACTTAGGTTTCGTTCGCCCGAGTACGTCACCTTGGGGAGCGCCAGTCTTATTCGTGAAGAAAAAGGACAGAGAGCTACGACTCTGTATCGACTACAGGGAGCTGAATAAGGTCACAATCAAGAATAGAACCCACTTCCCAGGATAGACGACCTGTTCGATCAATTACAAGGATCAAGGATATTCTCGAAGATTGATTTGCGTTCAGGATATCATCAGTTACTAGTTTGATCGGAAGATATACCAAAGATTGCCTTCAGGACGAGGTATGGACACTATGAGTTCTTAATGATGTCCTTTGGACTGACCAATGCCCCGGCAGTATTTTTGAACCTAATGAATAAAGCATTCAGACCTTATCTGGATCAATTTATTATAGTATTCATCAACAACATTTTGATTTACTCGAAGACAGAAGAAGAGCACAAGGAACATCTACATATTGCTCTACAAACTCTCAGAGATAATAGCTTGTATGCAAAATTCAGTAAGTGTGAATTCTGGCTTCGGGAAGTCAAATTCTTGAGACATTTGATATAACATGATGGAATTTCTGTAGACTCATCTAAAGATCGATACAGTCTTGAGCTGGAATAGACCGACTAACGCGATCGAAGTTAGGTATTATCGGAGATTCGTGGAGGGATTCTCCAATATCGTAGGACCATTGACTAGCTTGACATGGAAGGGGATAAAGTATGAATAGACTGATAAGCATGAGGATGCATTTCAAGAATTAAAAGAGAGACTAACCTCAGCACCTGTACTTGCGATACCTAAGAGTGGTGAACGATTCAAAATCTACAGTGACGCATCGCACCAAGGGCTTGGTTTTGTGCTAATGCAAGATGGAAACGTTATTGCGTACGGATCAAGACAATTAAAGTTCCATGAGAAGAATTATCCAACGCATGACTTGGAACTAGCTGCAATTGTGTTTTCCCTGAAGATTTGGAGACACTACTTGTATGGAGAAAAGTTTGACTTGTTCTTGGATCATAAGAGTTTACTGTAACTGTTCTCTTAGAAGGAGTTGAACATGCGACAGCAAAGATGGATGGAGCTACTCAAGGATTATGATTTCTCCTTGCAATACCATCTAGGTAAAGCAAATGTTGTAGCTGACGCTTTGAGTCGAAGGCCCTACCTTTTGATCGCTTCAATTTTGATTCGAGAATGGCGAGCATTGGAGACGTTAGCCGGATTCGACCTTTAACCGGTGGAATCAGGAGAAGGATAACACATTGGATGTTTGGTCGTACAACCAACTCTCATTAGCCGCATCTTGGAAGCTCAACAGTCAAACAAAGATTTGAAGCTATGGTTTGCTAAGATGTCTGCGAAGGAACCTGAAATATTGAATGTTATTACGGACGGAGCATTAAGATGGAAGGGTAGACTTTGTGTGCCAAATGATGGTAGTCTCAGAAAGGATATTTTGGATAAAGCACACAAGTCGAGGATGACCATCCACCAAGGAAGAAGCAAGATGTATAAGGACTTGAAAAGGAACTTCTGGTGGGAAAGAATGAAGCGAGAAGTGGCCGAGTACGTGTCGTAATGTCTTGTTTGCAAACAAGTGAAGGCAGAACATCAGAGACCACCTGGACTTCTACAGCCGCTACTGATTCCCAAGTGAAAATGGGAACACATCACCATGGATTTCGTGGTTGGATTGCCTAAGTCTCAACAAAACCACGATGCTATTTGGGTAATGGTAGATCGACTCATCAAATCAACGCATTTCATCGCCTACAGCATGACGTATTCAGTGAACGATTAAGCCGGATGTATCTACAACAAGTTATATAATTGCACAGTATACCTGTCTCAATAGTTTCAAATTGAGATTCGCGCCTTACCGCAAAATTATGGAAGAGCCTTTAGACAGTAATGGGAACTTTATTGAACTTGAGTTCAACCTTTCATCCACAAACAGACGGTTAGACAGAACGAGTCAATCAAGTGATGGAGGATATGCTACGAGCTTGTGTCATTGAATTTGAGAGTTCATTGGAGACACACCTACCTTTGATCGAGTTCGCCTACAATAACAGCTATCACACGAGCATAGGGATGGTACCATTCAAAGCTTTATATGGAAGACCTTGCCGATCACCTCTATGTTGGGCCGAAGTTGGAAATAGCCAATTACTTGGGCCTGAGATGGTTCGAGAAACTAGCGAGAAGATCCAAATTGTACGAGAGAAGATGAAGACGGTGCAATCCAGATACAAGAGCTATGCCGACAAGCGACGGAAAGATCCAGAGTTTGCAGTTGGAGATCATGTACTACTCAAAGTTTCGCTAGTTAGAGGTATCATCAGATTTGGACAGAAGAAAGGCAAGCTATCACTGCGATTCATTTGATCGTTCAAGATTCTATAACGTGTTGGGAAGGTTGCTTATCGACTTGCGTTGCCACCAAAGTTGTCAGGAGTGTACAACGTTTTCCACATTAGCATGTTGAGGAAGTGTGCCCACAACCCAATGCACGAGATCAGTTTTGAAGATATCGAGGTGAACAAGAATGCGACATTCAATGAAGGACCAGTGTGTATTCTAGACTGAGTAGTGAAGAAGCTCAGAAACAAAGAGATCCCGCTAGTGAAGATTCAATAGAAGCACCATGACGAAGGAGAAGCTTCATGGGAGCTGGAGTCGGAGATGCGAGAGAAGTTTCTATTTTTGTTTTAACCCGGCTTACTTCGAATTTCGGGGATAAAATCTTTAATAAGTGGTGGATGATGTAATACCCTATATTTTTGTAATATATTATAGGAATAAGACCTTGTAATGCTTCTTTTAATACTTGTATGAGTTTTCCCTTACCCTTGGTATAATTTGGATACCAATCGATTGGTAAGAATACCAATCGATTTCCCATACCAATCGATTGACACTTTCATCAATCGATTGGAGCATTAATACCTAATACCAATCGATTGACATTTATATCAATCGATTGGAATCAGCTGGACAGATTCTCTTACCTTGACTTGGGAAAGGCCACGTGAACACTTGGATCTCTATATATATTAGCCCATTTTGGGCATATTTCTATTTCCCGAAAATAGAGAGAGTGAGAGGGAGTATTTATGTGTATTTTAATATATATATACACCTATATACACACACATATATATATACATATTCATACACTCACACACACACACACACATACACACACACACACACCTAAATGGACTGAAGAAGAAGAGAAGAAGATCAGAAGAGAAAGAAAGAAGAAAAAAAGAGAAGGAGAAGAGAGAGAGAGAGAGGTATAGGACACAGAGGAGAGAGAGAGAGAGAGAGAGAGAGAGAGAGAGAGAGAGAAGCCATTGAAACTTTCTAGCTTCAACATACATTCCCAAACACCCCCTTGTGATCTTAGGTGAGTTCTAAACTCACCTGATAGTTTAACATTGATGTTAAGACATGTTTAAATGGATAGAAGGAATTGAAATCATGTATCTTCCCGTTTTATATTACTGGACTGTCTTCACTGTGAAGAAGACGAAGTCCTAATCGATTGGACTTGTCCCAATCGATTGATTTCCCAATCGATTGCTAATTATGGCAATCGATTGACATGTGATCCAATCGATTGAACTTTTTACTAATCGATTGATACTATTTTTATACCAATCGATTAGAAGTTGTAGAATGTTGATAATCTTGTTTAGTTTATATTATATCTGTTTAGTTGTTTAATTATTGTTCAGTATTTCCAGCATGCTTTATTGTTGTAATACAGACGTAATAATGAGCTAATGCGTTATAGAATCGTAGTAACGATGAGATTAACGGATAATGGTTGTGACGTTAGATAACGTAATAGTTGTGAATCCTTTGGAGTTAACATTCATTTTATTCAGAGTAGTCAGGCCACATTGGGATTGGCATGTATCGATGTTAGCGTTGGACTTAAGTAGGTTTGCTAGGATTCGAGAATCTTGGATGGGCAGGTTTGGTCGATCATATATTCTTAAAAGTGGTAGACAGACGAAGGTGTCTACGACTGCGGTGGACCGGACCATTTGCCCTAAGATAGCCAAATGATCTACTCATATGTTCTTAAAAGCGGTAGACAGACGAAGGTGTCTACGACTACGGTGGACCGTGATCACTGGTAGATGTCGCTAAGTCGTGGCATAGAATGATGTACTATTGCTTAAAGCGTTATATCCCTGTAGTGCGGTGACCTGGGCATATGTTCTTAAAAGTTGGGGATGGACTGACGTGGTATCCACGACTGCGGTGGACTGTGCATATGTTCTTAAAATGTGGTGGACAGAACAATGGTGCATCCTTAAGAGTGAACTACTATCAAATCTGTTCCCTTTAAAATGAGTAAGACGTTAGTAATCAGATCATCGGTTTGATTTAAGGAGTTACCCTCACTGAATCTTAATGGTTATCATTTATAACTTGTTATAACTTCAATAGTTGATACCTTGTCAGTATCTAATTCACTCAGCTTTCATTAAGCTGACGGTGTTTATGTTGCTGAGCATTTCCATGTTCCAGTGCACCTTGGTTATGACTATGCAGGTAAAGGACCTGCAAGCGAGGGCTACTATGCCAGTGACGATGTCCCTGCAGATGACTACCCCGAAGGAGGTCAGGCAGAAGAGGACTACTACGCCGAGGACTACCTTTTATGCCAACTGAAGATTAGGCTAGACTGTAGTTTAATTATCTTTACTGCTTTCCAGACCTTTTGTAATCAGGCATATGTTGCCTGAACAATTGTACTTCCGTTGTGTTTTATTTTGATTCAAAACTCTGATGTGTAATAGTTAGTAACCTCCTTTTTTGATATTAAGTTATGTGTTAACCAGAATCTAGATTTCATCCTTGTTATCTCTTTTACTTATTGTTGCTTAGTACTGCGTGGTGTGGACAATCATGTGACTTCACCAGTCACTGCCTTTGGACCCAAAAAGGAATTTTTTTTTTCCTCTATTTTTGCCGTTCCGGGGTGTGACAAAGGGTGCAGGTGGCAAAACACGTATACTGGAGTTACAGGGTTTGATCAATCAAAGTGAGTTCGATCGATTGAGAATAGGTTGGTCAGGTTCGATCGCTCGAGAAAGGTTTAATCGCTCGAGAAAAGGGGACACGTCATAATTTCAGGTTGGTAGAGGTTCGATCGCTTAAAGTGCACATGATCGATTGAAGAATGAAACTCCTGATCGCTCGAAGCTTGCTCGATCGCTCAAAACTGAAATTACAGGAAAGGTAAGAACAAGCACACTGAATCTTATTAATATAATAAATATAAAAGTACAATGGAAAAATACAGGGTATTACACCATAACTCGAAGATCAACATTTTTTATCTATGGAGAAATTCCTCAAATCCAAAGTCTTCAATGTCAAAAATGCAATTTACCAATGCTGCCACTATCTCTAGCTTTCTCCGGAATCACCTTTTGAGCACAGAATATAGTCCAAAGCCACTAATCATTAGGTTTTAGTGCATTTTTGAGTTAAAGCTTTAAAACCTACAAAACATTGAATACTTATTAATAACTATGAATAACTAAATGAAGTGGGTTAACAAAGCATAACTTAAGGACTATAAACGGGAACTATTCATTCTCGATCAGGGGAGCATGAAGAATGACAAAAGAAACATTTTGGGGAACTTCTTCGTTAGCCAAAAAATCAGCGCATACTTCCCTCATGGTACAAGTGCGCTATGATGCCTTTTCTATGTTTTAGTATAGTTTTACAATCCTCAATAAGAGCTTCCAAATGGTTATCGCTTCGCTTCGATATGGGGAATCAATAAGCTTCACTGCCATTTCTGAATCAGTTTCAAGAACGAAGTCAGACAAATCTTTATCAATCATAAGTCTCAGCCCGTGCTAGATGCTTTGAACTTCTACTTCTAAACTGTCACAGTAATCAATTTTGCCCATATATCCAATCTTCTAGCTACCTTGATCGTATCTCACGAGATCACCTATTCCTCCCATGCCCAGGTTCCCTTTCGAGCAGCCATCACTACTATTGATTTTTCATTTACCTATAGGAGGAAAGACCATTTTATCAGTTTAGTTATTGAATTTTGGAGACTCCTTGTAGTTCGAGGGGCCTGAGAAACCTCCCTAGCAAATGTGAGAATATAATTAAAAAGAACAAGGGTAGCGGTCTCTTTGTTGTTGAAAATAAAAATTCTTCCTCTCTTTCCACAGAATCCAAGTGGCTGAAACAAAAAAAAAATGCACCATTAATTCAATGTTCTTCTGTAGCATAGTCTCATAATTAGTAGCATTTGATTGAACCCGACCACTCTTGGGGTTGGACAGAATGGAAGTCAGAACTAGGAATAGAGAGTCTATTTCAGATCTCCATGGCCTTTTGGCAATTATGGAGAAAATGGATGGTACTTTCGTCCCAGAAATGACATTTTATACAACTGGCATCATTGGTCATGTGTCAGGTAGCCCTGAGGTCGTTGGAAGGGAGACAGTTATGGTGAACAAGCCAAATAAAGATTTTTACTTTATGATGGGCTTTCAAGGACCAAATCCACTTCCAATTTCCTCTAGGTATCCTATTTGAGACGAGGTAATGAACTCATAAGCTTTTTTGTGGTAAATTTACTCGTGCTAGACGGTTCCCAAGATAGGTAATCAGTAAAAGTGTTGAAATAGGGAATGGGGGTGGTAAGAACATTATCAATGACAGCCTGGTTGTTCACGCTTTACAAAAAATTCTTGTCCCAATCATTATCAATATTTATGATTTTTTCAACAGTGAGGAAGGGGTTGGTGATATTGAAATCCTCCTCCACACTGTTAATGAGAGATTCTTTACCACACCAGTACCAATCATTCCAAAAAGAGACTCTATGGCCATCTCTCACCACCCATTCAATAGCCTGAGTAATGGATGATTGGGCTTCACTAATACTTTTCCAAACATGAGATCGAGAATACTTCCTCGGCCAAGGGGGATGAGTTCCCTTTTTTATAAATATACTTGTACTCAACTACTCTAACCCAAAGGGATTGATCATTATTAAGAAATTTCCAACTAAGCCTGGCAAGCATAACTAGGTTAGTAGCTCGAGTTTTTCTCAATCGCAGACCACCCTTATTCTTACTAGTGCAAACGGTGTTCCAACTGATTAAATGTATTTTTTCTTTTCTCACTAGTATTACCCCATAAAAAATTCCTGTTAAGCTTATCAGTATTGCCACACACCGCAACTGAGAGGAGGTTGGTTTGCATGACATGACTAGAGATGGACGAGGTTACTAACTGAACAAGGGTCAGCCTACTAGTCATGGAAAGAAGCTTACTTTTCCAAATGGAGAGCTTCTTTTGAAAATTTTCAACAATCTCTGAGTAAAACAATCTTAGAAACCCTGGTGTGGAGAATGGGCACTCCTAGGTACTTCCCAAGATTGTTCGTGAGACTGAGATTGCACAATCTGCCAAGCTCAACAGCTTCAATTCTAGGGAGATTGGGAGAGATAATAACTTAGACTTAGCAAAATTAAATTTCTGACCAAACAAGGAGCAGAACAGATTTAGGGTATTTAGGATAGTAGATCAATTTTTCTTGTTGGTTGTAGCAAACAGGATAAGATTATCTGCAAAACAGAGGTGAGAAATACGAGGACCATCCCTGGAGGCCTTTCCATTGACCCTTGGAGACTCTCTTGCTAGTAAGATGAGACAATCTTTCCATGCAGAGGACAAAGAGATAGGGATATAAAGGGTCTCCTTATCGTAGTCTTCTACTCGGCGAGAAGGCTTCCAAAGGCTTGCCATTCCAGAGGATCGAAAGGCTTGTGCAGTCATGCTAGAGACACAATTCATAATAAGCTTAATAATATTCTCTGGAAAATTAAAAGCAATCGAAGTTTGATGGAGGAAGCTCCATTCAATGCGGTCATAGGCTTTCTCCAAATCAATTTTGGAAACCATTACCCTGTTTTTCCTTTCTTTTTCTGAGCAAATGGATGATCTCCTGGGTAATGATAATGCTATCACTACTGTTTTAGCCAGGAATAAGGCTACATTGGTTGGGGTTAACAATTTTATCAATATGGGGTTTGATCCTCAAAGTTAAGATCTTTGAAATGGTCTTAAAGTTAACATAGCACATGCTAGTAGGCTGAAACTGGTTTATTAGGGCGGGTTGGTCAACCTTGGGAATAAGGGTTAGGAAAGTATGATTAACCTCTCTCGGCACTAAACAGGTAGAGAAACCGTTGTTAACAAAGGAAATGGGGGATTGGGCAACAAGACTCCAATGTTTTTTAAAAGCCTAGTTGAATGCCACCAGGCCCAGGGCTTTTAAAGGTTTCATGTTAAAGATAGTTGATGTTGTCAAAATCAAGTATTTTTATTTAACCCTATTAAAAATGTAGCATTTGGAAGTAGGATGTCGTGTCCACAGGGATTGATACAAGAACAACGTTTGGGAAGTTTAGTAACTAATTATGATGGTCAAAAGAAAGAAGTAAGAAAAGATGATGAAAAGGAATAAAAATGATTTTGCGTCTTGCGGCTTTTTGTTTGGTTTTTGGAGGATACAAGGTAAATAAATACTAATCTAAAAAGCAATAGGCTGGGATCATTCCCCCCCCCCCCCCCCCAATCTTGAGTCACAACAAGATGAAATAGACTAATATTTTAAGCACACTCTAAGGTAACATCTCAATGTGACATATTATCAAACACTTAGAGTGCACCTATGTGTTAGATGAAATGAGCTTTAAGATTTCCATAGAAACGGATTTGAAGCTAACGTTTAACTATCAAGGATGCATGACATACAAGATGAAGCCTCTATGGCTTCTAATCTAAATGATTTGTCCACCCTACACTAACTAGTCTACTTGGTGGAGAAATCACCTATGAAGCCTTCAAAAGATAGTATTTGAAACCCAAGAGTTTGGACACTCAAAGATGCTTGACATCAAAGATGAAGTCTTCAAGTTTTAAATCCCACACACAATATTTATCAAATACATGGAGTGCAAAACCCAAAGTTAGGTAATATTCCATATGAAATACATAGGGTAGGATTCAAAGTCTAAGTTTTGACAATCAAAAATGCAATACAAATAAGATGAAGCCCTTGGTTTTGAATCCTAGACAAATGAACCCTAGAAATGCTACAACATTAATTCCAAGAGCTCATGATCCACAACCTAAGTAAATCTAACTAATAATGAAAAACATAGCAATATCATCAAAGGAGAAGAGGTAGAAGATATACCTAGCCATCAAAACTTCAATCCAAGCTTCAAGTTTATACAAATGAAGAAGAAATGGAAGGGAACCCAAGTGGGTTCCAAAATGAGAGCAAAGAACCCTAAAAACTCTCTATCTCCAAAAAATGACAACTCTTTCTATTTATACAAAACCAACAGAATGGCAAACTTGTAAATAAAAAAGGGGGAAAATTGCAGTCACGGATCGATCCCTTCTAAAGGTCGGATCGATCCGCCTTTCATCTGGGCTGTTGATATCTCTTCGAAAAGCCGCGGATCGATCCCTTCTTTGTGGTGAATCGATCCATCTTGGGATTTTTCTAGTAGAATGTTCCTTCAGAATCACGGATCGATCCGCTCAAAAGGCCGGATCGATCCGCTTCTTTTGAAACTGATATCAAGCTCCTCTAAAACATACAGATCGATTTGCTCATAGGGCCGGATCAATCCGCCTTTGCTGAAGCTCATTCCTTCCCCTTTTTATGAGATAAGAACCAAACGAAGTTGGTTCTCACTTTGAACAAGCTCCTAAACACTACAAGAAAGAGATTTTAATTAGCAACAAACGACAAATAACCAATAACAACACAAGCACAATTTATCCATTAACTCTCCCAGCTTACGTGGTAATTCACGCCCAATAAGAGTAAAATCAAGAACTCAAGAATGCAATATTGGACACGAATCAATAGCCTTCAGAATTCGAAATTAAATTTAGAGCAAATTACACTTTAGTCCATGAAACGATACACCTATTTTCAATTAGGTGCATTAACTTTTTTTTTCAATTGGGTCCTTGAACTTCAAAAATTCATTCAATCTGACCCAAATTCTTACACTGTTAGAAATTGTCACGTACGTTGTGCGTAATGCTTACATGTCACATGTTAGGTTAAGACAAACACGGGAGATTGTGAATAGTGCAAAAATCGCATACAATCAGATCCGAAATCGCGTTCAATCAAATTCGAAAACACATTCGACTAGATCCAAAATCACAGTCAATCAGACCCCAAAATTGCATAATTTTTTAGTCATTCACAATCTCCCGTGCTTGTCTTAACCTAAGATGTGATAGGTAAGCATTACGCACAACGTACGTGACAATTTCTAATAATTTAAGCTAACAGTGTCAGAATTTTGGTCTGATTGAATGAATTTTTGAAGTTCAAGGACCCAATTGAAAAAAAAAATATAGTTTATGGATCCAATGGAAAAAAGGTGTATAAAGTGTAATTTACCATTAAATTTATGTTGTCATATTCGGAATTTTTTGGATCGTAATCAATTGGAATCAAAATTTATGTCTAAATTGCATCCTTAGGTGACACCAGCCTACCTATTTTAGGAAAAAAAAAACCCTTCTAAGTCCTTTGGAATATGGCTATTGTATATACTATTGGGGATTTGGACAGCACTTATGTATATTTTCTAGTATAATTTTTTTCACATGTATACTATATACATGGGTGGATCTACTTAAGGGCAAAAAGGGGGTCAAACCTCTTAGATTTTGAAAAAAGTAAAAAATTCATAGCTACCTAAGAAAAAGAGAAAATTTTACACTTAAGCCCCCTTAAAGAAATATAGTTAGAAAACAAGATATGTTAATAGTTGAGTTTTGAAAAATCCTATCATACAGTTAAGTATATTTAGTTGTATGATATATTCAATTTTTTTAAGATGTCATTTTGTTGCATCTATAGTGTCAATCAATAGTAACTTTTCTGATACATCATTTTGTAATAACAGGGCTGGCCCTGAGATTTTGTGGGCCCTACTCGAACTTCTAAACTGAGGGCCTTCTGTATATTAGCATAAATATTATAAATATTATTTATTGATTACTTAAATAATAAATTTGGGTTAGCATTTTTTAGAGTGGACCCTGCCTAAAGGGGGGACCTACGCGACCGCGTGCCGCGTACCCTCAGGGTCGGCCCTGTGTAATAACACTGTGTTTGTGAGTAATAATATTTTAGGTGTCATTTGTTATTAACAACTTTATGTTGGGTAATAACCAGCTTCAAAGTGTTGCAACTTTGATGTAATTATATATCATACATGATACAACTTGGCCAATCCTAATGCAATTTGCAAGTTTTGCTTCTATTTAGTACTCTATTTCAAATTTTTGCATCCGCGCTTGCATAGATATATTAATCTTAAAGAAAAGGAAAAAGCACTCAAATCTTTACATGAAAGTTGAAACCAACTAAACCTCGGGAACAATGAGAAAGAGTTGCACCCAAAGTTCTATAAAAAAAAAATGCCATGCGCATGATGTGATATATATATATATATATATACTTACAAAGAAGCAAATAGCGAAGTGATGGTTCACGATAACGGCGTACACCCTCGATATTCCCCGACAAACGCAGGCAGGCCATAAAATTTCACGCTTTTTTGCATGGGACGTGAGTGGGTCTAGGTTTAGAAAGCGGGACCCACTCTCCTGACTACGCGTGCAAAGCCGGAGTTCATGGGGACTCTACTGTGGACCCCTACAATTTCTATCTATATATTACAGTACATTTTTTTTAGCTGAGAATCTATATATTACATACACAACACATATGTACCTATCTTTTTTTAACACGTAATTTCTGTTTTTTTTTTTTTTTTTTTTTGAGTGTGAACATAGATTGTTTGGATAATACAAGAATAAGTTCTCTTGTATTAAAAAAATCGGGTACAAAGTATCTTTGTGTAGCTTACAACTGAGATAAACTAGTTATTTGTTCAACCAACACAAAATTATTTTCATAAAATGAGATTAGGTTTGTGCTAGATTTGATTTAAACAAGCACAGAACAATCAAATCTCCAAGAATCGTACGTGTGCATGGCCAGCTCAAAGGGTGGGCAAGAGAGGTAACCGTCCAGGACCACCAAAGTTCACAAAATTTTGAGGGTTTCTATGAAATTTTCATAATTATATTTTTACTTTGAAATTTTTAGTATTTTTACATAATTTTAAGTCTCCTCCAAAGCTCAATTTAGTGTCATCAATTACATATATATTGAGATGTATGTATATAAACTCAAAAGCAAATGACTTAGAATTTTGAAAATTACACTTTTAGTGTAAGAATTTTTTT